>OZ025300.1:220675542-221875542 GCA_964019185.1 Maratus speculifer | reverse complement strand
AATCAGAGGTTTAAGATTTAAGAAATTTTTTAATCGGAACACGTTTTCTCTTATGGTTAATTTTTCTACGCAGTAATAGTTTCATGTAATATATGAAAACATATATAAGAATAGGTATTGTAACAATATTTTGTTTGTTCTAATTACTTGAAGAGTTTAAAGGTGCCCAGAAATTACTTGGTTAAACAAAAAAGTCAACGCCTAATCCAATAGACATGGAACCCACAATAAAAGAATTCAAAAATACCAAATTAGAAAAACTGCACAGAATTATTCTCTGACATTCACAAAATTACACAAACATCTCAAAATGAAAAACCAATTAAAAAGAGAGGATGCAAACAGTACTAAGGGCTGAGGAAGAGGGCGTATTAGTAGATCATATTAATACATGCAGCGAATTGGGGCTACTCAATAGATTCACTTACCCAATGACTTCTAGTAAAGGATAACACAGAACAGATCTGAATTTTTATTAAATTCTACTTCTGCAATTCGAATATAATTTCTTAAAATAAATTTAAATTTTTCTTGATTTCAAAGTTGTTTTTTAATTTTCAAAAAGGCATATCTTTACTTGTATATGAGATACAGGCTTAGTTTCACAGTAACTACGTGTTGCTATTCCTCCCTTATCATGATTACCTGTTTTTATTAACTCTATTAAAGTTTGAATCTCAATAAATAGAGATTATAACATTTGTTCCGATTCACCCCTATCTGCGGGGTGAATCGGAACACCATTAAAAAAGTAAATAATACATATATAAACAGTACAAATGTTTCGTTTTTGCTTAAAAAGTAAAGAACAGAACAAGACCGAAGTTTCTAGCAGAAAAATAAAAAATTAAAAAATCAATTGTTGCTTTTTTTTAACGTTGAAGTTGAAAAGTGCTCCGATTCACTTCATTTTACGGTACTACATAAAACTGTGTAATTATCTTTACATTCATTTGAATATACTACATAAAACTGTGTAATTATCTTTACATTTATTGGATTTTACATTTAATATGTTTTTTTTTTTTTTTTTTTTTTTTTTTTTTTTTTTTTGCCTCGTGTTTTTATTTTAAAAAATGAAAGAAATTCTGATTACCTTTTCATTATCTATAATCCTATTATCAAACAGGTTTATGACAGTCCTGATTACCTTTTCATTATCTCGAACTGCATTTTTACACAAGTTAGACATCTTGAACTTTTTCAAGTATTTCTTCCAATATCACCAATAAAGGAATAGTTTAAAAATGCTTTTTAGTGTTTTCAATTAATTTTTCCGGTGGCAAGTTTTCATACTTATTTTTAGCAACAGCAAAAAAAAAAAAAAAAAAAAAAGACAAAGGAGTCGAAAGCAAATGATTTTGTTTCACTGACATTCATTGTTAGGTTTATTTTGTAAGAAATAAATTTTGTTTTCCAAATAAACTGACAATGATCTTATGTGAAATTTTCCTTGAAAATAGTTAGTCATGTATCTGTATTCTTTCTCTTAAAACATTAGCGATAGTTTTTTTTAATGAAATTTGCATTTTCAAACAATAGATTCTCTCTTTTTAACAAATTATTTCACATTTATTTTTCTCTAGAGAGATTTTACAAACTTATTTTGCCGTGAATGAAGAGCTCTATTGATAAAGCTGGAAAATGATATAATCCTTGTTCAGAGAAAAGGAAATGTAATGTTCAAAATTTGTATTTCTTTTTGTTCTCTAACAATCAAAATGTCTGTGCTTATTAATATTTTTCAAATGTTAATTTACAGACAGTAGAGGACTATATATTATCTTAAATCATCTGAAAAACTCAATTTATTTTATTTAGTCATGTGTCATGTTTATCTTAGGACTTCATCAAGTATCTCAACAAGAAAGAAAAAAATCGTGCGTCAAGCATAGATTATAATACCAGTGGAGTAGATAGAGAAGGAGGGAAGGGGAGGTTTCCAGAAGCACTTGATATCATTAATGTTATAAAGTTTTCTTCGTTTTTTCTAATCAAACATTTTTCAGCTGTTAATCAAAACGAAAAAGTTTTACAATTTTAGTTGTGATAAGTAAATTTGGACTTCCCTCCTTCTGGGTACGTGACTGTATAATGTCTGTATACGTCACTGCAAATACCCCTTTGCAACACATTGAGACTAGTTTAAAAACTGTATTTGAGTCACATGTTTGTTGTCTTAATCCTTTCTTCGCACTGGTCCCACGTCGGATCCATTTAAGTTTAATACCAAACTTGAAAACGACACCAAGAATATTTTAAGTTTCGTTTTTACAGTGAAAATTTGAAGCAGTAAGTTTTCAATTTCTAAAAATTTTGTTTGTAAATTCTGGTGTTAATCCAGTAATTTCATAATTTTACGAACATTGTTCTATGGCGGAAAGGGTTAATGTGAAATGTAAAAAGCGCAATGTCTCTTTTATATTTTTGGATTCAAATCAAAACATGACTGTGACTGAATACCAAATTTTATTTCCACATAAATCTGTCAATGGCCGATGCATGATATTTTTTGCAATAATATTGGATAAAAATTTTGTTTAATATTAGTCTCTGACATTAGAAATAAAAAAGAAAAATCATAATACTGATGTATCTGACGCATAATTTATCATGGTATAGACAAATGTTGTTTGTACAGTAAGCATGTTGTTGAGGTCGAACCTTTCAGATTGGTTCGTATGCTATATGTAGACGTCCTTCATTATGAACACCAATACCTGAATTCTAAGCCTAAACGCTAATGCGAACAGGCGACTATCTCAGACTATTTTTTGTAAAGTATTTACGGTCCTCTAAATTTGGGCACCAGGTTCTTCTATAAATGATTTTTTTCCTTTCGTTAATCTCAAATAAAATAAAGGGAGAAAACTTAAAAAAATTATTGGTACTTTACACGCACTGAAAAGAATTCGCTTTCGGCATCAGCCATTTTTGCGTCAGAGCTCAGACACGGCTATCATCAGAAAGGCTATAGCACTTGGAGTAGTGACGTCACAGTAGAAATGTGCAAGGCTAACGAAAAAGACAGAATACGCGATGAATTGTACTTACCTTTTTTAACAGACAGCTGGAGTCACGTGATGAATGAATGCACCAAGAGTAGCACCAAGAGAACAATACTTTAGCAGTATGTAAAATAAGAACATGAAATCTAACGCGGCAGTCTGTCTTTTTCGTTAGCCTTGAGAAATACGTTGCTTTTCCAGATTCCAAATCTCCGCCACTTTGCACTCCAGTATTATTTTAGATTAAATGTTAGATTCGCTGCTTTCATTCCTCGTCGCTGCAATGGAGAACAGTCCCCTGGATATCAGGCCAGAGTGTTCACACAAAAATGCCCCTAATCTAGGATTATTAAGATCACTTATTCTTTTCTTTAGAAACGATAAAAAAATATAACAGTATTGTTCCATTAATTTTTGTATAGTAAGTCACATTGTTGATAATTGCTGTGGTTGTTCGCCACAGTTATTTTGGAAATGTTTGCTTAGCCTTATTGAGTTAATGAGATAGCTTTGATAAAATAAGCCACCTTTCCGTCCTAAAATACTGATAGCGAAAAATGAGCCAATAACTTACACAAGTACGCATAGTAATAACGTACACCACACAGTGTTGAGAATATATATCACTGCAGTTTTCATAGTTTATTATTTATTCAAGAAAAAATAAACAAAAATACGATTATTTTCTAAATTTAATTTTATACATTTTGTTTGATTTATAACTGAAGTCGACACCATAAAAAACACTTAGTTTCACAAATTAAAATTTATTTATCGGACATTACGTTCTATACTCTCAGGTGCCTATCAAACTCTGATGACACAACAGACGGAAAGAAAAAACAAAACAATTACTTGCGCGCCCACCTGGCGCCAAACGTTTCACAAATAGGAGCGAATACAATAGCATAGAACTCTCACTCGGTGCGATTTTGAGCACCACTATTTGCAAAGAAGCAATTGTTCTGTTCATTTTTTTCAAATTTTGAAAAACATATGGTAAAGGTTATTTTTGTTGAAGAATAAAAAACTACCATGAAGTTTGTTCCTAAAAAACACTATATATTCAACAGCGGTTCAATACACTCCCCACCTTGAAACCTACAGGTTTCAATTAACTTACACTGTTAATGATATACAATTTCAATTACACACACAATAGATACAATGAAAATAACACAATACATATATATATAACCAGAATATACTAATAAAATATCAAATTCAATAATAATTATACAACAGCAAAATTTAACAAGTTTCCAAAATATTATCTGAAATAGGTAAAATTGCTGCACTAGAAATACTTCTCTTATAAATACACTTAGGCGCTTTTACTAAAACGATTCTTCTTTTTTCATCATTTCCACGAATGACACTTTCTATCCTACCAATTACCAAGGTACATACTGGTAAGTTATTTTCTTTTAATAGTACAACCATATTTGGTTTAATATCATCATTATTACTTATGATGATTATTATTTATAATTATGATGCCACTTCGACCTAAACTGTAAGTTATTTTAGTAATCTCTAGTCCATTTTTTCCAAATAGTTTGAACCAGTTTTGTTAATAGTTACCATTTTGACAATCTATTAGTTTCTATACGTGATAAGTCAATCTCAGGTAAAGAGTTAAGTGGCCTACCGATTAAAAAATACCCATGAGTTAAAACATTATAATCATTAGGGTTAGATGAAAGTGGTATCAGAGGTCGGCTGTTTAAAATTGCCTCGATTTGATTGCTTACCGTTAAAACTTCCTCAAATGTAAGTTTATGCTCACCTACAACTCTTTTGAAAAGGTGTTTGAAAGACTTTACCCCCGCTTCCCAGAGTCCCCCAAAATTAGGTGACTGTGGAGGGATAAAGCTCCATGACACACCTTCAGAACACAAATAATTAAGTACATTAGCATTTTAAAATAAGGCAAATACTTCCCTTATTTCGAAAGCAGCACCTTGAAAGTTAGTGCCATTATCAGAAAAAAGATGAGCTGCTAATCCTCTGCGTGCAAAAAATCTCTTTAAACATGCTACCATGGCTTCAGTCGATAACTCTGTAATCATTTCAAAATGAACTGCCTTAGTCACAAGGCAAACAAATACACATACATAATATTTTTTTATAAACACATTTTCCTTGATTCTTATACTTTATTAAGAAAGGTCCATAACAATCTAGGCCTGAATTTGAAAAGGGTGGATTAAAGGTTAGTCTCTCTTTTGGTAAGGGTGCCTTAATTTGGCTTGTTTGCTTTGGTCTAGCCTTAAAACATGTTACACATTTATGTACAGTCTTTCGTGTAATTGGCCGTCCCCCCCAGACGCCAATAATCTTGGCGAACAGCATATAACAAAGTTTGGGGGCCCACATGATAATTTTTAAATGAAAGTAATTGAAAATCATTTGAGTAAATTTGTGACTCTTAGGTAATAAAACAGGGTGTTAAACATCACCTTGTAAGTTAGAATTTACAAGTCAGCCACCCACGCGAAGGATTTCTTCATCATTAATAAAAGGAGATAAACTACTTACATTAAATTCCTTAATTCTTCCTTTCTCCTACAAAGCCTTTATCTCCCTATGAAAATACCTGCAATTGTGCAGACTTGATTAAAACTATTTTACCTTTTTTCAATTTAGTAGGAGATAAAGGTCCCTTTTATTTGTACAAGATTTCACATTATAAATAAACCTAAAAATAAAACTAATGATTCTAATTAATTTTACATATGAATTAGTGATAATAAATAAATAATCAATGTCTGAAATTTCATTAATAAAACTAAGTTCGCATTTCTTATAATTAAAGTTCTGTCTGAGTTCTTGTTGGAACTCCTCTGTTTCAGCTACAGTTAACTGTTCCTTCTCAACATTATAACTTTCCTGACTGTGCAAGAAATCAGGGCCGTTCCACCAGAGTTTTAAATCGACAGTTTTCGTTGGACTAACACCACGTGAAATTAAATCAGCTGGATTCTCAGAAGTTTTTACATAGTTCCAAGAGAAGTCTTTAGTACTATTTTGAATGTTCGAGACACGATTTGAACGAAAATATTAAGCGTTTTAGGTGGTGAAGCAATCTATGCCAGGACTACTGTGGAATCTGAGTATAAATATACTCCACAAATTTGAACATCTAAAGATGAAAGTACCTTAAAAGTTAATTTCAAAAGCAGCTCTGCGGCGCAGAGCTCTAATCTTGGAATCGTAATCTTCTTGAGGGGTGCCACACGCGATTTACTACACAGGTGTGACACCTTGGATTCGCCTGATTCAGAGATAGATCGAAGGTAAATGAAATCACCGAATCCTATTAAGTCTATTTGTTGCGAATTTGGCCATAAAACGTGACGATTAATTTGCAAATGTCTCAACTCTGTCAGTTCTTGGTGAAATTTGCTCCAAGCCTTTTTTTCTCGTAGTGGAATCTCGTCATCCCAATCAAGCTTAAAGAGCTACAACTTCTGCAAATATATTTTTGCTGTGACTATAACAGGTCCTAAAAGACCCATAGGGTCAAATAACCGAGCAATGTCTGATAATACTGTTCTTTTAGTTACAGAATTCTCGAGACGTTGAATTTTAAAACAAAATGTATCATTTTTAGGATTAAATAGAAGTCCGAGAGTTTTCGCAGTTTTAGATTCACCAGAATCAAAATTATACTCTTTTTCCAACGTAGGAACATTTTTCAATAACAATTCATTGTTAGAGCTCCACTTGTGAAGTTCCAGTCCACCAGCACTTAATAAAGATGTTAAATGACTCTGAAGTTCAATGGCCGTAGATATGTCATTTGCACCGCTGAAGATATCATCAACATAAAAATCCTTGCCAGCAGCGGCACCTAATGGATAATTATTCTTCTCATCGTAACAAAGCTGTTGAAGCACTCTCGTCGCCAGATAAGGTGCGCATTTGGTTCCGTAGGTAACAGTGAGCAACTTAAAAACGCATATAATTTCTTTCTCATTTCCCTTCCATAAAATACATTGTACACTGATCGGGACTAATATAAATTTGCCTATACATCTTTTTTATGTCCGCGGTGAACACTACAGTATGCTTCCTAAATCTCAACAAAATTGAAAATAAATCATCTTGGACAACAAATCCAGAATATAGCTTATGATTAAGAGATTGTCCAGATGATGTTGCTTGAGAAGCATTAAATATGACGCGTAATTTCGTAGTATTATTATTCGGCCTATAAACGCCGTGATGAGGCATAATGTATTTTGGATTGTTGTTAGTTGCCTGCATATGACCTAATTCTTCATACTCAGTTAAGAATTCCCTATACAATTTTAGATACTCAGGTTCTCTTCTCAAACGTCGCCAAAGAGAATTCAATCTTTTCACCGCAATATCTTTTGACTCTCCCAAACATGACGGGTCTTCCTTTAACGGCATTCTAACGACATAACGACCATCGTCATTTCTGAAATGAGTTTTCATGAAATGAACTTCACATATCAAATTCTCATCGGTTTGCACCCTTTCTGCCTCAACATTTTCAATCTCCCAAAATTTTCCAAAATTAACCCACAATGAACAGAAGTTTCATTTTCTATCCCAACACTCCCATTTACAATAAATCCAAATACTGAATTTTACAAATTTATATCTGTCTCGGGGATTCTTATTTGACCGGATTTTAAAATTTCATAAAATAATTGTGCGCCCAATAAAATATCCACAACACCTGGCTTATTGAAACTTTCGTCTGCTAATGTTAAATTCTCTAAATCGAGCTTATCAATGCTAAATTTCTTAGCGGATGTGAAATCTGTTATATTCGAAACTATCAAAAGCTGTACTCTTTTTTCGAAAGTTCTGCTATGATTCGCAATTTTTGTTTTCACCACCGAATTAATCACTGATGATGATTTATTTAAGCCAGAAACCACAAGATTTATTTTTTTCCTCTTCAAATTAAATCTGTCAGCGCACTGTTTCGATATGAAGCATCACTGACTTCCATTGTCTAATAATGCACGCGCTTCATGGACTATTCCGAAATTATCCGCGATCATTATTTTAGCTGTGCTCAGCAAAACCATACGAGATTTGTTAACATGAATATTTGTGGCTGTGAAAGACAACGATTTTCTATTCTCGACTGATAAGTTATCACCACATGCTACTTTCGGAATAAAAACATTTGATCCTGTATCTAACGCGGCACCCGACATTCCAAACGGTTTGTATTTCTGATTGGTACCTCTTGCATCACCCTGCGTACGCCCTTCACATAATTTTTTCTCAAAATGTAAATACGTGCTGTGCCGTTTCTTAGAAATAGCACAATTGAATTTGGCAGAACAGTTGCTAATCTTATGGTGATTAAGGCAATTAAAGCATAATTGATTATTTTTAACGAACTCAATTCGTTCACTAACTAGCATTTATTTTAAAAATAGGACACATATCAAGATAATGATTTCCATTAGATTTACAAAGAACACATTTCGGAGTTTTAACTTCCGACACAAACACCTTAGAATTCTTTTGTGGACTGTTTGCATTACGAAATTTTTGAGAATTGTTTCCAAACTGCGGGCGTGAAAACGCGTTATTTTCGGTTTTACATTTATTCTTAGATGACACATAAATATCACAGTATCTTGATAATTCTTGTGGAGTGTACCAATCTTCGCCCTGTTTTACACCTATGTGAACTTGAAGTTCACGATCTAACGAATGGAAGATTTTATCGGAAATCAGTAATTCACACAATCTCTTAAAATCATTAATCTTTCTTAATTGACAACAGTAATCAAATATTGCTGTTAATCGCGACGCGAATAGGACATAACTTTCGTTTTGAAATTTTTTTGCTTTTCGAAAATTGTTTAACACTTCGTGTGGGGAGGATTGAAATTCTTTTAACACAACTTCTTTAAGTTTTTCATATTTACTTAAATCATCCTCACTCAAATATACCATTAAATTAGCGGCTTTTTCGCCTAAAATATTTAAAAGAATTTCTGCTTTAAATTCCTGCTGAATAATCTTTGTTTTGAACGCTTTTTCCAGTGACTGGAAAAAAAGATTATACGATTCTGCGCGCGAACGGGGTGGAATGGTTAATGTTTTAACACTTTTTAACAAATTTTCTAAACTACAATTTGATAATTCAGAATCGCTTTTTATTGCTACTTCACTGAATTTATTCGATATTTCTTTCTGGATATTACTAAGTTCTAATTGTTTTTCTAACTACGCAACTTTAATTTTTTCTAATTAAAGCGCCGATTCCCTTTCTAATTTCTCCCATTCAGCCCTTTTTTCATTGTCTTTTTCTTTTTGAGTCACCGATTCAACAACAGTCTCCACAATGTCATAATTATTGTTATAAATCTCACTCGTTTCAATTAATTCCTTTATCGACAGTATGGTCGGTTTCGTAGGTAGCGTAAGCTAAAGTTCTTCAGCAATCTCAATTAATAAATTTTTCTTTAATTTTGTTAACGACATTTTGTTCGAAAAGAGAACCCAAGTAATTTCATTAAATAAAAATCAAACTCAAAATATTCAAATTAAAAGACGAAACTAAACTCAAAGTTATAAAACTTATTCGAAATCAATTAAACATTAAATTTCAAACCGAAAACAAACATAACAAAATTAACTTAAAGTCAAAACAAAACTCATTAACCTCTTGAGGGGCAAAGCACTTTTGTTCCTATAATGGTCAGATGATTGATTGATACCGGGATTCACAAACAAATTTATATGGTAGAAAGTAAAAGCTGTTTTTGGCGTACATTGTAAAAAGCTAATCTTAATACTAAAATTCCGGTGCCAATGTGGCAGAAGCGAATTAAAATTAAGTGGTATATATAATATACCGGTGCCCTTCAAGGGGTTAAACAATAACAACTTTATCTAAAAAACGTACTCACCGTTACCTCGAAACCACTCCTAATCATTATCTTTCTTAATCAAATATGTAAATCTCCTTCACGTCAAATAATATTCCAATATAATTCACATTTTCAATATTAAATATTGCCACATAATCTCATTCCTGGAAATACAGTGTCTCACAAAAGTGATGGGACACTTGTGCTTTATAAAAAGAAACTGCAATAAAATAAATAAACAAACATGTGCAAAAATTTTTTGGGTGTGTTTCATATTTAAAGTTAGTAACAATTATTACATAACATACATTTTGTCGAAATATTAAAATATTAATTTAGTAAAAATACAATTGTTCAGAACGGAGGAAAAAATGGCTCACATAAGTGATGGGACACTTACTTTTCCATCAAGTATTTATCCAAAAATTTTACTTTTTAAAAGGTTTTAATATTTTGTTGGATTTCCTTTTACTTTTAAAACATGATTTAATCTTTTTGGGATGGATTCGACTAATTTTTTTTGTGATTTCTGGGGTGATTTTACCCCATTCTTCTTGAAGCACCGATTTTAGTTGTTGTTTTGAAGAAATGGTGTGTTTGTGAATTCTTCATTCCAATTCTTGCCAAATATTCTCAATGGGATTTAAGTCTGGAGATTGTGGTGGTGTTTTTATTATTTCAGGACAGTTATATAGCAGCCAGAGTCTAACGTTCAGAGCAATGTGATTGGGGTCATTGTCCTGGTAGAATTTAAAATCGTTATGAAGGTTCAATTTTCGTGCTGAAAATTTCAAATTTTGCTTTAAAATATCAATATACTTGTACTGATCCATTATACTGTTAATAAAAACAAGATTACCAACTCCAGCGGACGACATACACCCCCATACCATAACTCCTCCTCCACCATGTTTTACTGTTGGTAATAAGTTCTGTTTGCGAAATTCTTCCCTGGGTTTTCTCCACATCAAGATTCTACCGTCAGAACCAAATATATTAAATTTACTCTCATCAGCAAATATAACTTTATTCTAGTACCAGTAGTCAGAATTCTTATTTATGTTGGGTTTTGCGAAAGCTAGTCTGAGTTTTCTATTATTTTCACTTACGAAGAATTTTTTCTTGGCTACTCTACCGTGATATGCAGCAGATCGAATTACCCTTCTAATAGTCTCAGGATTAACAATTATTCCATATAATGCTTGTAAACCAGCAGCAAATTTTGAAGCACTATTTCTTCGATTTTTTTTTAATATTTCGAACGATAATTAGCTTTATTCCATTGGATAGCTTTGATGGTCGGCCAGGTCTTCTTTTATCCTGAATCATATGATTCTTTTTATATCATTTAATGATATTGAAAACTGTTGAACGACTCAAGTTAACTGTTTCAGCAGTTTTTCTAATAGATTTTCCACGTTTAATATTCAAATTAATAACTAATTTTCGAATTTCAGGCGAAGTTTCTTTTCGTTTAGCATTCATGGCTACACAGAGCTAAAAAACACAAAAAATTCCAAAACAAACTGGAGAGAAATACTGCAGACGATTTTATAAATTATTGCCAATTGCTTTTAAGTAAAAATAAAACCCCCAAAAATATTTTTATTGCTTATTTCAGACGAGTTTTGTTGCATATATAATGGTGTCCCATCACTTATGTGAGCTATTTTTTGCTCCGTTCTAAACATTTGTATTTTTATTAAATTAATATTTTAATATTTTGACAAAATGTATGTTATGTAATAATCTTTACTAAATTTAAGTATGAAACACACCCATAAAAAAATATGTACATGTTTTTTTTAATTTATTTGATTAGTTTCCTTTCGTAAAGCACAAGTGTCCCATCACTTATGTGAGACACTGTAGCTCGCTATTAATCTTCAAATTGTTCTTTTTTTCGCTATTTCATATTGATTACTTTTTTTTCTTCACAAATTAAAAACACATTTTTTGTAATCCATAGGTCTCCGGCCCTCACGCTCCACCGGGACAACTGAAGTCGACACCATAAAAAACACTTGGTTTCACAAATTAAAATTTATTTTTCGGACATTACGTCCTACACTCTCAGGTGCCTATGAAACTCTGACGACACAACAGACGGAAAGAAAAAATAAAACAATTACTTGCGCGCCCACCTGGCACCAACCGTTTTACAAATAGGAGCGAATACAATCAGGGCCTGATTATCAACGGGGCACTCTCCCACCAGAAAAAATAAATAGAAATTTTTTCCTTATTCATGATAGCAATTTTGACCGAAAAGTGCGTTTAAACAAGGCGAAAATTTCTATGTAATTTTACTGGGGAGAGAGTGCCCCGTTAGTAATCAGGCTCTGAATACAATAACATAGAACTCTCACTCGGTGCGATTTTGAGCACCACTATTTGCAAAGAAGCAATTGTTCTGTTCATTTTTTCTTCAAATTTTACAAAAAACATATGGTAAAGGTTTATTTTTGTTGAAGATTAACCCCTTCGCGACGGGAGACTTTTACAAAATTTTTAATGCTTTGCTACCGGTTTTTAAAAACAGAAATTTGTGCCTTATTAACCTTCCTACCCTGTTGAAAAAAGTTACGTTTTACTTGAATGGATTGATTAGACCCAGTTTATTGTTTTTATTTATTCTACCTCAAAACAAGTATTTTCAACTAACTTCTTTTTAGATATTATTTTTGTATTCACTATTAGAGACCAATATATTTTATAATCCCCCTCCCACTTTAACTGCACCCCCTCCCCCTCTTCCTTGCAATGCCTTGTTTGTATAAGCAATAATTTGGAAAATAATAATAAAAAATGTACATTAGAAATTTGTTTTATTTCCATTGTTTTGATACATTTTTATGATAAACAAGATTTACAGTACAAATTTGCATGCTCCTGGCAAAGAAAAGATAAGCATGAAATACATCTCGTCTGCGTTTTTCGATCTCTCTTTGGACCACATTCTTTACATCTTCCACGTTTAGCTGAACTAATACTTTCTTTTTTTTCACCTGCTGCGTTAGCCAATTGCTTCTTTATGGTTACTCGGATATTTTGTTTCATCCTAATATCTCTGTGAGGTTCGGTCAGCTGTTTCCCAAGTTCCTTTAGAAAAAGCCGCCTTTTGTATAGTTTGTTTTGATTGCAAGAAGGATTTACATGCACAGAAACAACAAATGCATTTATTTCAGCTAGATCAATTAAATCGTAAAATAAACACACAGGTCATTGCCTAGTGCCCTTTTTGCATGTATATGCAGCAGCTAATTTATCAGTAGTATCTACTCCACCTTTAGTTTCATTATAATATAAAATTCTTTCCGGTTTCTTTTCTTTCTCATTTGAAACTTTGGCCTCATGATGCATAGTTGAAAGGAGGATTACCGATTTGTTTTTTTTCGGAACATACGAGACAAGTGTCATATCTTTTTGAAACCCAAATAATGAAGAAAATATTTCTCGCTCACGTTATGATTGAAACTCAGGATTAATAAATGGTTTATTTTTTCTAAGAGTACCAATAATAGTTAATTTTTTCCCCAATAATTCTTTAGCAAGAATATAATCCGTGAAAAAATTATCGACCCTAATATTGCGGGCTATACCATCAATAGAATTTGCTAGGCGCAACACAACATTTCTACCTTGATATTTTTCTCTCTCACAATCTGAAGGCTTTCCAGTATAGATCTCAGCAGCGCAAACATAAGCTGTTTTGACATCAGCCATCAACCACATTTTAATTCCATATTTCCCTCTTGGCTTTGACGGTATATATTGCCTAAATGGGCATTTACCACGGAAAGGAACAAGCTGTTCATCAATTGTAACATTTTCGTACGTAATGAACATTTTTGGCAACTGAATAAAAAACATATCAAACAATGATCTTATTGCAGCTAGCTTATCTAAACGACGCCGATTTACTCTACTTTCTTTGTTGTCAAATCTAAGAAACTCTCTAATAATTTCAAAACGTTGCAAAGACATTGTTGCACGAAAAATGTCACGGCCGTCTTCTTCGCTCCATAACTCTTTCAGAGATTTCTCTGCTGACTTATATACACCAGCTAAAATTAGCAAACCTGTAAAAAAAATATAAAAATAACAAAAAAAGAGAAAAGAATGGATAAATTTCAAACCGCGGAATCATTTGCATTTTTTCTATAAATTATTCTATTTGAGTTTAATTTTTTTACCAATGTAAGCTTCAAGCTCATCAGCAGAAACCAATGTATATTTTTTATTCTTTTCTGAGCATATTCTCTGCATTTCTCTGTTAGTTTCTTCTAGAATTAATTTGAGCATGTCATCTGTAAAGAACAGCTTCATTGCTGACAGAGGGTGTTCAGTTATCCTCTGAATTGCAAAATGTGTAGGACCAGGATTAAACTTCATAATGTTATGTTGCCTGTAAAATAATAATAGAAGCCAGAAAATACAAACGAATGTAAAATATATAAGAACAGGAGTAGTGCTAATGTTTGCATGACAGGGGGGGTGGGTGACTAAGATTCCTCTAAAGGGCATTTATTTCTTTTCCTAACATGCAAATTTTGAACAAATATCTATCAATTTCCTCGAAAATAATCTTTTTTGCCCTGATGGTAGAAGGGGGGGGGGGCGTGATTCAAAGGTGGCACAACCCTTGAATATGGAAAAAATATATAAAATAAATATCAAATTCAATAAATATAAATTATGAATAAGTACATACCGTTCTTTTAATGTAGGTAGAAGGGATTTACACCATTCAGTTTTGTTGCGACTAATAAAGCAGGATGGAGACGCCATTGTTTCATCTTCTGTATCGGAAATAACTATTTTCTCTTCCTCCTCTTCGATGGACAAATGATCCGATTCATCTGTTTCAATCAAATCATTATCACTCCCTTCATCAGATTCATCACTAGGTAACTGTTGCCAAAGCTTTCTAATTTCATCATCAGTAAGACCGCGCTTATTACGTGCCATATTGCATAAAAAATGGCGAAACACTCCAACACAAGAAGAACATTACTTTAGAATATTAGTATAGTAGCGCCATCTACCTATCATTATTCGAATGACGAAACACTCCAAAACAAGAAGAACATTACTTTAGAATATTAAAATAGCAGCGCTATCTATCGATCATTATTCGAAATACACACTATCTAATTGTTTTCCATGCATTTATATGTGATTAGTGATATAAGTCGATTAGACCCATTCAGGTAAAATGTGACTTTTTTTATTTTGGCTAAAAAAATAATTTCGGAAGTCTGAAAAAATTATAAACTGAAGATATTTATCTGTTTGAGGAATACTTAAAATATAAGAGCTCTTAGTTAAAACCCGACGGAGCTATTATGAAATAAATAATAGAAATGGGTCGATTAGAACCATTTAGGGTAGAAAGGTTAAATCGAGAAAATGCTCCCTTATATAAGGGTAATTTTACAGTTTTTTCAAATTTTGCAAAAACACATGGTAATGGTTATTTTTGTTGAAGATTAACCCCTTCGCGAAGGGAGACTTTTACAAAATTTTAATGCTTTTCTACCGGTTTTTAAAAACAGAAATTTGTGCCTTATTAAATCGAGAAAATGCTCCGATTATATAAGGGTAATTTTACAGTAAAATGTTACTGGTGGAGAAATGCAAGGAATCTTCAGCCTTTTTGCGGCACGTATACGTGTCGCTCGTCCCCAAGGGGTTAAAAAACTACCATGAATTTTGTTCCTAAAAAACACTATATTTTCAACAGCGGTTCAGTGGGAGACATCTGCGAATTAATGTATTGTAATTTTACAAATATGCAATTGATGTTTACCGTCTTTTTTCATTTTTAATAGAATAATTTGACATTCTTCAGATATTATTTGTATTTAATATTATTTGTTGAACTGATATGTCCGCAATAAGGTATATTAAACATGAGATGGGTTCGTGCTCAAAATAAATATTTTTATTAAGTTACAAACCATATACTCAGTATTAAGTTTCAATATGAAGGTGGGTATACTCTTTGAAAAATCCAAAACGTCTTTAAAAGGGATTAGAAAATATATATTTATTTCCTTTGGCGTAGCACTAAACAAGTGTAAGCTACATTTTTAGCTCACAGGCTAGCAAAGTCTGAGAGATAATGTGCCCATAGGAATCCGTTTGTACGTTATAATAGCTGTCAAAGCTTCCGCTTTTTTGTACCACAAAAACTTAACAGAGATTATTGCCTTATTTAATCGCCAGATTAGGGTGATTTAAAAACATAAAATTTACTATTATAAAATTTTTAGGGTTCATAACCAAAAGATTGACAGCTATGCGTTACGCGATGATTCTTAATATAGATATCATATTTGCTTTAATAGGGTAAACTCATCCATCCATTCAACAGGGTGCATCAGTCTTCAATTAAATTTTATTAGTGTATTTTGAGAATTAATTTAGACGATAAATTAGAAAAAAATTTTAAATAAAGTTTAGCGGTGAGAGACTATCCGATAGTGCCTAGATTTTAAAGAGAAATAAGAAAAAAAAAAAGAAAAAGAAATAATTTATTTGGCTGCCACCACTTTTTTTTAATTAGACATGTTCAGCTTATTTAATGACTATGGTAGAGTAAGGCCAATTGCACTATTTAAAAAATACTGGTGGGACACAAACAATCTGATATTTTTTAAAAAGAGGACTATTCTGCCTGTGAATTTTACGGGCGGAGAAAGAATGAGTTAATATTTAAAAAATAAAATTTTAACCTCCTCATGTAATATGAATTTTAGAATAGATTTCTAAATATAAATAAGGCAAAAAAATCATTTCACGAATTCCGATACGTACTATGTAATACATACGAAGAAAATTAGAAATGTACGACATTCTAAATTCAGTATTAAAAAGTGCAAAAGAAAATATTAAGTAAACATTTCATTCTTGTGGGATCTGAAAAATAATTTAATTATTTTAAATTAAAAATATTTTTTGCAACATTTACTTGTGTTGCCTTTTGGCGATAAATTGAATTCAATCAGCAATAAGAAATAGACAAAATAGAAATTTACAATGACAAATTTAATATATGACGCAATAGATATATAAATCTATATATACCCTAATTTCCTGCCTATAATCCGCGGATCAAACAATTCTTTTTCGACCCAGAAATTTTATTTCGTAAATGAAGGCAAATATTTACGGCGATCTGAAAAGTTATATTTTATTTAATAAAATTTCTGGGTCGAAAAATGATTGTTTGATCCGCGGATTATACGCAGGAAATTAGGGTATAAGGTTAATATGATAAAATTTGAACTATTAAATGTTTCAGATCGGTTCCGCTTTTTCTGATTTTCATTCAAAAAGAAAACCACTGCTTGCATTTTCATAGTACAAAAACAACAACAGCAGCAACAAAAATCTTCCTAAATGATCTGTTTTTTCTGACAATTTTCATCAGAATATCATCATTCATTTTAAATCCCTAATGTTTTTCACATGTGACAACAATCATTGTGCTGTAAAAGTTATTGGCTACATGTAATTCCCCTTGGTACTTCTTTTGAAATATAGCGTCTTTGCAGACATTATGACGCAAAAGTCGCGTTTGTCATGTTTACGATACATTTGGGGTAATAAACACAAATCAAAGATGCATTCTATTTTGTCATTTATATTTCAAATAAAAGATTATGATTCGCCCTTGCTTTTGTAGAAAATATAAAAGAACTGCTATATTTTCTATTTCATTATGTCACAAATGTTTGCTTTTACAGAAGATGTTTTTATCGAAGCATGATTCGTATATATGGAATGTAAATTGCAAGCAAAGAAAAATAATGAATAGAAAAAGTAGTTAATACGTTAATTATGCGATTTAATATATTGATAAATGTGAAGCATATAAAAATTCTCATTTCACATTTGTATTTCCCCATAAAAATACAGGATGCTTCGATGTTTTTGAGCGAATAACGAAACAAAATTTGGCAATTTGATTTACTTCAGTATTCATGCATTCTAAATTTAATGTAAAAAATTTTGAATAGCATTTTTTTTTCTTTAATCATATAAAAGCATGTGATCATTACATAAAGTTAAAATTTCTTCTTTCAGAAAGTCTTGTCTCAAAATTTTAGATTAATAATGAAACCTAAATTTGCAACACCTGGAATAAAATGCTCAGCGTATAGGCAAACTACTTCAAGTTGCGAACAATTTTGACAGTTTTTTTAATATAATGTTTTTATAAAATACATTGTATCCTAAAAGTTTATACAGAATAAGTTTTTTGAAGTTAACAGCTAATTTAAAGAATGTATATAATATGCAAATATATAATAATGAAATAATAATAATAAAATACTTAAACAGCTTTTAACAGTCATAGATTTAACCCATTACTGCCTAGCGTCCCTTTTTAGGGATGATTACAAAAAAGACAAGAAAGCACTTTTCACACCAATAAATAGAGAGATGAAAAACACTATTTTTTAAGACACAAATTTTTCAATAAATTAAGATAAAAGTCATTCTTCTTTTAAAAGTGGTGGGAACCCAAAATTTCATTTTTATGCATGAAAATAATTTGGGCAGTAATGGGTTAATTAAAAAAAGATGCTGTCCGAAAAATATATAGACAGCCAGTGCAAAATGCTATTTTAAGTACTATTGGATCACTCTGAGAGTCGTATCCATTGGAGAATATTAATCCGTACCGAAAGATTATATCATTTGGTTATAATATACTGTTTTTTATATTTAACGTTTAGAATATAATGGGCTGAATTTTCCAGTACTAATTGATTTTCCCAAACGCATACTTCTTTCCGAACGATCCAATAATATAAAAAAATTGGATATTCGAAGGTCTATAAATTTATCGATTTATTTATGTATATGATATGCATCTCTTTGCTGGTTGATTCAATATTTTTCAAAAACAATATTCTTTAAAAAATTCTTTGTATTAATTCCTTTACAGAAGTTTTTCTCATTTGATGTATTTTGTTTCTCGAAGTGATGTCGAACTTCAAAACTATCCTGTATATGTGTAAATTCTTCCTTGTACAAATCTTAGAAATTTAGCACCTTTCAGATGTTTAGACATTTTTCTGATACATTTAACAAGTTTTCTTAAAATTGTCTTTTCATGCATTAATATATATATATATATATATATATATATATATATATATATATATTGTGATTACAGTGCGTGTCAAAAGTTTAAGCACAATAGCAATTTTCAAATAAAACTTTAAATATTCACTTTATTTCAATATTTGTCTTGTATATGTTAATAATATATATTTTAACACCATATTCATTGAAATTAACTTTGTAATTTTATAATTTTATTTCAAACCATGGAGTTTAAGAATAGAACAATAATAACCGTGTCAAAAGTTTAAGCACAAAATCGTTTTTATGCAAATTTTACAATCTGACGTAAGCGGTTGCGCACGCAAACAATTTCTGGGTGTATAAGAAACTGTTAGTTGTTGTTTACGAGTTAGTACAAAATGCCTCGGTCGAAAGAATTTTCAGAGGAGGAGGTAATAAAAATATGGAGTATGAGAGCAAAATCTAAGTCTGTTTCTGAAATTGCAAGTAGTACATTAAAAAGATCAAAACGAGGTATTCATCAAATTTTGGCTCGTGGTAATACTTTCAAACTAAAATTTCGTTCAGGAAGGCCGCGAGTGACTAGTTTGCGCGAAGATAGCCGTATCAGAAATTTGGCTTCAACTGGTAATTACTCCCTTTCGCAAATAAAACATGCAGTTGGGAGACATATATCGAAAAAAAACTGTTCATAGAAGAGTTTTGGAATTCAAATATATCAAATACCGTAAAATGGCTCAATTACCGTGTCTCAAACGACACCATAAAGAAGCTAGATTACAATGGGCCAAAGAGCATATGTCATTTGGTGAAAAGTGGATGGGTTTAAGTGCTATTGGCATGATCTCCACCAAGAGCCTAGAAGTATATTTAGCCGACAACATAATGGTGGTTCTGTAATGGTGTGTGTGTGTGTGGGGGGGGGTATTTCTTTCAAAGGTCAGACATCTCTAGCATTCATCAGTGGTCGTGAAAACTGTGAAAACTATCAAGAGAAACTTGCCAATCATTTTCTTCCTGTTGCCGAGGTTTTGGGGAGGTGGAGAAAAATGGTTATTTCAACATGACAATGCTTCGATCCATACCTCAAACTCAACTTCATCGTGGCTTAAGTCGAAAAAAGTGTCTGTTTTGAAATGGCCGGCAATTAGTCCTGATTAAAACCCATAGAAAATATGCGGGGTATTCTCACTCATGCAGTTTATCCAAATGGAAAGCAGTATTCTTCAGTTAAAATTTGAAAGATGCCATTGAGAACGATTGGTTTAAAATTGAACCAGAAACAATACAGAATCTCATGTTATCAATAGAAGACCGCATATTTAAATAATTTCAGCATAAAGGAGCACTAATCAAGTATAAATTTTTTTATTATTGTTCTGCTAAAGACTAAAAACAACTGTGCTTAAACTTTTGACCCACTCATTTTTGTTGTTTTGATAGATTTTATTATTTAAGTTAAATTTTATAACATAAATCTGTTAACTATCTTTTTAAAACTACAATTTGTAGATTATGTGAAAAGGAAATTAACTTTCATTCATTTATAAAATTTTATTTTGAAATTTTCTGTTGTGATTAAACTTTTGACACGCACTGTAGTTTTATTTTGCTTACTTTCCGATGATCCATTGAAAACCAAGATGTTTCATCATTATTTGTATTTGTAAAGATTTTACAATCTTGCTTTAAATAAAATTTTATTCTCAGAAATTTTACTTAGTTTACTTTTAAAGCGCTAAAGAAAACAAAAATGTATCAATCACTATAGTTATTTCGATTTTTATAAATAATTCTTATGCAAGTTTTACATAAAAAGTAAAACAAAATTAGCTTGAAATGCAAATCCAAACCAATTGTTAAACATTCAGAATTCTTTCGGAAGCCAGTCACACTTGTAAAGCAGGAAATTTTAGACTTTGATTTCCTTTTTAAAAATATTTAGATTATTTTTGTAACAAATGTTATGTTTACCATCTCTAAACCTTCATACTATTTATATAGCGATGAAATGTTTTTACGAAAATTTGTTCTTGTAATTTATTTTCTATTGTGAATTCTGCTTATAAACTAAAAGGTGACATTTTGAGGATTTGGTGGCATGCATTTTCTTTCAATGCAGATTTTAAATGCCATGTGTTTTCTTTTTCAACACAATGAATAAAGAAGTGCAGTTAAATGAGAAGGAATTTATAATGTCGGTTTAGACCTGTACTTCAGGTACTGTTACAGGGTTGCCGCGCCACCTGGAGAACCTGGAAAACCGGTAAAACAAAGGGGACAACAAAAGGGAGTTTTAAAATCCCCTCCCAAAACAGGGAAAATCCTAAGAAATCTGGAAAACACAGGGAAATGTTTTTCTTACTATATCCAAACATATTTTTTTTTCGGCTTTCATTTTGAAAGCTGAATATTATCTTATATTTTTTAAGATAAAAAATAAACCAGTGTTGTGTATCAAAGTTATCCTATATTTTATGTGCCCTGTATTTTAATATAAATATTAATTTAAATGCTTAAAGTTAAGTGGATTTTCCTCTTTTCTTTTCATTTTCATTTCTGTAGTTTTTGTGATATTATGTTCAAGATATTTGATTTTTAGCCAAAACTCTTTAAAATTTTATATTCTTTAAATTATTAGATACAAAATTTTTAGATATTTTAACATTTATTTACAAATATTTCAAAGTATTTTTTAGCAGAATGTTTGAGTATCGCTTTACTGTTTTTATTATTATTAATGTAAAATGTGATATTCGATAATAAGTGTAACAACTTTAAAGGGTTTTTTCATTTGCTCATATCATATAATGTATTATACTTGTTCATTTAATTGGATAATGGTAAATTATCAGATGTCTAATTAGACTAAATACACGCATATATTTTTATGCACTCAACATAGAATAAACACATTGCAGTACAGGGAAAACACAAGGAATTTTTTTTCAAGATTAGAGCGGCGACCCCGTTTTATGAATAACTTGATATAATTGTTGCTGTTGAAGAAACTTTATTTTGTCGACGGTTACTGTGAAAATTTATATACATCAGAAGCGCTAAGTTTACATTCAGTATAATCAAATGTACATTCAGTGTGGAAATATAAAAATATCCTGTGTGATTTTTTTAAATATCATTAACGTGAATAAAACTATTATTTTAGCTTTCGAATATGAATATTTTAGCTTCAATTTTTTTCCACTTGTATATGAATATACTACATAAAATTCTGCATAGATTTTTAAATGCATGGGGTTTTTCATTTAATGTATTTTTTTTCTCATGTTTATAAAAAAAAATAAAGGAAATTCATGAAACTCTGAGTTTAAATGTTTGTAAAAAATAACTATAAACTTGAATGTTAAATCCATATACAAAAGTATTAAATACCCCATCGAGAACAAGTAAAGATAAAATCAATCTCCTATCTAAATTAGTAAAAAAAGCCTTAGTGTTTATTTGAAAGGCAAGTTATAAAAATATGAACACGGTGGAAATACAATTACGGGTGTTTTGAAATAAAAAAAGCAAAATTTGTGACATACGTTTAATTTATTTTTGTTCCGAAATGCATGAAACTAGGAAATGATGTTATTAAAAAACTATCTAATTGCTCTCAATTTTCTGTTTAAAAAAAAAAAAAAAAAACTCAATAGATATTTTAGAACAAGCAATCATATGTGACGTTTTGAACCGCATTTTCCGTAGTAAGCAGAAAAACCAGTCGTCGAAAGGGATAAAGTTACGCGATCACGTGATCAAAAATAGCTCATAACTCGGTAGATAATTTTGTTATAATAAAATGGAAAACTAAGTTCGATTCAAAAGTGCTTCCATAGTCAGACTTTCCAATTTTATACCCTTCCATTAATAAATGAATTTGTAAGTGTGTCAAAACATTTTTAGCTCATTGAGCATAGTAGATGAGAACTGCCTTAAAGTTTTTGTTTGTATTTGTATTTGCGTTGGATCTATTAAAAAAAATTAAAATATATCGCGATATAATCATCGTATAAATAAAAATGAGGTGTCAAAATATTCACAATTAAAGAAGCGTTCAGTTTAATATGAAAAAGAAGGTGAAAATCGATATTTCGACCAATTTCAGGGTCCCTTTAAGAACCCTATACAAATTAGGGATTCCCCCAAATGCACAGTACAAATGTTTTGCCATTTTTTTTCGCTTTCTATTGCTGATAATTAAGCAGTAAGACAAAATGCAGAAAATTAATTTAAAAAACTGGTGTTCAGAGCATTTAGAGTACCATTTACACGAAAAAACTGACAACATAGGGTATGATGATACTAGTTAAACCAGGCAGTGTTGCCAGTGGGCTACTATTTTTAAACTCTGATTTCTTGATTGACATCACTTTTTTGAAACGGTAAAATTCCCTTTCTTTTCACCTTAATATGACATTAAATATGCCTCATTTTACCATTTTAAAAAAGTGGTGCCAATGAAGAACTTGAATTTGAAAAAAAGTAGCCTATCTGGCAACCCTGTAACCAGGTCTTTTCGAAATTCTTTCAAGTTGTGACGCAAGTCATTTGTTATAACGATAACAGTGTTAAGAATGTAGCAAATCTAACAATAGTTTCTCTACAACGATACTAGCGAGCAGAGTTCTTGCTGTTGCTCGCCATTGCTCCAAATCACGACAAAATGCTCTATTTGGCGAGTAATAGAAGAATCAGACTTGCAAAATTACGAATGCATAGTTTCTTTTTTCTTTTTCTTTTCTTTTCTTTTCTTTTCTTTCTTTTCTTTTTCTTTTTTTTTTTTTTTTTTGTATGTGTATATTGTGCCAGTACAGCCGAAATTTTTATATGCGTTTCTGAATGTTAGAAGTCCATTTATATGTTCAGTCGAACAGTCCTTATTACATTTCTCGATTTATAGAGATACCGACTCAATACCAATTAAGTTTAGTAACAGTAAAATACAGATAGGATCTATGTACAAGCGACGTCAAGACGGTAAATACACAAACAAAATTATTCGTATGAACTGCCAAATAGGCAAAAGTTTGCTGGAATGCGGTATTGAAATTAAACCATTTAAAAAGCTGTATGCAAACTAGCATCTTGCAGTCATTTTTTTCCTATTGCAATTCCTTCCGTTTTATTTTCCGTTTAAACACCAATGTTCCCAAATGGGAACATTGCATTATTTGTTATACAAAACATACATTTTCCAACATAATAACGATGTCCTTATTTTTCCTATAAAATATAAGGTTGACTTCACCCTTAGCAAAAAAAGGCATAGAAGTACCATAAAAAAAAACACCATAAGTGCAATCATATGGATTTTTGCCTATGGTAAAAGTGATTCTATGGAAAACCATATAATCGTTAAGTGTATGGTAATTCTTATGAAAAACCATATAAACGTTAAGTGTATGGTAATTCTTTATGGTACTATATATAAAAAAGTAATAACGATATCAACTTTGGTGGCGCCATCTTTTAGGAATACGGGGAACTAAGCTTACTAATGCACTTCGACCTTAGGAAGCAGTGGGATTTGATCCACGGACTGTAGGGATGGGAGACGAGCGTCCTAACCATTCGGCTATGCGGGGTGATGAGTTGTGCTTAAAAAGCGTTATATGAATAAAGCGTTTCGGTAAATCATCATTATTTGTCGTTCTAAGTTAACCCATTAGTGCCTGAATTATTTTCTTCGTTAAAATTCGAATTTTGCGAATTAACACCACTTTTAAAGTAAGAATAACTTTTATCTTAATTTATCGAGGACTTCGTCTCGAGAAAGAAAGTATTTATTTATCCTCCTTTTTACTGGTGTGAAAGGTGCTTACTTGAATTTTTTGAAACTGTCCCAAAAATGGGACGCCAGGCACTAATGGGTTAATGGTTGACAAAAGAAGGTAGTTTTAAAGGGATTTTTATATAAATTGTTTTATAGACATGTATTTATAAGTTAATTTATTATTTTAATGAATGGAGTAAATATCTTACCAAATATTATTTAGTTATAAAATCCAATTAATTCAAGGAAACACTATTTTCTGTTTATTAAAATCAATTTAAAAAAAATAGAAAGTCGATAAGAAATAATATTTAATAAGAATAAGAAATCATTTGATAACTTAGTATATAATATATTTTTAATGATTATATTAATGTATTATATTAATTCCTTACTTACGAGCATTTTTTAATTTTAAAGTAAAAAAAAATATACATATTACTATTTTTTAGATAATTTTTACGGAAATTTTGAATCGTTCTTTTACATTTTAATACCAAAAAGATTAATAGATATAATCAATATTTTTATACAATGTAAAATGATTTTTAATCTTTTCAATAATTATTAACGTTTAAATAAAATAAAATAAAAACTTTGTTGTTGCATATAAAATTAATATAAATTAATATAAAAACCAAAACTAAAAAATTGTCTCTTCGAATTATAATAGAAAACATGATTTAAACATCATTATAAGCATAAGAAAAAATAAAGAAATTTTTAATGCAGTTTTTTTTTAAGAATGTGTTTGTATTTACCGAAGTTTGTAATTTTGAAGTTTGTAATTACAAACTTCTTTAATTGCTGTTAGAATTTTATAGGAAATCTGTCATCAAATATATATTTTTGTTAAATCACTTTATTTCTTCCATAGGATTTTTTATTTATAACGCATAGACTCTGCTCACATATATGAAATACATAAGAACAAAATAATAACACTATTATTTCATATATTATCATAATTTGAGGTCGATAAAAATATCGGTAGATTTTTTGATATTTTTATAGATCGTGTAAAATAATTTTTTATCTTTTTAATAATTTTTAACTTTTAAATAAAATAAAAATCCTTGTTGTTCCATATAAAATGACTTTAAAATTATCAAATAACGTGAATTAATTATGAACCTTTTTTTGTAATATTAAGTTTATTAATATTTAATTAACATATTATAGTATATTATATTAATATATATGTATTAATATTTTGTTGTTAATATTTTTAAAAGATATTTCAAAAATTCTTTTGGTGATTCAAATATTTGTAGGTCCTTTTTAAAATAAATTCAAAAAGATTTTCTTTAAATAATTATAGGCTATTTTTGACAATTTGTTTATTTTGAGGGGGTCCGGGACACATTAAAAAAAAAATCTTTTATCGAATTAAAATTTCGCAATTTTTTGTGATATTAAACATACCATTTTAAAACAAAATCACATGATAAAACTTCTTTATATTTTTTTAATTTAAATTTTTAAAAAAAGTGGAGGGAAATTAAAAATTATTGTAACTCAATGTAATAATTGTAGAATTTTAGTTTTTTAGCAATTAAATAAACAGAAACACCTACATTTTAATTTTGATTCAGGCTTTTTAAAAATATTAATAAAAAATTTATTTAAAGTAAAAGTTTGAAAAAAAATACTTTCAAAAATAAATATTTTTTTCAAATTTGCTGAATAAAAATTAAAGTAAAGCAATTAAAAAAAAGGCATGGTCTAATTTTAAACCATTTATGTTTAACGGTTCTTGAGTTATAACAATTTAAATGTGAGAAATCGTGAAAACCCATCATGAAAAAAAACGCATACATGAAGTCTTATCTATGACAATCAATGCTTAAAAGCTAGATGCTGAAAACGAAAAAAAACATATAATATTTCCTTTTCTAAATATGATTTTTTAAAAATGTCATTATAAGCATAAAAAATCAGATAAATTTTTAATGCAGAATTTTTATGTGTGTCCCTGACACCTTTAATCGCTGTTAGAATTTTATAGGAAATACTAGCTGACCCGCCCGGCGTTGCCCGGGTCCGTTATAATAATGTTAAATGAACTTGAAATTTTTATGATTTTATCTTCAACTCAAAATATGTGTTAATACACTGTTAAGAATTTGACCCTTTTGCTGCATCATCACTCCACCGCTTTTATAGAAAATGATTACTTCAGCCTATTTTGGAGCATTGTCATAGGTCAAAAGAGATATATTCTATAAAAGCGGGGGAGTGATGATACAGCAAAATGGTCAAATTTTTTACAGTGTACATTATATTAAATACGTGCCCCCTGACTGTGTCAAAAATTGGTTTTTTAAAAAACTAATATTTAGCTGCAAAAATACCTAAAATGACTGCAATGGGAAACGCAGGAGGGAATATGTGTCCAACGATTTCGTGTTGATATTTATCCTTAAAATTACTGTTAAGTGACTTAACTAAATACTTTTTTCACATAGATATCCCAAGTGAAATATTTTGAATTTCAAACTAATTATATATCACTCTTAAATCTGACTATACCGTGAATGAAATCGATTCTCGATGATTCGCTAAAAGGTTAGTATATAATATTATAAATTCAGAGCCATTTTACAAAAATAGGTGTATATTTTTTATCAAACATGCGTAATGTTCATTCTATGAACAAAATCCTAACCGTAACCTAATTGTATCGGAATCATAACTTGTCTGTAACTTAGCTGTATCTTAACAGTAACCTAACTGCAAGTTAAATATACCATAAATGTAACTTGGCCGTCACCTAATCATAACCTACCCATAATCTAACCGCAAATTAACCTTAACCTAACTGTAACTTAACCATGACCTAACTGTAACCTAACCGGAAAATAAAATAACAAAAGGGTCACCGGAACGTAATTGCAACCTAACTGTTATCTAACCGTAACCTAGTTCTAATTTAACATTAACTATAAACAAAATATTTTAACCATCTCGCGCTAAGTACTTAGTTTCACTTTCCACCGCTACGGAGCGCATTATGTTTTGTAGAACATCCGAATTTTAGGTTCGGATTGGATTCATGTTCATGGAAATTATTTTGTCTTCTTCGGATACGGTTACGATTGTGTGGAATATTTGTGTTCAGTTTAGATTCGGTTCAATTCAGATTTCGTGGGGGTTTTTTTCCCTTCAAATGGGATTTTTAAGTTCGGGTCGGCTTGTACTTATATGGAAATTATTTTACCTAGTTCCAATGAGGTTATACTTCACTGAAATATTTTTGTTAGGTTCAGATTAAGTTTGGTTCAAATTTCGGGATTTTTTTTCTTTTTTTTACAAATTTTTTGGTTTGGAATGGGGATTATGTCCATGGAAATTATATTGTCTTGTTCGTATCTGGTTATAGTTATTTGGACTATTTTCGTCGGATTCAGATTTGGTTCGATTCAGATTTCAGGTATTTTTTTTTAAATTGATTTTTAAGGTTCTGGTTGGATTCATGTCCAGGGAAATTATTTTGTCTTGCTCGGATCGGGTTTTGGTTCTTTGGAATATTTTTTTCGGGTTCAGATGTCGTTCAATTCAGATTTCGGCTTTTTAATGGAATTTTTAGGTTCAGATTGGGTTGCGCATCAACGGAAATTATTCTGCATTGTTCGAATAAGGATATGCTTCTCTGGAATATTTTTGTCAGATTCAGATTTAGTTCATTTTTTAGGTTCGGATTGGGTTCATGTTCATGGAAATTTTTTTGTCTTGTTCAGGTCCGGGTATGGTTCTGTGGAATATTTTTGTCGATTCAAATTTCAGGTATTTTTTTCAAATGGAATTTTAGGTTCCGATCGGTTTCATGTCCACGAAAATTATTTTCTCTTATTCGAATCCGGTTATGGTTCTTTCGAATATTTTGATCGGATTCAGATGTAGTTTGCATAAAACTTCAGGCTTTTTTTTCAAATGGAATTTTTTAGGTTCGAGTCAGGTTTATGTTCATGGAAGTTTTTTTGTCTTGCTCTTATCAGGTTATAGTTCTTTGGAATATTTTTATCGATTTCAGGTTTCGTTCTGGTCATTTTTTGGGTTTTTTCAGAGAAAAATTTTAGGTTCGGGTCGGGTTGCATATACACGAACATTATTTTTCTTTGATCGAATTGGGGTATGCTTCATTTGAATATTTTTGTGGGATTCAGATTTGATTCGGGTCAAATATCAAATCCATAGTTTTTTTTCAAATGGAATTTTTAGGTTCGGGTCGCGTTTATGCTCATGAAATTTTTGTCTTGCTTGGATCGGAGTATAGTCTGTTTTTTTCTGGTTGGGATCGGGTTATGTGTTAATACGCCTAAACATTATGTTTTGCTACTATTCTTTTAGTGACTATTTTTTATATATAATTTATTTTGCTATTTGATAATTTATTACTGTGTATGAATCGTCTGCCTATTCGAAAAATTGTACGTCAAAGAGCCATTTCATTTTTGTTTTAAAAACAAATTAAAGTCTTAATAAAATTTTAACTTAAATAAATGCATTCAAATTTAATCAATGATTTAAAAAAATTGCTAAAAAAGCCTCATATATACATATACATATATTAACTGCAACATAGCCAACCACAAATACATTCTAATGTACGAAGTACCAACGATCTGACGTAATAGCTATGTTCAAAAATCCTAAGTTAAACTGACATTTTGCCAGTCTATGAATTTTAAAGGTCTTTGGGAAAAAAACAGTCACTTTTGAAATGTCAAAATCTCAAATTGGTTTCTTTCATAGAGTAAAAAGAAATTAATAGAGTGGAGGTATTATCTCTGGAGATGATGCTTAAGATGTAACCCTACATTAAGTCCAATTAAGTACCAACAAAAGCACGTGCTTTGACACGCCTATCAATTGGCGAAATTTTAAAATGAAGGGCCAAAATCACAGTAAAGTGAAATCCAGCCACCCCATTGGTCGAGTGGTAAGGGTGAAAATCACGAACTTGTTTCTCCATTTGAAAAAGGTGAGGGGGAAAGTATTTTTTAAGCGATTGTTACCGTCTGTTCTTATTTAAGATAAACCATCGAAATTAACTCAATTAAGATATTTTGATGCCATTTTATAAAATGAGAGTGAAAAATTTAGATTATAAATGAAAAGAGATAAGATTTACTTCAAAACTGCCGCTACGATTTTTTCTCGGAAAAAGGAGTATGACAACATTTACCCAACTGCTAAGAGATTGTTCCCTGAAAAGGACGCGGCTCAATGACCAATGAGGTGTTTGGATTTCACCGGACTGTGATTTTGGCCCTCCATTTTAAATTTTCGCTATCAATTGAAACAGGTTTAAACCTGTATTTTTTTTTCTCTCGTTTTTAAAAAAAGAACTAATTTATCGCTTCACCGGTAAAAATTTATTAATTATTTTATCATATGTGTTTTAAATATCAATATAGAAAATTATTTTAACGTTTTGCTTGAAAATATAACATTATTTTGTTAGTACATTAAAATCGTCTGCAGTCAGAAATTTATATTTTAGATTAATATTTATTACTTAAGTTTTCATACATGATTTTAAAAGAATGTTTTCATCATTATATTTTAAATATTTATTTACATGCAATTATTAAGTCATAAACATTTTTCATCTACGTTATAAAGTATTGAAAATTACATTAATGAAGGAAACTTTTAGTTATACAATTTTTAATTCGTATTAAATGTTTTCAATATCTTATTTAATTTTAATTTGATATTTAATTATTGCTAATTTTCCAATTTCCTTCATTTTAAAAGCGAATATTTATTCTAATAAATAATAATAGAACGAAGATCATTTTAAAAATTTGCTATTTCCTCTTGAAATATGCTTCAACTGTAATTCATATCTTTCAATTCGTCTTATAATACAAAATCTCTTCCACGTCCTTTTGTTTGCCACATTAAATTTGAGCGATAAATGGTTTCATATCGCAAACCTTTTTTGAGCTTACTTCACCTCCACTTATCTTATTCCTCCATGGGTTTCTTTAATTCTGTCTCAGCTTTCTTATTACTTCTGCGAAAATTTTTACACAACCAACCAACCGTAAACAAATGAAAGAGAAAAAAATTGGGAAAAGATGATTTTTTATGAGAGTGACCTCTTGATTTTAATTAATTACTCAGTTAATAATTGGAATTTTGAAATTCTGAAGCTCAGGTGCATCAGGAGAGATATTGGGCTTCTCTCAAAAAAATTTTGAGCTTTGTACGTGCTGTAGATTTTGCTAGCCATCGCAGACACACACACAGACACACACACAGACAGAGCGTTTTGTTCTTTTATTAGTATAGATGTCAGTTATATATTTTCATTGAATAATTTATTTTTCTCAAGATTTTTTTTTTATTTTTAACGCATTTACACACTTATATATATGAATTATATAAGAATAAAATAATATGTTATTTTATGTTATATTAATTTGAGATCAAGTGATTTTCATTAGACTGGTTATAAGTTAACATAAGTTGTTCCTAAATAGATTTTGGTTTAAACTATCTAACCAGTGGCGTTGCTATGATTCTATTTTTAGAAGTGCATTAGACATACATTAAGATAGTAGAAAGTTTTGAGATAACCACAACCGAGTAATTTTATATTAGTTACACAAAATCTCATATATTATAAACTTTCAAAAGGCATTAAGATTTTACCATACACCATGCTTTGAAATACTATACAATTTATGGTGCAAACAATTATGTATTATTTTACTATACATCACGCTATGGAACACCATTGAATGTATGGTAAATTTCATTTCCCTATAGTTTTACCATACACCTGGTTATGGAATACCATATCATGTATGGTGTATATCATTTTCCTATAACTTTACCATACACATTTCGCTGGATACCATAAAATGTGTGGTATATATCATTATCCTATAACTTTACCATAGACATTGCTCTGCAATACCATAGAGCGATGTATGATTACCATATGAATACAATATGTTTACATATAATGACATAATTTTTTTTATGATTTTCCATATAAAACCATGTGTTTCCATAAAAAATCCTATGCCCTTTTTTGCTAAGGGCAACTTTTGAAAAAAAAATATATTTATGTTTAAGCATTTATCGCAGGTATAAGGAAAATGTAAATTCCTTAATTTGCATAAAAATATATTCTTCGCTTTTATCACTTTCTTTATATTACTTACATTTGACCACTAAGAATCTACATGTTTTTCGAATTCGAGAAAATATTCAAGAACAATATACAACAGCATATAGCGGAAAATATTCTGATATAATTGCAGAGGTTGTCAATCAATAATCATGTTCCGAAATGTGAACTTTGATATAAAAATAGCCAAAAAAACTGCAAAAATATTTGTTTTTGTTAATTTCTAAATTTGTATGCATAAATTAAAACATTTGAAGCTGTAATACAGGAAACACAAAATTATGGTTACATTGCGATATTAATTCGGCGAGTAAACGGTTAATAGACAAAATCACACAAGAATTTTTAGTATATATTTCCACAGTTAAAAAAAAATTAGTAAAAAATGGCGTTTTTAATTTTTTATTTATACAGCTAAAAGATCGTCTGAAGCACTGACACATTCAGGAGATATTTAAAATGTACTTATTTTTAATACCATCTGTGACTTATCCTCCTCAGTTTTGATGTCGCCTGGAGACGACACTAAAAAACACCCTTTAAATTAATTTAAATGCTTCAACAATTGTTAAATTTACATCTATACTTTTTAATATATGTGTGCATGTTAGATGCATCGATATATAGACTGATGCATGTTTGGAGATGTTTTATAACAGTTTTAAATAGGTAGGAGTAAAGTGGACTGAGGAGTAGGGTGGATCGAAAAAAAATTTTTTTTCACAGTGTCAAAACCTACCTATGCGGAAAAGATGTTCTCTTTGATGGAGATTACAGGAAAAATAATTTAAAAAATTAATTTTAAATTTTACTACTGCCACAATGAGGTTGAATTTTGAAATAAGGTGAAAAAAGACCTAATTTTGGCTACATGATTTTTGATTCAAAATAATAGTTAAAAAAATTATCCAAAAAATACCTATGCTTAAAAGCTGTTATATTATATGCTGATTATGAGAAAAATAATAAAAAAAAATAATTCCAAAATTTAAATCTGACGCAATGTGGCTCAGATTTATGTATTTGAACGTTTTTACGGCAAAAAAAACAATGTTTTTTTGTAAAATAAACTATGAATTTTAGAATTTTTAACGTTTATTGCAATGAGGGGATATTTATTTGATTACAAGATTGAAACTTTAATTTCTTATTTATTAGCTTATTTATTATTAAATCAAGAAAAATCGACATTAAAATTGGCGATAATGATGTTTGGTATTTAAAATCAGCATGAGATTTTGTAATTCAATTCGATTTTTATTTTTGATTTTTATAAAACCGTCTCTTATATATTGTCCATACACAACAGAAAATGCTTCCGTGACTATTTTGATTATTAGTTTTGTAAAATGAGCGTTGCGTGAATAAATATTATTGATAGTATATGTTATTGCAACTGGAATGATTGCTGGATTTACTATGGCTTCTGAAATCATGTCGTTACTAAATCCCTCAATTAGTGGAGGTTCGACACATTTTCCTATATAATTAAATCTATGTAATCCGTCGCAAAAGGTCAAAAGCTGGTAAATGAAAAATATAGATATTATTTAATGTAATGATTAGGTGCGCGTCGTGATCACTCGTGCGCTTTTAAAATTCAACTACTGACATAAATGAAAATACAAAAAGCTTCTCACATGTACCGAATGTTTTTTTTTTAACCAGTAAAACACTTGTGCCCAGCCGCAGTTCTATCCACGCTGCGAAAAGATGATGTTGTGTAACCTCATTGATGTGTAACTAGCACAAAAACTGTTGTAGTGGGCGCTTTAAGACCAGTTCCATATTTCGAATAACACATTCTTTAACATCTATATTAACAGATATTCTATCACAACCGATCGCAACCAACTTTGTTACAAGTATATTATTGTTAATACATGTAAAAAAATGTGCGTCGTGTTTTCAAATTGTTCGGCACTCTCACAGAATTTACATAGATGTGGCCCATATATTCGGAACCAAGCTTCGTTTTCAAGCTCAAGTCTGCTTCTGTTATGATTCTTCTTCTGTTGTTTTCTAGTGATGTAGTCTTGTCTTTACACCCATCAAAGTTTAAAGAAAACGGCCATGATCATAACCTTTTACAAATGACTAAAGCGAATGACTAAAATGATAGAGTGGTTTTTGGTTTGTTTTGTCATGCTGAATTTTTTTCTGTCAATAGCATTCGATTGATAGTTTTGTGAGATAATGCCCACATACTGAAGTGCGCCTGACACGATGGCAGCATATGCTCGGCCGGAAATGCTTAAACTGTCCAATATTCTGGCTGATGCCAATTTTCGTCACTACAGGTGGTGTGACACCTAGCTCGTCCGCATTTTGGCTTGTCAATTATGGCTGATGACGCAGAAAAGTGAGTTTGCTCACACTACGTCGTTTTAGTTTACACGTAATATTCATATTCAAATCTATGAACTGAATAAAATAGGCAGTGTTTTCAAAAATGGTCCACAAGACTGTAATAGCTTTCAATATCTTATTTTGTTTTATAAGAATTAAGAAGAGCGCAATATTTGTCGTGAGACAATTTAATTTTTCTTAAAATACTGCACTGGTAAATTATTGAGATTGAATCTCATTTACAGATCACTTCTAACTTATTAGCAACTCCTTCTCACTGGAAGGAAATAAATAGATGTAGACCGATTCATTGCTTCGGTTATTTTTTAAATACCAACCCTTTTAATTCAACCCTTTTGTGGCAGTATTAAATTTTTAAATTAATTTTGTTCCCTTAATCTCCATACATTAGAACATCTTTTCCGCATAGGTAGGTTTTGATGAATGGTAATTTTTTTTTCGCCATAGACAATCGATCCACCCTACTGAGGAGGTTAGAGTCGAAATTCTATTTCATAAATGATTACAACAATAAGTTACTTTATAACACATTGAAAAAGCGAATTTCTAATACATTTTAAGTGTTTCACACCGTATAGATGTAGCAGACATTTTTTTTCATTTGGCTACTGTTTTTTATTTCTTATTCGCCAAATAACAAATTCTGGGAGAGCCCTGGTAGTGAAAAAGAAGCCGGTGATTAGACAACTATGGAAAAGAAATGCAACTCCGCTGCTATGTCTTACCTCCACTGACGCAGCCTTTCTGAATACAGCCGTGGTTAAATATAGAATTGAGTAACGCCAACAACCACATACAGGGTGGCGAGTGATTAGATAAAAACACAGTCAATATAGATGATAAATACCAGTATTTTGTTCAAGATAAATTCAGTTTGTATAATCTCTTTATATTACTTGAATTATTTTCTATAAGAAATTATTAGAAGTTTTCTCTTTTCTCGACTGTTTTTCCCGGTTTTCCCTGACCACTCGCCACCTTGATATGGGCTTATGACAATTCTGATTACATTAGCGAGTTATCTCTAACTGTATTTTTACACAAGTTAGACATCTCGAACTTTGGCAAATGAGCTTTCCAACGTTCCCAAGAGAGAAATAGTTAAAAATACTTTCTAGTGTTTTTAATTAATTTTTCCGGTGGCTAATTTTAATATATATTTTTATTAACAAAAAAAAAAAAAGACAAAAGAGTCGAAAGCAAGGGATTTTGTTTAACTGACAGTCATTGTTAAGTTTATTTTATAAGAAATAAATGTTGTTTTCCAAATAAACTGACAATGATCTTATGTCGAATTTTCCTAGAAAATAGTTAGTCATGAATCCGTAACCCTATTCTTAAAACATTAGCGATAGTATTTTTGCATGAAATTTGCATTTTAAAACAATACATTCTCGCTTTTCATTTTTGCTTATTTCAGTATTTAACTTTTTTTTCAAGGGAAATTTTACAAGCTTATTTTGCCGTGGATGAAGAGCTGTAATGATAAAGATGGAAAATGATACAATTCTTGTTTTGAGGAAAGAAGATGTAAAGTTCAAAATTTGTATTTAATTTTGTTGTCTTTCGCAACTAAAATCAATGTGTATATTAGTATTTTTCTAATAGTTCAACAGATGGTAGAAGACTATTGATTATCTTGAATCATCTGAAAAATTCTTTTCTTTTTAGTCATGTGCTAGCTTTATCATCGAATTTCTTCAAATATCTAAACAAGTAAGAAAAATTATGCATCAAGCATAGATTATAAAGCACTTTCCAACACTTCATGAAATCTTTAACCCTTTCCGGCACACTGTGCCCGGTCTGGGATACCTAATTTTAATCCCAAACTTGCAATCGGCACCAGTAATATTTTAGTAAAATTTTGCTCTTACAATAAAAGCTAAAGTTAAGGAATTCAAAATATTTAAAAAAATCGTTTAAGAATTTCGGTGTCAGTCGATAATTTCTCAATTTACTACAAATTTTGCCCGTGCCGGAAAGGGTTAATAAAACTTCGTTACTTAGGGAAATAAGGGTATATAGCCAAATATGTATTCTAATAATTTTGAACAGCCGTGTATTTGATCTGTCAGTTGATATACATATTATAAAATGGGAAAAATTAGTTTAGCAAGAAAAAAACTTAAAATTTATTTTTGAACAATTTGTACTAATAAATGGGAAACATACTTGAAAACTTTTGTTCAGCCCTGTAGTTTACCTTGTATCTTTATTACACGTCAGTAAAAAGCTAAAATTCATTTAAAACTAAAACATTCGTAAGATAACTTCGTTATCGTACGAACGCACCTCATTTGCTACGTTCTCGTGCAATTTCCAACTTGTTTTTTTTTATTTGGCAACTGTTTTTTTATTTCTTATTCACCAAATAACAAATGTTGGGAGAGCCCTGGTAGTGAAAAAGAAGCCGATGATTAGACAACTATGGAAAAGAAATGCAACTCCACTGTTATGTCTTACCTCCACTGACGTAGCCTTTCTGAATACAGCCGTGGTTAAATATAGAATTGAGTAACGCCAACGACCACATACAGGGTGGCGAGTGATTAGATAAAAACACAGTCAATACAGATGATAAATACCAGTATTTTTTTTAAAGATAAATTCAGTTTGTAAAACTCTTTATACTATTTCAAGTAATTCCTGTAAGATATTACTGGTAGTTTTCTCTGACCACTCGCCACCCTGATATAGGTTTACTACAATTCTGATTACATTTTGATTTTCGCGTTTTTTCTACCTGTATTTTTACACACGTTAAATATCTCGAACTTCCACAAATGAACTAACCAACGTCCACAAAAGAGAAATAGTTTAAAATACTTTTTACTGTTTTTAATTAATTTTTCCGGTGGCTAATTTTAGTATTTATTTTTATCAACAAAAAAAAACTAGTTGGATGTGTCAATCCCAAAACATTCTTCTATCTCGTAAGTACATTTTAATATTTAAAAAAAAAGCGTGGTGACCCCAAAATTACCCACTATCGAATTTTCTCGAACATTTGACCTAGCCTACTGAGATTCTGGTATCCAAAAAGCCTAAAACGCAAAATTTAATTAATATTCTGAGAAAATGAGCTTAGTAGGGCCTCATGTTGGGTAATTTATACTAAAACCTAATAAGCATCTACTTATGTCAAGACCTAACAGAATCTGAAATCTGATGGAATTTCGTCCATTATTTCTTGAAATATAGTTATAACAAAAAATTTTCAAAACGTAGCACAGCAACACCATATCTTGGACAATTTATGCCAAAACGTAAAAAAAGCGTCTAATTATGTTATGGTGTAAAAGAATCTGAAGTTTGATAAATTCTGTGCATTAGTTCTTGAGATATAGCTAGTTTAAAAAAAACCGTGTAAAATATAGCACAGCAGCACCATCAGTTTAAAGATTTATAACAAATCGTAATCATTGTGTAATTATGTTATATGTCATTTTGTAACAAAATCTGAAGTTTGGTGAAATTCTGTGCGTTGGTTGTTGAGATATAGCTATTGGAAAAATCGTGCAAAATGCAGCATAGCTGCACCACCTGTTGCAAGGTTAATACCAAAATGTAATCAGCGTCTAATTATGTTATATATTCTAGTGTAACAGAATCTAAAATTTGATGAAGTTCTCTGCATTAGTTCTTGAGATATAGCTATCGCAAAAATCGTGCAAAATGTAGCATAGCAGCGCCATCTATAGGGCAGTTCACACCAAAACCTTATCAGTGGCTATGTATCTCAAGGTATTGCGGAATCTGAAGTTTGGTGAAATTCTGTGCATTAGTTCTTGAGATATAGCAATCTCGAAAATCATGAAAAACGTAGTATAGCAGCACCACCTGCAGGACAATATTCACCAAAAACCAATAGGCACTAATTCATATCAAAGTCTAACTGAATATAAATTTTTATTAAATTTCGAGCATTAGTTCTTGAGATGCTCACAAATTTTTTGTCACATACAGACAGACAGACTCACAGACAGACGGAGAGACTCACAGACAGACATTTTCTAAAAATAGTCAAAACGTGTTCAGGACCTTCTAAAACGTATAAGTCTGTCGAAAACCGGAAGTCGAAAATTTTCATGAATCCAATACTTTCTTCTTGTAAAGATAGAACAAAGTAAAAAGACAAAAGAGTCGAAAGCAAGTGATTTTGTTTAACTGACACTCATTGTTAAGTTTATTTTGTAAGAAATAAATGTTGTTTTCCAAATAAACTGACAATGATCTTATGTCGAATTTTCCTAGAAAATAGTTAGTCATGAATCTGTAACCCTATTCTTAAAACATTAGCGATAGTATGTTTGCATGAAATTTGCATTTTAAAACAATAGATTCTCGCTTTTCACTTTTGCTTATTTCAGTATTTAACTTTTTTTTCAAGGGGAATTTTACAAGCTTATTTTGCCGTGGATGAAGAGCTGTAATGATAAAGATGGAAAATGATACAATCCTTGTTTTGAGAAAAGAAGATGTAAAGTTCAAATTTTGTATTTAATTTTGTTGTGTTTAGCAACTAAAATCTCTGTGTGTATCAATTTTTTCCAATAATTTAACCCATTAGTGCCTGAATTATTTTCTTCGTTAAAATTCGAATTTTGCGAATTAACACCACTTTTAAAGTAAGAATAACTTTTATCTTAATTTATCGAGGACTTCGTCTCGAGAAAGAAAGTATTTATTTATCCTCCTTTTTACTGGTGTGAAAGGTGCTTACTTGAATTTTTTGAAACTGTCCCAAAAATGGGACGCCAGGCACTAATGGGTTAACAGATGGTAGAAGACTATTGATTATCTTGAATCATCTGAAAAATTCTATTCTTTTTAGTCATGTGCTAACTTTATCACCGAATTTCTTCAAATATCTAAACAAGTAAGAAAAATCATGCATTAAGCATAGATTATGAAGCACTTTGCAACACTTCATGAAATCTTTAACAAAACTTCGTTAATTAGGAAAATAAAGGTGTATAGCCAAATATGTATTCCAATACTTTTGAACAGCCCTGTATTTGATCTGTCAGTTGATATACATATTATAAAATGGGAAAATTTAGTTTAGCAAGAAAAAAAAAACTTAAAATTTATTTTTGAACAATTTGTACTAATAAATGGGAAACATACTTGAAAACTTTTGTTCAGCCCTGTAGTTTACCTTATACCTTTATAACACGTCAGTAAAAAGCTAAAATTCATTTAAACCTAAAACACTTTGAAAACAACTGAAATCACATTGTCATAAATTATCATTCCTAGGTATCCATGTACACAGTTCTTTGCGTGGCCCTGTGTATCATTTTATCTATATTCTGTAAACATTTCTTTGTAAATTGAATGCAGTTCAGCGTAAAAATGTATACCTTATTTAAGAACCGCCTTTAAGTAACTTACGTTCATACTCAGTAACGTTGAACTTGTTTGGATAGCCCTGTATATCAACTATAACATTTATACACTCCCTTATAATATACAAAGATTTAGTGAAACTTAAATGCGTATATCATAATTAAAATGTATTTCATCCATCCATCAGCCATCATCGGAACAGTGCTGCCAAATAGGCTACTTTTTTTTTAAATTCAGATTCTTCATTGGCACCACTTTTTTGAAATGGTAAAATGAGGCATATTTAATGTCATATTAAAAATGGAAAGAAAGGGAAAAGAAAGGGAATTTTATCGTTTCAAAAAAGTGGTGTCAATCAAGAAATCTGAGTTTAAAAAAAGTAGCCCTCTGGCAACACTGCATCGGAAACATATACAATCCGTCGGAAGGAATATACTATTTGAAATCTTTGTGTGTCCCTGTAAATGCAATGTAATTAATATTATGCAAGACAGTATCGTATAATTTATATTTAGCTTCAGTGGCATATATCGATTTTGTTATATATGAAACAGTTTAATAGACTTTTAAAATGTCGCACACTATTCCACCCTTTTGCCATTATCCAATGGAATTCTTTTGTGTGACCCTGTAAAAGAATAATAGCTATATTTTCACCGCGTATTTTATAGAATGCATATTTTAGTGCACCTCTTAAATGCATGTAAATTTTCATATGTTTGACATTGTGTAACATGTTTAACCCTTTCCGGCACGGGCAAAATCTGTAATAAAATGAGAAATTATCGACTGATACAGGAATTCACAAACGAACATTTTACATATTTTGAATTCCTTGATTTAAGCTTTTATTGTAAAAGCAAAATTTCACTAAGATATTACTGGTGCCGTTCGAAAGTTTGGAATTAAAATTAGGTATCCCAGACCTGGCACAGTGTGCTGGAAAGGGTTAAAACGCCTTTGAAGTGATTTTTCCCCGTAGGCCACAATGTAGTGGAAAAAATTTTGACTCTCCTTGAAAATAAACAAATCATGGTAAAAACTTTATTTTCAATAAGGTTCGTGCTAGGGTAAACATCAATAACATACAGATATTTCAGGGAAATTCGAGTATATTAATAGGTGTCAGATCGCGGACAGACTGACATACGATAGACTGACAGACGGACAGACAAACTGAAACCATAAACACTTTTCAAACTTTTGGAAAGTGTTATAAACGTTAAACTTCATCTGAAACGTTAAACTTCATTTGATTTTTTCCCCATAGGCTGTAATGTAATGGAAAACTTTTGACTGTCCCTGTAAATAAATTAATCATAGTAGAAACTTCATTTTCAATAGGGTTCGTGATAGGGTAAACCTAAATAACGTCCAAAAATTTTATAGCAATCCGAGTATATTTAAGAGAGTTAGAGTGCGGAAAGACGGACAGGCGGACAGACAAACCGAATGCATAAGCACTTTTCAACTTTGTTGGAAAGTGCTAATAATAACAAAAAAGAAAAAAATCTTGCGTGAAGCATAGATTATAATACCAGTGACACAGCCAGAGAGCGGAAAATGTTCTGACGCCCTTAATACCACTAATTTTATAAAGTTTACTTTGTCTTTTCTAATCAAATACTTTTCAGCTGTTAATCAAAATGAAAAAAGCTTTACAATTTTGGTTGTGAGAAGTACATTTGGATACCCCTACGTCTCGCTACGCTACTGTTTAATACCGTTTGCAACACATTTAGAATAATGTAACAAAACTGCTCGGTTTAATAAGTTAAAATATTTTAACTAATTCAGCCATGTGGAAATGCAAAACACATTTGAAAACTGAATTTCAGCTTTCCCAACTAAAATCGAAAAATTAACCGAACTCTTTGCACAGCATCGTATATTATATACAGGGTGAAATAAAAATTTCCCTGTCTTGCCCGTACGGTATACGGGCAACGTATTTTCGCCAATCATGATATGCGCGTACCACGTACAGGCATCCATACTCCATACATAATTTATTATTCTCACCAATAAAATTTAATTGTAAATTTTGCACTAAAGATACAAATGGTTTCAAAGGACCTTTATTTTACAAATAACTTAATTGGAATTTAAAATACAAAAGAAAAATTATTACAGTTTATAAGAAATGATCAAAATGTGAATTATTCACCGCGATGATTATTTCACTTCGGCATCGCATGAAATGCGAACATGTTCCAATAGACCATACGTTGTACCTAAAAAAATCCATAGGGTATGTGCCGTATAACCCAGTATACCCTCCAGTATATCTATGCGTACTGATGGAACGGATGTGTCGTACATCAGAGACTTAAGCTATTCATAGAAGGTTAAATCTGGTTAAATCGGGGCATTTTTTTAATTATTATTATTTATTCAACAAGGCAAAAATTCCTGTATTGAAAAACAGGTGATAAAAGATTAAAAAATCTGTAAAAAACATGAAAAAATAGGCAGTATTTGAAAAATATTAATTACATAATTAACCCATTAGTGCCTAGCGTCCCTTTTTAAGGACGCTTCAAAAGGTGCATTCAGCACTGTTTTTGACAGCGGTAAAAAAGAAAAGCAATAATTATTTTATTTAAATGATGCATTTTCGTGATCAATCAACTAAACTTAAATCTTCTAAAAATAGTGGTGCAAACCAAATAAAATTTACGCAAAAGGTGCTGGGCACGAATGGGTTAATGATCAGTTAAGTGTTTAATGGTCGTGTCCAAACGGCACGTGTGGGTGTGCCAGTTCATGACGAGTAGGAAATACATAGGAACTGGGGATCAGAAACGCAATCATGACAGTGCAATAGCATCATGATTGTGACACAAAGAAAAAATTAAAAACGGTGTGAAATACCTTTATTTTACGAAAAACATAATCGAAGTATAAAATAAAAATTAAAAAGTGTTACAACTCATAAGAAGTGCTCAAAATGTGGTTCATTAGTAGTGATGCAAAGATGCACGAGCGCGTTGCAATTGACGGGCGAACTTGTACCGCCGCTTCAGCTACTCGTGCCATGAGGTCCATGATTAGTGATGTAGTCGTAAAAAAACAGAGGGTATACGCTCAAAACAGAGGGTATACCGTAGAATGCATATACTATAGTTTTCTTGGGAAACAGAGAATATACGTTGTACCTAAAAAAATCCACAGGCTATGTGCCGTATAACCCAGTATACCCTCCAGTATATCTATGTGTACTGATGGAACGGATGTCTCGTACATCAGAGGCTTAAGCTATTCATAGAAGTAAAAATCGAGAGGTTTTATATCCGGGGATCGCGGTGCCCACAGTACATGGTCTATTGGAACATGTTCACATTTCATGAGATGCCGAAGTGAATCATCGCGGTTAATAATTCACATTTTGATCATTTCTTATAAACTATAATAATTTTTCTTTTGTATTTTAAATTTCAATTAAGTTTTTTGTAAAATAATGACCGTTTTACATTTTTTGTATACATTTATTTTTATTTATTTATTTATTTATTATTTGCGTTATGGTCACGATGCAATTGCATCGTCACGATCGCCTTTAGTGCTCTCAGTTCCTATCTAATTCACATGTGTCATTTGGACATGACCTTTTGAACCGTCCTTGTACTTTTGATAGCATTATGTCATTAAAATTCTCTTGTTGGAAAATGTGAAAAAAAAAATATGGTTAATGGATATAAATGCATTTTTGCAAAGTAAAAGACTTTTGAAGTTTGTTAATTACAGCGTTTTAGTTAAATCAAAAATTCTTGTTTTGTTTTGCAAATGTATTAATATTTGTTATAATTGAATGAATATAAGCAAGTATTGCTAGCGAAGTTGTTTATAAAATACCTGATCTGCAGCAGTTTTTCTCATAGAGTACCGTAATTTCCGACGCATAATCCGCAGATCAAATAATTCTTTTTCGACCCAAAAATCTTATTAATCGCCACAAATATTTAAGGCGATCCGATTAGTTATATATATATATATATATATATATTTAAAAACTTTCTGCATCGAAAAATAATTGCTTGATCCGCGGATTAAACGCCGAAAATTACAGTACCTGTTGTATTTTTTGTTATGTCATTCACATGCTCCGAGTTTAGGCTACCAATATGTTAGAATGGAAAAATGTTACTTATTTTACCGTCGATATCTCATTAAATAAATAAGGCCAAATAAACTTTTCGAAAATACTGATGGCCCATAAGCATAGGACTTCTTATGTATATTACATACACTACAAAGATCCATGGAATTAGTCATCGTTCAATCAAAACATGCATACATATTTTGCCAGTCGGCATCTCTTATCTGAAACATCCTAGAAAATTTATTTAAAGAAATTACTAGAAATTGCTGGAGGAAGATATTATTTTCGTTTTCAATTCAGAGATTTATCTCTGATTTCGTATTCTATTTTATTCGGGGTACACTTAACTCATTGAGTGGCGATAGGATAAAATATTTCCCACTTAATTTTAATTGCGGAATGCCACATTTTCACGACAATTTTGAAATGAACATTTTAATTTTATTGAATACGTTAGGAAAAGCATTTAGATATTTTGAAATAAATTTGTTTTAATATTCTGATATCGTTCAACATTTCAGCATTTTAAGAATAGAAATACTTTGCCCCTCAAAGGGTTAAATATCCGATCCGCTTTTTTGCGATGAACTAATCCTATAATAATGAAAATATAATATAAGTAATGAACGCTTTTTAAAATTTTAAAATAACAAACATTATATACTCTAAAATAGAGAAAAAAGCGTGATTATGCCATGTTATATGGTTGTTGTATTAAACATTTTTCGTCAAGCTGGTCTCACGTCAGAACCATTTAAATTTAATTCCAAATTTACAAACGGCACCAAAAATATATTACTATGATTTTGCTTTTACAATGAGAATTTAAAGCAGTAAGGTTTCAACTTATAAAAATATTGTTTGTAAATTCTTGTGTTAATGCAATAATTTCATCATTCTGCGAACAGAATTGGTTTATGCCGGAAAGAGTTAATGTGAAACATCAATTGCCGCAAATCTCTTCTATATTTTTTGGATTCAAATCAAAACATGACTGTAACTGAATACTAAATTTTATTTCCACAAAAAATCTGTCAATAGAAGATGCATGATATTGTTTTTATTATTATAATTATTTTGCAATAGTATTGGATAAAAATTTTGTTCACGATACGTACTTTGAAATACATACGGTGAAAATTAGAAATGCACGTCATTCTAAATTCAATATTAAAAAGTGAAAAACAAAATATTAAGTAAAAAGTTTATTGTTGAAGGACCTGAAAAATAATTTAAAATTTTTACATGAAAAATACTTTTTTACAACAGGTATTTTTTGTTGTCTTTTGGCAATTAATTGAATTCCGTCAGCAATAAGAAACAGACAAAAACACAAATTTACATTGACAAACTTAATATATGACATAATAGATATGAGGACCCCAGAAGCCAAGGGGTATAAAAGACAAAATTGAAAAAAATAAACTAAGTACACAGACGACCTAAAAATATGCTTTTTTCATTTCAGGTAAAGAAATATAAGTGATTTTCTTATTATTTGCTGAGTTATAGAGGCAAACCACTTTTTTCGAAAAACAAACAATATTGAATATTCATACATTTAAAGAAAATTGTACTTTATTTTTTAACAGTTATTGAAATAAGAGTTCAAAGACCAGAATGCAACAAGCAGAAATTTTCTATTTCAATTCACTCAATTGTTATCGATGTTCCAATTTAACATCAATTATCTTTAAACTCAATTTACTCCAAATCGAAACTTTGTCACTTGTACCCCTTGGCTTCTGGGGTCCTCATATATAAATAGATACATAAGGCTAACCACTTAACCCTTTCCAGCACACTGTGCCCGGTCAGGAATACCTAATTTTACACTCAAACTTGCAAATGGCCCAATAATATTTTAGTAAAATTTTGCTTTTACAACAAAAGCTTAAATTAGGGGTTTTAAAATGTCCATAAGGTTCGTTTGTGAATTCCGGTGACAGTTGATTATTTCTCATTTTACAACAGATTTTGCCCGTGTTGGAAAGGGTTAATCGTCGCGACCGAGACATTCACGGGCTGCAAGTTTCATTGCTTTTATTCATAATTGTTTGATTCCCACCAGTTTTATAAAATAATGCGATTTGTTTTATTCTGGTATCATTTTACTTGTCATTAAATTAGATAATATTTTCTTTTCCAAAAAAGGTGGTGGGAGTAATGAATTTGAATTTTCAAAACGTAATTTAATGCAACCATTGAGGGTTTAATATGATAAAGTTTGAACTATCGGATATTTCAGAGCGTTGCCGTTTTTTCTAATTTTCATTCAAAAAGAAAAACCATTGCATGCATTTTCATTACACAAAAACAACAAAATCAGCAGTAACAAAAATCTTCCTTAATGATCTGTTTTTTTTTTTTTTTTTTTTTTTTTTTTTTTATAAATTACATCAAAATATTTTCATTCATTTTAAATACCTAATGTTTTTTCGCATGTCATAGCAATCATTGTGCTGTAAAATTTACTGGCAACACGTAATTCTCCTTGACACTTCATTTGAAATATAACGTCTTTGCAGATATTATGACGCATAAGTCGCGTTTGTCATGTTTACAGTACATTTTGGGTAATAAACACAAATCAAAGAGGCGTTCTATTTTATCATTTATATTTCAAATAAAAGATTATGATTTGCCCTTGCTTTTGTAGAAAATATAAAAAAACTGCTATATTTTCTATTTCATTATGTCACAAATGTTTGCTTTTGTAGAAGATGTGTTTATTGAAGCATGATTTGTATATATGGAATGTAAATTGCAAGCAAAGAAAAATAATGAATAGAAAAAGTAGTTTTTACGTTATCTATGCGATTTAATAATATGATGAATGTAAAGCATATAAAACTTTTCATTTGACATTTGTATTTCCAATAAAAATTCAGGATGCTTCAATGTTTTAGAGCGAATCACGAAACAAAATTTGGCAGTTTGATTTCTTCAGTATTCATACATTCTAAATTCCCTAAAACAAATTTTGAAAAGCCAGTTTTTTTAATCAATTAAAAACATTTGATCATTACATAAAGTTAAAATTTCTTCTTTCAGAAAGCCTTGTCTCGAAATCTTAGATTAATAAAAAAATTCTAAATTTTCAACACCTGGAATAAAATGCTCAGTGCTTAATTGGCGTATAGACAAACTGCTAAAAGGTGCGTACAATTTTGACCGTTTTTTTTTTTTTTTAATATAATGTTTTTATATAATACTTTGAGCTCTAAAAGTTTATACAGAATAAGTTTTTTAGAGTTAATAGCTAATTAAAAGAGTGCAAATAGTGTGCAATATATAATAATGAAATAATAATAATAAAATACTCGAACAGCTTTTAACAGTTATAGATTTAATTTTAAAAAATCCTGTCCGAAAAATTTATACACAGCCAGTGCAAAATGCTAATTTAAATACTATTGGATCGTTCTCAAAGTCGTGTATGTTTGGAAAAATTAAAACGTACTGAAAATTTTTTTCATTTGTTTATGAGATACTGTTTCCTATATTTAACGTTTAATTAACGTTTAGTATATAGACAGAATATTTCCGTATAAATTGATTTTCTCAAATGCACACTTTTTTCTGAACGATCCAATTATATAAAAAATTTGCATATTCTAAGGTCCATAAATTTATTTATATATTTATGTATAGGATATGTATCACTTTACTAGTTGATTCAAACTTTTTCAAAAGCAACGTTCTTTAAAAAATGTTTACTTTAAATCCTTTTCAAAAGTTTTTCTCATTTGATGCATTTTGTATCACTTTTAAATTATCCTGTATACGTGTAAATGTTTCCTCGAGCAATCTTAAAAATTTAAGCGCATTAAAAAATTTAGACATTTTTCTGATACATTTTCATATTGTCTAAAAATTTTACTTTCATTCGTAAAAAAAAAAAAAAAAAACTTAAAGTGAATACATTTATTTTGCATAGTTTTTAAAGTTGCAGTGAAAACTATGATGTATTATTTATTATATTTATTGTTAAACATTTTACATTCTTGCTTTAAATAAAATGTTATTCTACGGAGTTCTACTTTCTTTATTTTTAAAGTGATAAAAAAACAGTATGTACTATCGTTATTTCGATATTTACAACTAACTCTTTTACAAGTTTGGAAATACAAAGTAAAAAAAAATAATCTAAATCGCAAATCCAAACCAATTCTTAAACAATTGAAGTGAAAAAACTTCTTTAAACGCCATAAAATAAGTTAACTGCGAAAGGCCTTTCGAAAGAACTTAGTCTTTCTTCGTCAGGCGCAAAAAAGGCGTGCGTCTACAATGAATGTAGCGGCACGGCTGAAGGGGAATGCGGGAGGGAGAGGGAGCAAGCAGAAGGAACAGCCAATAGGAAAGTAGAAGGCAACAGCCAATCATGGAAGAGCATAAACAAAACTAGATAAACAATGAAGGAGAGGAAAGGAAGAAGGGGGGGGGGAGGGAAATGGGAAAAAAGCGGGGTAAATTAAAAAATAAACTAAAAGGAGAATTTTTTTTCCTTATTTATTATTACTAATTTATATATTTTTTGCGTACATTTTATTTCATTTTAATCTCTCCTTTTAGTTAATTTTTTAATTTACCCCGCTTTTTTCCCATTTCCCTCCCCCCCCTTCTTCCTTTCCTCTCTTTCATTGTTTATCTAGTTTTGTTTATGCTCTTCCGTGATTGGCTGATGCCTTCTACTTTCCTATTGGCTGTTCCTTCTGCTTGCTCCCTCTTCCTCCCGCATTCCCCTTCAGTCGTGTCGCTACATTCATTGTAGACACACGTCTTTTTTGAGCCTGACGAAGAAAGACTAAGTTATTTCGAAAGGCCTTGCGCAGTTAACTTATTTTATGGTGTTTAAAGAAGTTTTTTCACTTCAATTGTGTATAACACCAGCTTCAATTTTATACATCAATTCTTAAACATTTATAACTCTTTTGGAATCTAGTGACATTTGTAAAGCAACTAGATTTAGACTTTTATTTCTATTTTAAAAACATTCAGATCTTTTCAATTATTTCTGCAACAAATGTTATGTTTACCTTCTCTGAACCATCATATTATGTATATAGCGATGAAATGTTTTGACGAAAGTTTGTTCTTGTAATTCATTTTCTATGTAGCGAGGTCTTCTTGTAAACTAAAAAGTGACATTTTGAGGATTTGGTGGTATACATTTTCTTTCAATGCAGATTTTAAATGTCATGTATTTACTTTTTTAACATAATAAGTAAACAAGCGAAGTTAAATAAGTAGGAATTCATCATGTCTGCTTAGTGCTGCACTTCAAATTACTTTATAAGTAGTTTGATATCACTGTCGCTGTTGAAAAAACTTTAACTCTTTGAGGGATAACACACTTCTATTCTTAAAATTCTGAAATGACTGAGTGACACTAGACTTCAGAAGAATTATAAAAAAATTTGATAAGAAATCATTGAAATCTACTTAAAATTGAAGAAGTATTAAAATAACTAATTGCTTATTTTCTGAGTCATTTTTAAATTCATTTTTCTCTCAAACGCTTTCAGTTGACAGGTTCTCTCATTTAGGAGCTGTATAATGTACCGTATTGCTCTTTTATTCACGGAATAAATATAATTAAAATTTTCGTTTCAAAATTCTGGCGTCAATGTGGCATAAGGCACTTAAAATTAAGTGGCATATATTGCATCCCACCGTCCTTCAAAGTGTTAATTTGTTAACGGTTGCTGTAAAAATTTATATACACCTAAGTTTACGTACGTATAGCCAATGTATAATTAGCTTGCAAATCTGCACATATCCGGACCCTTTTTTAATACCACTAATGTCACCTTTGTGTTATTACATAAATGTAAAAATTCTTTCTTTTATAAACAGTGTAAAATCTACCTCAGATTTTTTTATGCTCCAAATTATACTTAAAAAAACTTACAATGAAATCTTTCTTTCAAAAATACTAAACAAAAATTACAAGTCTCCGACTTTTGCACATCCCTATTATCTAGGAGAAAATGTTTTTCGTTTAAATCTTTCAATTGTTCAATAGTTCAAATTAAAAAAAAAAATAGCAATATTCGTAATAAAATATGGCATCCAAAAAGCCGGAGATTTGGCAGCTGTTTTAAATGAATGAAGCGAACATTCGGTAGCTCTATTACAAAAGAGTCATACAGACTTTTCATAAGACATTTTTTTACTAAAAATCATTTTAGATTCTGTTTTAGAAATATTTAGATAGATTTTTCAGCAATACGGAAACGTATTCCGCAATAAGATTCGCAGCATGTTCTAAAAGATTGTAAAGACATAGTACCAATTATTTTTTCAGAAATGCTCATATAAATGTAGGAGCTGTAGAAAGTATGTGAATGTATAATAATGTGTCTACAAGCTTTATGAATTAGTTAACCTTCATATTTTAAGTTTTTAGCACAGATTTTTCCCAACCAATAAAAATATATTTAAATGTAGAGCTGATAAAATGAGATAAACAAGTTAAGATAAACAAATTTTGGTTAACCCTTTAACACTTTTATAGGCGAAACAACGTCCATTGTTACAAAAGATTCATACAGACATTTCATAAGACATTTTTTTACTGAAAAACATTTTAGATTCTGTTTTAGAAATATTTTAGATAGATTTTTCAGCAATATGGAAACGCCTTCCTCAATATAGATTCGTAGCATGTTCTAAAATATTGTAAAGACATAGTACCAATTATTTTTTCAGAAATGCTGATGTTAAAGAAGGAGCTGTAGGATGTATGTGAATGTTTAATAATGTATCTAGAAGCTTTATGTATTTGTTAACCTTCATATTCTAAGTTTTACGACGGTTACATATTTATATGTTCACAAACTCTCCTCTGTTTCTGAATAGTAATTATCACATCGTTGAACGCAGAAGTACGGCGTTTAAATAAGGGATCAATTATTATTTGTAAATAGGGATAGATACTCTCCAGAGAGACGATAGCCAGACTCTGTAACAAATAATGATGACACATTAAAATTTCCATATATATCTGTCTATCAATCAATATCCACATATACAGGTGATAATATATAACACCGACGTATATGACGTATAACATATGTCAGATTTCCAACAAATAAAAATATATTTAGATGTACATATAATAGCGCTGATAAGATGAGATGAAGAAATTAAGATAAACAAATTTTGGTTAACCCTGTAACACTTTTAATGGCAAAACAATGTCCATTGTTAAAATACTGAAACTAATAGAAACTGGAAGTTGCAAACAAATTTATTTTTAAATTAAAAATATCGATATTTAACATACATAAGAAAACAATTTTTTTACCGGAATTCAGGTGTAATTATTGAATTTCAAAAATAAAATTAACCCCTTGAGGAGAGGTGGGACGTACTTTATCCCACCTAATTCAAACAAGATTTTCAGCAGAAACTTTTAACGGAATTTCATATTTTCAATTCTGGAGGCAAATGTTGAAAAAATTGCCTTTTCTTATTTTGAAACAATTTTTTTATTTTTTCCCGGTGGTAATTTAATATTACAGAGATATTATAGCTTACCCCTCAAGCGGTTATGTGATTTTTATGAACATACTACCACCAGTCAAAGGCAAAACCCCTTCGCGACGGGAGCCTTTTACGGAATTGTTAATGTTTTGTCACCGGTTTTAAAAAACAGAAATTTTTGCTTTCTTAAATCGAGAATATGCTCCGATTAAATAAAGCAAATTTTTCAGTATGATTTAACCGGTAGGAATTAACAAGTATTCTTAAGCCTTTTTGCAGCACGTATACGTGTCGTTCGTCCCAATAAGGTTAAGGAACAGTAAAATATATTAAATCTCATCTAGATTTATAAAAGATTCGCACAACAAACATTTAGTTAAATTTTACTGTTATAATTTTCGTGTCTTTATCCTATCTTCAAACAATTATTTTTCTAAAATTTCGTTCTAAGTTCAGCATTACAGAAACACCATTATTTGCTTCTTACAGTATTATGCATTGAAAATATTTGTATTTTGATTACTTTTAGTACAACTATTATATCGGTAAAGTATCATGCATTTTTAACCAAGAACTGTCCGCCTGGATAGGTGATCAATGAAGACAGATTTGAAGACAGATTCCTTCGAGTACTCTCTTGCTAACGCAATGTTGCATGATCAGAGAACTATTTATTTAAAATATCTCCAAACTTTTCAGCTTAGAAATCTTCGCTTTATTTAACAATGGAATTTCTAGGATTAAATAAATCAAAATTTTATAATCTGAAAAAGGGGGTTATATTCCAAAACTAATTTAATAATTGTAAACATTTATTTTGAAAATGTGAAAAGGACTTCGGGAACTTCAGGATTTCTTATTTGCAAGTTAAACTCACCTATGTACTAAAACATTTAAGGAGACACAAAACCTTTGAAAGTATATCTTCAATTTTGAATGATATAGCGACACAAAACTTAATACTGAAAATTATACAAAATGAAAAAAAAAAATGCAAAACAGCCTTTTTTACTAAAATTTAAACTTTTTATTATTTTTTAAAATCCCTATTACTTTAATAAATATGAATATTTTGGCTTCGATTTTTTCCCCATATGCATATGAATATACTACATAAAACTGTGCAAATGTATGGGATTTTACATTTAATATATTTTTTTCTCACGTGTTTACAAAAATTAAGAAAATTCAACAAACCCTCAACTTAAATATTTATAAAAAATAACTATAAATTTGAATGCTAAATCAATATATAAAGTTATTAAATACTCCATAGAGAACAAGTATCGTAATTTTCGGCGAATAATCCGCGGATCAAGCAATTCTTTTTTGACCCAGAAATTTTATTTAGTGATCGGAGACAAACATTTACGGCGATCTAATCAGTTGCATTAGTTTTTTAAAAATTTTCTGGGTTGAAAAATGATTGTTTGATCCGCGGATTATACGCCAGAAATAACGGTAAAAAAATCAAGTTTTTGTATAAATTAGTAAAAAAAGTTTTAGCGTTTATCGGACAGAGGAGTATAAAAATATGAACACAATGAAAAATCAATTTAAAATTTTCATTTGTATTTGTAATTGCGCTGGATTTATATAAAAAATAATTACAATATATCGCGATGTAATGGTCGTCAGGTAAAAATGAGATGTCAAAATATTCGCAATTGAAGAAGCTTTCAATTCAATATTAAAAAAGAAGAAAAATGATATTTCGATCAATTTCAGGTTCCCTTTAACCCTTTCCGGCGCAAGCAAATTCTATTAGTAAAATGAGAAATTGTCTATTGACACCGGAATTTATAAAGAACTTGTCTAGATATTACGAATTCCTTAATTTAAGCTTTCATTGTAAAAGCAAAATTATATTAAAATATTACTGGTGCCGTTTGCAAGTTTGGAATTAAAATTAGGTGTTGCCGGCCCGGCAACACTGTGCAAGAAAGGGTTAAGAACCTTATACAAAGTAGGGATACCCCCCAAATGCATCATAAATGTTTTGCCATTTACTTCGCTTTCTATTGCTGATAATTAAGCAGTTAGATAAGATGCAGAAAATTAATTTAAAATACTGGTGTTCAGAGCATTTAGAGTACCATTTACACGAAAAAACTTACAACATTGAGTTATGATAATAGTTAAACCACGTCTTTTCGAAAATCTGTAAAGCTGTGATGCAAATTGTTTGTTATAAAGATAACAAGGTTAAAAATGTGGCAAATCTAACAATAGTTTCTCTAAAACAATACTGGTGAGCAGTGTTTTTGCTGCTTCTCACCATTGCGGCAAATCACGACAAAATGCTCTATTTGGAGAGTAATAGAAGAATCAGACTTGCAAAATTAAGAATGCACAGTTTCTTTTTCTTTTTTTGTTTTTGTATGTGTATGTTGTGCCAGACAGCCGAGATTTTTATATGTCTTTCTGAATGTTAGAGGGCAATTTATATGTTCAGTCGCACAGTCCTTATTACATTTCTCGATTTATAGAGATACTGACTCAATACCAATTATGTTTAGTAACAGTAAAATAGAGAAAGGATCTATATACCAGCGACATCAAGACGGTAAATACACAAACAAAATTATTCGTATGAACTGCCAAATAGGCAAGAGTTTTGCTGGAATGCGGTGTTGAAATTAAACCATTTACGAACATTTAAAAAGCTGTATGCAAAGTATCATTGTGCAGTCATTATTTTCCTATTTGTAAAGAGACAAAATTACACAAGAATGTTTAATATGTATTTCCACAGTGAAAAAAGATAACAGTGTAAAAAATGTCGCAAATCTAATAATAGTTTCTCTAAAACAATACAGGTGAGCAGTGTTCTTGCTGCTGCTCGCCATTGCAGCAAATCACGACAAAATGCTCCATTTGGTGAGTAATACCAAAATCAGACTTGCAAAATTACGAATGCACAATTTCTTTTTTCCTCTTTTTTTTTTTTTTTTTTTTTTTTTTATGTGTATGTTGTGCCAGTACAGCCGAGATTGTTACATGTGTTTCTGAACGATTAATGTTGATTTATATGTTCAGTCACAGTCCTAATTACATTGCTCTATTTATAGAGATACTGACCCAATACCAATTAAGTTTGGCAACAGCAAAAGGGAGAGAAGATCTATGTTCCAGCGGCGCCATGATGGTAAATACACAAACAAAATTGTTCACATAAAGTGCCAAGTAGGCAAGAGAAATGCGGTGTTGAAATTTAGCGATTTACGATCATTTAAAAAGCTGCATGCAAAGTATCACTGACATGGAAGGTCTCCATACGGGCATACCCTGAAAAATCTGAAAAAATTACAGAATGTTGTTCTCGAGTGGATGTATACTTTTAAAAAAATTCGGCGGAACCTCCATTCAGCATCCGTAAAGAAATAATGAAAATTTCGTTATTTGGCGATTTATCGCCGGTTGGCAAAGGAATGTGATTTAAGAAAATACTATACGTCCAATACACTTCAAGGAAAAAAAAAAGTTTCATGTTGAACTTGTTTTGATAAATTTAATTTAAATAACTTTAGTTTTGCAAGTTTTAGTTTGTTTTAAGTATAATTTTGAGATATCGATATTTATATGTATTTAAATTAATTCAAATTTAATCGTCAAAATTTGAGATTTAAAACGAAATTCATAATTTAAATTAAATAAATTTGTTTGAAGCTCAAAGTCCAATTGAGAATTGTCGATTAGATTTTGTTGCTATGGAAAGATCTGACTTTTATTTTTGAATAAGTTTAAATGTATGAAGATAATTTTTTTCAATATAGTTTTTTTTTAATCTATGAAAATATTTTTTTTGCGGTGATTAATAAATTGCTACTTCAACAAGTACTATATATATATGTAATACAATATGTATATTTATGTACATAATACATTAAAATCTCTCATTGTTTATGTTTAAATTCCTTAAATATCGTTTACACGCATTCTAAATATCCAACAGTTTTCAGTTGCATTATAATCGTTTGCTTTTGGCGTGGAAAAGGTCTGCTCGCCAAATCAAGTGACGCTTTTGTCTCTTCACTCAAATATTCGAAAATATTTTATTTTTTACATACTTTCTACTGTGATTCCGCTGCTAATTTTGACTGATCCTTTATTACATACATAAGAACTTTAATTAGTATTTTTTTCATAAAATTCTGAGTATGCCCAGTATGGAGACCTTCCTTGTGAGCAGTCATTTTTTTCCCTATTGCTTAAGAGCCGAAATTACTATAAGAATTTTTAGTATGTATTTTCAAAACAGTAAGAGAAAAAGGAGAAATAGCAGTTTTTAATTTCTGGTCCACACAGCTAAAAGAATGTCTAAGCATTTAAACATTTAGGAGATATTGAAAATGCACATATTTTTAATACTTTCTGTGACTTATAAACGAAGTTCTATTTCATGAGGGATTACAAAAAAAAAAGGGTTATTATATAACTCTTTGAAAAAATGAATTTAAAATACATTTTTTAGTGTTTCCCACCATATAGATTTAGCAAACATTTCTTTTCATTTGGCTACTTTTTTTTTTTTTTTTTTTTTTTTTTTTATTATTTCTTATTCGCCAAATCACTAATGTTGGCCAAGAGTCCTTGTAGTAGAAAAGAAACCGATGATTAGATCACTATGGAAAAGAAATTTAATTCTACTGTAATGTCGTTACCTCCTGTACCAGTGTTGCCAGTAGGCTACTTTTTTCAATTCAGATTTCTTGACTGGCACCACTTTTTTGAAGTTGTAAAATTCCCTTTGTTTTCACTGTAATTAATAAGTCATTAAATAAAGCGCATTTTACTATTTCAAAAAAGTGGTGTCAATCAAGAATTTGAATTGAAAAAAGTAGCCCATCTGGCAACACTCTCCTGTACGGTAGCCTTTCTAAATGCAGCCGTAGTTGAATCAGGTATTCGAGTAACGCCTAAAATCACACAGGCTCTTTTTCAATATCTCCAACGGCCTCTTAAAAGCACGTTAGACATCTAGAACTTTCAACACTGTCTGCCTAAATAATCTACTGACAGAGGTATAGTTTAAAAAAAATTTAATATTCTAAGTTAATTTTTCCGGTGGCTAATTTTCATTTTATTTTTATCAAAAAAAGTTACAACAGTGTCAAAAGCAAGTGATTTTGTTTCAAAGACATTCATTGATAAGTTTATTTTGTAAGAAATAAATGTTGTTTTTCACATAAACTGACATTGATCTTATGTCAAATTTTCCTTGAAAATAGTTAGTCATGCATCTGTAATCCTTCTCTTAAAACATTAGTGATAATTTTTTTTATGAAATTTCCATTTTAAAACAATAGATTCTCTCTTTTCAGTAAATATTTCATATTTTCTTTTCTAAAGAGATTTTACAAACTTATTTTGCCGTGAATGAAAAGCTCTAGTGATAGAGCTGGAAAATTATATAATCCTTGTTCAGAGAAAAAGAGATGTAAAGCTCAAAATTTGTATTTATTTCTGTTCTCTTTAACAATCAAAATATTTTTCAAATGTTAATTTAACAGACAGCAGAGGGCCATTTATTATCTTGAATCATCTGAGAATCTCATTTATATTGTTTATTCATGTGCCACCTCTATCTTCGGACTTCATCGAATATTTGAACAAGAAAGAAAAAAAATCATGCGTCAAGCATAGATTATAATACCAGTGGCGTAGCCAGAGAAGTGGGGGGGGGGATTCCAGAAGCACTTCATACCATTAATTTTATAAAGTTTCCTTCGTCTTTTCTAATAAAACATTTTTCAGTTGTTAATCAAAACGATAAAGTTTTATAATTTTTGTTTTATAAATACGACTTCCCTCCTTCTGGCTACGTCACTGTATACTACAGCACTGCAAATATCCCTTTGCAACACATTCAGAATAGTGTAAGAACCGCATGGTTTAAAAAGTTAAAATATTATGTCTAATTCAATCACATGCAAATGCAAAACACATTTGAAAACCCAATTCCAGCTTTCTCATCAACAATCGAAAAATTAACCGAATTCTTTGAGCGGCACTGTATATGATATAAAGGGTGATATGCCCATTTCCCTGTTTTGCCCGTACTTAATACGGGCAACGTTTTTTTCGCCAATCATGATTTTCCCGTATCATGTGTACAGGCATTCACATTTCATACATAATTTATTATTCTCACCAGTAAAATTTAATTGCAAATTTCGTAGTATTTAATCGGAGCATTGTTTTTCTTTTTTTTTAACCCTTTCCGGCGCAGACAAATTCTGTTCGTAAAATGAGAAATTGTTGACTGACACCGGAATTTACATAAGACTTTTTTATAAATTGTGAATTCCCTGATTTAAGCTGTTATTGTAAAAGTATAATTTTACAAAAATATTATTGGTGCCGCCTGTAAGTTTGGAATTAAAATTAGGTGATACCGGAGTGGTTACACTGCGCCGGAAAGGGTTAACTTATTCTATAAGCCAAAAATTCCTGTATTAAAAATCAGGTGATAAAATATTTAAAAATCTGTAAAAGACATGAAAAAAACAGGCTTTATTTGAAAAACATTATTTACAAAATTAATGGTCAGTGAAGTGTTTAATGGTCGTATCCAAACGGCTCGTGCGGGTGCGTCAGGTTATGACATATAAAAAATACATAGGAACTGGGGATCAGAAACGGAACATTTACAGTAAATAGCATCATCATTGTGAAGAAAAGAAAAGATGAAAAACAGTGTAAAAATCTTTTATTTTGCGAAAAACGTAATCGAAGTACAAAATACAAATTAAAATTGTTACAACTCATAAGAAGTGCTCAAAATATGGTTCATTAGTGGTGGTGCATGGTTCAGGTTGGCACTGCATATAATCGCGAACATGTTCCAAATGACTAGGAGTCTTGCGGACTCGTACCGCCACTTCAGCTACATTTGCCATGAGGTCCATGGCTGATGGAACGGATGTCTTGTTCTCCAAAGACTTAAGATATGTATAGAGGTAAAAATCCTCGTGGTTTAGATCTTAGAATCGCGGTGATCACAGTGCATGGTCTATTGGAACATGTTCGCAATTTCATGCAGTTCCGAAGTGAATTAATCATCGCGGTTAACAATTCACATTTTGAGCTTTTCTTATAAATTGTAACATTTTTCATTTGTATTTTTGTAAATTTCGTTTAACCCTTTCCGGCACGGGCAAAATCTGTAATAAAATGAGAAATTTTGACTGACACCGGAATTCACAAACGAATTTCTTAGATATTTTGAAATCCTTAAATTAAGCTTTTATTGTAGAAGCAAAATTTTAGTAAAATATTACTGGTGCCGTTTGCAAGTTTGGAATTAAAATTAGGTATCCCAGACCGGGCACAGTGTGCCAGAAGGGGTTAAGCTTTTTGTAAAATAAAGATCGTTTTACACCGTTTTGTTTTCGTGTGTCCCTGCAAATGAACGACAAATGCGATGTATATTCTATGTATCATAATCCCATTCTAATGAAATTTAGTGATGTATAGCAACTTTTGTACATAGTATAATGTCATTAAAATACTCTGCAAACGATTTCCTTTGTCCTTGTACCTTGTAACAAAATTCTTTTGCATGTACCTGTAAATGAACTATTAATAAAGTGAAAATGTTATTGTTGAGGGTCTGAAAAATAATTAAAAATTTTACATTAAAAAATCTTTTTTGCAACATGATATTGCCTTTTTCCGATAAATTGAATTTCGTCAGCAATGAGAAATAAGCAAAAATACAAATTTGCATTGATAAATTTAATATATGCCGCAATTAAATAAATAGATATATAAGGTTAATATGATAAAATTTGAACTATCGAATATTTCAGAGCGGTGCCGTTTTTATTCATTAAAAAAGAAAACCACTGCTTGCATTTTCATAGTACAAAAACAACAACAGCAACAAAAATCTTCTTAAATGATCTGTTCTTTCTGATAATTTTCATTTGTATATCATCATTCATTATAAATCCCTAATGTTTTTCGCATGTGACAACAGTCATTGTGCTGTAAAAGTTACTGGCAACACGTAATTCCCCTTGGCACTTCTTTTGAAATATAGCGTCTTTGCAGATATTATGACGCAAAAGTCGCGTTTGTCATGTTTACAATACATTTGGGATAATAAACACAAATCAAAGACGTATTCTATTTTGTCATTTATGTTTCAAATAAAAAATTATGATTCGCCCTTGCTTTTGTAGAAAATATAAAAGAGTGCTATATTCTCTATTTTATTATGTCACAAATGATTGCTTTTGTAGAAGATGTGTTTATTGAAGCATGGTTTGTATATATGGAATGTAAATTCCAAGCAAAAGAAAACTAGTCGTTGGAGGCCACCGTAATACTTACCCATCATGGATATGCATAACATAATATATGAAAACATAACATATGTAAACAATTTATTAAATGCATTACAATTCCAAAACAAAATATAAACGTATAATAAAGTATTTTTAACACATAATCATGCTCTATTAATGAAATTCTGATGAACCAATTTCGTTAAATTGTATGAAACGCCAAACAATTCAAGTAGCACTGAATTGCATAAAAGAAACATCCTTATAACACCAAAAATATTAATCATATTCACTAACGGTTTCTTGCATCAGATTAAGCGTCTCATTTCCAATTAAAAGATATCTTTGAATTGAAATTTGAAAGAAATACAGGGTCATGAAAATTCAAAGAATGTGGAAAACAGGATTAAAAATACCTCGACAACTAATAATTCGATCGACTTTGTTTTATGCCAGGGTTCGCACAGATCTACCACTAAAATTTTACAGTATTTTCAATGTCTTTTACTACAGAAAAATATTGCGAAAATTGCGAATCGAGCAGTTGGTTGCGAATTCTGTTTCTTAAAAATTAAATATAAATTTTCTTATCATTAATAGTGGTGCCAGAGTCCTTACAAAATATAAGGAGTGTGCGAACCCTGTATGCGCAAAATTTGTGTTATTTTATTGCCTTTTATGTTCACTCCTTAAAATAAAAAAAATCGAAAATTTTTATGTACCTTTCATCAGAACGAATTTTTCGAGAGTCCGAAAAAAATAGTTCCGTATAATCGAGGTTACTGATATTGAATAGGCTTCATCCCATTCTTACATACTAAGCATATACAAAATTTCAAGTCTCTATCTCAATTTGTTCGGGAGATAGAGCAGTTACAGACAGACAGACAGACAGACAGACAAACAGACGGACGGACAGCAATTTTTTTTTCTAAAAATATGTTTTTCGGAATCTCCAGTGTCCAAAACGTGTAAATCCGTCAAATTTTTTTTTTCGATTTTCAAAACGATTGCAAGACTTACCCTGTATGATGGGTAAGTAATAATGGCTAGAAAGAGTAGTTTTTACGTTGTTTATCCGATATGATAGTGTGTTGAATGTAAAACGTATAAAACTCATCTTTTGACATTTGTATTTCCAAAAAAAATTCAGGATGCTTCGATCTTTTAAAGCGAATAACAAAACAGGGTTTGTTATTTGTTTTCCTACTTTATTCAAAACTTTTAAATTCCCTGGAAGAAATTTCGAATAGCATTTTTTCTTTAATCAATTACAAATATTTGATCGTTACATAAAGTTAAAATTCTTCTATCAGATAATCTGGTCTAAAAACTTTAGATTAATTAATATTAGATTAATAACTTTAGATTAATTAGATAGATAAAAATATCCAACTAGCAAATCTGCTTTAAATTACTCAGTGCCTGATTAGCACGTAGACAAACTGCACAACGTGCGTACAATTTTACCAGATTTTTCGATACAATTACTTGCTTTTTTGAATCCCTGTAAACACTAATGTTTTTAATTCATTAAGGTGATCAAAAATCTTTTATTTAGATATTAATCGGACACAGTAACTTGATTGGTTGTTGGTTGTTATTTATGACGGCCGATTATCTGCACAAGGCTCTAGGAGGAGTGTCCTCCACGAGAGTCTTTTAAAAGCGTCAAAATATTGATTTTTTTAATTGATTAATTGAATAATTATATCTTTTGAAAATATACTGTTAGAATTTGAAAGTATCTTTAAAAAGGTTCTTGTGGATTCTAGGATTTTCAAGTCAGGAAATTCTTTGGTTATTTTGTTATAGAAATATTACAAATTTCATAGTAATTTTGTTATAGAGAATCAATGTCTATGACATTGGTTTCTGTTTAAAAAAGGCGAGATTTAAATTTAGGCGCTTTTAAACATTTAGACATTTCTGTGACACATTTAACAAACTTTCAAATATTTTATTTAGATCTTTTAAAGAAAACTTTATTTTGATTTGCTTACTTTTTGAAGTCACAATGAGAGCCAAGATGTCTCATCGTTATTTATATTTGTAAATATTTTATGTACTTGCTTTAAATAAAATTTTATTCTAAGGAGTTTTACATTGTTTATTTTTGAAGCACTAAAGAAAACCAAAATACATCAATCACTACTATTCTTTCGAAATGTACAAATAAATTTTTGCATGTTTTACATACAAAGTAAAATAAAGTTAGACTACAATGCAAATTCAAGTCAGTTCTTAAATATTCGGAATTTTTTCGTAAGTCCGTCCCTTTTGTAATGACATTTCCGACTTTATTTTCATTTTAAAAATATTCAGATCTTTTAAAATATTTCTAATACAAAACCTAAGTTTATCACCTCTGAACCACCATGCTATGTATGTATAACGTTGAATTGGTTTCATGAACTTTTTTTTCTAATTTATATTCTATCATGTCTGTATGCAAAGTAAAAGGTGGCATTTTGAGATTTTAATGGCATACTTTTTCTTTTGATATTTACTTCAAATGCCATGTATTTTCTCCTTCAATTTGACGAGTAAGCAAGTGCTGTTAGATGACTTTAAAAAGTTTGTTAGTATAGAATTACATATTGTTTTATGAATACGTTGATATCATTGTCATTTTTGAAGAAATGGTTATTTATAAGCAATTCATTGCTTTAAATATTTAAATGTATCAGCAAAGATTAGATTATGTACAGTATAAAAATGTAGTATTCGTTCGCAATATGTAAACTATCCAAACCATTTTTGAAGACCATTCTCTTAAATATTTTTTTCTTTTTACATAGATCTTATAAACATTGTAGAAACCTACCTTGAAAGTTCTTTTAATTGCAAATTAAAAAAAAAAAATGACATTTTTTTTCAAAATAGTTACTATGAAAGAAAAAAACACGTGGGAATCTGGAAAACAAGACTTCTATAAACAGGATAAACATAAAGTCGTAGCCCATTTTGTAGAAATAATTTATTCATGAATTTTATATTTCAACAGTACTATACAGTATATTAGTACTTTTCAGCGTGGTGTCCATCAAGTTCGAAACAAGTTTCCCACCGGTTCAGTGTAGCTCGAAACACTTTTTCCAACATCCCCATGCTGATCATTTCGCAGGCTTGGCTTATGAGTTGTTTTGAGACTGTCACACTTGTAACTTTAGTCTTGTAAACTTGTTCCTTGATGAACCCCTAAGCTAAAAAATCCACCATTTTTCGGATATCTCCTCGTGTTGCAGCCTCTCCTTGAAATTTTCTAAGAAAGGTCTCCCTGACCTCCTTAAATGTCTGACCACGCAAACGTGACGCTACAACCGCAATTCGTTCTTCTGTTGTTGGCATATCCTCGAAGAACCTTCCATTCACCTGTAATATAAAATCCATTCATTAATTATTTCTGCAAAATGGGATGGGACTTTATGTTCACCCTGTAGATTTTCACGCGACATTTTTTAATAGAATATGTTCTTTATAGAAAATTTTTCCATAGACTGGTATTAAAAAAAAGGACTAGTATCAGCTCTGTGAATATTTAAAAAATATATACACAATATTATCAAACTATTCATTCCCACATTCTAATTTGTACAAACTGTTATAATTTTTTTTGTATTCACAGATTCCCTACTGTTTCTGAATATCAGTTATTACCTACTATAAGGCAAATATACTGTGTTTAAATAAGAGGACAGATACTATTTGTATGTAGTGAAACTATCTGAATAGGGCGATCAATTTTAGACTAGCATATATCTAAAGAAAATCCAATAAGAGTGGAAAGCACTTTTGGAAATATGTAAAGCAGTGATGCACAACCTTTTTAACCAGAAAATCGTTTGCCACCAGAATATTTGAAAAGCGGAGTTTCTTTTCTTTAATCTCAAAGTTTCTGCCATTACTATAAGGAAAATTATTCTGCATAAAAATAGTGGTATCATTTTGGCCCGCGGGCCAGAGGTTGTGCACCCCTGATGTAAAGGACTTTTTTTGTAATTCTGTAACTTCAGATTTCTTATCTTCAAGTTAAACTGAATGGTATAACTAATGTATTTTTGTGCCCTGTGTAAATTGGGGGTTTCAAATGCTCCGAACAGCAGTAATGCCTTGCAATTGTGCTGTGTCGCTCTTTATTGCAGATAATTAAGTTATTAGACAAGGAGCAGAAAATTACCTTAACCCATTCGTGCCCACCACCTTTTGCTCAAATTTTATTCGGTTTGCACCACTATTTTTAATAGAATTAAGCTAAGTTCAAGAATTACGAAAATGTTTCAATTAAATAAAATAAAGATTGCTGTTTTTTTTAGCGGTGTCAAAAACAGTGCTACATGCACCTTTTGAAGCGTCCCTAAAAAGGGACGCTAGGCACTAATGGGTTAAAATACTAGTGTTCAGAGAATTTAGATCGTGATTTACGCGAAACAACCAGCAACATAAGGTATGACATCAGAAATTGCAAAAAAAAAAAAAAATTGCAAAGAAGAAAAGAGAAACTTTGCACATACAAAATAAATAGGAAAATCATATTAAAATGTTTTTTTTATTAAAATTTTTGTAGTTTCATAGAGAAATTATTTTCTGTGAAAGGTTAACAGATGATGGTGACGTTTCAGTCCATGCTTTCCTATGTAATTGTGGTTGTAAAAGATGTTATCCACCACCCTTCAAAGTTTGTACACAAAGTTCTGGGACACCCTGTATATAATATCTTCGTAGGATGTGCCTATTTAATTTCACATATAATTTCACACATAATTTAACAGCAGAAAGACAGAAAAATTAATATAGTTTTATGAAAGTATTTCACGCAAGAATTTTGATTTAAAACAGTTCAATTCTTTCTAATATTTAAGACCTCTTCTTTATTTCTTTTACACTTATTTTATAAGAAATGTCTGGTTTGAACCAAAATATAGTCATATAGGGGCGGTCAAAACAAACGCTTGCGATCATTTTAGTGTTAAGAGGACAATCGACTCGGTCAAAAAGACACGGGTGATAGTGTTAAGTGTATGGAGGGCATTATTTTCAAATATTTCGTTCAAATTTTTTTTTTTTTTTTTTTTTTTTTTTTTTGCTGCATAGGATAGCTGAGGAAGATCTACAACAGGGCTAATTTTTGCTTTTTCGATTTCAATTTCAGATTCAAAAAACTATGTCAACTTTCGGACCAGGCTAGAACGGTTCTGAAATTAAATCTATCATAATATAAAAAAAATCAAACCAACATTGAAAAAAAGGATAAGGGTAAAGCATTTATTATTTTTTTCCGGTTTGAAAAATTAACCCCTTCGCGACGGGAAGCCTTTTACAAATTTTTTAATGTTTTGTCACCACAATGCATATTTTACAGTAAACTTTCACTGGTGGGGATAAATAAGGATTCTTAAGCCTTTTCGCGTCACGTTTAGGGATTAAGAATTTTAAATTAGAACATAATTCGTGTGTTATAAAACGTCAGTAGTAACGAGTGCTTTAAACGTGTTACATCATCTCTAACTGCCTTTTCGGCAAGTTAAAAATCTCGATCATTTGAAATCCACGAAAAATGCAATAACACATTACAAACAGTTTAAAATATCTTTCAATGTTTTCGATTCATTTTTCTGGTGATCAATTTTAACATTTATTTTAACGTAAATAAAAAAAAAATAAATAAAAAAGACGAAGTACACGATTTTGTTCTACTGACATCCATTGTTGAGTTTAATTTGTAAGAAATAAATGCTTTTTTCCAAATAAATTGACAATTTTTTTGTGCTGAATTTTTCTTGAAAATACCTAGTACCTTAAAACGTTACTGATGGTATGTCTTTTGTTATATCCGCTTTTTAATGCAGTAGGTTTTCTCTTTTCAGTACGTATTTCACATTTTTGTTTGTTGGTAGATATATTAAACAAGTTTATTTACCAGTAAATGGTGATGAAAATGATAAAGGTGAAAGTGACATAACCCTCATTTTGAGAAAATGAGGTGTAAAGTTGAAAAAGTGTATCAACATTTGTAATCTTTTTCTATTAAAATCTCTGTGTGTATTAGTTTTTAGCTCACAGGCTATCAAAGCCTGAGAGCTTATGTGCCCACCCGTTCTGTATGTATGTATGTGCGTACGTACGTAACGCGATAATTCATGATAAAAATATCTGATTTACATGAAATTTTGGATATAGTCTTATTATGATAAGACGCTTGCCTGATAAGTTGTGAGAGTTCATTCGATAAGTATAAGAAAGGAAACGCGCTCTCCTTTGACCCTCTCCTTAATTTATATAAATGGGTTTTTCATGCAGAATTAGTATATTTCGTTCAAATCTTGGATGTAGGATCATTCTAATGAGGTGCCTCTATGGTTAGTATTGGGTGTTCATTGGATAGTTTAGAGAGGGGGAATGGGGAATAACCCCCCCCGTCTTAATTTAGGTTTTTCACTCAAAATTTACTGTTTTGCTTAAAATTTTGTATATAGTTTTATTCTGAAAAGGCGCTTCCCTTATTTCATTTTGGAATTCACTTGATAATATAGCTAAATAGAGTTTTATGCAGAGTTATGCAGAGTTATTTGCTTTAAATTTTGGATGTAGGTTCTTTCTGTTAAGTTGAATTTTTGAACAGTTTTGGAGGTTTAATAGTTAATTAGAAAGGAGGGAACGGAAGACAATGTTTCTAAAATTACATAAATGAGTTTTTATGCAGAATTATTCGACTTGCTTCGAAATTTGAATACAGGTTTATTATATAATAAAGCGTATCCCTGATTAGTTTTGGGGCCTCTATGGTTATGTATAAAGAAAGGAAATGAAGGGGGTATTTCCTTCAATTGTTTTCGAAAGGCATTATTATATAAGGCTGTAATAAATAATTAGTCTTCATAGCCTGTGAGTTCTATGCCATCAGTTTAACTGGGCATCATTCTTTTTATTTATATATAGAATAATTTTACAGACAGTAGAGCAACGTTTCCTACCTTTACTGGCACGCGACACGCCTACCATAAAGTTGTATATCATAATAGAAATTGTACCGGAATTTTGGAAAATACTTTCTGCATTATATGTGTGTGTGTGGGGGGGGGAGCCCCTTTTTTTTCACTTTTTTAAATTAAATCTGTTGGTAAATTCCGGGGCCATTCATTTATGTCAACAATTTAGTTATGAAAATGATTTGACCCTGAAAGGGCTAAATAAAACTAATAATTTTATTGTGATTAATTTTATTTTGCTTATTGTTAAAGCTCCAGTAAAAGTCAAGATGTCGCATTCATCATTTGTATTTCTAAGTATTTTACATTCTTGATTTAAATAAGTTTTTTGCAAAAGTTTTTTACTTTGTTTACTGTTGCTGAAAACTGGAACGGCATTTCAAATTTAGTATTTAAAAGTGCAAAACAAAGTAGTAAGTAAAAATATTATTGTTGAAGGATTTGACAAATAACAAAAAAGAATTTCATTGGAAATACTTTTATCTACCTTGTGGTGAAAAATTAATATCCGTCAGCAATAAGAAGACAAATAGACAAATAAACAAATTTAATCTGTGGACAAATTTAATATACAACGCGATTAAATAAATGGATAGATAAGGTTTATTTAATAAAATTTGGAAAATTGTATATGTCAGAGAAAGTTTTTTTTTTTTCAAATTTCATTCAAAAAGAAAATCAGCTACTTTCATTTTGACAGTAATTAAGAAAATCTGCCTAAATGTTCTGTTTCCTTTCTGCTAATTCTCTTCAAAATACCATCATTCATTTTAAATCTCTTAATGTTTTTCACATGTATACAATAATCATTTTGCTGTAAAAATAATTGGCAACACGCATTTACGCCTTGGCACTTCGTATGAAGTATAGTGTCTTTGGAGATTTTATGGTGCAAAAGTCGCGTTTGTCAAGTTTGCAATACAGTGCGGGTAATAAACACAAATCAAAAAAGAATTCTATTTTCTCTTTTATATTTCAAATAAAAGATTATGATTTGCTCTTGCTTTCGTAGAAAATATAAAAGATTGCTTTATTTTCTGTTTCATTTTGTCACAAATGCTTGCTTTTGCAGAAGATGTGTTTATTGAAGCGTGGTTCGTATATATGGAATGTAAATTGCAAGCAAAGAAACAAATAATGACTTTAGAAAAAGTATTATTTACGTTATTTATGTACGATAATAGTGTAATGAATATAAAGCGCATAGTATTCCTTTTTGTCATCTGCATTTCAAATAAATGTTTTCTTCCATATTTTGCGAGAGAATATAAAAATGGATTGTCAGTTTGATTTCCTTTTATTTTCATAAATTCTAAATTACCCGAAAGAAACTTTTGAAAGAAATATTTTTTATCAATTAGAGACAAAAGTTTGAAGATTACATAAAGTAAAATTTGTTCTTTCAGATTGTATGAAAATTTCTGGCAAACCCGGGTAAATTTTATTCAGTGCTTGATTACCCCATGGGCAAACTAACACAAGATGTGGACAACTGAACGTGAATGTTTAGATACAATCTTTAACATATTGAATCATTGCAAGCGCTTCAAATTTTCTGATTAAGCCTTTCCGGTACCGTATTATGCTCTGTCCCAGAATGCCTAATTTTAATTCCAAACTTGCAAATGGCACCAATAATAGTTAAATAAAGTTTTACGTTTACATTCAAAGCGCAAGTTAGGGGGGTTCTTAATTTCTAAAAAACTGCAAATTCTGATGAGATTTGATTCAATCTCATTTTATTAACAGAATATGCTCGTGCCGAAAAGAGGTTAACACTACCATTGTCGGAAATTTCACACAAATTTTATAGAAAAAATTGTGCACCAGATTTCTTTCACAATATTTTAAACAACTTTTTTAATCCCCCTCCCCTTTTCTAGCGTACTTTATATATTGAACTCTTTTTTTAAAGACATTTCTGGTACAAATCGAATTAGTCATATGTAGAAGCAATCAAATTGACTTCTCGGCGCTTCTACTGTTAAAGGAGGGATGAACACTAAAACCGCGGTAGCGGTCATTTTGATCGCTAAATAAATACTAATAATTTCAAAATATTCATATAAATAAAACCATTTCAAATAATTTCATATAAAAATAGTTCAGTTCGAAGCAATAATATATTTCTAAAAAAATTTTAATATGTATCACATCAAAATAAATAAAATAAATATGTTAAAAATTTTTATGAAAAACTTGCTTTTTAGATATTAAGGGAACACAGTACCATGAAAAGAGCCTAAACGTCGATTTTTATTGCCTCAATGTATAACTAAATCTTTTAATAATATAATGTTGGAATTTGAAAGTATCTTCAAAACAAGGATTATGCTGATCCTAGAAATCCCAGAACAGAAAATTATTCCGTACTAGTATTTTGTTGTAGAAAAGTTCTGAATAAAAAGGAAAATTTTAACGCGTTGGAACTATATATAAGGATTGAGGACCCCCGAATCCAAGGGGTATGAGTGACAAAATTGAAAAATTGAACTACATGGCAGAGACGACTTGGAAATATGCTTCTTTTTTTTGGAGGCAATAAAATATTAGGGATTTTCTTATTAAATTCTGCGTATAGAGATCAACCACTTTTACCGAATAACAATCAATATTGAATAATTATTAGTTTAATTGAAATTGTACTCTTTTTTTTAAAACTAAGTTATTCAAATAAAAAGTTCAAAGACTACAATGATACAAGCAACAGTTTCCTATTTCAATTCAGTCAACTATTATTTATATTTTAATTTAACGTCAATTATTTTTTAACTAAATTTACTCCAAATCGAATTTTTGTCAGTTTTACCCCTTGGCTGCTGAGCTCCTGATATATACAATTTTTAGCAAAGAAATATTGGTCAATTTCCTGGAAAATAACGGCATCCATATGAACCCTATTGAATGATAAAGAAAGTACGAGTATTTTATGCATGATGACAGAATTCAAAGGTACGCCAAGTCCTCTAAGCGATACTGATGAATTTAGATTATTTATGAAATTACCCAAAGATATAGCAAATTATTTTATAAGAGGCAGGGTATGATTTAACCCTAACTTTTTTTATTCACGTCGTGATTTGATTCGTTCTTTGAGTTTTCCTTTTTATTTCTTTAATGAAATGTTTTTACGAAAACAGATTTTTCTTAATTACCAAAAATTAGACATGTTTGGAAACATACAGATACTTCAAACATGAAAAATGAAAGATTACATATAAGGATGGATGTTTTTAAATTTTTACACGAAGTGCAAATGACTCTTATTCAAGTTCCTGCACGAAAAATATTATTAGTAATGAATATTTTGTATAGAGATTCCCACAAGTTAAAAGCTTCAACGTGTTATTTTTTCAAATGGAAACTTTAAACTGATTTTTCCGTGTTTTCAGACTTTCATAACTTGTTTGTTAGTTCTTTTTAATTAAATAGAATTTAATTTTTTTACTTCTTCTCCGTTGTGCATTCAATATTAATGAACATTCATTTAATATTTAATTTCAAAGTTATTATTTTTAAAATATTTAAATCAGGAGTTTTTGGAATTGCCTTAATTTTTTTACTATAGCCGAGAGAAGAAAATACATATTAAATGTAATATTCCATACACCTAACATTCTTCGTAAACTTGTATATTCTAAAGAATGTGAAAAAAATTGAAGCAAAAATATTTGCATTTAAAATAATAGTAAGGATTTTTAGAAAATTAATATTTTTAAATAATTTAAATTTCATTTAAGTAGGCTGATGTGTATTTTTTTAATTATATGTTCTTTCTACATAATTTTCATGATATGTAGAATCATGCCCCAATAGATATTACAGTGTTATTGGAAATAGAATAACATTTCAGAAAATACTTTATACTCATACATAGATATTGTCTTATAAAACATGATCTTACCGTACACCTCTGAAATTATAAAGAATATAGAGACTTTTATTACACATTTTCCCCCAATGCATGATATTGATATTTTTTAATCTCAAAATTCTGCAATCACAAAAATGTAATTTCTAAAGAAATGTGCTGAGAATTCGTAATTGCTGACAGTCAAATACTAAGATTCAGGGGTGTACAAATTTAGGAGCCAGCGGACTGTCTCTTATTAGGTGCGTTCGTAATTATATAATACGTAGCACCTATAGTGGTCGTTCAGTCCGTCCGTCTGTCCGTCCGTCTGTCCGTCCGCATATAAACAACGCAAAAACTACCCAACCGAATCGTTTGAAATTTAAAATACATAATTATTGCATAATTTTGTCGAGTCATTTCAAATTTTATGAAACTCGGATGCATAGATCAATTACAGGGGCAATCAAAAGTATTCCATTACATTACGGTCAATGGGGAAAAAAGTTTCAAATGCATTTTAATTGTTTGAAATTTAAAATACGCAATTATTACATAATTATGTCGAGTTATTTCAAATATTTTGATAATCGTGTGCATAGATCAATTACAGGGGCAATCAAAAGAATTCAATTACATTATGGTCAATTAGGAAAAAGTTTCAAATATATTCTATACGTTTGAAATTTAAAATACATAATTATTACATAATTTTGTCGCGTTATTTCAAATTTTATGAAAATTGGATGCATAGATCAATTACAGGGGCAATCAAAAGTATTCCATTACATTACGGTCAAAGGGGACAAAAGTTTCAAATGCATTTTAATCGTTTGAAATTTAAAATACGCAATTATTACATAATTATGTCGAGTTATTTCAAATATTTTGATAATCGTGCGCATAGATCAATTACAGGGGCAATCAAAATTAAACAATTACATTATGGTCAATGGGGAAAAAGTTTCAAATATATTCTATACGTTTGAAATTTAAAATACATAATTATTACATAATTTTGTCGAGTTATTTCAAATTTTATGAAAATCGGATGCATAGATCAATTACAGGGACAATCAAAAGTATTCCGTTACATTGCGGTCAATGGGAAAAAATGTTTCAAATGCATTTTAATCGTGTTACACTCATGCGAACTTAATAAAATTTATATGCAACTATAAAGTACATATTATAATATACATCATACATAATTTGTGGTGCAAAGAACATTTGTTATTGATTTACAAGGCCACACAAAAGTATTCCATTGCCAGGGCTCGAAAAATCTATTGCCCGACATGCCCGGGGCATGTAAAATTATCGATCGGGCATGTATTATTTTTATCAACATGCCCGAACGGGCATGTATTTTTGAAAGTACCACATTTAAATTTAAATAGGTTGGCATAAGCTAAATCATGAAGAAGAATGATCAAACTTCGTAAATTAATGGACGCCTTACGAAAAGTAGACATTTTATTTACAATACTATCGGTCAGCGCCGGAATACGACTGAGCTTTCGTCAAAACAAGTGAAAATAGAAGAGGAGCATAGCCTTTGCTGCGCACATCCGTTGCGCGTACACACCTTTTCTCCGATGGAACGGCAGAGAAAGACTCTCCGCTAGCCGCTACCGCATTGGCTGCCAGGATAGAACGTCACTCACGTAACTAAGTGCCGTGATCGCCGATGTACCAGTGATTCTTTAATAACGGTTTTCAAAAGTTATGGAGCAACATATTTACCCGCGAGCAATGGCGGCTCGCATAATGTACGCTATTGACGATTTGAGAAGGTTAAAAACAAAACATAACACGTAAATAAACTTTAAGTACTTTAACTAATTATGAATAATCACAACATCGGTAACAATTATTATGAATGACATCGCAACTTTTTCTTTCACATCGACATTCCCCCCCCCCCTTCATTTTTCGCGATCGGTTATCAATAGTCATCAATATTAAAACAATTCTCGAAAATTATTTTTTTTCAGTCTTCTGAAATTTGATTTATATGTTTTATATTAACTAAATGTAACAGTAATTTATAATATAATAAAAAAATGTGTAATAAATTCCATGATGTAAATTTTATTTATTAAATGAGAATTATTTAATAAAGAAATCTCTAATCATACGAGTTTGATATTTCCTTCAATAAAAAATATTTGGTATGTATTTGTATGATTTTATGAACTATGATATATAAAAAAATACCAGCTTTAAAGTTACAATCATAAAACTTAGAAGTACAAAAAAGTTGGGCATGTAAATTTTTTATTCGGGCATCTATTTTTCCCTACCACATGCCCGACTGGGCATGTAATTTTTTTCAAATTTTTCTAGCCCTGTCCATTACATAATGGTATAGGGAGAACATTGTTTGATGAGCGTTTTAATTGTAATTCACTGTTAACAATTTTATGAGATTGATATATGAAAGTAATATTTTTAAAACTTCGTTATCGTACGAACGCACCTAATTTGCTACGCTTCACATGCAATTTCCAACTTGTTATTAAATTTTATTACTTTTTTCGATTAAATTTTATTGGTATTCGTACAAACATTTTAGACGAAAAATAACGAATAAAACTTAGAGGTGAGAAACTACCCACTGATGCCTAGATTTTATACCCCGCTGAGAGTATTACAACGTTTTCCCCATTTTTTTAATGCAAAATGACTGTGACATTATCAACTGCCGCTTACTCCTATTATTAAGTAGTGAAACTCGAGATTTTTTGCTCGTGGATATTAAAATGTGCAATTTATGTTCCCGCAAGAATGACATTGTGATGTTAATTTACTATTATAATGTTATATTATTAGTGGTATTAATACTGTACGGGCCGCGAACAATGTTTCAAAATATGGCGATATTTTTGCAATGAAATTTCGAACCACACGAGAACATCTACCATATTACTTTTCATTAGGTTAATTCCATGTAAACTTCTCATGTCTGTCACACAGCTAAAAATCTCTATGCTTATTGGCCACCGTTATTTTCGAAAAGTTTCCTTCGCCCTATTCAGCTGATGTGATATCTCCGATAAAATAAGTCACATTTTTCTATTCTAAAATACTGGTAGCCAAAAATCGTTGTATGTGACAGACCTGACAAGTTTTTATGGAATTAAATTAAATTACCGTATCCTTTATCGTTTTAATGGAATGTAATTCTAAAAGCTTCGGTTTATTTTTGAATTCATCGAATATAAAAACTAACCGTTTCTCCCAAAATATTATAGGCCAATGCTGAAGCTACATAATTGTTGTTCCTTCAAACTTCATAAGAGCTAGAAGTCATTTTAGTGTTGTTGCTTCTTGTTTTTACTTAGAATTTTCTTGATTTTTTTAAAGTTTCCTTTTAATCTTATAATTATACTTTTTTCAATAAAGCATTGCACAATTGTCATTGTTATTTTCAATATATGTATAAAAATACACGTACCCACACACACATATATACAGGGTGTATCTAAACTACTGGGCAAAACTTTAAGGGATGATAGTACACATCAAGAGAAATAATATTAAATGGGAAACTAAGGGCCCCAAATGTCTTCCGAAGGAGATAGGCGCCATCAAAGTTTAGAGTCCAAAATTTGAAATGATTATAAAAAACGGAAAAATTGGCCGATTCGTTTGCGGTTTTCACGAAAACTTTTCTTTATGCCAGCTTTGTCTTGAAAATAAATTATAAAAATAAATTTCAAAAAATGCCGATAGAGGGCACTTTAGACTTTAGAGTAACGAACACTTATTTTTTAACGTTATTTTTTGCCTCTCATTAAATTTTTTTAGAAGTTTAGGCATAAACATAAATTTTGAGCTCTAAATCTGTGGTTAAGTAGCACAAACTGAATTGTGTTCAATGGGAGTGGGTAGGTTCAAATTTCAAATGATTATAAAAAACAGAAAAATTGGTCAATTGATTTGTGGTTTTCACTAAAATTTTTCTTTATGTCAATATTGTCTTGAAAATAAATTATACAGATAAATTTCAACAAATGCCGATAGAGGTTGGTTTAGACTTTGCAGTGACGTACAACTATTTTTTACCGTTATTTTTTGCATATCATTAAATTTTTTTAGAAGCTTAGACATAAACTTAAATTTTGAGCTGAAAATCTGAATCGTTGAGAGTGGATAAGTAGCGCAAACTGAACTGTGTTCAATGGGGGTGGTGATGTTCAAATTTCAAATGATTATAAAAAAACGGAAAATTTTGTCGATTCGTTCGCGGTTTTCTCTAAAACCATTCTTTATGTCAGTATTTCATTAAAAATAAATTTTAAAGATAAATTTCAAAAAATTCCGTTAGAGGGCGCCTTAAACTTTAGCGTAACCAACAACTATTTTAAACTGTTATTTTTTTTTTTATCTAAATAAATGCTTTAAAAGCTTAGACTTAAATTTTGAGCTCAAAATCTGAATCGTTGTGAGTAATTAAGTAGCGAAAAATTAAGCTATGTTCGTAGGGTTTAGGTTAACATTTCAACTCCTGAACACAGTTCAGTTTGCGCTTCTTAACCTCTCCCAACGATTCAGAATTTGAGCTCAAAATGTATGTCTAAGCTTTTGCAAGCATTTAATTCGATACAAAAAATAACTGTTAAAAATTGTTGTTGGTTACTCTAAAGTTTAAGGTGCCCTCTGACGGAATTTTTTGAAATTTATCTTTAAAATCTATTTTCAAGGAAATACTGACATAAAGAATGGTTTTAGAAACAACCGCAAATGAATCGGACCAATTTTTCCGTTTTGTATAATCATTTGAAATTTGAACCTTCCCACCCCCATTGAACACAGTTCAGTTAGCGCTACTCAACCACTCTCAACAATTCAGATTTTCAGCACAATATTTAAGTTTATATCTAAGCTTCCAAAAAATTTAATGATATGAAAAAAATAACGGTAAAAAATAGTTGTACCTTACTCCAAAGTCTAAAGTGCCCTCTATCGACATTTTTTGAAGTTTATGTTTATAATTTATTTTCAAGACAATACTGACATAAAGAATAGTTTTAGTGAAAACCGCAAATCAATTGACCAATTATTCTACTTTTTATAATCATTTCAAATTTGGACCTACCCATCCCCATTGAACACAGTTCAGTTTGTACTACTTAACCACAGATTTTGGGCTCAAAATTTAAGTTTATGTCTAAACTTCTAAAAAAATTTAATGAGATGCAAAAGATAACGGTAAAAAATAGTTGTTCGTTATTTCAAAGTCTAAAGCGCCCTCTATCGGCAATTTTTGAAATTTATCTTTATAATTTATTGTCAAGACAATACTGACATAAAGAATAATTTTCGTGAAAACCGCAAACGAATCGACCAATTTTTCCGTTTTTATAATCATTTCAAATTTTGGACCTTAACCCTCCAAGCGTCTAGCAAATGGGTAAATTTGTAATGTTGTTTTCTCTGCAATTTGTCTTAATTGCTAATAAAATATGATTATTTCAATATTACATAAAAAATCTTATTTAGGAATATAAATGTAATCTTTGAGGGTCTTAATCATTCTTCAATGCTTTGAAAATTCATTAAATTTATAGAATTATAATATCTTAAACATTGCTTGTATTGCAGTGAAACCTGGAGCTTGGTGTACGGAATATTACGGGCCAAACGCTTAGAGGGTTAAATTTTGATGGCGCCTATCTCTTTCGGAAGACGTTTGGGATCCTTAGTTTCCCATTTAATAATATTTGTCTTTATGTGTACTATCACCCCTTAAAGTTTTGCCCTTTAGTTTAGATACACCCTGTATATATAAATAGCACTTTCATAGTTCAGACTTTGTCAAATAAAACATTTCAAAACATGTTTACTTTAAATCCTCTATATTTATTTTTTCGCATTTGACATTTTAACCCAATAAGTGTTGCCACATTTTTCATTGGAATACAATATGTGTAAATCTGTACTTGTGTAAAATTTCGAATTTAGACTTATACAGACATTTGGACATTTCTCTGCTGCATTTAACAATTTTTTAAACATTTTACTTTCATTCTTTAAATAAAATCTTATTGTGATTTGCTTACTTTTGAAGTTACATTGAAAACCGAGGCGTTTTCTATGTCAACAATGTCATGTGAGGCGTCATCAAAAGTTTATATTTATAAACATTTCACATGCTTGCTTTAAATAACATTTTATTATAAGGAGTTTTACTTTGTTTACTTTTTCAAGAACAAAGAAAACGAAAATGTATCAATCACTACCAGTCTTTCCACATGTACAAATAACCTGATTTACTAAAACAAAATTAACTTAAAATTCAAATTCAAATCAATTCCTCAACATTCGGAATTCTTTAGTAAGCCAGTCACTTTTGTAAGGAAATAATTTCAGACTTTATTTTCATTTTTTAATTTATTCAGATCTTTTAAAACATTTCTAGTACAAAAGTTATGTTTGCTGTCTCTGAACCACTATACAATGTTTATATAACATTTAAATGATTTAATGAAAATTTGTTCTTTAAATTTGCTTTCTATCGGGTCTGAATGCAAAGTAAAAGGTGACATTTTGAGATTTCGGTGGCATATATTTCCTTTTAATGTATATTTCAAATGTCTCGTATTTTCTTTTTCAATCTACGAATAAACAATTGCTTTTAAATGACAAGGACTTTACAGTGTTTCTTCAGTATAGTATTTCAGATTATTTTATGAATGGCTTGACATCATTGTACTTTTTGTAGGAACGATAATATTTTATAACCGATCCATTGCTTTCAAAATTCAAATTTGTCGCTAAATCTCAGATCATGTACAGTATACAAATGTGAAACTCGTTTGGAAATATCTAGCATATTTGGCCTGTTTTTTGAAGACCAGTCTCTTTAATAAAAAGTTTTCTTTTTGCACATATTACGCAGACATTATAGAAACCTGCCTCGAAGCTTCTTTTGATTGAAATAAAAAAGTTACAATGAATTTTTTTTTCAAAAATACCAGTATAAAAGAAATGGACACGTCGGAACCCTGAAATCAAGACTTCCATATACACTGGCGTAGCTAACGTGTGGTGTTAGACTGCTCAGAATATCAATAATTTTGTAAAGTTCTGTTCAACTTACTGAAACAAAAAATGTTCTGCTATTAATCCCTTAACTGGTTTGCCCGTACGCCGCGCCGCACGGGCAAGACGAATTTGCTTAATTCATCACTTAAAGCTTTTTGACACCACATTTAAAAAAAAAATAATTTCCTATTATTTAAAGGCGGAAATGTTAAGATTAAATGTTACGAATATTGTATTTAAAAATTTGTGGTAATTTTCAATTTATTGAACGGAAAAATATGTGCCAGTTAAGGGGTTAAGGGGGTTCGGGGGTTCAAAACTTCTCAAAAAATCAAATTATTTTTATGATCTAGTTTTATTATTCAATAAATTCTGAACTCAATGCAAAAAACCGCATAAAAATATTTGCATTTTAATGGAGTTATAATAACCCCCTATATTCAAAGCCTCAGCAGCGCAACCGAGAAATTGCAATATGACTGACTGTATGACCTGTAGTCCAACCACCGATCCGATTTACGAATTGAGCTGATTGTTTGTGCACGTTTTTTCTGCTTCGCGCCTTGCCGTCGCCATTTAATTATGTTGTGTGTTCTCTCTCATTAATTGTTTGTTTATTAATTTTGTTAATTTTACTTAAAGATTAACCCTTTTTTTTAAATACTACAATGCCATATCGTTGTTCGGCAGTTGGTTGCCGAGGTAATTATGATAATGGACCTCGTGTATCAGTTTTCAAATTCCCTAATCAACCGGATATTAGAAAGCACTGGATACAATTTATCAAGCGAGATTCATTCGAAGTTACCAAAAATTCAAGGGTAAGTAAGATTCTTTCTATTATTATCTTTACAAATCTATTCCTGTTTATAAATTACTTTATTCATTTGATAAATAAAATTTTGACATTTCATTTGTTGTAACTTATGTATATACAAATTAATTATATATGGCTGTGTTTGAATTATAGTGCAAGTTATATTTATTTATTTTTGCATGCTTAACACACTGTCAGATATCTCTGAGTGTTATTCATTTGATAGTGTGTAAGTATTTAGAGTGAACTGATTATTAATTTACTAATAGAAGGAAAAACTTTTTTCTTTATTGCTTTGTTTCATGCATGCTGTTTTTAGGTATTTTACTGTACCACCAAACCTCATTATTACAAACTCCTGTTATATGAAATATAGCTAAATAGGAAATAACTATGTTTTGATTAAAAAAAATGCTAAATGTTAAGTCGGTAAAAATGAAATTGTTACTATTAATTCCCGTGATACACCTTTCAGTGTGAGCTAATGAAGTTTGATTGTATGTATCATATATGTACGTATTTTTTAAAGTTAACTTTGCATTTAAATTCCAGTGCATGTTATTTAATGAAATAGATTGGTACTTTGATTTTCAATATTATCAAATCATTTAACAGATTAACAACAACAGATAATTTCCTTATTGTGAATCTAATACTATAATACTACATGAAATGTGTGTAATATATTTATAACACTGAGTGTGTGTTTGAAGTTTTACATTTATCAGATGTAATTGGTCTCATATGCTGTTGTTGTTTTTTTCTTTTCTCACAGATCTATTTACTATACAGGATACTAATAAAGTTTTGCTTAATTTTGAACCCTAATACTAATACTGCAGATTTCTGAAATGCTGAATTTTAATTGAAACAATCCTGTAAATAAATAATAGTACAGACAGAGTGTATCCTATCGAATAATCAACCCTTTTATTCGTCTTTTGATTTTTCAATGACTATTTATTTAAGACTGCCCCCATAATCATGTCCCAGTAAATGTGTTCTGTTTTTGAAATGGTATTTTGTCATTTAATATTTTTAAAGTTTAATTTTGTGATATGTACTAATTCCTTGTAAACTTAAAATTACATCAACTTGCTTTAAATATACATTCCAACCTATATTTGATTGGAAAGGGTAATTTGAAAACTATTATTAAATCAGGACCCCACAATAGATGAATACAATTTTCAATAATAATAATAAATAAAATAACTGAATTGCTCTTGATATTATTTAGTTATCAGTTTCTTGTTAGTAAAATTTTCAAAATAAAAGTACTGATAATTTGTTTGCTTTTTCTATAAATTTTGGCACTGACATAGCTTTTTCAGTTGTTCTAAAAGCATTTGTATAAATCTACATCCACTTTTAGATGTCATTATTTTCTCGCTATATCTATTCTAGCATTTGTTTCAAGAAAAAGCTGACAGTTCTTGAAGTAGAAAAAATCTCAAAATTCAATTTCAAAAAGATAATTTAACGCTGTCAATTAATATATCAGACTTGAACATTTTAATTTGTTAAAGTCAGGCTTATTTTACTCTATATTTAATATTTTCCATTTTAGAAATTCTTGTGTACGACAATATTTGTTGCTTGCGTTAATTCTATCATTTTTTTATTACTGCTGTAATTCAAAACATACCGGAATATTAACTTTTAATTGTCCTGAGCCTTTTTTTTCTTTTTAAATTTCGAAGATTGCTATCAAAAATAGTAGTAGTTCTTTTGGTGAATAATCTATGTTTGTTTACTGATGATAATTTTTTAAGTTACAAGAATCAGTTTAAAAAAATCAAGTAATTGCATTGTTTTCATTAAAAACATAAAACTTTTTTTTCCATTTTGATACTTATCTATCCTATGTTACAAAGGTCTTTTAGACTCTTAAATGACAAAACTTATGCAAAAAAATTAACATGCTATAACAAGTGTAAATAAATTTTTTAACCGTTATTGACTATGGCATTCTGTAGATAATTAGACCCACACCTTTCTCCCCCCCCCCCTTCCAAAAAAAATCCTTTCCAATCTTTACATTTGAAACTAAATTTTAAAATGCAGAACCAATAATTATGTGGTACAGTGTTTACTTAAAATGTCTATTGAAAAATAACTGCCTAAAGAAAATATTTACTACTTCATTAAAATCTTTTCTGGTTTTGATTTTCTTCAGTTTAAATGCACAACATGTTAAAAAATTAATAAAATAAACAAGCTTATATGTTCAAATTTTTTAAAAAATATGCATTGTGTACAATTCATTTGTATGAAAGACGACATAGTTTCCAATTTATATTAAGTCTGAAAATATTTACAATCATCAATAAATTGACAATTTTAAAAATGTTAGATTGTTTTTATTTATTTATTCAATATATTTTATATTTTTGAAAACATGATATTAACAAATTTAGGCATTAACCAAGCTTTTGGTGAGTAAATGATTTCTCGGCATTTTATCTTCATTAGCTAAGACATGCTTTTTCAATTTAAGAATTCTACTGAACTTTTATTTGTTTATTTTTCATACATTAACCCAAGAGCAATGAGGTGTCCCCCAGACTTGTAGAAAACAAACTTTCTGCAAATTTATGTTATTGTTACCCTTTGACAAAATTAGCTTTTTTTTTTTTTTTCCATGACGTTTTTGTCGAAATTCTTATTTTTCAGTAAGCTTTTCATGAAATTAGCATTTTAAACTTAACGCTTCATTGCAATTTGCATTTTTTTTATATTAAATTAGTTTATTATAATTTTTTTTGCAAAGTGCTAAATTTTGCAGAAAATTTTCCATGTCTACTTGCATCTATATTGTATAACTCTGATTTCCCCTCCCCCCCCCCCCCAGATTTGAAATTTTGTAATTTCAGTGGTAAACAAAACATGCAAGTTCCCCTCCTCCAGTTCCACAGAATTCAACACTACTTGAAAAATTTGTTTAATTTAACATATATCACACAATGCAAATTATGTTTAAAACTAAGCATATAGTGGCAATAAATATTTTTAAACATTTATACTTATTATTAATGTTATCACATATAGTTGACAAAATTGTTTTTCTCAGGAAGACGTTTTTTCTCTGTACCCTCTGTTACCAGTTATTATTTAACCACCCTTATGTTTTGATTTTAAAATAATTACAAGTAGGATCAGTTCACATTTGGTAGCAAATACTTAGACTGGTAGATAAGCTAAATAAAATGTGTTCAGAATTTTTTTTTAAATGTAACCTTTATTGCCAAATACAGATATTAATTTTCATAATTAGCTGTAGGTTAATTTAATTAAGGGTGTTCTTAACTGCTCCGCTCAACAAGCACAAAAAGTTTTGACAGATTTACAAATTCATTTTTTAACAAAAAGTTATAAAATTGGAATACCTGACTATGGAAATAATTTTGAATCGAACTTAGTTTTCCATTTTATCATAATTAAATTACCTATCCAGTTCTAAGCTATTTCGATCACGTGATCACCTGTTTTTCGACCAGATTTTCTGCTTTCGTCTGGAAATGTGCTCAAAATTGTCAGCTTTGAAGGCTTGTTGTAAAAGATCTATTGTTTAAAAAAAAAAAGAGTGCAATTATACAATTTCTGAATAACACCTGCTATTTTCATGCATTTCCAAACAAAAATAAATTAAATCATATGTAACAAAGTTGTCTTTTTTTATTTAAGAACTCCCTTAAGAAAACATTTGGTGTAGTAAACATAAAATATCATTCTTAAGATATCAGAGTAGCAAAATTACTAACAAGGAAGATCTCCATACGGGCATACTCAGAAAAATCTGAAAAAATTACAGAATGTTCTTCTCATATAGTTATATATGTTTATAAAAAAAATTTCGGTGGAACCTCCTTATAACGTCCGTAAAAAATAATAAAAATTTCGTTTATTTGGCAATTTATCTCCGATTGACGAAATTTTGAAAAAATACGCTTTTACGCTTCGAATACTTTTTAAAGAAAAAACTTTCTATGTTCAATTTATTTAAATAAGTTTAGTTTAAGTAATTTTAGTTTTGCATTTTTACTTTACTTTAAGTGTAATTTTGTCATATACGTTTATATGTACTTATAACAAAATGAAATTGATATATTTTATCATTTGAAACACAATTTAAATAGATTAAAATTGTTCCAAATTGAAAAATACACTGTTAAAAAGCTGCTGCATTTTGTTGCAACGCACTCCCTTGCTTGTATAGAAAACGGTTACTTGGCCGTGAAATGGAGCTTTCTCATTGGTTTTCTCATATTATGTACAAGCGGTGGAGTGCGTTGCAGCAAAATGCAGCAGATTTTTAACAGTGTTGCACAAGCTACAACACCGCTAAAAATCTGTACCATTTTCTGCAGCGTCACTCCACCGCTTTTATAGAAAACGGTCAATTCACCGTGCTATGGAGCATTCTCATTGGTCAGAAGAGAGATATTCTATAAAAGTAGTAGAGTGACGTTGCAGTAAATGCTGCAGATTTTTAGCAGTGAAGTCAATTAAAATCAATTTTCAGATTCGTTAAAATCGTCTGCTTTTGGCGAGGAAATGCACTGCTCGCCAAATCCCGCGTCGCTTTCAGCTTTTCACTCCAATTATTCCAAAATATTTTATTTTTTTGCATATCTAATAATGTAATTCCGCCGCTAATTTTCACTGATCCTTTATTACCTACATGAGTAGTTTAATTCGTATTTTTTTTTCAAAAAATTCTGAGTATGCCCCTAATGGAGACCTTCCTAGTAAGTTAAGTTGTTTTTTGAAATTTAAATTAGATTTGGTAACACAGATTACTAAATAACATAGATTACAGCTGTTTTTCTTCAGAATTAGCCATATATTTGGTTTAAAAAATGTTGGTGCTATAAACATGATTTTAAAATCTATCGATAAATAAGGCTAACTGGAACAGACGATATTTTTTATATGTATATACATAACATGCATAGTTAGATATAAAAATTTATTTTGTATTTTTCTCTTTTTGTTTAGCTTTGTGAGCAACATTTTAACCCTGATGACATTATTCGTGAGACTGTCCACTACAATGTAGAAAATGGAGCATCTGTAAAAGTTCCACTACCTGCACCAAGGTTAAGAGAAGGAGCAATACAGTCATATTTGCCTGGTTGTCCCGAATACTTCTCAAAACAAAGCACTTCACGTGAAGCTCCAGATGATAAGCGTCTAAGACTTGAAATGCAAAATTTAGAAGATGCTATTCAACAAAGTATTGAATGCAAATCCTTGTATGATGAAGAAAGATTATGTAAAAGTTTTGAGGATTTTCAAAGTAAAATAAATTTGATTTCCATTCCAAAGGGATGGACAGTAACATCTGATAGCGCAAGAGTAATGTTTCTGACACTTGAATTTAATCCAGCACCAGTTATCCACAAAAAGTATCATTATTGATTCTTCAATGCAATTAACTGCTTATTACAGAACTGTAGCACTGTCAAAAGTTAATCGTTTTTTTTCCCCTTTTTTATTGCAAAATGTCAATGATGCTACAGAGATATTGCAAGAAGTTGAATTACTGAATCAAAATATTGAGACCAATTCCTGCAAATCTGCATTTAATGTAATTAGTGATTCAGTAAATTTGTTGAAAACTTTGTTACCATCTGCAAATGAAAATTTGGATTTGATGCTAAACCAGCTGTCGTTAATTATTGCAGGAAAGCACAATTATAAATATGATACTGAATTTTTGATTTTTTGTAGTTTATTATTTACAATATCCCCGCATGCTTATAAATTTTTACGAAACTCCCATCACATTATTTTACCACATCCATATACAATTTACCGAATATGTTCTTTTTTCCATTTAAACCCTGCCCTTGAACAATTTCAAGATAATTTTTTATCTTACATAAAACAACGTTTTAAAACTTTGGAGCCTCAAGACCTTACAGTATGTTTGATGATGAATGAAATCCACATTACACCTGGCGTGGATTATAAGGGAGGAAATGTTGTTGGCCATGCCTACGATAATGAGAATTGTGCAACAAGTGCGTATACTTTTATGGTACAGAGTTTTTTATCACCGTATAAAGATGTTGCACATATATTACCAGTAAAAAAAAAAAAAATGCAGAAAGTCTTTTTAAAGTCATAAAAAAAGTAATTATAGGTTTGGAAAACATAGGTTTTAAGGTGATATGTATCAGTTCTGACAACAATTCTATTAATGGTAGAGCTATGTCAAATTTCAGTAATCCTCCACAACATACCTACATATACAAACATCCTTCAGATGAAAGTAGGCCTTTATTTTTCATTTATGATCCTGTTCATACATTAAAATGTTAACAGCTGGTTAAATCAGAAAAATGCAGGACAGTGCATGTTTTATCCTGACTTTGAGAATAACAATATTACTAAAACTGCTTGTTTTGGTACAGTAAGAAAACTGCATGCTATGGAAGCAGGAAAAATTTTAAAATATGCTTATGGGGTATCATTAAAAGCAGTGGAACCAACAAATCTTGATCGTCAAAACGTTAAATTTGTGCTACAAATTTTTAATAACCATGTCATTGAAAGTTTGCGTCAGTGTAATGTAAATGAGCATGGACAGGATACATCTGACTATATTCGCTTGATATATACATGGTGGTCAATTATGAATGTAAAAAGATTATTTAAAGGACAATCTAAAAGAAATGTTTATCAAGAACCACTCACTCTTTTAAAGACAGATGAAAAGTACATTTTCCTAAACAAGTTTCTGATATGGTTAGACAATTGGAAAAACTTAAAATACACTGAAGACATTTTAACGAGAGATAACATCGTGCTTTAAAACATACAACTCAAGGTGTCTTGGAATTGTTGAAGTACTGTGTGAGTGAATTAGGTTTTTCCTGTCTTTTGACAGGAAAAATCCAAACTGATGTTTTGGAGCAAAGATTTGGAAAATTCAGACAACTTGCTGGCTCACAGTATTTGATATCGATGCGACAGGTGTTTGAGACCGAATCAAAATTGCGTCTTCAAAGCATCGGTCCATTAAATATAAAATCCTCAAGATATGGTGAATTGTCAGTGGATGTGGAGAATAATGAAATAGATAATTTAGGAGAAACCTCCCAAACTTATGATATTCCAATGTTTGCTCAAAATATTACCGTTTCCGATGATGACATTTCAAATATATCTGACACAATTCCGGTAATTTCATATGTTGCTGGCTATTGTGCCTTTGCCACTATAAAAAAATTAGAAACTGTGATTTTTGTAAATCAAACTTACTTATTCAAACTGAAACTGTTGATGAATTTTATCCAAACTCTCATTCTTTTATAGAAAAGATGGATAGGGGTGGCTTAAGGTATCCACATCCTAAAGTTCTAGAAATAATTTTACATGTATATTTAATAGTTAAAAAACTAATTTCGGCTAATTATGAGTAGTTTTTCCTAAAAGTTAATAATCAACGACAGCTGGTTGCCACTTTAGCAAATTCCATTTTATGCGACAAAGAGATTTTCAAAAAATATTTTAGCTAAAATATCATAACAATCAGCATAACAAAAATCGTGGTGATTGTCCAAATGGTCATGCTTCTGTCATCATGAAATATATCAATATGGCTGCTACTAATACATTTTTAAAAAATTACTGCAAAGAAAAAAATGATGCAAGAAATTCAGATAACAAAAAAAGAAAACTTGCAACACTAAAAAAATAACTTCGTCTCAAAATATTGGTGACACAGTCTACTGTATTTTTATCGAGTCGTTTGCATATTATTATTCTCTTAAATAGACGACTAAATGCAGATTGTAAAATGCTAAATGTAAATATTTTCTTATTTTTCTCATTCTAATAATATATTATTTTATCTCAGGGGCATTGATTTGATGTGCTTATATGTTTGCATGCCTTGAAATTAATTTCAATATACACACATGTATATCTATATATATGTTGTATTTTATGATAGTTAAAAAAATATATATTCAACTTTAAGTAATCAATAAAATAAAGTTATATTTTCAACTTGGAAATTGTGTGATTTTTATATTTTGTAAACCTGAAACAACTATTTTTTTTAATTTACAGTGTAAAATATCTAAAAAGAATTTTCTTACCATTTTTCTTTAGGATGTGAACATACAAATTTGAATGTAGCAAATAGAATTTATTATATTAAGGCTGTTCTGCAATCCAAGTTGGTTAATTTCTGACACATTTTTTAATTTTTTTCATTCCAGAAACTGATATTGTGATACAATAATAATTTATAATTTAAGATTAAACTGATTTATTTGAAAGGAAAAAGAGAAAAACTTTCGATTACAAATCAGTTAAATGATATGTAAACTTAAAAATGTGTCAGAAATAAAATAAATTTTATGAATTAAAATTTTTGAGTCTAAACATGCTTAATTAGGTAATTGATTACATGCTACAAATTGTCTCTTGTTATAATATTTAAAGAAAAATAGCAAAAAGATAATTGATGTCAATTCATAAAGTAACCCTTCAGAAAGAACCAATAAGGCAAGATATTTAATATTTATTGCATGTCACTTAGGGTTAACAAAAAAAGTTTTTATTTTCTTTCTTTAGCAGCAGTTTAACATTCTCTTTAATGCATTTACATACAAATTAATTGGAAAAAAATAAGCATTCTTGTATTATAAGTAGTGTAACTTCAGTTTAAAATAATTTAATAACAATGAATTTATATAGAAAATTGAAAAAATTAATATTTTAATTTAAAGTCTTGTGTTGAAAGAAAAACTTTCTCTACACATTATTTATAAAATTTGTCAGAGTATCAGTCTGTTGATTACTAATGGCTAATTCCATGGGTTCTGTAGTGTAAGTCACATAACTTATTAATTGCTATGCTTCTTAGCCACCATTATTTTCGAAAAGTCTGCTTGGCCTTATTCAATTAATGAGAATGTGCCAATAAAATTAATCACATTTTTTTCGTTCTATAATACTGGTAGCCAAAAATCGTAGCCTGTGACTTACACTACAAGTACTCATGGAAATAGCCTAATAATAAACATTTGCATGTTGTTTGATAAATATAATATTCCGTTACATAGTTATTCAAACAATAAATTTCAAATACTTATTGGGATTTTTTTTTTCTTTTTTGAAAGACAATTAAAAGTCAATATATTTAGTAATTAGATATATAGCAGATAACAGGGAAAAAATAATAACTTTGGATGCTGCTTATAGCATTTTAATAATAACAATCTTTAGTACCCTCTTATTCGACTTCATATTTTGATTTTAATTCAAGATAACCTCCCCAATCGAGAATAATTTCTTTTATAGCTTGAGCAAAATCATTGTGTTATGTTATTAATTGCATTAAATAATCTGCATTTTTTTAAATTAAAATATTTTATACTAAATATTGAATACAATATTTTATAGGCTTATATACATTCTGTATTACAGTAGGTATAGGTTTTTTTTCCCCAAAAATATCTTATCTTCTAACATCTTGTGTCATCATGTATATTTGATGCCCGTTCCCTAGGGATTATACAACAAACTAATTGTAATCAAACGTCGTTGAAATGAACATGAAAAAAAAAACAAAATTTAGTTATTGAAAAATTTCATTTGCTAATGAGTTAAAATTTGCTCTTCACTTTATATATATAAATGTAGATTCAGTGCGAGCTTTCTAAAGTTTGACAGACTATTGACTAAATATAAATCTTTATGTACTAGATTACTAAATGCAAAATTAATAAGTGACAATTCGGAGGAATCTTATACTTACCTCCAAAGAATAAGCACGAAAAGAAATTTCAAATTTGTAAATAGTATGGAATAATAGTCTGCGTATAAATTGTATAGAAGAATTAGTTTCAAATGTGTAATAACACAGCATAAATATGAATGGGAATTGCATTTTTTATAATGGAACTCATTCAATTATAACAAATGTAATAATGATTAATCAGTGATCAAAGTCTTGGAATTTATTTTAAATAAAATTAATATTTTTTGTGTTTGTGTATTCACATGTTGGAAACTATGAAGTAAATTGTTACTTTAGTTTCAGATTTGTGTCTGATTTCTATGCTTATTTTTTGGAAGGCAGTCTATTATATTTAAAAAAAGAATGGGGGGAGGGGGTTGTTGCATGAAATAATTGAAGAACTTTAAATTGCTCTAAAGGCAGGGTGCGTAGTCATCAAGAAACTCAGAGGATTTTAATTCTTTTAGTATCAGAAATTCTTTAAAGTACTGGTTGTTACATCTGAAAAAGGATTTCTTTTTCGTTAAATAAAACAAATATTACATTATAAACATTTTGGTAAAGGGTCCTTACAAGGTGCTTCCAGACTACGCACCCTGAAAGGCAATACAAGAAGATTCTTATTTTAAAGTTTGTAAAAGTAACACAAATTTATTAAAGTTGCTAAAAATGTTCTTTTATATTTCTGAAAATAAAAGGTATTAGGTTAAAAAGAAACCCATGGATACTCCTGAAAACTATTAAACAAAAAGTGCTGCAATTATTATTGCATTTGAAAAAAGAGATGGGGGGAGGGCAGTAACTCACACAGGATATTCTTTAGTATATTTTCAATCCTATATTTTCATTTCTAGGCCTTCAATTACCTTCCATATAAAAGAATCTTTAGTTGAGAAGTTTAAAAACTAGTAATTATTAAAATTGCAGATTTTATCTAACTATTTAGAAAAAATAATATGTTGATATAATTAAGATTTTCCAGAAAATATTTTGTCACAAATTTAATTATTTAATGTAATTATTTTAAAATAGCAGTTTTGAAGTGAAAATTACGTATTTCTAAATTAAGTCCCTTTTAGTATATTAATTAAACATTAATTAATTCTTCATGTCTTTTTTTTTTAAGTTAATAAGAAGGCTTCAAGTCTATTTAAAAAAAACCTTTATATTGTAAATGCTTGTATAAAATATATATGAAGCTGCAAAATTTGTTTCTCGTGGGGACGGAGGACAACTGTAATTTAAATATTCTCATTAAAATGTGATTAAAGAAGAAGGACTTTATTGCATTTATAAAATATATATATATTTGAATGGAATAAATGCAAATTTACAACAAAAAGTCAAGTAAAATTTTAATATTTTTCGTAATTTATTTAAATTACAAAATTTATGTATTAAAATATATTCTATTTTTTAATTAAATGTGAAAAAAATACTTTTCTTGGTAAAACGTTTAAAGAAAGCTATACTCAACTTTCGCGGAGGAAGAATTATCTCTTCCTCCGTAGCTGCTTGGAAGGCGAAGGTCGGACTACTATCATTTTATTAAAGTTACATTCTAATTTGTATAGACCGTTATACATTTCCTACATACAAAATAGATTATCACAGAAAGAAAATGGCATAGCCTTTAACCCTTTCCGGCGAAATCAAATTCTATTAGTAAAATGAGAAATTGTCGATTGACATCGGAATTTATAAAGGACTTGTCTAGATATTACGAATTCCTTAATTTATGCTTTCATTGTAAAAACAAAATTATATTAAAATATTACTGGTGCAGTTTGCAAGTTTGGAATTAAAATTAGGTGTTGCCGGTCCGGCAACACTGCGCAAGAAAGGGTTAAAATAGTGTCCCTTGCGGCGCTGTGGTAATCTATGAAACCTCTTTACTTGATCGTCGAGCCCGAGACGTTCATGGGCTGCAAGCTTCACGACTTTTATACAGAATTGTTTGATTTCCACCAGTTTTATAAAAAAGTTTAACTCGTTTGATTCTGCTATCATTTTACTTGTCATTAAATAAGAAGATTATTTTTTTTCTTCCAAAAAGTGGTGGGAATAATGAATTTTAATTTTTAAACCGTAATTTAATGCGACCTTTAATGGTTTATTTCAATTCCCAAACATCACATTGGCACTGGAATTTTGATTTAAAAAATTCGGTTTTTTGCATGACTAAAATATAACCTTTTTTTATTTTATTTAGAAATAAAATTGTTTTCAAATTCCGGTAGCAGTCATTAATTTCAACACTTAAGCAATGAATTTGCCCTTCTCCGCAAAGGGTTACGTGTTGAAATTGATGACTGACGCTGGAATTTCAAAACAACTTTATTTGTAGAAAAAAAAAATCATATTTCACACATTCAATAAACCGTAAATTTATTTTTTTTTTTTGTTAAAGTCTCATTAATAGAAAAATTTAATCAATAATGGTAAAAACTGATGTTCATTTGTACTGGTGGAAATTTATTTCAGGGATTTGGTTCCGCCACATTGTGACAACCCACACATAGTAGGCAGGGAAAATTAATAGCTTTAGAGCCCCGCCCTAATCAAACTGTCTTTCAATATCTTTAATTTGTCTAATTTTTCTGTTAAATTTATCCGGTTTTAATTTTTATTATTTCTTTTTTTCCTTTTCTATTTAGAGTCCAAGGCTATTTCGGGTCGTAAATAAAGGATTTTGGCACTAGGCATGGTCGCCTGCCGGCGACAGCGCTTCGCCCAAGAGACTAGGCCTGTTTGGGACTCTCACAGCGGCGATTGGCCCACACAACCCCAGCCGCCGTCCGAGACATTGAAGGCCAGGTGAACAGTGCTGAGTGAAGCGTCGACCTGGCCTTCAATCTCCGTCTGCGCCACCTATTGTTTGAAATGCGAACTAAAATAAAAAATTGCGGTAAAAAAACTCCTGACATTATACATAACCCTCCTGCAAAAATTTTTTAAATAGCTGTCACCGTTTGCAAGTTTTTGAATTTTAAAATCCATCAGTCATTTTTGGGACACCCGGTATATTCGGGATGAAGTCAGTGAAAATTGATAGTTTTAGAGACCTGCTCGCCTCTAACCATCTTTCAATATCTTTAATTTTCCTAATTTTTCTGTTAAATTTGTATTTGTTGCAATATTTCTTTTTTTTTTTCCTTTTTTATGTTTGTGTTCGTGAAAAGATTATACTTGTTCAAACTAACACCATTAAAAAGAAATAGAATTTTTTTATCATATTTGTGAGTGACATTTCCGATCAATAAGTCTCTTAACCCTTTAACGTTCATTGGTTTCTCCACGAAACCACAAAATTTTTATTCAGATATGCAAACAACACCGGAGTTTTATTTTTAAAACATCCATTATATGATGCATATGAAAAATCACCTTTTCGTATTTAAAAATATAATTGCACACAATTACCGGTGTCAATCATTTATTTCAACATCTTAGCAATGAAAATGCTTTGTCCGTTAAAGAGTTAAAAGACAGACTCATTAAACAAAATATTCTATTCAAGATTACGGATAGCAGAAACTGTTGATGTTCTTTACTAATCAATATACACATTTTTTATTTAAATTTTCAAATATTTCTTATTTTTTCATGTTTTTTACAGTATTTTTAATTTTTCTAACCGATTTTCAAAACATAAACTTTTGCCTAGTTGAATAAAAAAAATGCTCGCATTAAATAATGTAAAATTTACAAGAAAAAGTTTCTGTGAGAATAATAATTCACGATTAGAATATGAATGTCCGCACTTGGTACGGGCAAATCATGATTGGAAAAAAACACGTTACCATTATGACGTACGGGATAATCAAGGAATTGGTTATAGGAAATATCCGTCATCTTCTGACAACCTGTTCAGTCACTTCATTGCTAGACAATCTATATATATATATATATTACGCTAATATATGTGGTACAAAAGTCACGATTATTTGTTAATTCTTTAATGGCTACATCTAAATGAAACACATCTTATGGGTTACTGTACAAAAGTCCTTTGGTAAGATTTAAGCTGTGGTAAATTTATTTTATTTATGTTTTGTTCCTTCGTTGCAATTATGAAGCTTCAAAATATCATTATTTTTATTTTTACTTGTTCATTTTACTTAAAAGGTAAATAAAAGTCATTAATTTTAACCTTTTTATTTTCAAATTAAAGATATGTCTTATAAATTAAATGAGTGAAAGAATTATATTATTATATTAAAAAAAATAATGAAATACGAAAAATTGCCATGGGGACAATGTAAAGCGATTTATTATCAGCTAGCATAAAAATGCTGAGTTCTTGATTTTTCAACCGACATGTCATATATGAACAACATTGGCGCGTCATTTTTCTGACACCAGTTTGGCGAAAACTTCATTTTCAAATGCCAGTTACATACATATTTTTTAACTAATTTCTAGTATTTTAAAAAGGAAATAATAGTTTAAAAAGTTAATAATTATAGACTAAAACAATTTGTGTCATTTTAAAAAAGAAAAGAAAATTAAACGAACAGTTGATTAATAAATACCAACAGCCGGGTTACTATGTGAGGCTCATATATAAATAGCATTTTGTTGCAATCGCGTCAGTGTGGTGCGTATATGATATACGTGTCTATTTCTCTAGTAGAATCTTCTAATTTGGCAAAAAATTGAGCAATAAAAATAAATTATGAATAAAAGCAATATGATTTAATTCTTAGTATACATTCAAAGGGAGACCAAACTGGTCGCTAAGGACGGCCAGTACACTACATGTGTTCTCCTCTTTATTTTCAAATCCATTAATTAAACCGCGGTATTTCTAAAATCTCTAAAGCTGTGTCGCATATTTTTTGACATAGTGCTAAAAATGTGGTAAATCTAAAAACATTTTCTCTAAAACAGTTGCATTGTGCAAAAAGCAGGAGATTAGGTATCCCCTGTCTGGGATACCTAATTTTAATTCCAAACTTGCTTATGGCACCTGTATTATTTTAGTAAAATTTTACTTTTACAATAAAAGCTTAAATTAAGGAATTCAAAATATTTTTTTAAATTCGTGCATGAATTCCGGTGTGAGTCGATAATTTCTCATTTTGGTACAGATTTTGCCCGTGCCGGAAAGGGTTAACCCAGAGGTTTCCAAAGTGTGCTCCGCGGAGCCCCGCCTGAACTTACCAGGGGCTCCGTCGTGTTTCAGGAAGATAAACAAAACATGACAGGAATTAGCATATTGTAGTTAAAAGGTTTTCAAAAGTATGTAGAAATTTGTGTGTGTGTGTCAAAAATAAGTGTATCCATGACTGGGTTCAAAAATGCAATGATACACCTCTAAGCAGTTACACATTGGCATTTAAAATGTATCTACTCTCTGTATAATATTTCTGGTCTGAATTGCTTCATTTTATACTTCTGTTTTAAATGTGTTTTAAAAATTCGATTTAAAATAAGACTACAAGAAATAGTATTCTGAATTGAATGCACAACGTGAATCGAAACAGAAAGTCCCGCCAGTGCCGTTAACTCTTCTTGCAGAACAAAAGTGAGAAGAGTTTAGTTCTTTGGAGTCTCGCCTATTTATACGTTTATTCTTAATTCTTATTAAATATCTAACTCTTACTAAAATGTTTTTAAATGACCATAACATTAAGTTTGAATATATATATATATCAGAAAGTATTCAAGATCATCCGGGAGCTCTGATAAATTCATATATGCATGACTTTCCAGCTGCTCAAAATAATATGTTGAACGATTTTAAATGGATACTAAATCCATTCAGTGCAAAAACCACACAGCTTAAGCTCTGAGGAATACGATACTCTCATTGATTTAACATCTCAAAGCGATCTAGAAATCTCTTTTCAAAGCAAGTGTATCACAGAATTTTGGTGTCATTTGACAGATGAATACAAAATCATGTTAGACAGAGCAAAATTAATTTTACTCCCATTTTCAAAGACATATCTGTGTGAAGCAAGAATCTCCACTTACACAAGTATCAAAACAAAATACAGAAATATGTTAAATGCAGAACCAGACATTCACTTATTATTGTCGAAAATTGCACCAGATAATAAAATAACTGTCCAAAATAATTTACGCACATTTATCACTCAAAACTTTTATATATTATTGTTCGTCAAACTTATGCAGAATAATAGTTAAAAAAAACTACAGGCATTTAATATTTGTATATGTTGCATATTGTATTATTTTTATTTTTGGAATTTTAATTTCCTTAAATATTCATTATTATTAATTTTTTGCTTATTTAAATACTCTATCCAAGTTTTCAAAATCGTATTTAATTTTTAAAACAAAATCTGTTGCTTAAAAACTCTTTTTAAAAAAGATCTTGTATAATTTAAAATCCCTCTCTAGATTCATTTGTGTATAATGTGTGTATATAGTTATTTTTATTTTTATACGTTTAATTTTTAAAAATCTATTTATGTTACTTGCATTAATTTTTAGTTATTTAATTTTTTATACTGTTTTTTATAATAAAATGTTTGTCTCTGAAAACATATTTTTATTGCATCTTCTATCATTTAAAGACCTTTATTAGATCCATATTACATTTGTGTACATTGTATATATGTATTTCTTTTTATATATAAATTTATTAATATTATTTATGCATTATTTTATTAATTAACTTTATTAACCTTTTAAATTATTTAATCTCTAATATTTATGCTATGTGTATATTTAAATTTTCTAAACGTTTTTCTCTGTACAACAATGTTTGTCGATTAAAACGTCCCTTTCATGTAATACTTTGTATTATTTAAGAAACCTCCATTAGATTTATTTAATATTTATGTACGTCGTGCATATAGTTCTTTTCTTTTCGTAACTTTAATTGCTTTAATCTGTTTATTATATTTTTTTAATTTCTTAGTTATTTAAATTTTCTATGCTGTTTTTCATAATTGTACTTAATTTTAAAAGCAATCTATATTGCTCAAGCGGGATTTTTTTTAGCATCTTGTATCTTTTTACAACCCTTCTTTAAAATTTTCTTTTAATTGATCTCTGCTACATTTCCAATCAGAAATAAGTCTATAGTAATTTAAAATATATATGTTGGTTCTTTACATTTGTCATCACATTACGAATTTAAAATTTTGCTCAGCTCCAACCATTACTTAGGCTTTTTGTTAATGAGTACCAGCTCTGACATAAATTCAATCTCACCCATGTATCCCATTGCATTAGAAAAATTTCCCTACTAGTTGCAGTTCGTTAAACGCCTTGAAGGGCGGTAGGATACATTTTATCCTATCTAATTTAAATGAGATTTCACCAGAAACTTTTAACGAAATGTTATATTTTTAACTTTGGTGGCAAAATGATAAAAAAAATAATTCCTCTTTTTTCATTTAAAAACAAAATTTTACGATTTTTCCGGTGAGAATACAATATGACAGAGACATTATTGCTTGCCCCATAAGAAGTTAACATATGTAGTTTTTAACTACATGTCTGTTATGAGGAAAAAACAATTACGAAAGAAAGTTTCTTTTAAAGCTGTAATTAATAGCCAAAAACTTTAAATAAAATGTCCAAAAATGTGAACAATGCTGCACCGTTTTAAAAGAGTGGTGCCAATCAACAAATCCGAATTTTAAAAAAGTAGCCCACTGGCAACACTGCGCGGGTTTGCATCATTTTAGCGAAAACTTTCTATGAAACTTACTTGAAATAAAAAAAAAATGTAAACTACCGGTGGGAGATAGCATGATAATTTTCAAGACGATTTGCACTGATTTCTCTAACTATTTTATTTCACGGCACATCATTTCCGCATCGAAAAATTCTGTTAGTAAACTGATGAATGATGCAGAATTTATAAACGACTACTGGAGAAATTAAAATTAATATGCATTGGATATATATATATATATATATTTGTATAAAAGCAAATTTTCTTAAAATGTGCTTGGTGCCGTTTGTATATTTGGAATTAAAGTTACGTAATCTCACCGTGGTACCACTAAGCTTTACAGGGTCAAATGCATGGTAAGTCTTTTAACCCTTTCCAGCGCAGGCAAATTCTGCTCATAAAATAAGGAACTATTAATTGCTCCTGGAATTTTAAAACAACTTTCATAGAAGTTAAGAATTTCACAATTCACGCTTTCGTTGTAAAAGTGAAATTTTTTTAAAATATTCTTGTTGCCGTTTACAAGTTTGGAATTAAAATTAGGTGTGTCCAGGTTGGACACACTGCACCGAAAAAGGTTAAAATATGCTAATTTTATAATATAAGAACTATATACTATAAGAAATAAATTATTTTAATAATATAAAGATATATTTAATATGTTGTGTCACCGTTGCATTTCTGTATTAGATGTAAGTGGTACAGCTATTGCAAAAAAAGTTTAAAAAAAGTTTTAAAAAACACAGTCGCCACCTGCTTGCGATTCAGACTAAAATGTTAACAGCATCAATTTATATCAAAGAATGAAAATAATTAGACGATTGATGAAGATCCGTGTTTTATTTCTTGAGATATAGATACTGTGGAAGTCGTGAAAAATAATTGCATAGCAACACCACCTTTTAGGTGATTTACACGAAAACCTAATCAGCAGCAATTTATACCATGAGCTAACTGAATACAATATCTATATTATAAAGGCCAAACGTATCTGTGGGTAACGCATACGTCATTTTGCAAATGGCAACACTTTCTGATGAAATTTCGCTTTTGCAGTTTTTGCTACTGTAATTTTTTTAATTTATAGACATTGCACATTTTTAATCTTTATGCCGTTGTATAGAGAAAAAAAATGTACTTTCAAATGCAATTTCATTGAAAATTGTATCTATATTTCTTTTTGAGATATTAATTTTTTTTGTAGTTTTAATTCAATTTTTCAGGAGGTGGCAACTTTAGTACTACATTTTCATGCGAAGTAAAGAGAACATAGCCATAAAGTAAAAAGAAAATGTAGACAGAACTTATAGTAGCTGGGAGTGTTGCAAAAAATGTAAATCTGAAATCCTCTACAAAAAGCCCAAACGCAACCGCGTGCTTTCCAAAAAAGAAGAAAACTTTTAGTACTACGGTTTTTAGTTCCCGAAATCCTCTACAAAAAGCCCATACGCAACCGCGTGCTTTCCAAAAAAGAAGAAAACTTTTAGTACTACGGTTTTTAGTTTATAATTTACGGTTATTTACAGTTATAGTTTATAATAAAATGCAATGTTACTTTAGAATGCTTTAATATAAACAGATCGTTTTCATTTAGTGAAAAAAATGCACAGTTGATATTAAAGAATTCGGTATCTGTTCCATGCGATTATTTTGTTTGGACCGAATAACTGCATTTAAATTGTGATAACGCGCATCATATTGCAAACTGTTTTTTACATTATACTGCACCTCCATTTATCTCTTTCCTCCATAGAAAATAGCAGATTACTATTGGCTAATTCCATGGGTTCTGTAGTGTAAGTCACATAACTTATTCATTGCTATGCTTGTTAGCCACCGTTATTTTCGAAAAGTCTGATTGGCCTTATTCAATTAATGAGAATGTGCCAATAAAATTAATCACATTTTTTTTGTTCTATAATACTGGTAGCCAAAAATCGTAGCCTGTGACTTACACTACAAGTACTCATGGAAATAGCCTATTACATTTTTGTTCCAATTTTCTCATTTCAATATAAAAAAATTTTAATTGAAATATCTCTATTTCAAGAGTATCATTTGCTATAAAACCCGGTGTGTTTTGGTTTTATTTGGTTTTTATACATCAATTAAATGATTTTTAGTTTATTGCAAACATATTTTACAAAAAAAAACATAAATTTCTCTTTACAAAAATGTGTTTTAATGAATATTTCTGTGGATTATTTGCTCAGCATTTGTTTAATTCACATCAAAAATCTGAAGGAATACAGTTTCATTAATTTCTGTGAAATAACATTTTCCGAATTTTGAAAAAAAAAATAATGACATCTGATAACACATGGAACTATTAAAAGAAAAAAATGAAGGCATGTGAATCAATTTACTATCGATATGTCTTGCTGAGTTTTTTTAAATGATGAAATCGCTTTTTTGTTGGATTTCTGATGTCAGATGCATATTTTTCTATGTATGTTGTATAAGACTTGACCGTAAAAGTCGAATGCTTTAGCAGATGCAAATGACGTCATTATATGTTTATATAAACGTGTGTTTAAAGTCTTAAAACTAAAATATATTTTGTAGACATATACACACCAGAAGTTTCACTCCAGTGACTTTGATATTCTTCACAGGTGGAAATGCCTTATTTTTTAAAATAACATAATTGAAATCATACACTGATTAAACGCAATGTTTTAAAAAAAAATATGGAAAAGCTGTAATATGCAGCACGCGTCATCAGATTGGAAGTTTGTCCAAAATATAGCAATTACAGAACTTGCCGATACTCTCCAGGTTGAATTTTCTCTGCCGAATTAGACAAGCAAACAACGATGATCTTGGTAGTAATTTGAGGCTTAAAAAATATCAGGGTCTCTAAATTTTTGTCCAAAAGCTTCTCAGCAGCAATAAAAAAATATTGCTATTCTTTAAACATTCTACTGTAATTTTATCAAAATAACATAATTTGCATAATGTTATATTTTATAATTTTCAGTTAAACTTACTAGAGCAGACGGTTTTTTTAGTTCTTTTTTGTTACCTGTGTTTTACCAAAAGGAAAGTGCAAAACAAAATTATTTTTTCTTTCTTTTTTAGACTTTTTTATGTAATTTATTTTTTACTTTATTGGTAGAACCATTTTTATTTTTCAAATATGTTTTCAGAAACAGGAAAAATGGTGTACATTTTTCACATAGAAAATTGATCCGAAATCGAAAAAGAAAGATGTAAATGATGAAATGAGAGTTTATAATTCACCATTATTTGAGGTTTTAATTGCAACTGAATATTTGTTTTGTCGTCATATATAAAAATCAATGTACACGTGTTGCACTGAAAATATGGCAACCGATTTGCACATTGAATTGACGTCAGGCAGTGTTTGTGGGTTTAATTTACAAAACGAGTTTTAAATTTGTCATAGAGTTAACTTCGGAACAAACTTTCTTTGAAAAAGTGCATATGCTGTTGTTTCTTTACTTTTGCATTTTACTATGCGCATAAAATTTTTCATATGCGCAACATATCTATCTGTATTATAACTAACAAACGTGTCCGTGAGTAGCACTGACGTCATTTTGGCAACATTTCACGATGAAATGATTTTTTTGCAATTTTCGTTACTGCAATTTTTTAATCTTTAAAAAAAATCACATTTTCAATTTTCATTCAGTCGTATAGGAAAATAAATCTTCTTTCAAATGCAATTTGATTAAAAACTGATTAAAAACTCACTTATTGCGATTTTATATTTTTCAAGCATTTCATTTTAATATCTATTCTAAGTTTTCAAAAAAAAAAAAAAAAAAGCTAAATTCAAAGCTTTATTTGATACCATAATTAATATTTTCCGTTTAATCCTTTATGCCGCCTAGCCGTGTTTTTCCATCGTGCGATGTTTCAATTCACTTTTTTAATTGTATAAGATAAAAGATACGTAAAGTTGTCAAATACAATTCTTCATAATAATACTTTTCACTGTTACTATTTTATGAGTTAAACATGAATGAAAATATCTGAAAGACGCTTAAAGTATTAAAAATGCTTATTCACTGTTAGTTAGTAATCTAAAAAAAGCATATTACATGTAGAAAATTTATTAGAGTTTTCAATTTTAATTTTAAAAAAATGGTTTTTATCTTCCCTATGTAACCCGGGAAGCCCGGGTTCGATCTACTACTTTTATTAAATTCCGTGCGTTTGTTCTTGATATAGAGAGTACAGAAAATTTGTCACGTGCAGACACACAGCTCACAGACTGAAACTTTGTCAAAATAAGTTTTTAAGGATCTCTGACCCCTAAAACTTATAAATCTTAAAAAAAGTGGAATTCAAAAATCTTCACTAATCCAATACGTTCTACTGTAAAGTAAGAAGAAAGTTAGAACTTTGCTTAGTTAGGCATTTAAATTTTTGTTTCTTTTCTCTTTACAAAATATCTGGTTGTAACTAAGTAAATAAATATAAGGGTTGGAAACTATGCCTTAGCATCTGCCCAAATAATTCATTCGTAATTAAAATCATTCACTCTGCCTATCACTACTAAAATGCAGTCGTTATATTTATTTATTTCTTCATGTTTTTTTGTTTTTTTTTTTGTTTTTTTTTTGTGTGTGTGTGTGTGTGTGTGTGTGTTTAACACTAGAACCGCCGAGTATTTTACTCACGTTTTTCAAAATGTGGCTTTCACCAGAATTTTTATTTTAAACTATTTCACTTATGTAATTAGACTTTTTTTTTTTTTGTACTGCATACTTTAGCTATATCTTATGAAGAAAATTCTGGCTCGAGTCGATTATTATCAATCTATCAGGGGTCATTTTGGCCCCTAATGGCGGTTCTAGTGTTAATGGGGCAAAATTATTTATTTATTTACTCAGATATTCTTAAAATGAACGTTGTTTAACGAACGGTTGTGAAAATATCCACAGACTCATTATCGTGTTTCATAAATTTATTTTAAATGAAAAGGTCGGTTATTTCTCTAAATAAAATACTATACTGCAAAAAAAAAAAAAAAAAAAAAAAAAAATTATTTATTTGTGGAGCATTTGTTGACATTGGAGAGAGAAATCGTTATTGATGCGTAAAATAGAAAAATAAGTAGATAGCATATGGGAATAAGAGGTTAGATGTTATAAAGCAGAAATCTAGACCAGGGTTGCTACTTCATCATTCTTATACTTTGCAATAAACTTGAAAATGCACGATTTCGATTTTACTGTCAGTCTGTTGTATATCTGTTTTTACTCTAACTCGCGTAAAAGTCTTCGGATTGCTTATGTAATTGAACTAATTCACACTTTATGAAATTGTTGTATGTCACTGAGATTTACTACAAATTACTTACTGTATAATAGAAATCAAAAAGTAATTAAATGGACACATAAAAGATTTCGGATATTACACTATATGCGAAGCACTGAAGCAAGAACACGAAGATCTGAATACATTTAAAACTTCATTATATTATAAACGCACCTCATTTACTACGTCTGACGTGCCATTTCCGACTGGTTGAAATTGCGTACTTGAAGGAAATTTCAATTCAGTCTTTCAGGAGCTAATTCTAGAATTGGCAAAGATTCAAGAATACTAGTCATAAAAAGATGAATTAATTGACTTATACCAGAATATTCAAACGAAATCCTTAGAAAATAAAATACCCTTGTTCAGCACTTTCCTTACAAAAGCGAATTAAAACAAATATTTTTGGTGCCAATTGTCAGTTTTGGAATCAAAATTATGTGACTAGACCGTCTAGCCACCGCCCTTGAAAGAGTTAAATAAGAGTGATGTCATCGAGTAAAGTTTGTGTAAGATATGCCGGAGTTGAAATGGTTAACGATTAACAAATATTCAAAAGATAAAGTTAGAGGTATTTCTGTTCTAAATTGTTTCGATCAAAGAAAAGAATCGTTAACTTTTCTTGTATAACATTCTTGAAATAAAATAAGAAATCTGTAAATAATTTAAAGACTTTAAATAAAATTTTAATTATTACATTATTTATATAAAATCTCAATTAGCACGAAAGCACAAACAAGATAAATACATTTTTTGCTCCATAAATTCCACAAAACATTACACGACATGAAAAGACAAACAAATGCATTTCTTGTTATAAAGAAAGATCAGAAGAAGTCCTCATACATGCAAGGTTTAAAATAAATAAAAGTGTTATTCTTATAGACTTTCTATTTCATTTCAGTATTTAAAACATAAATAACACTTTTTTTCTTAAGGATTAACAAACGTTCGAAACGTAAATAAAACAGTACGTCTAATACTAAATTGTTTCGATCGAAGAAAACGATCTAACCTTTCTTATAAAATATATTTTCGGAACATTATGAGAAGTCGGTGAACATTTTTATGACTTCCCATTGAAACCTCTTTATTTCAAGAACGACAGCACAAAGAAAATAAATATATTTTTGGTCCATAAAATCCTCCAAAATATAACTTGACGTGATGAAGCAAATGAATGTAATGGCAACATATCAGAAATAATATATCAGAAAAAAAAAATGATTAGATAAATGTGTAATAGAATTTTAGTTACTGTACGCAGTTTTTAATTACATTATTTTTCGCATCAATAAACAGGTGATATTGATTGACGAGAAAAAGAAAATAAGTATACACTGTTGAAAATACCTTTTGTTTTAACTTATAATCTACTATTTTTAACAATCATAATTACATATAAAGTATACTTTATAGAATTAGGTATTAGTGCATTAAATAATTTGTATATTAATTTCTAATTATTATGAGAGAACATGTCATATTAACCACTTAACTAGTTAATATTTTCGGAAAAAGAAAATTTCCAATTGTGTTAGATTAATTTTTATCACGATTATTCAATCGGTAAATTAATTATAGCAGATATGAATTTTCCATGTTGGTGAAAAAGTCCGGGCCAGGATAGCCAATGCATGTCTGGCTCAAATCCTTGCCCAGACTTTTTACACCCACTGGGAGAATTTACATCTGTTTTCAAATTATGCTTTTTTTTCATGCTTTTACAGAATTTTTAATCTTTTGTCACCTGTTTTTGAAAACAGGATTATTTTGGAAAAGGATTAAGGAAAATGCTCGGATTAAATAAAGCAAAATTTACAATAAACTAGTCGTTGGGGGCCACCTTAATACTTACCCATCATGGATATGTATATGAAAATAAAACATGTGAAAACTATTTATACAATGCATTGCAATTCATAAACAAAATTTAAATATTGTTAATATACATAGTAATGCTATATTAAAGAACTGCTGATGTACCAATTTCGACAAATTGTATAAAACGCCAAACTACTCAAGTAGTACCAAACTGCTTAAAAGAAACATCTTTATAACTCCAAAAATAATAATTCTATTAACTAACAATTAACTGTGTCGGATTAAGCGTTTCATTTGAAATTAAAATATAAATCTGAATTGAAATTTGAATGAAATACAGGGTCATGAAAAATCGAAGAATGTGGAAAACAGGATTACAAATATCTCGGCAACTAATAATCCGATCGACTTCGTTCTATATGCAAAATGTGTGTTATTTTATTGCCTTTTACATCCATGCCTTAGAACAAAAAAATTCGAAAATTTTTATATACCTTTCATCAGAACGAATTTTTCGAGGGTCCGAAAAAAATAGTTCCGGATAGTCGAGGTTGTTGATATTAAATAGGCTTCGTCCTATTCTTACATACTAACTACATACAAAATTTCAAGTCTCTATCTCAATTTGTTCGGGAGATAGAGCGTTTACAGACAGACAGACAGACAGACAGACGGACGGCAAATTTCTAAAAATATGTTTTTCGGAATCTCCACTATCTAAAACATGTAAATCCGTCAAAAAATATTTCGATTTTCAAAACGATTGCAAGATCCTATACTACGTATGATAAATAAGTAAAATGTAAAACTGTTTATAAAATATAAAAACTGTTATTTATACATAGAATTTCAAATTTTATTTCAGTTTTTAACTCATAAATAACAGTTTCTTTCTTAAAAATTAACAAACACTCAAAACGTAAACAAACCAACATGTCTGTTTTAAATTATTCGAGCAAAGAAAAGAATCATCACCTTTCTTATAAAATGTATTTTCGAAACATTATGAGAAGTTAGTAAACATTTTTACGACTTCCCATTGAAATCCGTTCATTTCAAGAATGACAGCACAAAGAAGATAAATACATCTTTTGCTTCATAAAATCCTCCAAAAATAACTTATCGTGATGAAGCAAATAAATATGATGGGAACATATCAGTAATAATACATCAATAAAAGAAATGATTCTATAAATGTGTAATACAATTTTAGTTATTGTATGCAGTTTATAATTATATTATTTTTCGCATGAATAACAGGTGATACTGATTGAATGGAAAAATAAAAGAAGTAAAAATGTTGAAAATGCCTTTTGTTTTAACTTATATTCTACTATTTTTCAATAGACTATCTTAATTACATATAGTGCACACTTATTATAATTAGATATTAGTGCAATTAAATTATTTTCATTATTATTTGTACACGAAATTCTAATTATTATGGAAGAACATGTTATCCAATTATGCCTATTTTGTCCATGTTTTTTACAGAATTTTTACTCTCTTTTCACCGGATTTTGAAAATAGAATTATTTTACAGAATGATTCAGGCAAACTGCTGAGTTTAATAAAGCTAAATTTACAATAAAAACATAAAACTTTTTATAAAATATAAAAACTGTCATATTCATACAATTTATTCATTTCAACATATATTCATATGTAGAATTTCAAATTTCATTTCACTCATAAATAACAATTACTTTCTTAAAGTTTAATAAACACTCAAAACGTAAATAAAACGATACGTCTATTATAAATTATTTCGATCGAAGAAAATATTCGTCACATTTCTTATAAAATATATTTTCAAAACATTATGAGAAGTCGGTGAATGTTTTTATGATTTCCCATTGAAACCCGTTTATTTCAAGAACGACAGCACAAAGAAGATACATACATCTTTTGCTCCATAAAATTCTCCAAAACATAACTTGACGTAATGAAGCTATTAAATTTAATGGCGATATATCATCAATAATATATCAATAAAAAAAAAGATTCCATACATATGTAACAAAGTTTTAGTTACTGTACCCAGTTATTAATTACGTTATTTTTTGCATGAATAACAGGAGATACTGATTGTCGAAGAAACAAAATAAGTATACACTATGGAAATTGTCTGTGGTCTTTTGTTTTATCTTATAATCTACTATTTTTTTACAATTTTAATTACATATAAAGTACATTAAATTATTTGCATATTAATTTGAATATTAAATTCTAATTATTATGAAAGAACATGTCATAGTAACCCATTATCTGGTCAATATTTTTTTAAATTATGCTATTATGCTTTTTTTCTTGTTCTTACAGAATTTTTAATCTTTTATCACCTGTTTTAGAAAACATAATTATTTTGCAAAACGACTAAGGAAAAAGCTTGGATTAAATAAAACAAAATTTCAATTAAAAATATAAAACTGTTTATAAAATATTAAAACTGTTATTCATACATAGAATTTCAAATTTTATTTCAGTGTTTAACTCATAAATAACAGTTGCTTTCTTAAAGGTTAACAAATACTCGAAAGGTAAATAAAACGACATGTCTGTTTTAATATTTGATCGAAGAAAATGATCGTAACATTTCTTATAATATATATTTTCAAAACATAATGAGAAATCAGTGTACATTTTTACGACTTCCAATTGAAACTAGTTCATTCCAAGAACGGCAGCATGAAGAAGATAAATACATCTTTTGCTCGATTAAATCCTCCAAAACATAACTTGACGTGAAGCAAATAAATGTAAATGGCGACATATCAGTAATAATGTATCAATAAAAAAAAAAAAGATTCCATAAATATGAAATAAATTTTCCGTTATTGTACGCAGTTATTAATTACATTATTTTTCGCATGAATAACAGGAGATACTTTGTGTAACTGAAGAGCCTAGAAACATGAAGTTTGGCATGTTAATTATTTATAAGATATAAATGGTTTCTAAGAACAATTCCAGAAATATACGAAATTTAAAACGGGTGGAAATGCATGAAAAGCGTTCTAAAAACATCCTAAATTGAAATTTTTATACAGTCTCTGGAAGTAGCGAACCAATTCAAAAAATAATAATGTCAAAATGATGATAGCAATCCGTGCTCCCACATATATATCGCTATATGTTGGCTATATGTTATATCAGTGTCAATACCTCAAAAGGGTATCCAGGAGCAAAAAATGTTTAAAAATGGAGAAATCGCAAAAAAGTTTTGTGCTACTGAAGGACCTGCAACATAAAATGTGGCATGTTAATTACATATAAGATATAAATTATCTTTAAAATTTTTTCCTAATAAATACGAAATTTAGAAGGAGTTCAAAATTAGCAAAAAAGCATTATAAAAAAACGTCCTAAATGGCTATTTCTACACAGTCACAATAGGTACTAAACCAATTTAAAAAATAATGGCGTCAAGGCTTTGCTCTTGCATAGGTTCTATTTTATGCCGATGTCACTACCACCTCGGAGATCCAAAATTTAAAAAAGTTCAAATTTATTTATTTATTTTTACTCATTTATTTATTTGTTACGGAAGGTTCTAATAACAGGAAATTTAGCACAACAGCTGCTTATAAGATATAAATTATCTCTAAGAACATTTTCTAAAAAAATCGAAATTTTAAAAAGTGTGCGTGTGTGCGTGTATGGAATGGAGAGGGATGCGGAAATGAAATCTAAAAGAAATAAAAGTTCGAAATTGCGATTTCTACGCAAACTCAGGAAATACGAACCGATTAGTAAAAAAAGTATGGTCTGAAAATGTAGGTGACAGCCTTTGATGAAATATAGGCTATAATTTATGTTTGTTATTATTGTCCAAAAGGTGGCGCAAGAGCAAAAAACATTATCAAGGTTCGCACGCTCCTTGGAATTTCCAAGGACTCTGGCACCACTATTAAAAATAAGAAAATTTACATTTAATTTATAAAAGACAGAATTCGCAACCCCCACCTTCATTCAAAGATTTTACGTTATTTTTCGGCAGTGAAACACTTTGAAAATGTTCTCTAAATTTAGTGCTAGAACTGTGCGAACCCTGCATTATAAACATGCAATTTTTGTGTCACTGAAAGGAGTTGATTTATGAAATTTGGCATGGTAGTTACTTATCTATACTTATTTTATAGAGAGGAAAGTTTGATTATTTTTAAGGAGCAATCTCTGGAACTGCCAAATCTATTTTAAAAGTAATGGTACCAAAATGATGGTATTTCCCCTTATTCAAACATAGGCTATATTATATGTCGATGCCACTAATCAAAAGGTTGTGGAGAAGCAAAAAATTTTCTAAAAAGACGTTTTTTGTTTTTGCTACTGACGAACCTAGAAACATAAAATTTGGTATGGTAGTTACTTAGCAGTAGTGCAGTAGCAGTCGTAAAAGGACAGACGGTATAAACTCTAAGCTGAGGGTATACGCTTAAAGCAGAGGGTATTGACTGTATATACTATAGCTTTTTTGAGAAATAGAAGAAATATGGTAGTATCTCTACGGATTTTTTATTATTTCTACTTGTGTGACTGTTTGAAAAAAACCTCTGCTGTACATTTACATCAGGATAATTTCAATAAAAACGTCCAGACAAAAAATGTAAATTCAGGTGCGCTGGATCATGAAAGAAAATTTTATTCTGTAACCAAAGGATTAATCAAAAATATGTCTGTGGTTTTTATTTACGCATTTGAGCTAAAAATTATCAACATTATTATTTTTTTTTGTTTTAACCCCTTGGGGACGAGCGACACGTATACGTGCCGCAAAAAAAAGGCTTAAGAAATCTTCATTATTCCCACCAGTAAAACTAAACGTCAAAATTTAATCGGAGCATTCTCTCGATTTAATGAGGTACAAATTTCTGTTTCTACAAAACGGTGACAAAACATTAAAAATTTCGTAAAAGACTCCCGTCGCGAAGAAGTTAGTACATGTACTTTACTTGATAACGCATAAAAAAGCTTTACAATTACTCTTTTCAGTTAATCCTTTCAGGTGCGGAATAAATGTGTTAAAAACTATTAACTTACATCAGCGTTTGTAAGCGACTATAATTGGGACTGAGAATATTCTCATTTTCAGGCATACTATAAAAAGAAAATTTTAATTAACCTTTTACAAACCGAATTCAGATACATGTACATTTTTAATTATTTTTTGCACATTATGTCTTCTAAAGCTTTAGATAAGGGAAATTAGTCATTAATATGGTGGAAATTTTTTTATGTATAATTTTCAGAATGTTCTCAATTCGGAACATTGGTCACTTCCGATGGTCATTTTCCGGTGGTCATTGGTCATTTTCATGATTTTCTGTACAATTCCCCATTAATAATAGGAATGTGATTTCTATTTCCAAAAATCAACTTATCTATTTCAAAAAATCACTTTTGTTATTGATCATTTTCAGGTGGTTATTGGTCATTTTTATGATTTTCTGTACATTTCCACTTTAATGATAGAAGCTTAACTTTTATTGCAAAAAATCAAGTCTTCCTTTTACTATTTCTGTTAATTTTTTCAATTCTATTTTGATGAGATATTTTTTCTTTTTTTTTTGCAAAATTTTTAATTTTACGTTCTCAATTGTTTCCAATTAGTCATTAATATGGTGGAAATTTTTTTATTTATAAATTTCAGAATGTTCTCAATTCGGAACATTGGCCTGTAAAAGGTTAAGTATTCTTTGTACTAGTAAAATTAAAAGTATTTGTCTTTTTTTAAGGACACCGCCTCGGAAAGAGTGAACGACATTTTATTTTTTCTTTAACCCTTTAACAGACAAAGCATTTTCATTGCTAAGATGTTGAAATAAAGGATTGACACAGGTAATTGCGAACAAATAGGTTTGTAAATAAGAAAAAGTGATTTTTCACATACGTAATAAAATGAATTTTTTAAAATTGAAATTCCGGTGTCGTGTTGCATATCGGAATTAAAATTTTGTTGTTTCGTAGAGAAACCAATGAACGTTAAAGGGTTAAACAACTTTCCATTTTCCGATTGATTGTTCTTTTTCTAAGATCATGAATTATTTCTCTTCTATATAGTGACTAGCAAAATGCATTGTTAAAAGCAACGTTTAAAAAAATCATGCCGTATCAAATTAAAAAATTACAATTTTTAAATGAATTTAATATCAATAATATATAATCATTAAATTTATTGTTCGTAGCTTAGTTTATCTTTTATTTAATGACAATCCACATTTACAGTTGACAAGTTGCTCCGCCTTTTTTATACAGAAATTTATAAATCAAACTGGAAAGCAAAAAAGAGAAAAAAACAGTTTAAATGTTTACGAAATGCTTGTCATTGAATGTAGCAAAATTAATACCTATAAAATGTCGGTATGAATTCATAATTTCTAAATTAAAAGGAAATCAGATTGACAATTCGTCACCTAAAAATAATAAAGCTTTTTTTTTTTTTAATTCCTTTTTTTGCATGGGAAGGTTCTGTTTGTATCTATGAATGCACCCCTGTATTAACCCTTTCTTGGGCAGTGTTGCCGGGCCGGCAACACCTAATTTTAATTCCAAACTTGCAAATGGCACCAGTAACATTTTATTATAATCTTGCTTTTACAATGAAAGCTTAAATTAAGGAATTCGTAATATCTAGATAAATCCTTTATAAATTCCGGTGTCAATCGACAATTTCTCATTTTATTCATAGAATTTGCTAGCGCCGGAAAGGGTTAAAATGATATTACACCTAATGTAATTTCAGTTGAAATACAGAATAATTTAATTGTATTAGAAATTGTGGAAAAGCTTCAATCATATGCCAAGAAGGCATGTTTCTTAAACGGCTGTTAGAACCTTATTATTCCCAGGTGACGAATTTTGCCCACATTCTCTATTTCAAAAAGCTAAATTTTCCAGTGGATAATATATGAGGACCCCAGAAGCCAAGGGGTATAAGAGACAAAATTGAAAAAATTGAGTTAAGTGCACAGGATATCCGGAAATATGCTTTTTTCATTTCAGGTAAAGAAATATAGGTCATTTTCTGATTATTTGGGGAGTTATAGAGATAAACCACTTTTTTCGAAAAACAAACAATATTGATTAATTATACATTTAAAGAAAAATGTACTCTATTTTTTTTAACAGTTATTGAAATGAGAGTTCAAAGACTAGAATGCAACAAGCAGATGTTTCCTATTTCAATTTAGTCAATTGTTATTGATGTTCCAGTTTAACATCAATTATCTTTAAACTCAATTTACTCCAAATCGACATTTTGTCACTTGTACCCCTTGGCTTCTGGGCTCCTCATACGATGCCCAGAAAAGAATATCCAAGATTAAATGGTAGATTATAACAGTTTAATTTAACCTTTTTACAACAAATGATACATCAAATTGAAGGTAAATTAACCGTGTTACTTTATTCTATCTTTACATGAAGAAAGTATTGGATTCGTAAAAAATGTTCATTTTCTTCTGCCTTTACAAGAAAAAAGTGCTGGTTTCGTGCAAATTTTCGACTTTCGGTTTTGGATGGATTTATAAGTTTTAGAAGGTCCTGAAAAAGATTTGATGGTTTTAAAAATGTCCGTTTGTCTTTCTGACTGTCACTCTGTGAATTTGTGCGTGACAAAATTTTTGTGAGCGCTATATCTCAAGAACTAACCAGCAGAATTTCACAAAACTTTAGACTGATTTAAACCAATCTATTTACTACAGCTGATTAGTTGTTGGTGTATATCGCACAACAGGTGGCACTGCTATGCTGCATTAATCAAGATTTCCACAATAGCTCAACTTCTCATCATACAACTTTTGTGTTTATGCTTTCAGAATACAATCAATTTATTTTATAACAATTAATTTTCAAAATAAAGAATCTTTAAAAAAATTGGTTAATTTATTTATTTTAACTAAATTTAAGATTAAATTACATAATTAGCACAAAAACGGTTGAATTTCAATAATTTTATTTACTTTGTGAAATACAGAATTCATACCGAAAATTATCAAAGACGATTTTTTATTTTATGCAATCATGAAACACACTCAAAGACTGTTATGAAACGAAGTTACTAATAATAATTTATTTTTACGCGAATTATATGTATTATATACAGTATGAAACATAAAAAATATATCAAGATCTTTCTTGGTAAATTTTCGTGAATTAATGTTAAGACAAATGTACATAAAAGCAACTGAAATTTTCAGCCCTCTTCCAGTGTTGCCAGATGGGCTACTTTTTTAAACTTCAGATTCTTAATTGGCACCACTTTTTAGAAATGATAAAATGTGCCTTATTAAATGACAAAATAATTGAAAAGGGGGGAGGGGGGGGGAACAGAAGGTAATTTACCGTTTCAAAAAAGTGGTGCGAATCAACAAATCCGAATTTTAAAAAAGTAGCCCACTGGCAAAACTGCCCTCTTCTTTGAAAATCATACACTTAATACTGATGAGTTACTTACTGCTGAGAATTTTGAATCCTGAAATAAAAGATCAGTCAGTTGCGGCAACATTGTGGCATTCCGCATCTAGTTGAATTTGTATTAGGGAATTTCACATTCGCCCCAAAATAATTTATATAGTTATTCAAAATTTTAGTTTTTCAAATTTTTCCAGTGTGATTTCTAACACTAGTGAAACATTGTTCGATTAGTATGACGTCACACCTTGTTTCTTGTGGCCTTGAATATTTTGATGGCAGCGGACAGCCACGATGTAAGGCAGAAAGTTTTAAATAAACGCAGCACATATTCAGTTTAACAATACCGCATATGATTTCGAATTGGATATAATATGGTAGATTAGAATTATTCTTTGTATGTTTCAAAACTAATACGTTTTTATTCTAAAGTTATGACATAAAACATAAAAATTTTATTCAAGAGAAATAAATCGATGATACCGCTAAATGAATTGTTTTGTAACATCAAATAAGAAGAAAAGTGTCGCACTGATACATCAATATCAGTCAGTTCTCATACGATATTTGTTATTATTCAAGAGCATTTAATCTTTTTCGAGATTTTAGTTTTAGATTTTAGTTTTAGAATTTTTGTAGCAAATGTTGTTTATTTGAATTTATTTTTAAAATATTATCGAGTATTTAATTTAGTTGTACAATTAGTAAAATTATAATTTTTTTATGATACGATTGTTAATTTACAGCAGTCATGTATCTTTTTCATTATTGTGTGATTATTGTTTGTTTAAGGGGACAAGGGACTTTTAAAATCATTTTTTTATATTTTTAAAATTGCACTTTAAATATTATTCAAGGGTACATTATATGCATTGTAGAATATAGTTATCATATTTTTTTGAGTAAAACAGGGAAATTTTTGTAATATTTAAATTTAACGTGAGCTTTTCAAAATGCCCCATAGGCATTCCATATTAATGAAAATCGCCAAAATTATTTTTACAAGTTTGATTTATATACATAAATAAAACTGTGCATTAAATTTTATGTAGCTGATTATAAAAAAAAAAGAAAAATTCCAAAATTTTTGAAATTTTGAGCATTTTTGAACTTATTTTTTATTATTAACTACCTTTATTTTTTACTATTATATTTATTTTCTAGAAACCATCCACAGTCTTATGACACATACTATGATAAATAACTATAAAAAAATTCAAAGCATTCAGAGAAAAGTAATGCGCATGGAGCATTTTGAAAAGCTCTCTTTAAATCTAAAATGTTACAAAAATTTTCCTATTTTTCTCAAAAAAAATTTTTTTTTTACTTCTCTTTTGATAGATATACGCTATTTTGCATATGATGTACCCTTGAATAATATTTAAAGTGCAATTTTAAAAATATAATATATATATATATATTTTTTTTAAAGGTCTCTTGTACCCCTAAAAATGTATCCAAAATATTTCTTTTTTTTATGTTCATTAGGGTTTTATGCTTTTGAATGTTTTTATGGAGCTTAAGATATATTTATCACCGTTCCAATGTCATCTGTGTTATAAAACAAACTCCAAAGCAATCCCATAATTTATTTCATACATTCTATTTTGTGTTCTGATTTATGTTTTAAGTGGATATCTGGAAAATCTGTTACGCTTTTGAGAAGAAAGAAAGAAAAAGTACTTATTTATTTCTGTTTTCAAAATTTTATTGGTTTTAAGACTAGAATGATATTATATGTCACGACATTCTCAAGGAGAATGTGCAATTGAAATCCCGAGGTTCAGGCAGTTTTAAAAAATTGTATGGAGAAATTTTATTTAGAATTGAAATATTTGCGTTGAACTTTATTGTTGAACAACTAAATGTTTGAAAGAGATTTTATGATCCTAAAATAAAAATCCTTGTTTGATTTCATTATTATATTATACTTTGTTCGTCTTCTTTTAGCCGTTTTTTTAACATTACTGGTATCGGAAAACTTTTAGTAAAAAACCATGCAATTTTTTTTTTGTTCAAGCGGCGCTCGGAGAAAGCGGTTAATGACACATTAACCCCTACGCGACGGGAACTTTTTACGAAATTTTTAATGATTTGTTACTGGTTTAAAAAAAAAAAAAAAAATAAAAATAAAAAAAAAAAAAAAAAAAAAAAAAAAATGTGCTTTGTTCAATTGAGAAAATGCTCCGATTAAAAAAGACTAATTTTACAGTATAATTTTACTAGTGGGATTAAACAAGGATTCTTAAGCTTTTTGCGGCACGTACACGTGTCGCTTGCCCCCAGGCGGTTTCGAATCCTGTCGACTAAATTAATGACTGTGACATTTTGAAGTTAGGAGCTAGAAGCATCATCACCGGTTTCGCCTTTTTGAAGCACAGAGTCATGGCAAGCGAGAAAAATAAATAAATAAATAAATGTAGCAGATTCATTAAACTACACATTGACTGCTGTAGCATAGTTTATTAAACTGTAGTCATATAGAGTGAGACATGCTCTCTTCCAAGCCGTCTTGAACAGAATCACCGAAAAGAAGAATATTCCATCATAAAAACATTATTCCGCAATTCGATTTAACCAAATCATCTGAAGAAAAACGAAAGAAAATCTGTCATCATCTCTCAGCTTCCTTCTTAAATCTAAAACCAAAAACTTCCAGAAAATTCTATATTCTCTAACCTTGATTTTCCCATGTAAACAGAATTCATGTCCAGCGTCGAGATTGACATTTCATTCTCGAATCATTTCAAACGATAATTTTTCATTTTAAAAGGTTATTCTTTAACTAATTTGTAATCGAAATCAGAGTTCAAATATCCTGCAGACAATATTCAATTACAGGAGATTAATTTTAAAAGAAAAGGGAAATAAATGAATTTATTGATACGCAATAAATATCAAACGTTGAAGGGAAAAAAATAAATAAAAAGAAGGCTATTTTTTGCAAGGTATGGTTTTGGAATAAATTTAATAAAACTCTTTAATAAGATTCTCTTTAAAAAAGGTTGATAAAAACAGAGAAAAAATGAGTTTTATTCGGAATATAAAAAAATAATGTTTAATTAAGAATATTTTTAATTTAGAGCAATTTTTAAATTTGCTCAGAATGGAATAAATGTTTTTTAAGGTGAATTAAGAATTTATATCGTTTCGATAAAGATTAATGGATTAGATCTAGTAACAGGATTTTAATTTAATATGTTGAAATAAGTAGTGAATATTGTTAAAAGGATATTAATATAGAATAAGATTAATTTTGGCGAAAAAAAATAAATTTGTAATACCCACACACACACACACACACACACACACATATATATACAGGGTTTGTACGCTTCAAGCACTTTCACTTATCTTCAGATAACGCAACACGATTTTAAAAACATCTGTCATGAGAATATCAAGGGTTTTAAATAAAGCATTCTTTACAAGGGAATTGGATTTAAAAATTTAAAGAAAAGACTAATAAAAGGAAACTTTCAAAGGGTGCCTCGTTGGATAGCTCTGCATAAAATACAATTTCTCGAATTTATTAACCACTTAACTCTGGCATTGTTTTCGACAACATAAATTAAAAATAGGGGCTATAAACCACATTTTTCATACTAAAATAGTTGCTTTACTTAATTGAAAAACATATGTCTATCAATAAAGATAAATTTTCAGTTAAAAATTAGAGGTTTCAGAAAGCTTTAAGTAACGAAGCGTGCAAAGATTTCCTGCCCGAAGTCAGTTCGGGTAACACAGTTAAGAGGTTTAAGAAGTCGTACTAACTTAGAAGTCGTAACTAAGTCGTAGTATTCGTTACTTCTATTTTTTTCTAACGTAACGATAAATTTGTGTCTTGGAGAAAAGGGACTATTTTGATTTTGTGCCAACTTTACTCTAAATTGTTATGGGTGTTTAAATGAAAAGGTAAGAAACTTCGTAAAAATCAAACCGATTGAAATTTAAATATGCTGCTTTTTTGGGATTACGTAATCAGACATCGAGGGACGCGATTGGAATATCTAGTGTGATTGTGTGCATGCGTCAGTGTCCTCGAATGAAGTAGTTAGAAAAGTAGACAATTATATGCTCTGCCCAATTGAAGCGGCAGTGCGTGTGAGGACAACATGGATTTCCCACAACAAAATTCGATTGAGGAACAAGATTAGATTGAGGAACAAGATTAGATTGAGGAGCAGCAATGTGTTATCACATTTCACGCTGCGCCTGGCTTTAATGAGATATCTCGCTGTTTCTCAATCATCGAATTTTACAATAGACGCTTTCAGTGTGACGTCACTTATGCCATTTTGCTTGGCTTGAAACAAACGGTTGCTACGCTTCATTTCTTATTAAATATAAATCGTAGAAAATGGTATCATTGTATATAAAGCATTAAACACTTGCCTATGGCATGTAGCTAAAAAATATAGCTATAATACATGAATAAAATAGAAAATACCTCATAGCAACCGTTTATTTGGAGTCAGATTCCAAGTAAAACGTCATAACAGACGTCACGACTGTAAACGTCTATAAGAAAACCATGGTATCCTCACACGCACTGTCGTGTTTATTTCGGAGGAACACATAACTTTCATCTTCTCCCTTTCCTCCATGAGCGGACGTCCACGTGTGCGCATAACCACGCAGAATAGTCCAATCGCGGCCCTCGATATTTGATTATGTAATCCCAAAGCGGCATATTTAAATTGCAACCAGTATCTTTTTACGATGTCCCGTACCTTTTCATTTGAACACTTCTTATACTTTATTCTATCTTCTGATAAAAATTTTATATAGCTATCCTTGATTTTTCAATTAATTTTTTTTTATTCCAAATTTCTTTTTTTATGCTCTTTTTATTATTTAATTGAGAATATCTCAATTCGTCTCATTTTTTGCCTGCAGTTACTCTAAGAGGGAGGTACTGTAACGATTTCAACCCCTCTCCATGTTCCAATGTAAGCAGCACAATGATACATCATTTTCACGATTATCATTTATTTATCTCGCCATACTGAATTAACAGATACACTCTAAAATTTGACAAATAAAAATTAAATACATAAAATAAAACAATAAATAAACATTTTAAAAACACTCGCTCGACAGTCACCGTCTCACACCTCTCACTTTTCTTTCCTGTTTTCCACTTCTCTCTGTCTTTAACCCCTTGAAGGGCACCGGTATATGTTATATACCACTTAATTTTAATTCTCAAATGCCTCATTGACACCAAAATTTAAGAATCAACTTTTGTTTCATATGATATACTCGAAGAAAAGCTTTTACTTTGTTTCATATAAAATTGTTTTTAAATGCCGGTGTCAATCAATCATTTTAACATTTTAGTAGCAGAAGTGGTTTGCCCCTCAAGGGGTTAATTTCCGATTCCCTCAGTAGATTATATCATCTCAGCGCCGTTTGGCCAACACGGAAGAAAAAGTTCGGATTTAGGACATACAGTTAGGATTGCTTCTTGCGAAATTATAGACCTGAGATACATACCAAAGTCTGTTACTTGGGGTCGTTACAGAACCAAGGCTCCCAAATGGTCCGCGAACTGAACTAACTGACTGTCCGGGCCTCCGGCACTTGAATAGAACCTATTTCCATTCTTCATCACTTATCCTGACAAACTTCATTGGGGAAATACCTCATGGGGCGCTCTTTACTTTCATAAAACATGCAGGAATTTATTTCGACAAATAATATACTTTTACACTTTTCATTGATGTACTTCTGTTGACTAAGTTTGAAACTTTTTCTAATGTTATCTGACTAAATCTGGATGGGATCCCCCATCCAGATAGCTTTCTTCTTTGTTCATTATCATTTTTTTTCTCTTTTTAGTACTTTTTTGGCGCAGCATTTCCCCTACTGGATTTTGTGCCATAAAAACCCCATACAACCAACCAACCAACCGCGAACTGAACATCAGTATTTTTTAACAGAAAATTTTACGATAGTTTTCTACAGAATTAGCGCTAAAATTAACTTCCAAAGATGGTTTCTCGGCAAAAAAAAAGATCTAAAAAGGAAATTTCTCTAAGAAAATTCTGATCTTCAGTTGGCGGACCATTTGGGAGCCCTGCAGTACCTATTATGAGCACGCCATTAGTTGATCAAATTTTCTAAGTACTGCATCATTCAGACGGAAAAGAGTTTTTTATACGTGTCCTTAGACATATTTTCTCTTGAATGTTTTGCCTGTTATTACATTGAGGTCAGCTATCTGCTGTAATACAACCAAAAAGTTTTTTCTCTGCTTATTTTTTCTTAAGTATGTACATTTAGTTTTTAATTAATTGAAGACAATTCCGTTTAGTTTTAAAAATGCTTTTTCATTTTTCTTATTTCAAGTAATATTTCACAAAAAGTATTGTTAATCATAGTCAAATGATTATGTGTCAAAGATTATTTTTCATTAATTTTGAGTAATTTCTTTCGTTTGATCAACCACTAGGAAAACATAATTTTAAAAAAAAATCTACCTATTTGTAATTTAGTTGTTGTTTAATATCTGCGGCTTTTATCTTTGTCTGCTATCCCCTTGGCGACGAGCGACACGTATTACGTGCCACAAAAGGGCCTATGAATCTTTGCTTATCCCCACTAGTAAATTTTTACTGTAAAATTTGACTTATTTAACCCATTTGTGCCCAGCATCTTTTGCGTAAATTTTATTTGACTGGCACCACTATTTTTAGAAGATTTAAGTTTAGTTCATTAATCACAAAAATGCATCATTTAAATAAAATAATTATTGCTTTTCTTTTTTACCGGTGTCAAAAACAGTGCTGAATGCATCTTTTCAAGCGTCCCTAAAAAGGGACGCTAGGCACTAATGGGTTAATCGGAGCATTTTCTCAATTTAATCAGGCACAATTTTCTGTTTTTGTAAATCGGTGACTAAATACTAAAAATTTTGTAAAAGGCTCCAGTCGCGAACAAGTTAAAGGACATTCATTAACGGTTGTAGCAATCACGTAAGTTTTCTTCTAAAGGAACTTAACTTAAAGGGAAAAAATATAATAAAAACCTCGTAGTGCTGACTTTAATTGATCAATTACCGGTTGGGTTCCTTTTTTGGTTTTGACCAATCAAATTTCACATTCGTCTCTCTATGTTTTTTTTTTTTTTTTTTTTTTTTTTTGCTCAAACGCAGAATTTTTTCTTCAGAGTACCTTTTCTCTTCCTCCGATTCAGACATTAACTCCTTCGCGACGGGAGCATTTTACGAAATTTTAAATGTTTTGTCACCAGTTTTAAAATACAGAAATTTGTGATTTATTAATTCGAGAAAAAGCTCTAATTAAATAAGGCAAAATTTACGGTATAATTTTACTGGTGGCGATAAACACGGCTTCTCAAACTTATTTGAGGCACGTATACGTGTCGCTCGTCCCCAAGGGGTTAAGAATACATTCTAAATTTCAACTGGAAGTTAAGATGGCTGCATCTGAGAATAACCTGAAAATGATCGCAATGTTTAGCTAATAAGCAGTTAATGTTGCAAATGTTAACCCTTCGGGGACAAGCGACATGTAGACATGCCGCAAAAAGTGCTCAGATTCCTTGTTTATCATTACCAATAAATATTTTACGGTGAAGATTGCAGTAATTATTCGGAGCATCTTTTCGATTTAATAAGTCACAAATTTCGGTTACAAAACATTAAAGATTTCGTAAAAGGTTCCTGTTGCGAAGACGTTAAGGAAATAGAGGTGTTAAAAGATGTATTTCAATCTCTGTAAAAAGCATTTGCTCCAAGGAAGGCATTAGCCTGCTCATTTTGAAAAATCATAGAATTTTCATTTATTTTTACATATTTTGGAACATTGTCCATTGATGGAAAAACGTTCTTTCATTTTCATTTCTGTACTGCCATTCTAATAATAAATACAAGTGGGAGAAAATAACTTTATTGTTCCTACTTTTTTTTTGCATTGTATATCCTTCATAAATCATCAAAAATATTATATCGTATTTCCAGAAAAATAAAGAAGTATTTATTCGATTTTTGAATTTTATTTACTGTCAACTTTTGAAAAAAAATCTTGACAAAATAGGAAGACTTTTTGTTGACGACTTTTCTTTCCAATCTTATAAATCATATGATGTATTATAAACTTAAACTTCTGCTATAAATAAAATATTCTGCACGAAAAATACACATAAAGCACTTTTCAGAGCATTACAAAATCTTTCTGCAATTGTCAGACAAACGTCGGAATTCTTTATCATAGAATAAAACCAACAATTCTTTTTCTTTTGAAATCATTCATACTTTTTGTAAATTATTTGAAGAATATTCTTTGGCCTTCATTTATGTATTATTCTCAGGCTTAAAGAAAAAAATACAATAAATTCAGCGTAAAACTTTTCTTTCATTATATTTTTGGTTGTGTCGTTCCATTGGCTGTAAAAGTGATAATTATGTCATATTTCCCCAAAAGAAGGTCGGCCTATTTATTTCGAAATTTTGACTATTCTCTAATTGTTAAATATAAGGAAAAACTAATAAAAGAACGAATCGCTCTGTCTGTCTGACTTTCAAAACAGATTGGAAAATCTGAAAAGTAATTCAGAAAAAACTTCAAACATACTACAGGGTTGATACAAATCAGGGAACGCATACTCAAATAAATTGTCGGAACATCCTTATTTTCTCATAGAAAAAAATTCGCCTTATATTATCGCGCGATTAATCAATATGACTTTTCCTATGAAAAAAATCTTGTATATTTTCATTTTAGCTGAATTTTTTTTTTTTTTTTTTTTTTTTTTTTTTTTTTTTTTGTGTAGTGTCTTGAAACTTAATTGTTACACAAAAATGCTTCTGCTTACGGTAGGATTACGATTACTTATAGTGGATTTTTGAAGGAATTTAAAATTACTGTTTGATAATGATATCGATGTCTTTATTCTCTTAATAACTTAGCTTTCTTTTTTTATGTATTCTCATTAATCACTTAACTGTTTCTTTTTTTACGTACAAAAAATTTAAAATGTGCGTTAATACCACTTTTTTAAGTTAAAATATTCATAATATTTAGTCTTACCATTTATGCAATTAAATGTTATAAAATCGTATTTTTTTAATGTGGTGAATCAAGCAAACTCTTGCCCGTAGGACGGAAGCGGTTAAAATTCTTAGGTTATTGTATACACATCTTTTACTGCATATCTGTGTATTAAATCTACCATAATTCTTTGAGTATAATCTGTGGACAAAATAACCATGTTTAAATTCAGAAATTACAATAAGTAAAATAAAGCTTATATAAACATGCTAGATGTTAGAGACTGATTTTGAAACAAACTTTCTGGATCAAAACAGATTTATTTGATATACGAATTAGTAAATGCTGGAAACTAGCGTTGTACCTAAACATGAATCTGCATAACATAAACATGATGTACAGTTAAAAATTATTATTTTAGTAAAAGTATTATTTAATTATAGCTACAATCCAAAAAATAATGTTATGGGAATCTGGAAAATAATAGCGAAGTACAATCACATTAGTTTAAATGATATTTATCAGAACTTTATGCCATGATTGTTTCAGTTAGACTCCAGAACATGATCGATAAAAGTACACAACGCCATCTTAAATGCTGTTCTGCATCTTATAAATGAAGAGGATAGTTAAAAAACTACTTATTAAAATATTAACACAAAATCTATTTCAAATACATATTAAGTACTTTTTTACGTTCGTTAAAAATTTTAAACATTGCCACCAGTAACATTTTGGAGTTTTTTTACAAAAAATAATAGCACGTGTTTGCTTTATCATTCGTTTGTGAAAATTTATCTCGATTCAAGAAACGATTCTGCTGAATGCAGTTTCGGATTTCTACGAACTTAGTGTGTCACCGCTCGGTTGCATTTTATTTTTGGCTTTGATTGGGTGCGTGTGTATGAAGGGTGGGATATAAATGTAAAATGATTTAGAAGCAAGCAACGTTTAGTAATATAACCGGGTTCTACAAAATCTCGTGCTATTGTTCTAATCACTAGTCTACTCTTACCCATATCCTAGCTCGGAATTTTTTTCATTTTAAAATCATGTTGGGGAATGACATCGCCGGCAATCAGACAGAAGTATATGAAGGGATAGCGATGAATAAATTACTAGTCAATACACAATCTATACTTATATTATAAAGGGGTAAAGTTTGTTTATTAGTAGGAGGTAATCTGTGGAACTACCGAACCGATTTCAAAAGTATTGGTGCCAAAATGATGGTGTTCGAACCTAATTAAACATAGGCTATATATTATGTAGATGCCACTAATTCAAAGTTAATACAGCATATAGTTTAAAAAAATTTCCTGCATTTTAAAGGTTTTTGCATAAAATATTTTAATGTTGTAGTTTACATGGGCGTGCAGTGCTTATACATACATTACCAATTTCAACTTTTACATGTTAAATGTAGTTTAGAGATTGATGCATGTTCTTTTATAGATTCAGCTATGCTTTTTGTGTGTGTGTGTGTGTGTCTACTTCTCTAATGAAAAAGTCATTTTTGTCCTGAGTGCCAATCGAAAAATATCCATTCATGTACAATAATTTTATCACCCTATGCAAATAACAGAGCATAACTAACAAGAACAAAGAATCATGCACATAAAGCATCCATTATGATGCACTTTGCAACTCATTCTGAATGCTGTAAAGCAGGGCTCGAAAAATCTACATGCCCGACATCAGTGTTGTTAGACGGCGACTTTTTAAAAATTTGATTGGCACCACTTTTATTAAAGGATAAAATTCCTCTTGATTAATATGTCATTAAAAGAAACGTAATTTTACCAATCCAAAGAAGTGGTGCCAATCTGAATTTTAAAAAGTCGCCGTCTAACAACACTGATGTCGGGCATGTAGATTTTTCGAGCCCTGCTGTAAAGGCTAACCTATCACTGCCATTCATGTACAGTAATTTTATCATTCTGTGCAAAAAAGCAAAGCAAAATTAACAAGAATAAAAAATTATGCGTACAGCATGGATTATGATATACTTTCTAATACATTCTGAATATTGTAAACCTATTATTTTAATCCATCTGCGGTAATTTTATTAGCCTGTACAAAGAATAAAACATAACAAACGAAAAAGAAAAACTCTGCAAGCAGCATTAATTATGAGGCACTTTCCAGCATATTCTAAATAGGTAAATGCATATAATTTTAATCAATCTGTAATATATTACCCACTTCTGGAACATAACTAACGACAGCGGAACATAACTAACAAGAATCATGCACACAGCCTAGAAATTGAAACACTTTCCATATTCTGGATACTGTAACACTTATCATTTTCATCCAACTTCAATATATGTACCACCATGTGTAAAGAACCAGTATAATTAACAAGAATGGAAAATCTTGCATACAGCAGAGATTATGAAACCCTTTCTAAGAAATACGATGCTGAAGACATCAGGAATGTGCGTTGGAGGAGCAAATAACTTTCTAAAAATGTGATTTTTGTGTTAGTGAATGGCATAGAAATATACAATTTTGCATATTCTTTACTTATAAAATGTAAATGGTCTCTATGAATATTCCCTAAATAATTCAAAATTCAAAATTGGTGAAAATACATAAAAAGCGTTCAAGAAACGTTCTAAATTGCTACTTTTAAGTAATCTCGGGAACTAACGAACCGATTTCAAATATAAAGAATTCAAAATGATGCTGACAGTCCTTGTTCTGACATAAGCTATATCTTATGTTGGTGTCGCTACGCTAAAGGGAGTATAGGAACAAAAAACGTTCTGAAAATGCTAGGTTTTTGCTACGGAAGGGTCTCAAAACATAAAATTTAGTTAATTATCATAGTTGTATTAAATATGTTAATTATCTGTCAGATGTAAATGATCTTTAAGAAGATTTCCTGAAAGGGGATGAAATTACGTACAAAGGCTTTCTAAAAAACACTCTAATTGGCGATTTCTATGCAATCTCAGGAATTAATGAACGCAGATTACTTAAACTTTATCGAATACTTAAACTAAATATTCATCTTTCGGAAACTACGATATGAATTTGAATTTTCAAATTGAAATTGAGGTTCAATTGGCAATCTTGAATAATGTTTTGAGTTTTTAAGACCATTTTTGATCTGTGTATACTGTTCTGATTAAAACTATTTTTTACTGGTCAAAAAAAAAAAATATCCTCAGATAAACAGAAACATTTTTTAAATTAATAGATAGTTGTTTTTAAATTGAATAAAATATGCAGATATTTTAGCATAAGACTGATTATTCTTTTAAATTAATTATAACTTAAAATCTAAGCATTAACCACTTCGCGATGGGAAACTTTTACGAAATTTTTAACGTTTTGTCACCGGTTTTTAAAAACAGAAATTTGGTTTTTCTTAAATCGAGAAAATGCACCGAATAAATAAGGCAAAATTTTCAGTAAAATTTTACTGGTGGGAATAAACGAGGATTCTTAAATTAGATTAATTTTAAACACGATTATTCAATCGGTAAATTAATTATATCAGATGTAAATTTTCCATTTCTCATTTTTGGGTGAAAAAAGTCCGGGCCAGGATTCGAACCAGAGATGTATTGGCTGAAGCCGCCAATGCTCTTACCAACTGAGCCATCCCGGACACGAACACTGGAGGACTGGTCCTCTAGTGTTCTTGTCCGGGATGGCTCAGAAATGGGGGGTTCTTAAGCCTTTTTGGGGCACGTATATGTGTCGCTCGTCCCCAAAGAGTAGAAACAAATACTATCAGGAGTTTCGTACGCTTCAAAGGATTTTTTTAGTGTTTTATTAGCGGAAATTTCGTAAAGTATTGGTCACTATATCTGAAAATGGACACTTTTTTTCACTAAAATGGTAAACATTACTTTGGGAAAATTCTGGTAAAAATTTTCTTGAAACTCCATGAATCGTACGATCCCTGGCGATTTAAGGTTGGTGTTATTCAGTAGCAAAAATTATTTAACATTAAATTATGGATAGTAACAGATGATTTAATTTTCAATAAAAAATATTATAGTAAATTAAGAATTATATACCAGATCAGGGGTGCAAAAATCTAGGCGCCAGCTGGCAGTCTCTCACCACTAAATTTATTTTGTTGTTTTTCGTTTAACAGTGTGCGTAAAATTCGTGAAAGAATGCTATTAAATTTTAACCGAAGAAAACTTTTATATTTTAGTGGTGCGAAACTTCCCGCTGGCGCCTAGATTTTTGCACCCCTGTACCAGATTATTTAAGGTTATATTTTTAACTTTATTTAGTAGTATATTGTTTGTAATTTTTTTTTATAGGATTATTATTTCTGAACAAAAATAGTGGTTACGTGGAGTTAAATAAAAGATAATGCACAAGTGCTACACTATGCATTTAAGCACTAATTAATGTAAGGAGATAATAAGAATCGCCCTATATATAAGTCACAAAAATGAACTTAACTTGCAAAATGTTTATACACAATTTTCTACTTCATTGAACATGTAATATGTTTTTATGATAGCAAATATAAAATAACTGCATGAACATTGAAGATATAAATTTATGACACAGATTTCAAATTTCTGTACATTAAATTTGTAAAACGTTATTTTTATTATTAGTACCCCTTAGAGCTCTATTTTCCCCTCAAATGTGGGAAATTTCCTATGAGTTACCACGACTGATTTAGTAAAATCATGTTTGCAATTCTTATAGCATTAATATTTCTGTATAAATAATGTGGTTGCAAGGAGTTAAATAAAAGATGATGCAGATATGCATCACGATGCATTTAGGCATTAATTATTGTGAGGCGATAATAAGAATCGCCCTATTTATAAATAAAAAAAAGATTCACTTCATTCGAAAAATGTTTATACACAATTTTCTACTTCATTCAGCATGTAATATACTATAAATAGCTGTAACATGCTACTTCATTCATGCATTGTTATGACTATAAAATTATAACGACTATTAGATAGCTGCAAAAACGTTGGCCATATAAAATGATTCAAATTTCTGTCCATTTATTTTATGTAATGTTATTTTTATTATTAGTAATAATATAAAGCTCTCGTGATTTGTAAAACTGCTAAAAGAAAATTTAAATGTCATTTTACGTTAGTAAGTAAAAAATGCAGCGATATATAAATACTACTTTAATGTAACTTTAAGAAGAAGCTACTTTTAAAATTTAGGTAAATATAGGAATAAATTATCTATCCTATTAATCTTAGTTTGTCAAAAAATGAAAGAATTTTCAGGCTATTTAATACCGCCATATTTTGACAAATTACCTTGTCAAACTTAATTCTAGGAGAAATTGGTTTCTGTTTTTGCTGACAATGGGTTATGACTACGAGAGAATTTTGTTGTCATATCAATGTGATGAAAGAAACGGAAAAGGCCTTTAATATTTCAAAAAATTATAACACTTTTGTATAAAATTATATCATTTTCTTACTCACTGTATTTTATTCTTTTAGGATAACTTGCAATTAAAACAAAAAGCATCTCCTTTAGCATTTAAGCTAGATATCATGTAATGTCTGTTGTTATTATACATTTTAATTCATGGCGACGAGAATCTTTTACGAAATGTTTCTGTTTTTAACGATTTTTTAACCTTTTCAGTCCTGGTGTCGCCTGGAGGTGACACTAAAATATACCCTTTCCCGAACGGGCAAAATCTGTAATAAAAGGAGAAATTATCTACTGACACAGGAATTCACAAATGAATTTTTTAGATATTTTGAAATTCTTAATTTAAGCTTTTATTGTAGAAGAAAAATTTTAATAAAATATTACTGCTGCCGTTTGCGAGTTTGGAATTAAAATTAGGTATCCCAGACCGGGCACAGTATGTGTATTTTAGAAGCATCAATATTTAGATTGATACAACTTTGATGATGTTTTATAATAATATTAAACTGGTTTTTGTAGTGCAATGTAAATCTTTCTCTTGACTTAGGAGGTCAAAAACAGAAATTTGTGCCTTATTATATCGAGAAATTGCTGAAATTAAATAAGGCAAATTTTGCAGTAAAATTTTACTGGTGGAGATAATGACGTATTTTTGAGTCTTTTTGCAACACGTATACGTATACGTATCCTTCGTCCCCAAATTGTTAAACCTTTCGATTCGAGTGTCTCTTACAAAAATTTTATTCGGTGGTTTACACACTTTTTTGAAAGAAGTTTTCTGCAAATAAATTGTTTGATAAATACTCTAATTATAATAATAATTAAATAAATAATAATAATAATTTAATTTAATAAAGGGCATTCTATTTTGCCATTAATCATATAAGGGAAATTTTATATTTAATATTGTACCCAAAACAAATTTTGCAAAGAAAGAAGTTCTTTAAAGAACATAGAAACTCTTAAAGAACATAGTCTAGTAAAACTAGACAAACGAGTGTAAAAGGCATTCTAACTTGATTTCGACATTCAACAATGACACCAGAATTCTTGTATAAACATGTTCCGTTTATGATATATGGAAAAAATTGCTTTTTCTTGATTTCAAATAAATTTCTACGTAAATTCCGGTGTCAGTTACAAATTTCAACACTTCCGCTATGGAAGTAACTTTGCGACTTACACCTTGAAGGTGAACGACCCGCTACGTGCAGCAAAATCCTCAGAATAGTTCTTTATCCCCACCAGTAAAATATTACTGTAAAATTTGCCTTATTTAATTGGAGCATTTCTTCGGTTTTATAACGCACAATTTTCTGGTTTTAAAAGCCGGTGAAAAAAAAATGTAAAAGGCTGCCGTCGCGAAGGTATTAAAGAACTAAATAATATATTCTGTTCTCGCCCGAGCTGCAACACGCAGTTATCCCACCACTTATTAACACTTTCGCGACGGAAGCCTTTTATGTAATTTTTAATATTTTGTCATCGGTTTAGAAATTCATGCCTTATTGAAACTAGGAAATGCTCCGGTCAAATAAGGCAAATTTTGCAATGAAAATTTACTGGTGGGGATAAACAAAGATTCTTAAGCCTTTTTGCGGAACGTATACGTGTCGCTCGTCGTCAAATGGTTAAATCACATATCACTTGAAAGAGAAAAACTATCACCTAGGCTTTGATGTTTCTGAAAGAGAAATACCGGGTGCGTCATAAATTAGTGCAAACTTTAAAATTCCGTAATAAAAAAAAGTAATCCGTAGTAAAAAAAATTTCGGTTTGCACGAGAATAATCAGAGGGATTTTGGATTTGTTTTCCAAGTATAGTAAAAAAAGATTCCAAAAGTAGCCAATAGAGGGCGCTCACACGTGATATTGGGGCGTCTTATGCAAATAAGGCTAGCAATAAAACAATTGGCTGGAAATGGATTCGTCATTCGATATCGGCAGCTTGCTATTGTTACTAGATCGAGCGCTGGTTGTTTAACTTTTCCAGAAGAATGGTAAATTCACAAATATTGCATCGCAAAAGTTTCTCATGTTGATCGTCTTTTACTACCTTATAATAAATGCACAATGTCATGTTATTGTGATTTGTTTCATTGTCTATTTGTATTGCCTGATTTGCATAAAACGTCCCAATATGGCATTCGAGCGCCCACTACCGGTTTTTTTTTAATCATTTTTTTAATTATACACGGAAAAAATCCAAAATCCATCGGATCATACTCGTGCAAACCGAAATTTTTTCCGACCATTACTTATTTTATTATGGATTTTAAAAGTTTTCACAAATTTATGGCGCACCCTGTAAAACTCCAAATTTATGGTTTTAACCCCTTGAGGGGCGGTGGTTTCATAGATATACCACTTAATTTTAATTCCCAAACGCTACATTCGCACCGGAATTTTGTTAAAGAAAATTACGGTTTATTGAATGCGTGAAGTATAGCGTTTTCTTATTTACATATAAAATTGTTTTCAAATTCCGGTGTCAGTCATTAATCTCAATATTTAAACTATGAATTTGCCCTGCCCCGCAAAGGGTTAAAATAGTGGTGCCAACGAAACATAAAAATAGCTTCCTTTGGCAGCCTTGCTTTCACCCTCGTGCTATACGTGATAGTAGGCATGAAGAAGATGAAAAATTGTCATAGAACATGATGTCGTAAGCCACTTATTTAGTCCTTCTAAATACAAGGTGTTTAATTTTAATTGAATCTAAATAAAAATTTTGAAAAAAAATAAACAAAAAAGATTTATATGCATATGCAACGATATGTATATTTTTGTGCAAAGTATTATAATATCTCGAAAAGTTCTAAAAAAATGGAGCTCAAGCAATAGATGATAACGAATAAACTGATAATCGCAGTTCAAAATGTGGAGCATCAAGCATAAATTGTTGGCGTTTACAATGAGAGGGGGGAACATCTAATAAAAATTGTATTTTAATAATTTCAGTTTCCTGAAGTTAGTAAAACTCCTACCACTTTACCTATAACCAACTTCCTTATCACCAACAGAAATTGAATTAAGGTTTAACAAACTGTACTATTTTTGGTGTCAGATAATCGTGTCATTATTTTAAGAACAAAATTTTTCAGTGCCTGAAAGGCTTAGTACATTTCTTCATTGGGAGCAATTCCGATTTTTCAGATTAATGTTAATTGTAGACTTTATTTCAGAAATTACATTATTCAGAGAATCTCAATTCATATCTGAAAATCAAAATAGTGAAATTCGTTTTGTTTTATAACGAAATAACGGCTGTTAAAAGGGTATTTTAATAGCTGATGTTAATATTTGCCTTATGTTCTTTATAATAAACTCTATTGTTTCCCATACTTTTAGTATTTTTTAAAAATTATTTCAAAAAATGATCTCACTATGAACTGAGCATCTATTTAAATAAAAGTGCTGTGGAGCAAAATTAAAAAATCGAAATTTATTAATTTTTTAACTTCTTTTTTGGTGCCAGTTTGTTGAAGCAAACTTATATTAGAAAAAATACATGTATTTTCTCTTGTTCGGGTCTTAGAAAGATATGAAACACTCAAAGACAGACTATTAATCCTTTCCGGCACGGGGAAAATCTGTACTAAAATGAAAGATTATCGACTAACACCGGAATTCACAAACGATTTTTTTTAAATATTTTGAATTCTTTAATATAAGCTTTTACTGTAAGAGCAAAATCTTACTAACATATTACTGGTGCAGATTACAAGTTTGAAAATAAAATTAGGTATCCCAGACCGGGCACAAAGTGCTAGAAAGGGTTGAATGTGGTGTGGTTTTGAACTTTTCGTAAATTGTATGTTTTCGTTTTGATAAACAAAATCATAAACATGGAATTTGAGGAATATAGAACAAGTAAGAAATGAAATTCAAGCGTTTCCAAGCAGCAACAAAAATAAAATGTTCTAAATCAATTTTAGAAAAATAAAATTACAGATATTTTAAATCGTCTTCATTTGTCGTTCGGAAAATAGTATGTGTTTCGGAAAAATATTCGTAACGGAAAATTCTGCACATTAATGTCTGCCATTAGATATCGAAAACAATATCTAATATTTTATTCATAGAATTTTCTAGTGCGAATTGATTTTTCCAAACAAACATGACTATTCGGACGATCCCGTAAAATTTTCCATTCTACTGGGTCACTCCATGAGGTTTTGTAACGTGAGTTACCAAGATAATAACTGCGAAATTGTCGTCCACCGTTATTTTCAAAAAGTTTTCTTGACTTCATTCAATTAATGAGGTACCCCTGATAAAATAACTCTCATTTTTCAAAACGAAAATATTGGTAGAAAAAATCGTAGTTGGTAACTCACGTTACGGACATGCAGTTGCTGAATTCGAAGTAACCGTACTAACTGAGGAATTGTCTTAAACAGGGTTTGTATGTATCAAGGGATTTTAGAGGGTTTTCAGGGTTTTACGACTAGGGATTTCTTAGTAGTTTTGAAATTGTATTCCAACCGTTGAAAAATCGCCAAAAGAAAAACAGAACTTTCATTATTTTTTATAGACGCTCTATGGAGGTTCCCCTATTTTTTTTCTTAATCGTATTCCTCATGAAAATAACATTCTGTAATTTTTTTTTTAGATTTTTCGGACTATGCCCTTTTAGAAACTTTTCTTGCTAAATTAACTCCTTGCGGACGAGCTGTACGTATACATGCCGCAAAAAAGGCTTAATAATTCTTGTTTATTCCCACCAGTAAAATTTTACTGTAAAATTTACCTTATTTAATTAGAGCATTTTTTTCGGTTTAATAAGGCATAAATTTCTGTTTCTAAAAACTGGTTACAAAACATTAAAACTTCCGCAAAAGACTCCTGTCACCAAGGGGTTAAACGCTAGTTCTAATATTTTGTGGTGTAGATTACATAGCTTATCTGATTCATAATTGATTTGCTTGTTGGCCACCGCTTTTTCGGAAAAGTTTGCTTGGCTTTATTCAATTAATTCATTTAATGATATAGCTCCCATAAAATAAGTCACATTTTCCTTTCTAAAATACGGTAGTTAAAAATCGTGACTTGCACTACAAAAGTTCATGGCCTAAAGTAATTGATCTCCATTTTCATATTTATAAAAATAATAACACAAATTTATTTAAAAATGAAACTAATATCATTATTTCTTTTACATAGTAATTTCTTATTGTAGTAAATTTTCGTGATTACCACTTCGAGATTTTCAAAATTTTCATTCATGAAAATATCCGGCTTTCTTTAAATCAAACAATTATACTTCGAACCAGAAATTTTACTTATTTTACGAGTTTAATCAAATTTCAAATGACTGTCTCATCTAATATTGGACACATTCTTTTTTCTTGTTTTTGAAAATCAGTGATTAACAATTATGTATTTTGATCTCTTTAAATTTGATTTCTTTGTGATGTTGAAAATCTCCGTAAATTTGAACTACGCATTTTAAACATTTCCGGCACACTGTGCCCGGTCATGGATACCTAATTTTAATTCCAAACTTGCAAATGACACCAATAATATTTTACTAAAATTTCGCATTTACAATAAAAGCTGAAATTAAGGAAATCAAAATATTTAAAAAAATCGTTTCTGAATTCCGGTTTCAGTCGATGATTTCTCGTTTTACTAACATATTTTGCCCGTGCCGGAAAGGGTTAATGGAAAATATAACTTGTCGAATCTCCAAATTGAAAAAGTCTCTAACGCTATATCAGAATAGTGCAAAGCTACATAATTTTCCAAGTTTATTAATAAGGTAGTTATTTTACAAAAGTATACATTTAAGGCACAGGTGTCAACTTTCTTGCTTTCACCTATCACTACTTTTCAAGAGAAAAATTTATCGTATTTGCTCTCAGGGTTAATTATTTCAAGGGCGATTACTAGAGGGTATAGCCATCCATTTTTAATTCTAAAAATGACACCAATACATTTCAAATAAAATTTTCCTTTTGCAATAAATACTCAAACTAATAGATTTTTAAGAAATTCGTTTGAATATTATGGAATAAGTAAATTATTTCATCATTTTACGCAGGGAATTCTTCTGCCCATGAAAGGGTTAAGTCACTCGCGACGAGAGTTCTTTTATTAATTTTTAATCTTTTGCCATCGGATTCTCAAAACAGAAAATTTTCTGTAATTAAATCGCGAAAATGCTCTAATTGTTGAGGTTTACTTTTATTTAAAAATAGCTGGTGGGGATAACGAAAGATTCTGAACAGCTAAAGTATACCAGTCACTCGTCGTCGCGGGGTTAACCCTTTTGGCCCGGGAGCCTTATACAAAATTTTTAATGTTTTGTCACCGGTTTTTTAAAACAGAAATGTTTGCCTTTTCAAATCATGAAAATGCTCCGATTAAAAAAGGCAAATTTTACAGTAAAATTTTACTGGTGGGGATAAACAAGTATTCTTAAGCCTTTTTGTGGCACTTATATGTGTCAATTGTCCCCGAGGGGTTAAATAACGAAATTTCTTCCTTTCGAAAAGTAGTGGCAGAGTAAAAGTTTTATCCCTTCGGAAGGGCGACCGGTTACGTGTCGGAAAAGATCCAAAGAATCCTTAATTATTCCAGCCAGAAAAAAATTCTTGTATACTTTACATTATATATATCTGAGTATTTTCAAGATTCAACAAGGCAAAAATGTTACTTTTATAAAAACGATGATAAAAAGTTTATAACTCCTGTAAAAATGCTCGTCACGAAGAGGTGGAAAGTTGGCAGCTTTGATTAGAGAAATTCCTTACTGTTCGCGAGCATACCTCAGTTTTTATTGGCAAAAACAAAATGTGTTATATATTTTAATTTGAGTTATTCATCTGAATTTCAAACTAATGTATCTTATTAGTAATTATAGTTAACAAATGTGTCTCAGCTTTCTTTTGCCGCTATCCTCTCTTATATTTATTACTTATGAAGAGAAAAAAACATTTAAAATATACATTAATAAATTCATTACATTATGAAAAAATGATTTAAATTTTTGCCACCAATAAAAGCTTTAGATTTCTTTAGTAAGTAAAATGCACTGAATACGCTTGAATATGTTTATGTGATACAAATGTGATCAAGAAACGAAACTGTTAAATGCAGTTTCGAGTATTATATGGATGTATGCTTGTCTGTTATTTATTCACTTTTCCGTTAGCACCTAAGTGATGGGCGACACGCATACGAGCCGCAAAAAGGCTTAACCCTTTGAGCTCTGGCGTGTAAATTTCTACAAAATTCCAAATGTCACATTGACACCAGTCTTTTGAAAAGGAAAAAATGGGTTTACGATATGCACGACAAAATGCATTAAACCTTTTACAAATAACTTTGGTGGAATATTCCGGCGCCATTGTGACATTTCGGAATTAAAATTATGTGGTAGAAAATTCTACCATCAGAGCTCAAGGGGTTAAGAATCCTTGTTATTATCACCAGTAAAATTTTACTATAAAATTTGCCTTCTTCGATCGGAGCAATTTCTCGATTCAATAAGGCACAAATTTCTGTTTTTAAAAACCCGAGACAAAACATTAAAAATTTCTAGAGTTTCATACCTAGATGGTTCCTTATGGAACAACTAAAAGTCGGAAAGTCCACTTTTTAACTGGGGGTTTTGTACAGAACTGGAGTCTCATGTTTACCGAATAAATACTCGTTTCAAATTTCTTTCTAAGCTATTTTGTTTTAATACCGGTTACTTTGTTCTGCACCGTTTGTCTCCAATTTGATAGATAGTGCATGGGGTGACCCGTAGGGCGAGAGTATTTTTTTTAATGAAGTTTTATTTCTTTACAATATTCATTTAAAATTAGCAAAAAAAAAAAAAAGGGAAAATGAAAATGGAAAATGGAAAATGGAAAACATCCGAATTTTCTAGTTAAAAAAAAATACTAAGCAACAAAATTAGTTTAATAAAAAAAATTGTTTTTTGTAAATTGAGCATTTGTAATAATGATTAATAAATCAATTTTTTAAATAAAAAAATATTTTGAATAAAAAAAAATAAAAAATTAATTCTTTTACATTTTTTTTAAAATTAAAAATCATTTTAATTCTTTAATTTTTTAAAAATATATTTTTTTTAATTTTAAAATTTGCAAATAAGTGGAAAAAATACGATTTTTTTATCTAAGAAAATACTATGTTACAAAATTTATTTAATTTTAAAAAATCGTTTTTTTTATAAATCATTGAGCATTTGTATTAATGATTCATAAATCGCTTATTTAAATTAGAAAAAATACTTTGAATAAAAAAATACAAAATTACTTCTTTTAAAAATTCTATTAAGTTAAAAATCAGTTTAATTATTTAATTTTTTTATTTCATTAAGCGCTGAAGTATTATGTAGCTTCTAACGGGGTTCGATGTAATCAAAAGTTTTGAAAAAAAAGAGTGCACCTCTTTATTGACAGAAATAGGAACCAAAACGCTTTTGCTTCTACGTTCACGATATGATTTATTATTAATTCCTTTTTGAAAATAGAAGAATTTAATATCCCGAATACTTTGTTTACAATGAAAAAAAATATATAGGCTGTAATATTTATATTTAGATCATCCAATTATTTCAAAATACAAATGAAAAGTAAAAAAAAATATTTTTTCATAATAATAATTCTTGTTTTATGATGAATATTAAAACATTATGCGGAATATAAAATATTATATTACTTTAATAATTATTAAAATATTAATTACTTTGTGCTATATCGCTGTCCATAATATATACTTTCTTAGATTTACCACATCTCTTAGCTGATTGGATGTTTACAGAGGAAGTAAATTCCTTTTTCCAATTAAAAATTCCAAATCGTTAATCAGAATATCTCAAATGTTAGGAAGAAACTGGCAAATTAAAAGTATTTTGTATCTTTTGATTTGAAAATTTGATCCAAATTTCAATGTGATATATCTCAGAAGTTTACAAATGTGGCTGAGTACTTGCCCTGACCTTTGCGTATGTCTATTAATAAACACAAAAACTATTACAAATATACATTAAACAATTCTTCACATTGCCAAATAATCTAAATATTGTTACCAGTAAAAGTTTTTGATTCATTTTCTAACGATAAGGCACTGAAATTTAGAAGTACTATAAATGTATTTAACAACTTTACTGCTCACATCAAGAAACGAAATTATTAATGCTTTTGAGAGCATGATCCTTTTGCGCAATCTTATTGCGAGCATATACACTCAAGAGCCAAAACATTATGACCACCCGTACATTTTGCAATGAACTCCCCCGGCTGACGTGGAAGGCACGTGATCTGGTGGAAGTGGTATTTAACTGCTGCTGGATAGTCTGAAGAATCATTCTTTCACTTACTTCTATGTGTAATGGAAAAGGCTGCGGATCTAAGCGACTTTGATAGAGAGCAGATTGTAATGGCTCGAAGGCTCAGAACAAGTATTTCCAAAACTGCACGACTTGTGGGTTGTTCGCGATCTATCGTTGTTAGTACATGTGCAAAGTGTATGAATGACGGTGAAACCAGCAGTAGACGACTTGGTGTTGGGCATCCACACGCTATCAAAGAAAAAGGTCGTCGGAGACTGCCTCGCATGGTGAAGCAAAAACGGAGTCAGACAGTGGCTCAGCTGATACAATGCAGGGCCAAGTAGAATAGTATCGGAGCACACTGTCCAGCGGACACTGTTGGACAAGGGGCTACATAGCAAACGTCCCACTTGTGTGCCTTTGCTGACCAAGCCTCATCGCCAACTGCGCCTGCGCTGGGCCCGGAAACATCACGACTGGCCCATGGATCAGTGGGAGAGAATTGCCTGGTCAGATGAATCATGGTCTGTGATTCATCAAGCCAATGACCGTGTCATGATACGCCGTCTTCCAGGCGAACAGTTGCTCCCTCAATGTACTGTAGGCCATATGCAGGACGGTGGTGGCGGTATTATGCTTTGGGAGACGTTCTCTTGGGCGTCTCTGGGACCCTTGGTTTTGATAGAGCAGACCATGAATGCTACAGGGTATCTCAACATCATTGCGGACCAGTTGCACCCTTACATGGCCTCTGTTTTTCCAGCCGGAAATGGGATGTTTCAACAGGACAATGCCCCATGTCACACGGCTAAAATTGTGCTGGAGTGGTTCCAGGAACATGATGCTAAATTCCAGTTAATGTCCTATCCGCCTAACTCACCGGATATCAATCCGATAGAACACATATTTGATTTCATGGGACGGCAGTTCAAAGTTCATAGACCACCAATTCGCAATATCTCCGATTTGCGTGACCGCTGCTTAAACATCTGATACAATCTGTATCCGGCCATCTACCAAGGACTTGTGGCATCCATGCCAAGGCGTGTTGAAGCTGTGTTGAGCGCCAAATGTGGAGCAACTCGTTATTGACAGGTGATCATAATGTTTTGTCTCTTGAGTGTATGTAATAATAATAATAAATAAAAAATTCGCCATTTTCCCGTTTCGATTTTGTGTTCCTAATTCTTATAAAAATCAACTTTTACTTACCGTAATTTCCTGTGTGTAATCCGCAGATCAAACAATTATTTTTCGACCCAGAAATTTTATTTTGTAATCGAAGACAAATATTTAACACGATGTAAAAAGTCACATGTAATTTTCAAATTTTTCTGGGTCGAAAAAGAATTGTTTGATCCGCGGATTATACGCAGGAATTTACGGTCAGTGTTGCCAGATGTAGTATTTTCAATACTACGGTAGTATTTTTTTCGAATGAAATTAGGAGGGTAGTATTTTTGTAGTATTTCGTTTTAAATTGGTATTTTTGAAAAACATATGAAAGAAATCTTAAAAATTTAAATAAATGGAGGAATTTGATATGAGCCACACTCATTAGTGGACAATTTCTCATCTCCATAACATACTGAGCATAGTTTTTTTTATCTTTAGCAACTGATGGAAGATTTACTATGTTTACTGGACTGGTTTTTATTGCCAAGTAGTTCTACATCAAATTGTTTTCAACTAAATGCATACTATATTTAACTATATTTATACTATATGTATACTATACTAACTACTATATGTATACTATATTTAATGTACGCTATATATACTATATATACACTATATAGATGGCGCTAAAGTCAACTTCGTAGCGTAGTATTTTGTAGTATTTTTTCAGAGGTAGCTGTAGTATTTATCGTTTTAAAAATCTTGCTACACTGATTACGGTATATGTCAGTAATATTCTAAATTTTAATTACCATCTAAATTCCCCTGTTCCTTAATTCGACGTAATCTGCTATTTTTCTAAAAAGTATTATTAAAATGACATTGTATTGTATTATTAAAATGACGATCTTTTATTTTGAACTATAAATCTATTTTATTGTTTCATTTCTCCTTTTCAGAATAAAAAATATTCCTTCGGAAGATGTTTTTTTTTTATTTTATTAAATAGCATCTGCGATCCCATAATCATTTTCAATCGTTCGGTCCATGAACTTCTTTTTCAATTAGAGAAGCTTCACAACTTCAATACAATTCTGGCGCGACGCTCTACTTTCTAACTAATAACGTGATTGGTTCCGCCCTTGTCTCCACCCCTGAAGCCGTTCATTGGCACTCAGCTTTAAGGCTGTAATATTCCGCTATTAAAACGCAATGACGCGAGCTTAAAAGAGCTTAAAAACCAGAATATATCTGTCCTCTACACTGCCAAACACCTCACACCAAGTGTTGAAATTTTATTTGAATGTTTTTGATTCATCATTTTATTCCAATATGCTGAGTTTAGGAGCAACTTTCGTCATTCAACATTTTACCAGTGGCGAACTTGTGATTAACCGGTCATAAATATACGGAGTAGCTTTTGGAATATACGTTTAATAAATTCTTCAAACTCCATAAGTTTTCATTTTTGAAGAAACCTCAATTTTACATCTTATTTTTGCCGTCGTACTCAGGCCATACTGCTCGTAATAATGACTTGATGTGTAATCAATGTGTCAATTTAAGTGGCCCTCATCGTGTGATGAATGGTAATGCTTCACTACGGAATTCGACCGTCTGTTCATCAAAACGCTATATTGAACGCATTCAATAAACCGTAATTTTTTTAACCTCCTGACTGCCGCCGGCTGATTTTTTCACACGCTAAGCTGCAGGTTTCACTGCAACATAAGCAATATTTAAATTAGTATAATTCCACAAATAAAACCCAGTTCAGAAAAATTAAGTTAGAATTGATGCTATCAAAGATTATACACCGATACTAATAACGTATTTTGCATCAGGTTGGAAAAAAACATCTTTTTTTTTATATTTTTAATAAATTACAGAGAAAACCACTTTACAATATTACCCTTTGGCTGGGCAGTCAGGGGGTTAAACAAAATTCCGGTGCCAATGTGGCGTTTGAAAAATACAATTAAGTGGTATATCTATGAAACCACCGCTCCGCAAACGGTTAAAAAACATGATGTATTGGAATCTATAAGAACTTATAATAAATTTACTGCTTACGTAAAGAAACGAAACTGTTAATAGCAATTTCCAACTTTTATCACATAATTATTTTTTATATATGTACTTATGCATTCCGGACGTCTCTTAGTTGCTCGAATGTTGCTAGGATAAGTAATGTTTTACTTCCCTGACATAAAATTGCCAGTTTGACCTCTTTATTCAACCATAAATTCCGAGTTGTTACTCAGAACAGTGTTGAATTCAGCGGATGGCCCGCGGGGAGAATTGAAATGGAAAATTTGAAATTTTCGCGTTTTCAACGGTCAAAAAGTATTAATTTTCCCCGCTGGAACTCTGTAATGTCGCCGCTGGGGCCACTGAAGCCCCTCCAGGAGAAAAGTGTCTGAATTCAACACTGATTCGGAATAACTCAAATGTTACTAAGAAATTGGCAAATAAAGTTTATGTTATACATTAGTTGGCAAAAATTTCAAATTCATATATATTTATGAAGTTTTCAAATGAGCTTAGCACTCTCTTTCTCTAACCTACTCATATGCTTATAACTAATAAAAAATAATAACTATTTCAAATATTTTTAACAATCTTTTACATTATAAAATTATTTAAACATTGTCACCAGTAAAAATTTCAAAATTCTTTTATAAATAATAAAGCACTGATGTACACGACATCAGTGAAAGTAGTCCGTCATCTTTATCAAAAAAAACTGTTAATTCGAGTTTCGAGCGTTGTATCATGGCGTTGTCAATTTTTTTTTATGATATTTGCGTTGCGCATGTCTTTTAGTTGTTCAAGTGTATCTAATCAAGGCTGATGAAAAAGACAGGTTACCGCGGTGAATCCCAAGTATCATTTTTTACAGACCGCGAAAATGACGTAGTGCTCTAATCGTGCACCTGCATTGGTGTATTCGAGCAGCACGTCACTACAGCGTTCTGTAAAAAAAAGATACGTGGAATGCACTGCGGTAGCTTGTCTTTCTCGTTAGCCTCGTATCTGATAAAGGGACGTCTTAAATCCCTAAAAAAAACTTGCCATTTTCACGTCTTTTTTTTTAATCAGAAATTCCGAATTGTTATTTAGAATATCAAAAACGTTGTTAAAAAAATTGCAAATAAATTTATGTTACATATTTTCTTTTGAATTGTCGATCTAAATTTCAAATTGATATATCTCTGAAGTTTAGAAATGTGTCTTAACACTTCTTTTTGATCCGACACCCTTATATGTTTATTACTGGTAAGCACAAAATTATTTCAAATATACATTAACCATTTCACAGGCAAGGTATTTGCATTCGTAACATATATGAATTAATTTAGACACATTTGTGACTGACAGATCTACGCAGAAATAAATGAAAATATTTTTTCGCGTACTTCTTCAAAGTGAAATTTCTATTCAACAATTCTGGTGAAAGTGTAGAAAATATGGATTAAAATTAGGTGATGCCAATGCGGCATCACCACCCGTTAAATTGTTAATCAATTCACTACATTATTAAATAGATTAATCAATGACACCAGTAATAGTTTTTTACTTCTTTAATAAACATAACACACTGAATGGATGTTAGTAATGAGAAAAAAATTATTATTTTTCATCAAGAAACGCGACTGTTATTTTTAGTTTGGTACTTGATGCCATATGGTTGTCTAAAATTTATGCTTTTTTTTTTTTTTTTTTTGGCATTGGGCACGTCTTTTAGCTGCTCTACAAAATTATTTTTTCATATTAATTAAGGTGCCATGTAGGTTAATTAAATAATGGTCGAACATGCTTAAACACAATTTCACATAAATTTTAATGAACTTATCAAGGAAGAAAAGAAAATACATTTTTTTGAAATTAACACGCGACACGTTTTCTCCGCGGAGCAATGTGAATTTCTTTAGTATCACGTTCGCGGCGTCACAGTCTCTTACTCCTTGTACAGAGTCCTTCGGAGCTGCGCGTGTAGCGCCATCTGTAGAAGAATTTTGAACTATGTTCTGGATCGAAGAGGCATCTCATTAATAATTGATGTTTTATGATGAGTATTAAAATATTATGCGGAATATAAAATATTATATTATTTTAATAATTATGAAAAAATTAGTTACTAGCTGTCAATAATATATACTTTCTTAGTGTTGTAGTGAAAGTAAAATTTTGTGAAATTTTACTTTGTGTAAAAAAAAATGTAACTAATTTTGTTTACAGAGATGTATGATTTTCTGTATAATTAATTGTTGAGCAGTCATGAGGCGCCAAGCTGGGGAGCCCATACAATGGGGCTGACAGTATACGTCGGCTATAGTTTATAGCCAGTCACAAAAAATATTTATGACAGTCCGCAGGACTGCGCCCATATTCTTACCCCCTTGAAGGGGCCACTTCTGGGAAAATGTTGGAGGCAAGGGGCGTCGGTGCAATGGTCAGCTCAGCCGGACCAGGGGAGGAGCATGTAGGACCCTTGTGCAAATAGTTTTGTTCATGATACTAATCAGATGTGGGGCTAATCACAGATTGGCTAAGGGGTTTCCAAAGGCCAGAATGATGCCCCAAAAATCTGAATATGATAAGTAGAAGTCCGCCTCCAGTTTTTTTTTCCCAGAGAAGCTAGTCAGTTTCTTGTTGGAAGAAGAATGAGAGTGTTGGTGAGTTCTGCACGTAAAAAAAATAGTCAGTGATAAAAAAAAGTTAGTGTATGTTCCATCTTGTCTGATGTAAAAAAAGAGAACAGGTAATGCTTTATGTATATTGTTGTTCCCACATTTATATTACATGTTTTGTGATTAGGGATTTTGTACCCAGGTGAGGAAACGGGAAAGGGTGTAATGTATAACTTTAATAAATGTAGCATCTGTTTCTAGATAAGTTTAAATGATGCTTAAAAAAATTATGTAACATTTAAAGGTATTGTAAATTGTATGTAATTTAATAGAATTGCAAATAAATTAATTAATTTAAAATTCCCTTTTATCATTCTTCCTAGTAAAATGAGTGTAGTTATTCTTTATATTTTGATGATTGAACCCTAATAATTTTAAGGGAATCCTATAAGCTAGAATGTCTACTAAAAATTCACAACGCTTTGGCGATGATTAAGTAAAATATCGCTCCTTAAAGTCCAGCATAGGACCTATCATTCTAGCTAGGGATTATATGTACGATCACGTAAAGTTACTCAGCTAAGAAAAATATATATTTAGAGTTAGAATATGAGTGGTTTGTGGAAAAGCAACTGCTGGTCTATTTCACTCCAACATCTTATATAATAATTAATGTGGTGCCAAGTTCCCTCACGGATATCTCCTTGGGTTAATTAAAATATATTATAACTATGTTTAGAGTAGTTATGAAATTTCTCTTCTTTCATATGTATATTCCGTTATCTTCATATCATTTTTCTCTTTCTACCCTCTTTTCGGATTCTAAATTGTAAGGGACATTTGCTATGGTGTATATTAAATTAACTATTCACAACTCGTGGTGACTTTTAGTATAAAATCATCTTACATAATTTAATATCTAATCATAATAACAACTATTCCCACCTCACTGGGTACACAAAGTAAACCTCTGGCAAAATTAATTTTTGAGAATGGCATTTTCAAGTTTGATATGTATATCTATATATAGGTGTTTCAGATATTAACTAGGGTTGTATATTTATAGCTATATAGTAAAGATAGCACATACCATGATATTTTATGCATTTGTAATTTGTTTCAATATTAATATTATAAAAATATTCTGGTAATCATGCTGTTAATTTTAAACTGTTATTCTTAGAAATGGTGTATGTTATCTATTTTGAATTGGTTTCTATATGTATAAAATTAAATTTAAAAAAAAATACATAAACATAGCAAAATGCAAATTATAAAAAAAAATAATAATAATAAATGAATAAATAAATAAATAAAATAAAATAAAAATAATGATAATAAGTGTAATTAAAGAAATATAATAATTTTAAAATTATCACACTATGTGGTAAAGCAAAGAAAATTTAAATAATGGTATTATGTATTGTATAATAATATTCATACATACATATTTCTTTTCTTGTTATTGTGATAATTGTACATTTATGTGTATTGATTGGTGCGTAGCATATGCCGCGTGGGAGAAAACGAAAATCCGTTAATAGAGATAACTCAGGGGTACAAACAAGGAAGCAATTGCAGGAAGCATCAAACAAATTAACTGATAACAATATGGCAGAAGTTAAACCAGATCTAGCGAATATTTTGACATTAATACTACCCTTTGATGGAAAAAAAGTAAAAAATGTCGTCTTTTATTTGAAAGAGTTTGATACTCTAACAGACCAAGTAAAAGTCTCAGAAGACTTCAAATTGCAAATTTTAAAAGCAAAATTTATAGGGGACGCTCGCGATAAACTTGCTTCAGATGATAGTCTAAATAATGAAACTGATTACAAACAATTTAAAACAAAAATGACTAAAATTTTTCAAAAAAAGGATTCATTTGCAGATTCGCAAACAAAATTTAATTCTATTAAACAGAAACCAAATCAGTCTATTACTGATTTTATAAGTGAATTTGAAAGAGCAGCATCGGACTATCTGAATGCTTCTGGGCATGCAACAGAGGATGGAGCTAAAAAACTTTTTGATTTAATTAAAATTAATAAATTTCTGGAAGCAATTTCCCCAAATATTTCTTTAGAATTGCGAAAATCGGAAAATAAAGATTTTTCGCGTCTATGCGAAAAGGCTAAAACTATTGAAAATGCTTTCAATTCAACAACATTAGAACAAATAAATGCAGTTTCAGCTATAGCGAGTACAGAAAAAAATGAATTTTGGGAAAATTTATTAAAAATAAATGCGGATCAATCGACTGCCATATCGGAGCTTAAAATGGAAATAAATAATTTGAAATTGACTAATAAAGTAAACACAACTGAAGGAAATAAATCACAGAAATTTTGTCAAATTTGCAATGATGGTAGGCATGACATTAGCTATTGTTGGTACAATTTAAAGAGTAATAGAGGTTTTAGACAGGATTTTTTAACACAGGTATGCAGCAAAATTACACTCAAAATGAAAATGGTTTGACCCAAAATTATGGTCATGGAAACACGAGATTGCCAGGTTCCTACTCGACGCAAAATTACACTCCGTTCAATAATCATGGTTATAACAATTATCATGGGTATCCGAGGGATAATTTTAGTAGCCAAAACGCTCCTAATCAAAATTTTATATTCCCTAATAATGAGTATTACGCCGAACACAATAATACAAATCGGCAACAACCTTTTCGGAGAGGTAATACGAGAGGGTGGCGTGGTCAAAACAACCATAACAGACGAAACACCATGCAAGACAATAGAAGTAAAGGAAATAATTCGAAAACAGATAATAATAGAAATAATCGATCGGAAAACAAATAAGGGGGTCTACAATTCAAAATAAAGAAAGGATGTACCCGGGTAGATCCCTTAAGAAGGGGTACAATTTACAAGAGAAAAAACAACCGAAATGGGATGAACAAAGGAATAAAACAGCTCTGATTTCAAGTGTAAATTCTACTAAGGAAGATAGTTTACCTATCATACAATTAGATATTTATGGGATTTCAGTGAAAATACTCTTCGATTCAGGGGCAGCTGTCAGCCTCTTATCACCGGACATTTTTGAATCTCTAAAAGAAACTGAAGCAAAAATAAAATATTTAGGTAATCGTATAACTATACAATATTTTGATAACTCCAAAATATCCTTCAGACACTGCATAAAATTAACGTTTAAAATAAATAACATTTTCACAACCGGTACATTTTATGTAACATCAAAAAGTTTTCATGGCGATTATGATATGTTATTAGGATATGATTATTTGAAAATAAATAGAATGATTTTAGACTTTAATGAAAAAGCATTGCGGTTTAAAAATACTAGGTTGTCTTTGGAACCACAGAAGGACAAGGACTACAACAGTCAAATTAATGTATTGCATAAAAATAATGATAATACGGTAGGCACAAATAAATCAAATAAAGGAAACACGAAGAAAGTTAAACGAGTTAATACGGAAGTTTTCGCAACAAGTGTGAAAGATATTCACATTCAGCCAGGGGAAGTAAAAATTATGCCATTGAACTGTCCATGTTCCATTCAACCAAATCAATTGATTTTACTTGAACCTTTGGAAGATTTTAGGGATTTGATTTCTGAACAGTCAGTTCATGAGGTTAAGAGTACAAACAGAATTAATATTATTATAACAAATAACAGCGGAGAAAAGAAAATAATTAAACAAAATGCGAAGGTAGGACACATTATCACAAATTTTGATAGCAAAAATAATTTAAACGAAAATGATATCGAGGACGGGAAAATTTATCAAATCAATAATCTGAGTTTAGAGGAAACCAGAGCATTGAGAGAAGCAGAATTTGATATCAAGGATTTTAAAATTGATCATTTATCGGGGGATCTTAAAGAGGAAGTAGCGAATTTATTACTAAAACATGCCCACGCATTTTCTAAATCTTACCAAACTTTGGGTCAAACAGATTTAGTCATTCCAAAAGTGACACTTAGCCATAATTTCCCCATTCAGCATAAGCCTTACAAGACTCAACAAGCGGCGAAAGATTATGCACAACAAGAGATTCGCAAACTGTTGGAGGCTAAGATAATAGAAAAATCGGATTCCGATTATGCATTCCCCGTACTTTTTGTTAAAAAAAAGAGTACTGACAAGGAGAAAATTCGATACCGCATGGCTGTAGATTATAGAACTTTAAATGAGATATTGGAAGGGTTTCCTTACCCGGTACCCGACGCAAAGACAATTTTACAGGCAATGAGTGGAAAAAAACTGTATTCGGTTTTAGATCTTCACTCAGCTTTTTTTCAAATAAATTTGAGGCCACAGGACAGACATAAATTAGCATTTGTTACAGAATATGGCGTTTTTTCACCATGTCGTTTAAATTTCGGATTGAAGATCAGTAGCACCAAGTTTGCAGAATTAATGGATAAAGTGTTAGGACATTTCCCCAAAGACAAAGTAAATTACTATCTAGATGACTTTATAATAGCTGCCGAAAATCCGCAGGAAATGCTTAAACTTTTACAGGAGGTACTGCAAATATTTATAGATAATAATATAACTGTGGAGCCTTCTAAAGCTCAGATTTGTAAAGAGGAGATAGAGTTTCTAGGATTTAAGGTTAATAAAAATGGGTATGCACCTTCTGACAGAAATGTGGGGAAAATTCAGCGTTTAGTGCGTCCCAAAAACAAGAGAGGGGTTAAATCTTTGCTTGGATTAGCCAATTATTTCAGAACCCTCATTCATAATTATGCGGAGATAGTTAACCCTTTGGTAGAAATGACAAAAGATAGTGCGAAATTTAAATGGACTAAGGAAGCAGATCAGGCATTTTTGAACATACAAGCAGCCATTATAAATAATCCTACGTTAAAACCACCAAATTTTAACAAGGAATTTTTCTTAATCACAGATGGATCAAAAGTTGCAATCTCAGCCATTTTGGCGCAAGAGGATAATGGGTTTTTATTCCCAATAGAATTTTTTGGACGCAAACTTAAACAAACCGAATCTGTGTATCCGAGTTTAAAATTTGAGCTGTTAGCTATTCATGAGGCTGTCATGCACTTCAAATCAATTCTCATTGGTAGAAAATTCACTATCCTAACGGATAGCAAAGCCTTAACTTATCCTCTAAAACTAGAAAATCAATCGGACATTGTTGCTAGATGGATATTAAACCTTAGTGATTTTGATTACACTATTGAATTTTTAGAAGGGAAAATTAATCCTGCAGATTACGTAAGTAGGAACATATGCAATATTACTACTCAAACTGAATTACAAAACAATTTATTTAAAGTTAATCCCCAACTTTCTGATGAAAATATAAAAATACATCAGTACCAAGATGAAAAATTATCAATTATCATTAAAAAGATTGAGTCAGGCAAAAATAAGAAACTTAATAAAAAATTTGCGTTAAATGATAAGAAACTCTTAATATTAAAACAAAATGCAAAACACCCTGAACTAATTATAGTTCCAGATGATTTAAAGTTAACAATTATACAAGAAGCACATGGACCGCACTTTGGATTTGCAAAAACCTATGCAACAATAAAATCGCGGTTGTTTTGGTATGGCATGTACCAACATATCAAAAACTATTGCAGTAATTGTGTAAGATGCAATAAAAGTAAACAACATCCGACAATTAAAGTGCCGATTCAGGAAATGGATAGAAATCTACAAATTGGGGCAACTATACATATTGATGTGATTGGGCGATTACCTCTGACACTACGTAAAAATTGTTTCATATTTACAATTGTAGATGCGGGTTCACGATTTTTAGAGGCAGTTGCGGTACGGAATGTGGAATCGCAAACATTGTTAAATATTTTAAATAAATACTTTGCTTCTTATGGATTGGTGTCGGAAATTGTCGCGGATAATGGGAAATATTTTAGGTCGGCGGTGTTTACGGAATATATGCGTGCTCTTAAAATAAATTTAAATTTTACGAGCCTGTATAAGGCTTGCGCGAACGGTTTAGTAGAGATCACGAACAAAATATTAAAATCATCTTTGGTGGCTATGAGCAATTCGACATTAGAATGGGACACGCGTCTCGACTATTTTAAATTACATTACAATACATCACTACACAGGGCTACCGGATTTTTACCAGCTAAACTATTTTTCGGTCGAGAGATAAGAAATCAGTTTACGATTTATAATTCTCCCGATGAAATGTGCACACTAAAATATGTTAAGAATAGGCTAGAACATATGCAGGAAGTGTACAAACAAGCATTAGCAAATCAACAAAAAATGCTGCGCGAATACATTAAAGAAGATGATTTCCAGAAGACTACAAGTTTAAGTCTGGGTCAAAGAGTATTTATGAAAGTTATTGGCAAACCCAGAGCACTTCACCCGCGATTCGAGGGGCCATTTATAGTAGTAAAAGTGGTTCGTAACAATAACTATGTATTACAGGATGAATTCAATAAAAATGCGCCTACGATTAGAAGACACATACAGCATCTGTATGCGCCTAAAATGACAAGGAATGTCGAAAAACTTTTAGAAGATTCGGATAAAACGGGTTCGGTGCAGTAAAAACACTTAAGCACACGATGGGTTATCAACTTACACGCCGAACATTGGATAAATATGTATATATATATATATTTTCCCTTTGTAAATAAATGATTACTGTTTCGAAGATCTTACTAGAGGTACTAAAAAAAAAAGTTAATTAGGTATAAATTACTCAGTTATTTGAAGTAGCAGAGGTCAGCATTGACAATAAAAGCGATTTGTTAGGACAGCTTTTTTTTTTTTTTTCTTCGGCGGAGAAAGCGGTTTTTTTTCCCCGTAACCCATTCGGAGGCGAGGGCTTTTTTTTCTACCGTAACACACTGCTTTCTCTCCCCGATGAGAAACAGGAATGTTTTTTTATGCAAATGAGCTACGAGTGTCGGAGCGCCGATTTCCCCTCCCTTTTCGCTTTTCGGGGAGAGAGGAGAAATGTGCTGTCTAAGTTTCTATGCTACGATGTCATAGGAGGGTATGGTGACGTCATACTATGTCTCTCTCCGGGGTCAGTGTATACAGGCGTACAGGCCTGGTTCGTGTATGCTGTTGTCGAGAGAGAATTTCTTGCTACGCTAGCTACATGAAGAAACTGGTTGCTAAAGTTTCATTTAAGTACTTTGAGCGATAACACATAGAGAGAATTTATTAATACGGGACAAATCACAGGGAATAGTGTTTTGCAGGCATGCAAGCATATAGCTAAATAAAGTAAGCGCTTATTGGGGTCAGTAATGATAATAATATGAATAATACAGGTTTTTTCACTTTAACGTGATTCACACACACATATGGACAATCTTAATTAAAAAAAATGGTCAGATTAAGATAAGCAACAAAAAAAAAATATAGACATAATAAATTTTTAGGTTTTCCCTGTCCCCGGACGAAGTTTTATAAGCTCACTAGGCATGGAGGTTATCTGCAGTCCCGGTTTATAAATTTAACAAATTAAATATTAGTTATTTACAAATTTTGAAACACGCTTCAAGTCATTACAGTACGAACACAATATATTTAAACTTTGTTCTAACAATATAAATAACTAAACAATCAGCTGGCACACTATATAAGTAGGAGCAGTGATACAATAATCACAATACATACTTGAAATATAAATAAATAAATTAAAATAATGCATATTATAACAATGAAACACAGTTTATACAGGGTAAATTTCCACGAGTAAATATATATGCATACATTATAGTAAAACATAATAATTAAATAAATTTCTTTGTGACATACAGCTTCTTCTTCTGTCCTGAAAACATGTTATAATGACAGATAAAATTCATGCAAAAAGAAATAATATCATGCAATCTCGCTTTATAACTTACAATAAGATTCTCATATTAAAAAAAAAAAAATAAATAAAATAAATAAATAATAAAAAAAAAGAAAGACAGCGTGCAAACGCAAGCTTGAATGACAATTCTTCATGCTTCTTCATGCAATTAAAAAGAGGGGAGTGTCAATGTTGGGATTGATGGTTTTCTGTTCTTCTTATGAAGAGATGTGTGTGTATCATGATCAAATTACAGGATAATTGAAACATAGATATTAAACATAATAAAGAAATATATGGTTGTGATCTAAAAAAAAAAAAAAAAAAAAAAAAAAAAAAAAAAAAAAAAAAAAAATTTGTTGTTGGTATCTAGTTTATTTTTCTTTTCACTGAGTTATAATAATAACTTTGACTTAGAAAGACTTGATGCGGGGATCTCGCGTAGGGATTCGTCATGTAATGCATTAAAAAAAGGACTCAGAGTAAAATGATTACTCGTGATATTACGACACTTCTGGTTCCCTCACTGACTAGGTGTTGGTAAACAAAGGGAGATATGTTTCAGTGGGATTGGTTGGGTCAGTTGAGTCGCTAGAATGAGCGGATGGGGGGCGTCATGCAAGGAAGATTGGAGGTCATGCTTACAAGAGAGACTTACCTCGTTTTAGCTGAGGAGCCTGCTTCGCTTTCCGATCTAGCTGAAGGGTCATGCTTCGCCTTCCAGTAAGTACACAGTTGGAGAAAGGCCATGGCTGGGCAGTAATATCTTCGGTGGGCGCTGAAATAAACCAAACAGATTAGATCTCAGGAATAGTGTAATAAAAATAATATATATGATTATTGCTAGTACTTAAAGTTCCCATATAAGTTGTAAAAAAAAAAAAAAAAAAAAAAAAAAACACTAAAGGTACGATGGCAAAATTGGCCAAGACAGCACTTTGCGAGTAATTCTGTGGATCTATCATTGAAAATGTTTTTTTTAATAAAAAAAAGGGGTATTATAAGTTTAAAATTAAATAAAACATAAATTCGTTAAGAGTGGGAATGTTCAGTTTCTTAAAAGTGTAAGGGAAGTAACGTCGTTTAATTTCCTATGGAGAAAGGATTAAGTGTTACATGGTAGGGCTAAAATAATAATAATAATAATAATAAATAATAATAATGAAATAATAATAATAATAATAATAATGTTATCTTATTAACTCTCTTAAAACATAATAACAACAATAAGCTTCAATTCTATGTCAAAATTTTAAAATACAAAAAAAAAATGCAAATACCAAGCTTCAGGTTCCATCTAGAATTGGTTTTTCTGCTTAAATTTAAAAAAATAATTATTAGGCATTAAATACATAAATTTTTCAGTTTTGTTTAAAAAAAAAACATAAATAAATAAATTAAGATATAAAAGCAAGGAGGAGTAATGAATCATTATAATAAGATGGTACATACTTTTAACATAAAAGAGGGGTTGTCTCGATGCGTCTGATGTGCAGACAGCTTCGCAGGCGAAGATCTCTGCTTCCGGCCGGCATCAGATCATGGAGTCTCAGCTTTTCTGTTATTCACCTGTTAAAAAAAAAAGGAAGAACCGAGCTATTGTTAGTATAGTGAATTTACAATATATATAGATTTAAGAAAATAAATAAATAAACATATACATAAAATGTATGCATAGAAGAGCGTAGTTAGATTTCGGCTTATTTTGAAAATTTCATTTTAGATGTTTTAAAATTTTAATACTATTTGGAGCTGCAGTTAGAAAATAAATAAATAAATAAATGGATAAAACATAATTATCAGGACAAAGTTTAAACTATTATTCATTGTTAGCCTTATAACTCTAAGCTGCATAAAAATTACATGGCAGTAGCATGATTAAATAAATAATTAAAAAAACTGTTCTATAATAGCACGATGAGTCGCTAACCTGTTTGCGTTGTGAACCGGCCGTTCAGGCAGATAATAGGTTCATCTTAGGCAGAGCTACTCTGTACGCGATGTAGCGTAAAAAGAAAAAAAAATTAATAGGGTGTTTACAAAGCAGGCTAGTTGGTTTAGGTTTCACTGAGGATTTAATAGATCAAAATAATTGGGTGTATAAAGTTTATAAACATAAGATAGCATCAAACACTCTACAGCAAAACTGTGTGTCATGTCTGGCTCTCTGGATAAAAGTGAGAGGCCAATGATTACGGCTATCAACCATGTTGTCTAAAGTATATAGTAAATAATTCAACTTTTACGAGACACATAAGGCAATTAATATACGGGAATGATTACTGTCTCTCTCTTATAGGCTAAGATTAAAAGAATAAAGCACACTGTTTCACTTAAGTTATACAACATATACAGAGATATATATGTACTTACTTTGTATGAGTAATCCTTCCGATGACGCTTTGAGTGGTCAGACGCGTTGTATTTCTCCCGCGCCGACAGAAATCTAGGGTCAGCTCATTTGTGGTTTTTAAAGGGGTGTGAAGTACTAATGACACTTTAAATCGTGGGAAACTGGATTCTCGTCCCTGGCTGTCAGTGTTGGGGCGAAAAGAGGAATATATTTTGTTTCTCTTTTCACGATTTCGTCTTCACATAAGTTCAGTTGTCTTGATCGGGTGGTAAAAATTTTTTTTTCTCTCACGATGACTATGTTTTGAAAGGGATTTTAAAGAATGTATGGATCAATATAATCGGTATAGATTTTTATATATAGTCTAGAATGATTTTGCTGCATACGCGTGAACTTTGTTCTGTCCGCTGTAAATATTTTTTCTGGCGTATGTGTTAGTATAATATATATATATATTTTTGCATACATTGATTCCTCTTCAGGATGTTATATATATATATATAATTGAAGATATATTGTCATAATATGGGTATGAACAAATATAAAATTGATTTTGAATCGGACTCTTGCATATTGAAGTGTGTCATTCTTGTTTTGTTTCTTTATATACTATTGTCATACATCAATTTTATAAGTTGTGTGTACATCATATTTGAAAATATTAATTATATATTAAAATGCCATTCTTCAGTACAATGATGTAAATTTAGCCAGAGTTTTACTTTCTATATTAGACGCTATCAGAGTTTGGTTTAACATTTGGTCTAGAAATCTGAGCCTATGTTTACAGGGCTCACCTACCAAAATATTCAAAATTTTGGGAACAATGATAATAATCATTACCATAGTAGTTGAAGCAAGAGTGACTTCGAAGTTATATTACACGAAAAGTTCTTTGAATAGGCCATTGCTTGAACTAGAACAAAAATTTGCTAAATACCCAGTCTCTAGTAAGCCTGTGAAGGACCGGGCGAGGTCGGGACAAAGTAAAAAGTTTCAATTACGGCATAGCAGCTAAGCATTTCTTTCTCTGCTGTCTGAAGAGCTGTATCAAAGAGGTTGACTGCACGAATTCCACGGCTAAAAATCGGATTGGGACACAGCAAAAGGACACTTATACTTGTGCCACAGACTGTTGCAGTACAGTAAGATAGACTGGAATACAGCTGAAGGACACTCAAAAAGGTGTCACAGACTCTTGCACCACACTGTAATGGACGGTAAAACTCTTCAGAGACACTGATGACTGTGCCACTATGATCAATGAACTGGATTCTTCAGCGGTGCGTTGCAATAGAAAGCAGCACAGAACTCATTTTTTTTAACATTTCACACACAACAGAACTTGTTTTTTTTTATTTATCCAAGGGGGGGAAGATGTTGTAGTGAAAGTAAAATTTTGTGAAATTTTACTTTGTGTAAAAAAAAATGTATCTAATTTTGTTTACAGAGATGTATGATTTTCTGTATAATTAATTGTTGAGCAGTCATGAGGCGCCAAGCTGGGGAGCCCATACAATGGGGCTGACAGTATACGTCGGCTATAGTTTATAGCCAGTCACAAAAAATATTTATGACAGTCCGCAGGACTGCGCCCCTATTCTTACCCCCTTGAAGGGGCCACTTCTGGGAAAATGTTGGAGGCAACGGGCGTCGGTGCAATGGTCAGCTCAGCCGGACCAGGGGAGGAGCATGTAGGACCCTTGTGCAAATAGTTTTGTTCATGATACTAATCAGATGTGGGGCTAATCACAGATTGGCTAAGGGGTTTCCAAAGGCCAGAATGATGCCCCAAAAATCTGAATATGATAAGTAGAAGTCCGCCTCCAGTTTTTTTTTTCCTAGAGAAGCTAGTCAGTTTCTTGTTGGAAGAAGAATGAGAGTGTTGGTGAGTTCTGCACGTAAAAAAAATAGTCAGTGATAAAAAAAAGTTAGTGTATGTTCCATCTTGTCTGATGTAAAAAAAGAGAACAGGTAATGCTTTATGTATATTGTTGTTCCCACATTTATATTACATGTTTTGTGATTAGGGATTTTGTACCCAGGTGAGGAAACGGGAAAGGGTGTAATGTATAACTTTAATAAATGTAGCATCTGTTTCTAGATAAGTTTAAATGATGCTTAAAAAAATTATGTAACATTTAAAGGTATTGTAAATTGTATGTAATTTAATAGAATTGCAAATAAATTAATTAATTTAAAATTCCCTTTTATCATTCTTCCTAGTAAAATGAGTGTAGTTATTCTTTATATTTTGATGATTGAACCCTAATAATTTTAAGGGAATCCTATAAGCTAGAATGTCTACTAAAAATTCACAACGCTTTGGCGATGATTAAGTAAAATATCGCTCCTTAAAGTCCAGCATAGGACCTATCATTCTAGCTAGGGATTATATGTACGATCACGTAAAGTTACTCAGCTAAGAAAAATATATATTTAGAGTTAGAATATGAGTGGTTTGTGGAAAAGCAACTGCTGGTCTATTTCACTCCAACACTTAGATTGACAATGCCTCTTAGCTGATTGGATGTTTACAGAAGAAGTAATGTTTTAAATCTCTCACATATATTTGACAGTTTGACCATTTTTTCCAATTAGAAATTCCAAATCGTTATTCAGAACATCTCAAATGTTATTATGAAATTGGCAAATAATAAGTATGTTATACATATTGATTTGAGTATTTGATCTAAATTTCAGTATATTTCAGAAGTTTATAAATATGGCTAAGCACTATCTTGCCTTTTCGTGAACATTTTCGTGATTTAATAAGGAACAAATTTCTGTTTTTAAATTAAAAATTAAAATTTTCATAAAAGGCTCTTATCGCGAAGGATTTAAAGAACTTGTTTTGGACACAACTGAAGAAAAGTAAATTTTTTTTTATTTAATTAAGACATATTCTCGATTGATAAACTAAATTTAATTATTTTTAAAAAAGAGGTTTTACCGAATAAAATTCATGCAAAAGATTCTGGTCAAGAAACGAAACTGTAAATTCGAAGTTCGAGTACTGTGTTTTTCATTGCGCATGTCTTTTAGTTGCTCAGGTGTATCTAATAAAGTGACATCTTCAATCCCTCAAATAAACTTTTCATTTCCACGTTTTTTTTTTAAATCAGAAATTCCGAATATTATTTACAACACCCCCAAATGTTGCTAAAAAATTTGGCAAAAAAATTTATGTTAAACACTTTCTTTTGCGTTGTTTATCTAAATTCCAAATTGATATATCTATGAAGTTTACAAATGTGTCTTAGCTCTTTTTTTGTCCCGACACCCTCATATGTTTATTACTAGTAAACACAAAACTATTTCAAATGTACATTAATCATTTCAGAGGCAAGATATTTGCATTCGTAATATGCTGAAATAATTGAATGACACATTTATGACTGACAGATTTGTGAGGAAATAAATGAAAGCATTTTTTCGCGTACTTAATAAAAGTGAAATTTCTATTCAACAATTCTGGTGAAAGTGTGGAAATTGTAAATTAAAATTAGGTGATACAAATGCGGCCTCACCAATTGTTAAATTGTTAAACAATTCACCACATTATTAAACAGATTAATAATTCACACCAGTAATAGTTTTTTACTTGTTTAATAAACATAACACACTCAATCTATGGTAAAAACGCAAAAAAGTTTTTATTGTCCATCAAGAAACGCGACTGTTATTTGCAGTCTCGGGCATGATGTCTCATGGTTGTCTAAAATTTATGCCTATTTTGTATTGAGCACATAGCTGCTCAGATATATATGGAAGAAGTAATGCTTTATATCTCACATAGATTTGACAGTTTGACCATTTTTTCCAATTAGAAATTCCAAATAGTTATTCTGAACATCTCAAATGTTATTAAGAGATTGGCAAATAATAAGTATGTTATTGATTTGAGTATTTGATCTAAATTTCAGTATGATATATTTCAGAAGTTTACAAATGTGGCTAAGTACTATCTTGCCCTGACCATCCCATATATTTATTAATAAAAACAGAAATTATGACAAATACACATTAACCCTTTAACGTTCATTGGTTTCGCCACGAAACCACAAAATTTTAATTCCGATACGCAACACTGACACCGGTATTTTTATCTAGAAATATCCCTTTTATTTTGTATGTGAAAAATCACGTTTCTTATTTAGAAATATACTTGTTCTTAATTACCGGTGTCATTCATTTATTTCGACATCTTAGCAATGAAAATGCTATGATCGCTAAAGGGTTAAACAACTCTTTACATTATCAAATAATCTAAATATTTCCTCTTGAAAAAGTTTTTGATTCATTTTTAAAACATATGACACTAAAATTTAAAAGTATTATATAACGACTTTACTATTCATAACAAAAAACGAAACTATTAATCCATTTGCGAAAATGTGTGTATACACGTATATTCATTCAAACGATATGTATGTATATACGTAAAATCCTTGGGGACGTGCGACACGTGTACATGCTGCAAAAAGGCTTAAGAATCCTTGTTTATCCCCACCAGTAAACTTTTATTGCTAAATTTGCCTTATTTATTCGGAACATTTCCTAGATTTAATAAGATACAAATTTCTGTCTTTAAATTATACATTAAAAATTTCGTAAAAGACTCCCATCGCAAAGGGTTTAAAAAACTTTTTTTGACATCACTGATGAAAAGTAAAATTTTCCTTATTTAATCATGATATTTTCTTGATTGATAAACTAAATTTAATTAATTTAAAAAAAGGCTTTTCACCGAATAAAATGTATGCAAAAAATTCTGGTGTCGAATAAGTTTCGTGTATTTGTCGTATATTAGTTATTTCTTATTTAATAACTTTTACATAATGTACGTCTTTTGTTGCTTGGATAATTGAAGGAAACTTACGTTTTACATATCACTGATGTAAATATGCCAGTTTGACCTACTTTATCAATCAAAAATTCTGATTTATTATTCAGAGTACATTAATTGCTACTAAGAAATTGGCAAATGAAATTTATAATACCATTCTGTTTTATGAATTTCATCTGTATATGAATTTGATGTACCTCAGAAATTTACAAAAGTAGCCGAGCATTTTCTTAACTCAACCTCTTCATATGCTAATAATTTATAACAACAAAAACTATTTCAGATATTTTTTAAGAATTCATTACATTATCAAATGATTTAAACATATCAAACAGAAACAGTTTTTCTTTAAAAAACATAATGCGTTGGAATCTATACGAACTTATAATAACTTTACTGCTTACGTAAAGAAATGAAATTGTTAATTGCAATTTCGACCTTTTATGACGTAATTATCAATTATATATGACGACCCCAGAAGCCAAGGGGTTCAAGTGACAAAATGTCGATTTGGAGTAAATTGAGTTTAAAGATAATTTATGTTAAATTGGAACATCAATCAAATGGACTAAATTGAAATAGGAAACATCTGCTTGCTGCATTCTAATCTTTGAACTCTCATTTCAATAACTGTTAAAAAAATAGAGTACAATTTTCTTTAAATGTATAATTAATCAATATTGTTTGTTTTTCGAAAAAAGTAGTTTATCTCTATAACTAAACAAATAATAAGAAAATGACCTAAATTTATTTACCTGAAATGAAAAAAGCATATTTCCAGATACCCTGTGCACTTAACTCAATTTTTTCAATTTTGTCACTTATAGTTATACCCCTTGGCTTCTGGGCTCCTCATATGTACGTCTGCATTCCGCACGTCTCTTAGTTTCTTGGATGTTTCTTGGGAAAGTAATATTTTACTGCCCTCGCATAAATTTCAAAGTTTGACCTCTTTTTTTCAATGATAAATTCCGAATTGTTATTCAGAATGTCTCAACTGTTATTAAGAAATCTGAAATAAAATTTATGTTACATATTTTCATTTGAGTAGTTGATCTAAATTTCAAACTGATATATTTATGAAGTTTACAAATTTGACTCAGCACTCTCTTTCCCAACCTTCTCATACGCTTATAACTTATAAAAAAAAAACCTATTTCAAATATTTTTTGAACAATCATTTACATTATGAAATGATTTAAACACTTTCTTCACTAAAAGTTTTAGATATATTTTATAAATAATAAGGCACTGATGCATACGACAAAAGTCCGAAAGTCCGCCATCGTTCTCAAAAAACGAAACTGTTAATTATATCTTCGAGAAATGTGTCATGACGTTCACAATTATTTATGTTCTTTTACATTGCGAATATCACTTTATTGCTCGGATGTTTCTAATTACGTAATATTTTAAATCACACAAGTAAACATGTCATTCGGACGGGTTTTTCTTTAACCCTTTGACAGTTAAAGCACTTCTATTCATAAAATACTAAAATGATTGAATGACACCGGAATTTAAAAACAAATTTATTTCATAATAAATAAATATATATATTTTTTTTTTTACGTTCTTTGTAAAATTAAAATTTTTACTTAAAAATTCCGGTGTCAGTATGGCATTTCGCAATTCAAATTAAGTGGTATTCCGGGCGCGTATACGCGCTTATAACCACGAAAGGGTTAAATCAGAAATTCCAAATTGTAATTTAGAACATCCCAAATGCTGTTATAAAATTGGCAAATAAATTTATGTGGCATACTTTCTTTTGAATTGTTTATCCTAATTCCATTGATATGTCTACGAAATTTACAAATGTTCCTTAACTCTTTTTTTTTTATCCGACACCGTCATATTTTTAAGATTATCTTTAAAATATCTGCAGATGTTTTAAAGATAAAGCTAAATCTGCAAATTTTCTTCAGATTTCTGTAGAATTTCTGTAGAAAGTGCCGATTTCTTCAGATAATCTTAAGATTATTTTTAGTGTTCCATGTTAACCTCTTGAGAGGGGAGCAAGCAATAATGTCTCTTTAACGCTGAATTCTCACCGGAAAAAAAGAAAACTGACTGACACCGGAATTTGAAAAGAACTTTATTTGTAGATAAGAAGATGCTAAAATATGAAAAAATATGAATATGAAATGAATATGAATGAATGAATATGAATATAAATATGTTCTAAAACATGAAAAAATCAACTTTTCAACATTGTGCCGCCAAAGTTAGACATAAAGTTTCGTTAAAATTTGTGAATCCCAATTTAATTGGGTGGAATAAAATATATCCCACCGCCCCTCAAAAAGTAAAAAATAAACAAAAATAAAATTAAAAAATAAAATTAAAATTAAAAAATAAAAATAATTAAATTAAAACACGCAACCCATTATCTCTAAATGATCAATATACTGCGGCGATCCAATTTTGAAGAAATTTATAAGAGCAGTAAAATACATTATATCTTGGTTACTATAGATGCTTTTAAAGGTATTCAGACAGTGTAACAAAGTTGTACATTTAACCCTTTGACAGTTAAAGCACTTCTATTCATAAAATACTAAAATGATTGAATGACACCGGAATTTAAAAACAAATTTATTTCATAATATATAAATATATATATATTTTTTTTTACGTTCTTTGTAAAATTAAAATTTTTACTTAAAAATTCCGGTGTCAGTATGGCATTTCGCAATTCAAATTAAGTGGTATTCCGGGCGCGTATACGCGCTTATAACCACGAAAGGGTTAAGGGCTTCAGACACGTCTCTGAAGTGTGCAACAGAACTTCTAAATGCGTGAAATGTGCAGAAAACGTTTTAGTAAAAATTACCCAGCAAGGTCTACATTACGTCTAAATCTACTAATTAAGAACTTGTTGGAATACTGCTATTCACCAATATTACATTTAAAAAGCTTTTAGGTTTGATAGAAAAAGCAATCCTAATCCAACCTAAAATAGCAATAACCTGGCTACCAGAGATACCCAAATTTTTTTGGATATTTTAAAGAACATTAACAGCACAAAAAGTAGCAAGATAACTAGTTAACACTAATCTACAAAATTCAACTACTGAAAACTCTACTTCTAGGCTCGCAAACATACCTTACTCTGTTATTAATGAAAACTCTATCAATGCATCGACTTCTGGAGAATATACTCCAATTCTAACAAGTTACAGAGATAAAATTCCAGCGATATTCAAACTATTTAAAGACGTCAATGAAATTTTACAGATAAATTCTTATAATGAATTAAAAAAATTGCCACTCGAACAAAAAACTGTTAACTCAACGGAGAAAAAAGCTTCTATCAAACAGGATCTCGAATAAGTTTCTTATTCTATCGCAGAATAAGTTAAATATACGTTCTCCTAAATTTTTTCTTCTTTTCTATTGGATATACTATTTATAACTATAATTTAGATTGAATTGCCTCTTTTGTTTGTTAATTTTTTTCACTTATTTTCTTATTAATATTATTATATGTGAATAACAATAAATCTAACCTTGTTAGTTACTTTTAATAGTATTTTCTAGTTATATTAAAATACATAGTCTGTGAAATGTGTCTTTTCATCTTTCCTGCATGAATTAATGGAATTTTCAATAAATTAAGTTACGAATGATCTCTTGTCTTCTAAATAAAAGATAAAGATCATTTACAGCATATTAATAAAGATAGATGTGCTACACTATCTCAAGACAGTTTCAACATAAAGATACTGATATCCTTCTCAATATAGCGAAAACAATTAAGCGGGCTATTCCTTATAACCCATTAATGACTGGTGGTATACTTTTAGATCTCTGCAATAAGAAGAAAGAAAACGCTTTAATCCTTTCCGGCACACTGTGCCCAATCGGGGCAATTCCAAACTTGCAAACGGTACCAATTATATTTCAATAGCATTTTGTTTTTAAAATGAAAACTGAAATTATGAGATTCTTAATTTCTAAAAATGTCGTTTGCAAATTCCGGTGACAGGCTAAAATTTATCATTTTTCTAGCAGAATTTGTATGTGCCGGGAAGGGTTAAACCCCACTAAATAAGAAAATTAATGTATCAACTTTCTTTCACAAGACAAATTACTTGAAAAAAAGGATAGAAATTTCTCATCTGTTAAAAGTTGCAGGAAATACAAAACTTTGATTTTAACGAAATAATTTGGACGTTAATGGGTTAACAGTTATGAAATTCTGGAATCGTTAGAAATTTTAACGCAAACAAGCAATTGTAACGCACACAAAATTCCACTTATTTGGTTTGAATTGCTTCATGTTACACGAGAGTTTAGCCATCACAGTGATTTAGCTTTCTTTTAACCCACTCCCTTGCTTAATTTTAATGGTTTCAATCGTCTGCTTTGATTCTAGATAAGGTTTCTACCATCGTATATCAGACAACGCCATGTATTTCTGCATTATTATTCTTTTTACCTTTACAATATCTAAGGTTTAAACGAAAGCTTTTGTGTTTCTATTAACATCCAGTGTTTTTCATTTTTGAAAACAGTTTGCATGTTTCACGACACTTATTTTAGTAATGCATTTTAGAGAATCAGTTTTTGGATATTTTCATAACTTTTATGCCTTAAATAAACAGTGAGTTTAACCTTTCAAATGAACTAGGGAAAATGGGGATACTTGTGCCATTTTTTGAATTTTAATTTTTAATTGTTTTTATAATTTCTTAGAATAAAATAAAATATTGAAAATGAAAATTTTATAACTTTTCTTCAACTGAAAACCTCTTTCAATTAATTTTGAATTATTTTTCTATGTCTAATAAATTTTTACTTTTTCTTTTACATCGTGGCTCAAGCATCCCCATGAGGGGGGGGGGGATACTTGAGCCATAGTGAAGGGGTACTTGAGCCAGTACGGAAAAAATACCTACAAAATTGATTTTTTTTTCGTTTTATTTTTGCACAAACATTTTACAGAATGATAAATTATAATACATAAAGTCCTTCAAAACCAATTGAAAAAACAAAGCTAGTAATACGATCTTTTTTTGTCGTTAGAACTGGCGGTCGATGGATCATTTCAGCTTGAACTACGTCGATGATAGAAAAAATCTTCAGTTCTGAGCCATTTAAATTTGGAATCTGCAATTCTTCGGGCAAATTTCATTTTCAAAATATTAAGCACTTGTCCAACAAATCTTTTTACAGTTTTCTTTCCAGCATATTTTATTAGTAACCAATCATCAACAGATGGTTTTCTTCTTTTCATATCATCACCATCATTGATAGAATTTTCCTCTAATAATAAGGTCGAACTTATGCTTTTAATTGAGTAGCTATCGGAATCTAAGTCAGATGTCTCATACTATTATTTCAAACACTTTTTTAATTTCACAGGAAAAGATTTTGTCTTCACCTTTTGCTTCATGCAGGTAAGTTTGAACTGTGGTTTTTGTTGCTTTTATAGTTTTTTGTGCGCTCTTTTTGCCAATTCTTCTTCAATTTTCTTAGTTAAAAAAAAGTTACAGTAACAGAGGTTACAATTTCAATATAAAATATTAATCTTAATATATTATATTATATTAAAAAATAAATAATTTAATATGTTGGATCTCACTAATAAAAGTATTAGAGATTATAACCTGTAAAAAAGTTTTAAAAAGTTATTTTAATGTAATAAAAGTTAAATTGAAAACTACGTTTACATTTATCTAGACAGGCTATTTCGTTAGTCAAAATGAAAAATCAAATGGATATTTTCATTAAAAAATATACATTTTTAAACATTTTTTAGGTCGTTATTTTATTAAGAAAAAAAAATGAAAAATTATTATCCTTTTATCTAGAAAAAAATCTATTTGTGAATATAAGGATGTAATTTTATTTTTTGTTTGTTTCATCCATGTTTAATTTCCTAGTAGAGATGGTTGAGCCACGGCTCAAGTATCCCCAGTCTCACTGGCTCAAGTATCCCCACTACCACTATTTTTGTTTATCAGAATTTTACTAAATAAAGCATGCAGCTATTAGAACTATTTTAGATTCAAAATACAATTGAAATTATACTTATTAAATTTGTGTATATAGTTGCAACTTTAAACAAAACTTTGATTACAAAAAAGTAAAAAAAAAACATGCACTTAAATATTTACTTCAGATAGAGAAAAACAACTATTAATCACTATAATTTCAAAATGGTACCAAGGTGTGTGATTTCTTTTGTACATGTTCAGAACTATAAATATGTTACCATATTGCTACTTTTAGAAAGAAAAATTAATCAACTGTAGAGATAATAGGGGTGACTCAAATACCCCCACTCTACCCTACTTATAAGGCCAGTCTATTAGTGTAATTTAATCCCTTGAATATGAGCGTCTTCGACACATGCCACACGAGCTGATCAGAATGCTTGATCACTATTATTTTTTTTTTTGCCTCATTTTAATCTATGAGTTTTCTCGATTCAATTAGAATCAATTTTTGCATTGTTAATCGCGTGATAAAAGATTAAAAAATCCACAAAAAACATTTGTCTAGTAAAAATTAAACAGTTTCTTTGACGTTAACAATTAAAGTTCTAGGAAAGTTAAAGTTAGTGTTTTAAGGAAAATTCTACATTTTATGCATTTTTACTAAAGCTTTCCATTAAAGCTTTGAACTTCCTTTTTATTTTAATCTCAACCAAATATATATTTCATAATCTCAAATGATTTGTTATAAAATATCGGTTAGTTATAAATATTATAAGCAAATCAAAATTTCCTTTTGCTTCAAAACATATGCGGTATTTCCTGCCATATATGAATTCATTATCTTTTAAAAAGAATTTGAGGTGTTTATCGTTGAAAATGTAAAATATTATACAGCCAGTAGAATTATATTTATGATCTTGCAAAGTTTTATACTTTTAAAATTTATTTCTAAAGTTTTGAAAATACTCTTGTGTTTTCAAAGTCATGTTTCAAAACTCTAAAGCTTGTCTACTGCGGTATAAATTATGCGAATAAATATGCAAAAAAATGCAAAGTTAAGCAATTCCGTGAAATTATAAGTTATCTTAATTCATAGTTTGAAGAGGAAATTAACAGTTTTAAATTTTACTTCTAAAGAAGAGAAATTTAAAATATTTTACATTTATAAGTCCCTATTTTGAAAGATTTTAGTATATATTATTAATAAAGGATTTACTGGAGTTATTATGGATACGTACTTGAAATAAAGTTAAATTCAGCTTATAACGAAAAAAAATGTGTGATAATATTAAAACATGGTTGTTTGTCAAAATTTGAATGATGCAGTTTAGGAAAACAGCTGTATAGCTACAATCGTGTATGTATATTCCGGTTCCACTAAAATTCAATAGTTATTTTTACCTTATTTATTACCTTATTATCTTTAAAAAAAGCCTAGAATGTGAGCATAAAAATTTTTGTTTTTATTCTTGTATCAGAAAAATATTAAGTTGTAATATATGTAAATCGTACAAGAAAAAACAATGAAAATAGACAAATGTTGATAGTATTTTCAGATTGTGCGTTTTTAATAATTCATTTATGAGAGGCTTTCAAAATATATTGTGTAAATGCCGTTTATCACTGGTCCGTTAAGGGCTAATTAATTATAAATATATGAATAAAAACTTCAATGTTATTAAAAATTTGAAATTCTTCACTGACAATAATAATTATTACATATTTTATTAATGCAGATCCGTTTTCAGCAGTTTCCAACAAAGTTGAAAAGTGCTTATTCATTCGATTTATCTGGACGTGTGGCCATCAGGCAGACTTTCCATCTACCCATTCTCTAACTCCTGTAAATATACTCGGATTTTCATGTAATTGATAAAGCTCATGTATGGTCATTAACCCTTTCCGGCACACTGTGCCCGGTCTGGGATACCTAAACTTAATTTCAAACTTGCAAATGGCACCAGTAATATTTTAGTAGAGTTTTGCTTTTACGATAAAAGCCTAAATTAAGGAATTCAAAATATCTAAAAAATTCGTATGTGAATTACGGTGTCAGTCGATAATTTCTCATTTTACTAACACATTTTGCCCGTGCCGGAAAGGGTTAAAGCAAGATTGGTGTTGCACATGAAGTATATATGATTAATGGTTCATTTACAAGGACACTAACAGAATTCGATTACACTATGGTATATACGGGAAAATTGTTTTGTGAATATTTTAATGACATTACGCTACTTCAAATGTATTGAAACTTATATAAGTCACTGAATATCACTACGATCACGTTAAAGGAGAGCGCTCATAGCACTTTTTTATCAATTTACATGACAGACAAAAGAATTCGATTACAATACTGTCTTGGTTGCTGTAGAGTACGTTTAAAAATTCGGTATACGCTTTTAACCCTTTCCGGAACGGGCAAAATCTGTTACTAAAATGAGAAATTATCGAATGACACCGGAATTCACAAACGAATTTTTCAGATATTTTGAATTCCTTAATCTTAGCTTAGCTTTTATCGTAAAAACAAAAGTTTAATAAAATATTACTGGTGCCGATTGCAAGTTTGGAACTAAACTTAGGTATCCTAGACCGGGTACAGTGTGCCGGAAAGGCTTAAATTTAATTACATTTTGCATATCAGTCTTTTTATTTAAAATTTTACCTAATATACAGGGCTGCAGAAAAGTATTCTTATACCATTCTCCTTATTAGAGTATCCTATTCATTTTCCTATATTACTGATGGGGAATTTTCAACTGAAATATATGTATTTCTTAAATGAACTAAATTTTGAAATGCATGTTGTTAAGAGACACAAATATCCATGTCATATACAAGGCTGCAAAAAATTTCGGATAATTTTCCGATTGTATATGGGAACATTTGGTATTCGGTTTTGTAATGCGTTATACATTTCCATATGATGAAATTAAACGTAACATTTTTTTTTTAACGCTCCAGTTTTGTTACATTATTCTGGATGTGTTGGAAAGTGCTTCATAATCTATGTTTGATGATTTTTTTTCTTTTTTGTTTAAAAAATATTTTTTCAGACATAGATGCATACACAGATACACAATACAAACACACACACACATATATATACATGCATATATGATACCTTATATATGTACACTCTGCACAATCCCATAGCCTTCTTCTATGTTAAAATTAGGGTAGGCAAATGTTACCATTTGTTTTGTCAGTTCTTGATAATATTATGTGAGAAGAATGCGCAGTCCGGCAAAATAATAGAACATTTATAAATAATTAAAAATATATAGAAACATCCTCTTATTTTGACGCACTGCGCATCCTGCCGGATGGAAATGCCACTAATCTACCAATGCCTTGAAAGCAGCGTACTTTTGTTAATACTAAGAATGAAAATTACGAATATTTTAGAAAGTTGCTAGGCCTTTTTTTTTTTTTTTTTTTTTTTTTTTTTTTTTTTTTTTTTTGTACACAAAAAGTTCTTTGATTTTAACGATTTCTTTTCCTTAAAAGTACAGTCGGCTCTCTTTAATTCGAACTTGTCGGGACCACAAGAAATGTTCGAATTATCCGAAGTTCGAATTATGGAAAATATGAAATGAAAACATGCTTCATATGGTACTATTACAATGGAATTAATGTTACTTTTTTTTCAATTTATTTCGTCTGTTAAAATTAGAATATGACTTAATATTAAATTAGAATGTATAAATAAATAAACTAATTAAAAGATTAGAAACAAGCACAATGGAAGAAAGATTTAAAGCGTCACTGATGGACCGACTGGCCACTAAGAAAGTGGATATCAAATGCATTGGATTATATGTATACTCGTTTGGAATAATATCCACAAAAATCAAAGAAAGAAAGTTATTCAAATGATCTGACATCCGTAAGAAAGAAAAGAAAAATGAAAAATAAGAATTCTCCTTAGTTCGAATTAAACGAAGTCAAGAGAAAATGAGTTCGAATTAATGAAAATTTTTAACGTTATTCTGCCATTGAAAATTTCGGGACTTCATGTTTAGTTCAAATTAAGCGAAGATTCGAATTATCCGTTTCGAATTAACGAGAGTCGACTGTACATACTTTGAGCATTATTCTGTATTTTTTCATTGGTGTAAATATAAATTTTCTCTTGCCGAATTGTTCATAAACAGATTTCCCCATTTTCAACAGCTAGGACAAAAAAAAATGTGACGTATTTTCAGTAAATATCATTATACAGGATTCCTACGGATCAGGGGACCAGAGGAGACACCAGTATTTAATAATGGCGATTCAAGCACTAGAATTCGCCATCTGGTGGAGAAAAGGTGTAACTTCTTGCTTCAGGATAGTGTCGTGTAAGCGCATTGCATTACATGCATTTTTAATTTGTTCAGAATAATAATTTTTTTTGCGCAATTTCAGATTTTCTGTAACATTTGTGTTCTGTCTTATATGTCGAAGTAAAAATTATATGAATTTTAATATCTTAAACTTTTAACTGCATTTACAATAAAGAATTGTGACAGTGGGACTTTAACATTATTTAAAGGGAAAATAATGGGACAATTATGCTGTAGCGAAGGCTGCGAACAGCGCCTCTATTGACCGTTTTAGTTCCCAATAGAAGAATAAAAAAAATATATGAAATAAAATAATAATATAATAGTAATAAAATATGAAATTTTGCATTCTTTTACCCCTTTTCAGTACAGACAAATTCTATTCGTAATATGACAAATTATTGACTGATATTTTTTTGGAAATTTGGGGCAGACCTCTTAGAGGTTTTCATTCTAAAAGCAAAATTTTATTAAAATATTCTTGGTGCTATTTGTAAATTTGAAATCAAAATTAGGTGTAATTAAGTGTGCCCGAAGGAGAAAGGACACGGTGCCAGAAAAGAAAAAAAAAACGAAAAGTATATAATAATGCTGGAGAACAACACTTTGCAAGTTATTTTTGCATCAATAACTTCATAGTAGCAGCAAAGCACTCTATTTAGTTTCTAAAATTCACAAATCAGGAACTCAATTCTTATTAACATTAATATCTAGCATTATTTTCTAAACATTAACGTGCGCAACCATTTTCCGAAAATTTCTTTATTCTTTCGCATAATTTCATACTGTAGATAAAAGATAATTTGTATTTTCCGAAAAATACTTTATAATATATAAGATATTTATAAGACTATTTTGCAAATCTGTGTATTTCTGTAAAATTTTAGAATTTTTTTTTAATTTATAATATATATGAATTAAAATCCTCTATAATGTTTTATAACATATTTCAGGGAAATTTGTTCGCTTGTCTTCGATTTTTGGCTTAAAATTGATAAGAAATAATGAGTTTAAAATTTTTTTGGGACAAGTTTACATTTATTTAGATAAACAGATTTGTGTATATCGAAATGTCTCTTATTATACATTTGGTATAAATTTTTTTATTGTAATGTTGACGATCAGATGTATTTCAAAAAAAAAAAAAAAAAAAATTACACTGCACATGAGCGTACGTCATCCGGAAAATAGTATAATCAAGACGAAAATAGTAGAACTCTAGGAAATTAATTTAAATATCTAAAGAATTTATAAGACTGAAAAATAATCATGCTTTAGCACACTGTGCCTCGAAAGCTGCAGATGAAAATTCTCACTATTTAAAAATCCTTCGAACGTAAAATAAATGAGAAAATACTTTCTGAATTTGACATCTACATACGTTAGTTATTTTTCCTTTTTAAATAAAATCTTTTCCTTTTCAAAATTCTACATAAATTTATGTAGCACTATTATCTTCAGAGAAACAGCAATGTGTTTAATTTAATTTCTCTAATGGGAAAACAAACATCGCGAAGTTAATACCCGTTCAAATAAAACATAAGGGATTAATCATTTCATAACGAAAAATAAAAGGCATTAATATTGAAACTTTATTTAAATAAGTAACCTTTAACGTCTTCTATTCTTGCATAATTCTCGTATATGAATTTTATAGATTTAAAATAAATAATATTTTGTAAAATGTTATTTTAAAAGTTAATGCATTTATTAAAATCTGTCTACTTTTCGTTGAAATATTTATTCATATATTTATAAGAATATGAATGAACTACCACATTTTTCATTACTTTTCATTCCTTTCAGGGGTACAGGAATTTTGATCTTAGAAGAATGAAATAATTGACTGATAGCAGAACATTCAAACGAATTTATTAAATCTACTGGAACAATGGAACAGTGTAATCTGTGGAATGGATCTCCTAGTTGCCAGACAAATTTATATCCAGTGTATCATAGTAAACCGTTTTGCATGGGCATTAGGGAGCCATAAGAAAAATTAAAGAATTTGAATAGGTGCGGTAAAGCCACAATTAAAATTAAAAATTAGCTAACATAAAAATAAAAAAAATAAACATAAATTAAGGAAAATTACAAAAAAGAAAATAAATCAGGAAAAATGTTCTGTTAGTTCCATAAAGGCAAAGACGAATAAAGCTACGAAGGGATGTCCCAACTTAAAAAAGACTCTTTACAGAGACCATACGTTTAAAAATATCATAAATTAATAATGTTAGTTGAACACTAAATGGTATAACATTTTTTTTAATTTGAAAAGTCATAACTGGACAAAAAACAAACATAGACAAATTGAGTTTAAATTAGGATTGACGATTGAGGGAAACTCAATCATCCTGCTCCAAAATAAGAGTATGTCTGGGATTAATTCTACTGATATAAGCTTTTATCTGATAAGTAAAAGTTTATTTAAATTTTCTTGGTGCCAATTGTCAGTTTTGGAATTAATTTTAGGTGACTAGGGCCATAGTTGTACAATTTTTACGATTTTGTTCATACCAATATTTATAGCAATCGCACTGTGTATTCAATTAAGTACCGTAATTTCCTGCGTATAATCCGCGGATCAAACGATTCTTTTTTGCCCCAGAAATTTTATTTTGTAATCGAAGGCAAATATATACCGCGATGTAAAAAGTTACATTTAATTTTGAGATATTTCTGGAACGAAAAAGAATTGTTTGATCCGCGGATTATACGTAGGAAATTACGGTAAAGTGTACATTTTTGTATGATTTTACTTATATCCAGAAAAATCGGGAGGTTGGCAACTGTGGTAGACCCTCTAGCCATTGCCCAGAAAAGAGTTGGACTTATTGGAGGGTTCATACGCATCATGAAAATTTTGGTGTTTTTGGTGTTAGTACCAGAATGTCTTAAAGTACTGGTATCTATACCTAAAAATAATTTGTTCCCATTAAGTAAGACAAATATTTCTTTACGAAAATTCTAGTAACAGGAGTTTGAAAGTCCTTGAAGCGAATGAATTCAAGATTTTGTTTTAATTGGCAGTTATTTTTTTTAAAAAGGCACAGTTAGTATCATGTCAATCAGTTGCGAGTGAAGCAAATGAAGATGTAGTAATTAGTTGACGCTTGGCAGTAGTTTTTTATTTACATCTGATTAGAGTTTGATAAATAAAGAAAACAGACAACTACACTTATATATTTGCCCTATGTATGTCATAAATTCTGCAAGAATAGTTGACACTTGGCACTGGTTCTTTGTTATCATCTGTTTCGAGTCTCATGAATAAATGAAACAGACAACTACACTTACAATATCTGCTCTATGTATCTCAGGAATTCTGCAAGAATAAAGCATTTAACTCATTACTATATGATGTTGCTTGTTGATCCAGATCAGTAAAATTTCACTTTAAAATTTTCCTTATTTAATCAAAGCATTTTCTATATTCACTGAAGCAGGAATTTCTGATTTTAGAAAACGGCGACAGAAGATTAAAATTCCGTAAAAGGTTCCCGCTGCGATGAGGTCAATGATTTAACCCTTTGCAGCGTAGGGCAAATTCATTGCATAAGTGTTGAAATTAATGAGTGACACCGGAATCTGACAAAAAATTTATTTGTAAATAAGAAACAGCTATATTTCACACATTCAGTAAACCGTATTTTTTTTTTACAAAAATTCCGGTGCCAATGTGGTGTTTGGGAATTAAAATTAATTGATTTCATCGATATATCAGCGTGCCACAAAGGCAGGGGTGCAAAAATCTAGGCGCCAGCAGGCAGTCTCACACCACTAAATTTATTTTGTTGGTTTTCGTTTAATATTGAGCGTAAAATTCTTGCAAGAATGCTATTAAATTTTAACCGAAGAAAACTTTTATATTTTAGTGGTGAGAAACTGCCCGCTGGCGCCTAGATTTTTGCACCGCTGCACAAAGGGTTAACGTAACATATTATATAAGAGTAATTAAAAATTTACTGTCACCATGAAAATAAAAAATAATTATACTAGAGCTTCTGTGCGAGTAAAACTATCGATGACGAATTCTTAAACAACTTTACGAAATTATTTAATAATTTTAAAAACGTAAAATAAATGACAAATTTGAATTCGACTGTTACATATGTTTCTTCTTTTTCTCTTCTTTTCAAATAAATCTATCTTTGTAATTTTCGAAAGTATACTTAAATTTATGAAGCACTATTATCTTCAGAGAAACAGCATAGTACTATATTTTAATTTTGAAATGAGGAAACAAACATCAGGAAGTTAATTTCTGTTCAAACAAAATATAAATGATTAATCATTCAATTAGAAAATTCTGAAGATAGCATTACTGAAACGTTATTTATTTAATTCTCATATTTGAGCTTTACAGAATTATAATAAGTAGTATTCTTGAATATTATTTTTAAGGTAATGTAGTTTCAAGAATCTTACTCTTTTCAAATAAATATCTGTTTGCAATTTTCAAATTTCTACTTTAATTTAGGAAGTATTATTATCTCCAGAGAAACAGAATAGTACTGTATTTAATTTTTGGAATGTATGAGCTTTTCAAAAGTATGAGTATTTCATAAGTTAAAGGTATCTTAACTTAGTTACGTACATCCTCATATCAATATATCACCCGAGCTCCAAACAAAATCGAAATAGTGTTAATGCTAAAGGAAAGACAGTTGCTCCAATACATATTGAAACGTTTAAAAATTGCTTAGGACCTTGCAAATTTAACTGCTCAAAATACATCTCAGAAGAACACAAATAGCAGGCATTAAACAAATATTATAGGCTTTAACAAAATGGGAAGTATTACCTAATTGAAAAAACGACTGATTGCCTGGGTAAGCAAAAAAAACTAACAAGGAAGGTCTCCATACTAGGCATACTCAGATTAAAAAAAACTAATTAAACTATTCAAGTATGTAATAAAGGATGAGTCAAAATTAGCAGCGGAATTACAGTAAACATCCTATAAAAAATAAAAAACTTTCGAATATTTGGCGTAAAAAGACAAAAGTATCACTCAATTTAAGCGTGAAAAACAGATAAGTATCGATATCACAAAATTATGCTTAAAACAAATTAAAACTGGCAAAACAAAGTTATTTATTTTATCAAAACAAGTTGAACATGAAACTTTTTTCCTTTAAGGTGTATTTGACATAATTTTTTTTTAATTACTTTTCATCGTAAACCGATGATAAATTGCCAAATAACGAAATGTTCATTATTTTTTACGAACGGTGTGCGAAGGTTCCACGGAAATTTTTTAATAAACGTATTTATCCTCATGAGAAGAATATTCTGCAATTTTTTGAAAATTTTCAGAGCATGCCCGTAATGGAGACATTCCTTTTAAGCAACAAGACAATTTCCCATGAACAGAACTACGTTTATTACTTCAGATATAATTTTTTTCAAGTGGGAGAAAGATGTCCAGGCCAGGATTCGAACCAGGGATGTACTGGCTGAAACCGTCAATGCTCTACCAAATGAGCCATCCCGGACGAATACCGGAAAACTAATTCACTCAACTAACCTTAACGATCACACAGTCTGGTGTGATACTTTGGATAAGTTCAACAGAATAAATCGGTGATTTATTTATGGAACTGCAGAAAATGCTGCATACGAAAGTATATATCCTGGCGCGGACTTATTTCACCCACTTGGAAAGTTTAAATATGATGTAATAAATTTAATGATTGATTAATCATGTTATAAATTAATCTAATATACTTTTATTATTATTTGTTTAAAAGGCGTGGCAAGGTTAGAGTGTATAAAAAATCTACTTGTGAAAATTGTCCATCACTCAAAAACCATTCCATACAGTGCATGAAAATAAGGATATTTAATCAGATACTCCAACTTGTAATTAACGGGGTAAAACTTCAAGTGGGCACTCTCATTTGATGTAAATGATGAAATGAAATATAACATTGAAAATTTTCCAAAGATCGCGTTCCATTACAACAGAGCAAATACTAAAAAAGCATACTTAGAATCAGGGTTTAACAAAATGCATGATTTCTACATTTGGAAATGCAGAGAAAACAATGAAGAATCAGTGAAAAACTTCATTTAACCCCTTAAGTGCCACAGGCGTGTATATACGTCGTGCATAATCGATGGGTTAAGTGCCACTGACGTATATATACGTCAGTTCAAAATATTGTCCTTTATACTGCGCCAGTAAAACCATGCCCACGGCTTTGGAATAAAAAAAAGAAAAAGAAAAAAGACTTTGAAGATGTTTTTGGAAGACTGATCTATTTCAGAGAAGAAGGGGTAGAAGGAACTACTTTCATAAAGGCTATCGCACTGAGCTAGTGACGTTAAAATACAAGCGAATTTTTTCCATATTTGACAAGGCTCCGCCCTTTTTGTACACCGCTATTATTTTAGAGAAAATATTGTTTGGTTTGGCGTTTACTTTTCACTTTTCTATTGCATTGCTATTTTGATGTCACTACCTCAGTCTCATGGCTTTAGCCGTGCAGTTTCTCGAATTTCGTAGGAGTATGTCCGATACTGATAATAGTGAGTTGGATGACGACTTTCCGTCATCTTCTGGATAAGAGACGTCAGAATATGATATATCAGATGAAGAGGTTTCAGATAACGACTATTCTATGAAAGATGCCAGAAACTGGGTACGATTGGATATAAAAAATTTACCCATGCCACCTTCACGGTTTCCATTTTCGGGACAACCAGGAATAAATCAAAATGTAACAGATGTTACGAACCCACTTTTATTTTTTGAATTATTTTTTGATCAGAAGCTGGTGCTTCATATTGTTACAGAAACTAACCCTTTTGCAGACCAGTATAACAACCAGCATCCTGGAAAAGAGAAATCAAGGACGAAGTCGTGGCGTCCAACAACTTTAGATGAAATATATGTTTTTTTTTAGGTATACTTATTCCGCAAGGAATACTTCCTCACGTTGCGCTTTACTGGTCTAAAAACAAGTTGATCGAAACTCCAATTTTTGGGAAATTTATTAGCATAAATCGCTTTTAACTTATGAAATTTCTGCACTTTTCTGATAACAGTGCTTTTGATAAAAATTCACATCCAAATCCAAAACGAAGAAATATATGGCCTGTTTTTTTCTGACTTGATGAAGAAATTTTCAAGTGTCTATACACCTGAAAGGGACCTGAGCAGAGCATTGATGAGAGCTTGATGCTTTTCAAAGGCAGGCTATCATGGGTACAATACATACCAATGAAAAGAGCTCGCTTTGGAGTAAAACTCTTTGTACTTGCTGAAGCAGAGACAGGATATATTCACAATACGATCGTGTACACAGGGCAGAGTACAATCTTTGATAAAAAGTATGAGAACTATGGAGTCGCAACAAAAGCACTGATGACGCATATTGAACCTTTTTTGGGAAAAATTTATTTTGTAATTGCGGACAATTTGTATCTCTCACCAGAATTAGCAGACCTTCTTATCCAAAATTCAACTGACGTGTATGGAACTTTCCGTTCTAATCGACGTGATTTGCCGGAAAATTTCAACAAACTTGCTTTGAAGAAAGGCGAAATAGCCGCTTTCGAAAGAGGCAAAATTCCGTGTTGACATGGCGTGACAAAAAAATGTTTCGCTTCTTAGTTCTATCCATGCAGCAAATTGCTCTGAAACTGAAAAAAAATGTCATGAAGCCAAATATTGTTATAGATTAAAACTTGAAGATGTGTGGGGTTGATAGAGCGGATCAGGCATTAGTTTGTTATTCAACAACACGAAAAAGACAGAAGAGGTATTATTTAACAATATTTCGCCATCTATTAGATATGGCTATTTGGAATGCCTTCACATTACAAAAGAAACAACTCCGTAACATTGATAATTACAACTTCCGAATGAATTTGGTGGAAGGTATATTTGAGAAATTTCATATTACTCCCCAAAAACCTGCCAAACGACAGAAATTAGAAAGTGGCTGTCCTTTACGATTTTCTGCTAGACATTTCCCGGACTTAGTAACATCAACATCTTTAAAAAAATTAAACGAGAAGATGTGCGGTTTGTTCAATGAAAAAATTTCGCAGTGAATCCCGCTATCAATGCACTGAATGTGATGTAGGTTTATGTGTCCAACCATGTTTCAGGATATATCACACGGCCACTAAGTTCTAACATCTTTTTTTTCATATTGTTACACTATAATTTTACATTTTTGGTATAATTTTTGTACATAATTTTTATATTTTCGTGGAAGTACACAATGTTTATATTAAAAGCTTGTCTCTTATTTCTCTCAATACAACGCATAACTACGTGAAACTGCTTGGAAAACTGTAGCACGGGAAATGAATTTCGTAAGTTTTTCTCAGCAGGTAAGAGATTACAATAACTACTAATTGTTTAATATTTTACTTATGACAGTAATTTTTGCTCGTGTTGCCGATGTGTAGTACAAGAAAAAAGTTGACATTATGCGAAAAACACATCCCTGATTTTATCATTATTTTTGCAGCGCAATAAACCTTCCATTAAAACACATATCATTTTTTTTTTTCCAAAAAAATAAATCAAATAATGCATAAAGACATAAAGAATCCTACTAAAATGAACGCAAGAAAAACTTTTTTCGTATAATGAAACGAATAAAACCAATATTTTTACCAACAAATTGTTTCTAAAGCGTACCTATTTATCGGACGAGAATCAATAAATCCTATTCGAAAAATATGAATTATTTACCTAGACGAATTTTTACATAAAAAATTTTTTTTTCGGAAATATAGTTTTGTTCACGTTAAACTCACTCCTGATTCTTTTTTTAGAGATACATACAATAGTTTCCTATCGGTAGCTTAAGGGCACAGCTTTCAGTTAAAATGAATCCACAAAAATTAAAAATTGTATGGAACATCTTCTATCTCTCAATGATTATTTACAGAGTTCGCACGCTCTTAAGCCATGCCCCATTTTGTAAGGCCACTAAGTTCTAACAGTGGCACTGGGGAGTGAATCTCGTAAGTTTTTCTCGGCACTTAAGGGGTTAATTACAATATAACTAATTATTTGTCTTAATTATCATACTCCCCTTTCACTTCCCCTCCTTATCCTACTGAAATAGTACAGTAAAAAGGGAAATCTTTCATATTTAACATAATTAATTATTTAAGACAAATTGTGTTTAATTAAATAATATATTTAATTTATATAAATTTATTAATTTTGTGAAGATGCTATTAATTAGTCTTAGAAAACGGAAGCAGCAATTTCCTCTTATTGTAATAAAATATAGTTAGTAATAAATATTTTACTACCCACTGATGTTTATTCAAATTAATCAACGAAATTTTACTTTGTTAAGCTATAAAAAGTTACAAAAATTAAGGGGTCATAGGACTTTTGAATTTGGAAAAAATGAAAAAAATGACTAGATTCAACATTTAATATCTAAAAATGTGTATGTTTTTAAAAAACACAGCTTTTGGAGTGATGAAAGGTATAAGAATATTATTTCATTTCATATATTTATAAAATTACAATATGCAGAATTAATATCATCTTAATATCAATCTTCAAACTCTCAGATATTTGACGAGCATCTAGATCAACAATTTTGGTGCCCAATTATACTCTAGATTATAATATATACTCTGAACCTAAATAAATGTGTATTTAATGCTTTTTTTATATTTTTAGTGAAACATTTTATTTAGCTTATACAAAATTTTGAAATTTTCAACACTATAACCACCTAGAAATTTTTTTCAACAATAAAAACTTAAATTTAGGTTCAGTTTATACAGACTAACATAACATGTGTCTTCTGAAAATTTCAAGCAAAAATATTGAACAGTTTTTAAGTAATCCTGCGCGTTATGCTCGAAAACCTCAATCTTAGAAAAATGACTTTAAAGTTTCATTTTACCAAAACAAATCATTTGGCGCTTCGTATGTTTTAGGCTATAACTCGAGTAATTATAGGAATTTTTTCAACGCGGTTTGTTTTATAATGTTCAGAAACGCTTATCCATTAACATATATTTTTTTGAAAAATTCGAAATTTTTGAAAGTTTAAAAGTGCTATGACCCTTTAAGAATAACACGGTTCTTTTATGGTAGAACCCTGTTACTCTAAGCACTACACGACGTTTGAGAATAATATAGTTCTATCAATTTTTTTAGGCCTTTACGGCAGAGTAGTCCCACTCCGGACACACCTAATTTTCATTCCAAACTTGTTAACGACACCAAGAATATTGTAATAAAATTTTGCTTTTACAATGAAAGCTTAAACTAAGCAGTTCTTTATTTTTTAAAAATTAGTTTGTAAATTCACGGTAATTAGCCCTTTCGGGCACGGGTAAAATCTGTAATAAAATGAGAAATTATCGTCTGTCACCGCAATTCACAAACGAATTTTTTAGATATTTTAAAATCCTTAATTTAAGCTTTTATTGCAAAAGTAAAATTTTAGTAAAATATTACTGGTGTCGTTTGCAAGTTTGGAATTAAAATTAGGTATCCCAGACAGGGCACAATGTGCTGGAAAGGGTTAAGACGATAATTTCTTATTTTACGAATTGAATTTGTCAGTGCCAGAAACGGTTAAATATATAATAACTTTGATTTTGCTGAATCGCTGTCTATACCCGCACACAATTTTATTAATGCCATAAGTTTTTTTGCAAACTTTAATAGCTATAAAAGCAAGAGTGTGCTGATTTTCACAGTGCTTTACCTGCAAAGTGAATTTTGGCCAGATCGAACCGTATTATTCTCAGGCGACGAATTGTACAGATCATAATCATTACAGAGAAATAGGGATAAAGCAAAATACATACAAGTCCGTTATTGAGAATGACTACAAATTATGAGTACAATATTCGAAACCGCAACGAGCAGCTTCGCTTCTTGACCAAAGAAAAATGAGTCAGTGAATATATATATATATATAGTTCACTTACATATATTTTATTTAAAAATGTATAAACTTTTTCTGGTACCAATAAATAAATAAAGCATTAATTAATCATATTTTCGATTTGATATAATAGACTCTTACTTGCAGGCATTAAATCTCTTATTCACAATAATTGTTAAAAAATAACATTTAGTGACATACAACGTAGTCGTAAGTGTGGCAACGAAGCTTATATCATGCAGAGATCGCATTGAGAGAAAGGAGATTGTTACATTATAATAAATAATACAACATTTTAAATTTAAATAATTTAAAATTTGAAGTTTGCTTATTTACTTCATTTCAAAATTAAGTAAAAGTATGCATCTTTTAAGTTTAAAGTCTTTAACTCCTTGCGGCGCGGTGTTATATCAATGAAACCATTTAATTTTAATTTACAAACGCCACATTGGCACCAGAAATTAGGTAAAGAAAATTACGGTTTATTGAATGCGTGAAATATAGCTTTTTCATATTTACTAATAAAGTTGTCGAATTCCGGTGTCAGTCATTAATTTCAACACTTCAGCAATGAATTTGCCCTGCACCTTAAAGGGTTAAAAACAATCTTTCAAAAATAAAATTATCTTTCATGCTAAATAAATAATATTTTTAATGCTTTAAATGCTTGCAAAATACGATTTTTCTAAAACTAAACTATTTTTTATAATTAAATAAATCAATATCTTAAAGCTGTAATCGTTTAACCTGGCGGAACGGCCGTCAAGAAAAATTAGTAGAGAGGAAACGTGGGGTATCACATACATCCAATATTTAAAAAACATTAAAAATAGTTTTATTTAGTTTTAAAGCTCCTTTACATTTATAATACGTGATTAAAACTTAAGTTACAAAAAAAAAAAAAAAAAAAAAAAAAAACTTACAGGGAGGTAAAATTAAGATAGATGAAAATAACGACAAAATAATATCAAAGTTATAATACCTGTTTTATTGCACCTCTAGTATGCAATGCTTATGGTTTGCAGTTTAACCAAAATACATTCATGTGTTCTTGACACAGAGAGTTTTCAAATTTTGAACATCGTATTCGTGTTTTTCTGTCGTAATATTATGTGAATAAACTCGTACATTATATCTAAATATTTTCTTCCACACCGTTTTTCCATGTTTTCTAATAAAATTATCGGAATAATCATCATTTTTAGAATCATCCAGCTCATTTTCTTCTGTATCTGTGTTATGCTCGCTAAATATTTTACTGTCAGAATCATGTTCAATTGCTGAAATTCAATCTTCATCACTTTCCACTATTTTTAAATAATCTCGCATCCGTTGCATTTCCAATTCATATAAACATTCATCTATTTCATAATTTTTGAAATATTTTAAACATTGAGCTTAAATAATTTAATATTCAGCACACTCTTATTTTTGACAATTTTAATTCTTAACAATTTAACTTAATACTTCATTTTTTAATTCATAACCTGATTTTGCGAATTTTTTCATATTCTATTAGTTATGTTGTTTTTAACTCCCTACACGATCACCACCGTTGTCTAAATTTGTGATTTACACATGTTTTAATAATTGAATTATTTAAATATTATTTAGTTTGAATTTAAATGGTTTGTTAAATTACTATAAACCTCTCATTCAGAGTTTACATAACAGAGATATTTGTTCTTTTAACCCCTTAACTGGTTCTTTCTTTTCCGTTCGATAAATTCAACATAACGGATTCACACCACTATTTTCTAAATAAAATATTCGTAACCTTCAGTCTTGCCATTTCCGCGGTTAACCCTTTAACGTTCATCGGTTTCGCCCCGAAACCACAAAATTTTAATTCCGATACGCAACACTGACACCGGTATTTTTATCTAGAAATATCCCTTTTATTTTGTATGTGAAAAATCACGTTTTCTTATTTAGAAATATATTTGATCTTAATTACCGGTGTCATTCATTTATTTCGACATCTTAGCAATGAAAATGCTATGATCGTTAAAGGGTTAAATGGTATAAAATTATTATTATTTTTTAAACAGTAGTGTCAAAAAGCTTTGAATAATGAATTAAGCAAATTCGTCTTCGCGTATGGGCAAATCAGTTAAGGGGTTAATGCAGGGGTGCAAAAATCTAGGCGCCAGCAGGCAGTTTCTCACCACAAAATTTATTTCGTTTTTCTTCGTCTAATATTCCGTGTAAAATCCCTGCTTGAATGCTATTAAATTTTGAGCGAAAAAAAAACTTTAAAATTTTAGTGGTGAGAGACTACCCTCTGGCGCCTAGATTTTTGCACCCCTGGGTTAATGAATGGTTTGCAACATATGCTTAGATGTTATCTCTTCGTCCGCAATAATTCCGTAGAGATATCTGGGCTTTTTAAATGGAAGGTTTCTACAGTCAATTAAGGAGGAAAGTTTCTCTTCACTAATATTGCAAAATCACAACAGAATCATAGCAACTGTCTGCTGTGTATTTGACAATGCTGAATTGTATTTTCCAACTCGTGTATTACATAAATTAAATAAAACAGAGATTTTGAGCGAGTATTATCAGTGACAAACAAAGGAGTTAAGAATATTTCAAACTAGTTTAGTGAAATTTAGGTATAGGAAATTAGAATGGATTTCAAGAGCAAGCAAATATGCCACGACTGGAATTTCCTTTTATTTTTTTTTTTTCCACGCAAATACTTTAGATCTTGTGATATATATTTTAGCTTTTTAACTTTCTAAACATACAATTTAGCAAATGTATTATACATGGGGAAAAAATTGTCAGTCTATTATATCTTTTATACCTTTCCAGTGCAGATAAACTATGTTCGTAAAACGATGAAATGATACCTTGACACCGGAATTAACATACGACTTTTTGATAAATATGAAAATTGTTAAATTTATCTTTCTTTTTAAAAATAAAAAGTTTATTAAAATAATATTGATGCCGATCAAAACTGCATACATATCAAGCATTCCAAGACAATTCTGGAATCTGTCGTAAATTAACATAGCTGCGCCAGCTGGTGGCAGGGGTGCTAATGAATGCGCGGGTTTTTAGTATGACGTCATATATATGCAGATGTCTATTGTCTCAGAATCTCTTACGCGTATTTTCTGAATTTTTACTCACTCATGACAGATTAATCAAGTCTACCAGACTTATTGCAAAGTATTTTTGTTATAATTTGTTTTGATAAAATCATGTACATTTTTAAAAAAGGTACAATATCATTTTAATTTCGTTAGAAAAAGTTCTAATTCGTACTAATAGGTCCCGTATAATGCTACAAAAAAAAAATTCATTTTTACCCTAAAATTAAAATGACAATGAGACTTTTTTTAAATACTCATATTTTTAATTAAAAAAAACTGTAGTAAATATTTTGCAATAAATCTGGTAGACTTGATTAATCTGTCATGATTAAGAGAATACCTTGAAATTTATGAATGAATTTTCAATATAAATTCTCTAAATAGCTTTATCAGTTTAAAAAAATAAATAAAAAAAGAGAGAGAGAGAGAGAGACAGACTAATCTACGATCTTAGGAAGATTGTTGTCCAGAATCGCAAAATATTTAAACAAATAAATTGACAACATTTCTTTTTTTAACAAAACAACATTTAATACATACATTTAAAATTAAAGTTATTCCGAATATACGTATAAAATAGGTTTTAAATTAAAAGAATGAAATGTTTGCAAGTTAAATAATAAAAGTCGATACGACCAAGAAAACATTGGTTTTTTATCGTCTGCAATCGGTAAATGGAATAAAAGGGGCTAAAGTTGAATATTTTATTTAGTATTAAATTCTATACATATTCTAAACATTGATAAACATTATATTATCATAGGAAATACAACGGTGTATACCATTTTGTATAACTTAGCTCATCAAGAATTTAAGTAAGATATTACACTACTACGAAATTCTGCCTTTATATATTAACTACTTACTAAATTTAATGAGTCATCTTTCATTACATTAAAAATATCATTAAAATCGAACATATTTAAATCAGCGATATTTGTATAACGTAGTTAAATTATATTTCATATTTCATCTTAGTATATTTTAAGTTAATATTTAGTCTTACTAGACTTATTTATTCTATATTAATTTACAATACTTCAAACCTAAAACTTATTCTACGCAATATTTTAAAATAATATTTTATAGAAACAAAAATATTATTTTGCCATTCACACAAAAGAAATGCAATCTACTTAACACTAGAACGCCCGGATGGAGTCGATTCGACTCCAATCTCCAATCATGTAACTAAATTTCAATTCGAACCAGAAAAATTTTCTTGAAATAATTTAAATCTAATCCACGCAAATTTACGTAAAATAAATCAATTAAATAATTTTGAATAAAAATTCTGGTGAGAAATATTATTTTCAAACTTGAGTAGAATTTCCGGGCGTTCTAGTGTTAATAATCCTCTTGTTATGCACCCCTGCCGCTAGGAGGCATAGAGCTTGACCCCGCCTTTAATCTTGCAGACTCCTCATCCATAGGTCTTGGGAAGCTTGACTTGAATACTGCTTCGGTGCCGATTGTAAATTTGGAATTAAAATTAGGCGGTCTCGGGAGGGGGGGGGCACCACTACCCTCGAAAGAGGATGTAGGAAATAAATTCTTTCTTTTTGATTTGTTTTGCAAATTATTTTTTGTTTAATACGCCTATTTTGTAGTAACTATTTCATTCAGACAAACTCATTTCACAATTAACGAAATGTACCATCATCAACGTTATTTCTATTTTATTTTTTTACGCATCAAAATAAGTGGTATAATTTACCAATATTTAATAAGAAATGTTTCATATGTGCAGCAGTTCAGGTTGTCGTAGTTTGGAATAAAACTCCCATTCTGATCATAAAAAATCTAAGCAAAAATAATAATATTATTATTACTATTATTAAACTGATTTTACTTAAATTTGGCTATTCCATTTTCTACTTAGGAAAGATATGAAAATAAAAATATTGTTAAAACAGCTAATTTTTAACAACAGTATAGCTGTAACATGCGATATAAATACAAGATGAAATTGATTATTTAAGTTTAACTTGGAGTACTGAATTGGAGACAACACCAGTTGTTTCTGTGCCGCATAAAAAATGACAAAAGGCCTTGTGGAATACTTTTAGATTGAAAATGCATTAGAATAAACGTTGAAAGAGTCTATATATTTAAAATTTATACATATGTTTTTTCTTGATACCATAAAAAATTGCCTATGAACAATTTATATACAAATATATATATATATATATATATATATACAGGGTGTCCGAAAAGTCTGGAAACGGTCGAATAACTCGAGAAATACATATGAGATTGAAAAACGTAAATATATGTGTTAAATATTTTTAAATAAGCTACTCAGTGATACCAAGTTTGACCTTCGTAACCGACCCCCTGGGGGGGGGGTGTCAGAGGGGGTCCAACTTTGAAATCTTAAATTATAACCCCCATTTTTTATTGCAGATTCGGATTCCACGGACAAAAATACGTAACTTTTGTATTTGATGTTTATTTCGAATCCTCGTTTATCATGGTGTAATTGAGCATATTAAATCGATACATATTTCGGCTTTTCCAACGGGATTTTCCCTAATCGAAACTAATTGGGGAGAATTTATGACATCAAATTCCTCGTCTTTTGCAATAACAGCGTTTCCTGAAAAACACCCGTGCCGATTATTTCGGTAGTGCTACACAGTTAAAAATTTGATCCATTTGCTGTAGCGTCACTCCACAGCTTTTATAGAATATCTCTTTCATGACCAATGAGAATGTTCCATAACACAGTAAAGTACACTGTAAAAAAATTGACCCTTTAACTGCATCGTCACTCCACCGCTTTTATAGAAAACGATTATTTTACTGTGTTATGGAGCATTCTCATTGGTCACAAAAGAGATATTCTATAATAGCTGTGGAGTGACGCTGCAGCAAATGGGTCAAATTTTTAACAGTGTAGCACTATTGAAATAATCGCCACGGGGGATTTTCAGGAAACGCTATTCCTACAAAATACGAGGAATTTGACGTCAAAAATTCTGCCCAATCAGTTTCGATTAGGGAAAATCCCGTTGGAAAAGCGGGAATATGTATCGATTTAATATGCTCGATTACACCGTGATAAACGAAGATTTGAAATAAACATTAAATACAAAAGTACGTATTTTTGTCCATAAAATCCGAATCTGCAATAAAAAAAGGGGGTTATAATTTAAGATTTCAAAGTTGGACCCCCTCTGACCCCCAGGGGGTCGGTTTCGAAGGTCACATTTGGTATCACAGAGTAGCTTATTTAAAAATAGTTAACATGTATATTTACGTTTTTCAATCTCATATGTATTTCTCGAGTTATTCGGCCGTTTCCAGACTTTTCGGACACCCTGTATATATATATATATATATATAAACATTAAATTAAAACATAGATTATTTAAAAGCATATATTGATATATGTATTTTCCCGTAAGGGTAGGCTATGACCGAAAAAGAAATTATATTGAATTTACGTCAATAATTTTTCACTTTAAAATAGATATACTGTAATTTCGCGCGTATCCGCCGAACCTGAGATAAATCGATTTCCTCGCAGAATTTATTTTAAATAAAATGTGACTTACTTTAGCTTAGCATTTATTTGACATCTTTTTTGCAATAAAATTTCTGGTCTGAAAAAGACTTAACTTCGCAGCGGCGCATACGCACGAAATTACGGTACATTGAAACTATAAATATTCGATTTTAATTAAATTTGATTATCCTCTTTTCTCCCAGTGGGAGCTACAAAAGGGAATATAAATGATAATAGTTTTGAATCAGTACAACCTATTTTTTAATAACCATCTAATCTATTATTATTATCAGATGTCCTTCTCTCCACAGATCCTAATAAAATATTCACTTTCTTTACGTGTGAATCATGACACAATATTTGACAGTATGTAACTGAAATTTATGCTTAACAATAAGAATCAGTATACTACCTATAACTATAGTTCTACAACTAATTCCCGACAACGCACTACAATACATGTTTTTTTATGTATAATGTCGAATTTACTTTGTTTCTGTATAGCTTTTTGATTCGTTAATCAATGTATGAAAACATCTTTTTAATATAAAAGCTATACTTCATATTAACCTGCTTTCTAAAACGCTTCGTATGATGGCACCAGGTCTTTTAAAATATCCTGTTTTTTTCCAATTATACGCTCTAAATTTTACCTCTCTCATTCTTGCAAAAAAAGTAGCTTATTATTATTTTCCATGCTGAAATCAAATAAAACTGGTTAAATTTTACAGGAAATATATCTATTGAACATATTCAAAGCAATTTACCGAAGTGACCAATCTCACCAGTTACATCACCTCGATTCTAAAACTACTATTACACGAGGGGTCAAAGTCGCGTCAAATATGTTATCCTATGGCGTCAGTTGCTCGGAAGGCAAGCAACTATTTTGTGTCGGAGCGTCTTTGACGTCTGAAACAAGGGAGTCGACAGTAACAGGAAATCAAATGCTTGGAAATTCAGATGATGGAATAAACTTTTCTCGACAGCCAATGAAATGCTTAGAAAACGAAAATACTCACAAAGAAGGCCTCCATACTGGGCATACTCAGAATTTTATGAAAAAAATACTAATTAAAGTACTTATGTATGTAATAAAGGATCAGTCAAAATTAGCGGCGGAATCACATTAGATATTGTGTAAAAAAATAAAATAGTTTCGAATATTTGGCGTGAAAAGACGAAAGTATCACTCGATTTGGCGGGCAGCTCTTTTCCTCCCCAAAAGCAAACGATTATTATGCAACTTAAAACTGTTGGATATTTAGAATGCGTGCAAATCGCATTTAAAGAATTTAAACATAAACAATGAGAGACTTTAATATATTATATACATATATATACATATTGTATTACAGATATATATATATTACTTGTTGAAGTAGCTATTTAATTAATCACTGTAAAAAATGTTTTCATAGATTAAAGAAATCATATTGAGAAAAATTATCTTCATGCATTTAAATGTATTTAAAAATAAAAGCCAGGTGTTTCCATAACAAAAAAATCTGTTCGACAATTCTCAATTGGACTTTGAGCTTGAAACAAATTTAATTAATTTAAATTATGAATTTCGTTTTGAATCGTATATTTTGGTGGTTAAATTTGAATATTAATATATATAAATATCGATATCAGAAAAGTATGCTTAAAACAATCTAAAACTGACAAAACTGAAGTTATTTAAATAAAATTTATCAAACAATTTCAACATGAAACTTTTTTTACTTGACGTGTATTTGACATAAAGCATTTTTTGAAATTACATTCCTTCTCCAACCGGCGATAAATCGCCAAATAACGAAAATTTCATTATTTTTTTACGGTTATTGGGTGGAGGTTCCGCCGAAAATTTTTTGATAAGCGTATATACCCACATGAGAAGAACATTCTGTAATTTTTTCAGATTTTTTGGGGTATGCCCATATGGAGACCTTCCTTGTCAGGCGATTTTTGTCGCTTGAAAATTTTTTTATGTGTAGCAGCACTTTAAGAAGTTATTATATGTTCAATGCTAAGTTAACATTTTGGCGAATTAAATAACAGTGCCTTCAAGTAACTGGTCAGGCCGGTCACTTTGATTGCCTCCTTTGTACGGCAGCCTTACCGAAGAAATTAGCAAGATGGGTTCGTTAACGACGCGACGTTTACAGTGGAAATGACCGAATTCAACGGTAAGCAACCAAACTCATTAAAAATTGTATAGGTATTTGATCGGTTATTTAATCACGTGATGAAATTCACTAACAATATTTCTCAGACGACGCTAATCGGGATGACAAAACATTACAAGTTGGTATATACTATACAATAGAACTCTCGTTCTATTATAATGACGTCAAGTAACTAACGAGATTTATACCTTTTTTTCAATTAGGACGTCTCTATATAAGACTTGCGACGTATGATGCTCAAAATATAAAAAACCACCATTCCAGAAATAGGCGATACTCACCTGGACAAGTTCTATTATAAGGAAAAGACAATAGAATTATCAAAAAGATACTAGTTCCATGAGTGTGACAACAATTAGCCTGTCAAAAGTCGCAAATGGCAAACTTGTCAATATGCTTAGTGATTCGTTTTTCTCTAGAATCATCTCAAATAATCAAATTTTATAATCCGTATATCGCAACTCTTATATTGAAGCACTATGCACTGTTAAAAATGTCGTGCAAAATTACTTCTATAATTAAAAACTATCCAATTTCTGACGAATGAAAACATTATATAAACGTCTAGCTTATAGAGCGTTTTCATTTACAGAAAAGGAGGAGTCCGGGATCCGGATAGATATGTATTATTCGAGAATTCTTTTTTAAATAGATGTTAAACCTTGTATCTTAATATTCAAGGTATTTTTTTAAATATACTTCATAAAACAGAAAAACTTGAAAGCGCAATATTTTATGCAAAGTATATCAATGATGAGTAGTTTTATCTGCCTTAAAAAGTATATTGACCATCTGCATTACTCACACTTTGGGGACGAGCGACATGTATACGTGCCACAAAAGGCTTACCAATCTATTTTTATATTGTCCATTAAAATTTGACTGTAAAATCTGACTTACTATTTAATCGGAGCATTATCTGAATTTAAGAAGGCACAAATTTTATTTTTAAAAGCCGGTGACGAAACATTATATAGGCTCCCGTCGCGAAGGGATTAACGATAGTTACCAACTTTACGCATTTTTTCTACCACTAAAATTGTACAGATATTTTCGATTTGTTTAACTTAAGATTTCGACGATTAAATAAAACAATATTTACTATAAAATTTTCGTGGTATGAAAAATGCGTAAAGATTGGCAGCTATGGAATAACAGTAGGTAATAGTAGGGAGAAGTATTAAGCTTAGCATCTAAAAGAAGATTTGTTTCTCAGTTATGCCGACATTAATAAGTGACTTCTTAACCTGCAGAACGAACATAGTTACTGTATTCATAGTTATTCAAATCAAACATAGTTACTGTATCAAATACATCATAAATGTAGTTACATAAATATATTAAAGTATAAAGAAACAAATGGTGTACATAAATAACCGGGTATCTCCAAAACCGCTGATTTGCGATGGTAGTTCATTGAGTTTTTTATTACCAAAGATTCAATCGTTCGAAAGATACCACTCGGGTCGAAATCGGCTCTTCCCTTCTTGCACTTCCCTAGTGAATGAAAGGCATAAAGCATGACTTCCCCAACTATTTTCGGATAACGCAAAACTTGTGAATAACTAAGAGATGTTTTTAGATAATTTTAAATATAAAAAATTGATCTACAGGTTTGTTATATTTAAGTTACTCTGGGTGGATAAGGACTCGAAAAATCGACATAACCGAAATCAGTTTTAAAAGACGTCCTAAGTTTTAAGATTCTAATTTGCATTATTTTCCTAGAATGTTGGAGCTCAGCCGATTTATTAGCATAATAATCAAGTGGAATTTTATCTTTTAATAAAACTGGTGTTAAATCAATGAACTGTGATAAATCCAATTAAAAAAAATATAGCTAGTCGGGAATGTCGGGGATGTAGATTTTCGAGCCCTCGTGTGGACCTACTGAAAAATTGCTTTCATAGACAGACATCAGATTTACATATTTGGACCCCACATTTATTTTTCTTAAAAATTCGGCTTTACACCAGAAAATGCAAAAAATATTTTTAGATTTATTTACTGTCAGACTTTTATTAAATATTTATACTTAAAATTCCTCTTGAAAAACTTTGCACTTAAGTCGAAATTTTGCGATAAAAGTGGAGGCCAAGCAGGCAACCCAACAAATATCCAACTTTAAAAATATGTTAAATAGAATACGATGTAATCTGCAATTAAAAAAAATATATTTGTTCAAATTTTGACCACGAAGTGAGAGGGAAGCGCATGGAAGTCAAATTCTCAAAATGAAAAGACAAAATTTCCCCTATTCAAAGCACATATTCAATCCGAATTACATTTGCATCAAGAACATGTTCCAAGTGTGTTCAAACTAGCACGAAGGGTTTCTCAATCAATTCCATCAACATGAGCGATATGTTTCGTTTCAAATGAGGCAGAACCCGTACACTTCCCCCCCTAGACACGAAATTTCAGGAATCTCTACATCTAGAAGGCAGAGAGATTCAGTTTCGGTGAACGAGGAGACCAGGTTACCGGAACACCTCCTGAAATTACCGGATTATCTTCAAATTAGGCATGAAGCGATGCCATCACTGTTCGGGCAATGTGAGATGGTGCACCATATTAAATACAAAATCACTGCCTTTTTGATGAAACAAATTCTCCTGTAAGGCTCTTTCTTTCTACTCTAACGTCTTTGTGCAAAATGTCCTTACGGCAGGACAAATAATTTTTTTATATCACTATAAAAATGGTTTTGTAGTGATAAATAAATGACAATGGCTACAAAATTGTTTTTTTTATATCACTAAAAATTTGTATATCATAATTTTTCACAGATGAAAATTGTCATCTGTCTATAGAAATTTAAGCAACTATTTTTTATAGCAGATTTCATTTCTCCGTGGTCCAAACAAGATATATTCGAACTTACATCAATATAGCGTCACCTGAAAATAATAAGATTCTGCCTCTTTTTTTTTTTTTTTTTTTTTTTTTTTTTTTTTTTAATTGATTTGTCGATATAGATAGGTTCTATTTGGATCTGTGGAGGCATTTCTGGATTAAAATAATGTTATAAATTAATTGCATTGTCATATATAAATTAAATATAACATCATTTTGATGCAAAATGCCTTCAAAGATACAAATAGAGCCTTATTATCCTCAGGTTTATGATATGTCTAACAGAATGGACTCTAAATAGGTCTAAATAGGGTCACTTTAATTATAATTACCTTTTATGTTACGTAAGGTTTCAATATATCTTACTTTAATCAAACATATGACTTGACCTAGAAGATATTCTTAAATGCACGTATTTGTTCGCTGCATTCGAAACTGCAACTGACAGATTCGTTTCTTGATCAAGAAAAACTGTAAATTTTACAAAATTCTCTACTTTGTCTGATTCATTTGCTGAAATACTATTAAAATTTTGCTGGTGGCAGTATTTAAATTTACTAATAATCACATAACCTACTTAACACCACGGTCCTGTAGGTCAGATCTTCCATACTTTTTTCTTTCAAGCACCTCATAACCCTTTATCTACCGATGGTACTTATAAGTACCAATAAAATTACTTATAAAATTCGTTTAATGCGTCAATTAGTGGGAATGCTGTTTAGAATGAGTTACAGATACATTACTTTATTTTGTAACAAAAATATTTTTAAAAAGATGATTTTTTCCCTTTGTATCTTTTCAGAATTCTTGGCGGTGAGAGAGAGGGATGGGGATTTTGCAATTCGGAAATACTTCTATACTTTTATTGTAAAAATACTTTTATTGTATACTTTTGTTTGTACATTTTATAATTCTACAAAGTACTAAGAAAACAAATTAAAATAAAAGATTAGAGTGGGGTTATAAATATTTCACATAATCCCTGTAAATTCAAATTTACTTAATCCTTCTAAAATATTTAAAAAATTTATTCACTGATTATGTAAAACTTTTAATTTAGTTTAAGCAATTTACATAAAATACTTTAGAATGTAAAATTTTCATGAATTCCTAATTCTGTAGATAAACGATTAACCTCCTCGCTACGAGAGCATTTTACGAAATTTTTAATGTTTTCTCACCAGTATAAAAAAACAGAAATTTGCGACTTTTTAAATAGCGAAAATGCTCCTATTAAATAACGCGAAATTTACGGTATAATTTTACTGGTGGCGATAAACACGGATTCTTAAGCCTATTTGCGGCACGTATACGTGTCGCTTGTCCCCCAGGGGTTAACAGGCTTTTCTTTTTGGAGTAATCCCGTTTCTCAACAAACACGCCCTCTTCACCCTCTACTCAACACTAGCGGCTCTTTCGAAGAGTAGCTCACTATGAAATGGCATAGTCCATTAATACTGCAGGTGGGGAAAGAGGAGTAGACCAGACTGATGGGAGAATTCAAGTCCAGTCTCCAGTACCTTACCTGGACTCTGAGCTGTGGTCTGATTTCTCCCTATAGTCTAATGGGCACCATAAATGGTGTCATGCTTGAAGTGGGGGGGAGGGGTTCATGAAATTGTGACAGTTTGTGACAAGCGGGGGGGAGGGGCTAAGAAGAAATGTGACATTTTGGTTAGAATAAAATCATTAAAATTCAGCAGATTAAATTATGAATTTATTTTTAAATTAAAATATTTTGTGCTCATAAAAAAAAGATATAAAGCCAAATATGTTAAATTCTATTTCAAATCCCGAAATACTGATATTTTCAATTGCTGTTTCATATTAATAGCTTATTACTTTTTTTTTTTTTTTTTTTTTTTTGTATAGTTTATTTTATGCAAAATACGAATAATTTTTATTGTTCAGCTCACAAATGTCATTAAAATACATAGTTAAAGTTTAAAAATAAAATTAGAAATGTGATCTAAAACGTAGTGTTTTGTTTATGAACTGCAATTATATATTTACGTAATATAGTGTGACATGTGACAGAAGGACGTAAAGTGCAATGTGACACTTTGTGACAAAGCGGGGGATGGGAGTCAAAAATACGGAAAAAACGCGAGACGTCATTTACGGACGGCCCCTAAGGAGCTTTAATTACGCAACGTTGATATTTAAAATAAAAAATTACATTGGTTTTTTCTACTGAAAATAAGATTTTGTTTTGTACGTTTTGTATTGTCTTACGTTTTTAATATACAATTCAGAAAATTAGTTTTTGCTAAATTTTATTTGTTGAATATTCTTTTGTTACTGTCAGTTTGTTCGTAAATTTGCGTAGGGCACATTATACAGACTATTTTCCAAAAAGTTTATGCAATTATCTTTGCCAATTTAGTCTTTTCATGTAGAGATTAATGTAGCTAATTTTAGGATAACAATTTTTATTTTGTTATATTATTGTATAACATATTACATATATTATACAATATTATTTATATTAAGTATCTTTTTCCCCTTGGTAGATTTCTTGTATTTATAAAAATTATTAAATTTTCTTAAATTTCACTGTAAAGAAAAATTGACTTTAAGACTTACAATTTTTCTTCCATTACACAAATTTCTTTAACAATTTAATTGGAAATTTATTATTTTTTTAAATATCATCACCTTTTAAATATTTTTATTTGTAATAACAGATTTTTGTGAACAAAATTTATTGAACAATGAAACAATTTATGAATCCTGAGTATATAATTTTTCAATGAAAAATATTATTTATCAATTAACGTTATATTTATTATTTAAAGTTTATGTAATGTTATCATTATTTTAATTTTATTTTCACTTTTCGAATGTCCACGCTCCCATTTTTGCATATTTTAGGTTGAGAATTTTTGGCTTTACCAATGCAAGTTAAAACTTTTTAATGTTTTAAAATATTTCTGGACATTTTGTAAATTTATTACAAAAAAAAAAAAAAAAAAAAAAAAAAAAAAAAAATCATATATCAGTTTTTAATCCTCATCACCCCAAACTCTTCTCATGGCAAAATACATTTTTTTTCTAAAGTGAGAATTTATTAGATTTCCATTTACTTTTATAATTTTTATTGTTTATATTCTACTCAAATCCATCTTTGCTCACAAAACACAAGTTTAAAAACATTTTAATGTTTTAAAAATTTCCTGCCCATTTTTGTTAATTTACAGTAAAAAACAATAGTCCTTCTTATACTCCTCCCCTACCTCAATTTTTCACATAGTAGAAAATATTTCAAATTTTAAAAAAGGTAAGACATCTTCCTTTTTTTTCTTTTGTTTATTATTTTTATAAATATATAGTTATATTATAATTTTTTTTAAATATTAGAATTTTGAAAGAGAAAATAATGATACTAAAAATAATTAGATCAAAAATTTCAACTATTTCATCTAACTATATTAGTTTAAACGATGCAATTACAAACAGGATATTTATTTGAATTTTTCATGTAATTACATCGATACAAAAATAATGAAAGCAATGCGTAACAACACCAGGTATTAGAATAATGAAATTGTATAACACATGATCAATAACCTCAAATATAAAATTTGTGCGAAACCGCATATGAAGTGTTGTGCCATACAATTTAGATCTTAGCCGAGTTCAGAAGATAAGGTATAGACTCCCTCCCAGTCTCCTCTTTTCATCCTTCCCCACCTTCTATATTGAGAGTTCTAAATGGACTGATCCGTTTCATAGTCCGCTACTCTTCGAAAGAACCGCTAGTCTACCCAACTAGATAACGCAAAAATACTTTCTTAACATTAGGAGTTATCTTATTTCAACCGTATAACAAAAATATACTAATTACTTTCGCATGTCTAACATTTTATTTCTTTAGTCTTGCATTTTAACGTTAATGTTTCTTTTTATAATATTAGCCAAGCATTAACAAAACTCAATGTAGCATTTAAAAGATTATAATAATCAAGATTTTTTATTAATTATATTTTTCATTTATATTTCATTAACTTTAAATTAATTATCTATAATTATTAATTAATAATTATTTTGTTTGCTATTAATTAGATTTTATAAATAACATTTATTAATTTTAATAACAAAATATCACATTATAATAACAAAATCATTCAAACAATAAGTAAATACTTCATATTAGGTACTCATTAAAACAAGAAAACCCTTTCTACTGTTAAATTGTCGGTGCCATATCAAACTACCCACTATGAAAACAATCGGCTATATTTTTTAACTCAGGTTTCATGATTTGCACTACTTTTCTGAAATGGCGAAATTTCTCTTGTTTTCCTTTTCATTAATGTATTATTAAACATATATATATATATATATATATATATATAAAGAATTTTACTATTAAAAAATGATGTCGATCATTAAATCTAAATGTAATAAAAGTGTAATAAAAGACCACCGGCAACATTGTTTACAATATCAAAAACAGTAGGCGGAGCTACTGACATTTCATTATCGAGGAATTATAAGTTATAATGGATCTTTTCCCCCATTTTAATTATGATATATTGGAGTTACACATCAGACAAAATTAATAATCTAAATGTAATATCTGAACTGTAAAAATGTAACTGTCTAAATGTAATATCTGACTGTAAATTGTATAACCACCCTGTATATTACATAAGGTTCTGATTTATTGTACTGTAAACATACGGCTGTATTGACCTAAAACACGCCGTAATACGTATGCATCTCTCTGAGACGTTCGAAACTGCAATCAACAGTTTCGTTTCTTGATCGACAGAAGAATCCAACAAGATGCCGTACTGCTTTACATGTACGATTTATTCACTAAAATATCATTAAAATTTGGCCGGTGGCAGTATTTAAATTTACTGATAATCACACAACCTGGTCAACATTTGGGTTGCAATCCTGTAGGTCTGCTATTCCCAACTATTTTTCATTTTAAGTGCCACTTTTCTTTTCAATGTACCCCCGTTTCCCCCCAAACACGCCCTCTTTGTCCTCTACTCAATTAAATAACACAAAAGATGTTTTTTTTTTTTCATTATCCATCTTCTTATCACAGTGACAGATACTGATAACTTTGGTGTGTCTAACATTTTATTTTTTTAATCTTGCATTTTGAAATTAATATGTCTATTTATCAAAAGAACAAAATTTTACATTAAAATAACAAAGTCACTCAAACAATAAGTAAACTCTTCAAATTAAATGCTCATTAAGGACTGTAGCTGGCCCCGTAATTTCCTGCGTATAATCCGCGGTTCAAACAATCATTTTTAAGGCAGAAAATTCTATAAATAAAATGTAACATTTCAGATCGCAGTAAATGTTTGGCTTCAATTACTAAATAAAATTTCTGAGTCCAAAAAGAATTGGTTGATCCGCGGATTACACGCAGGAAATTACGGTACATATGGCTTTTACAATTGTCACCACCACTTAAAAAAAAAATAATCTTTAACGCATTTTATCGCATCAAACGCAATATTTTGTTTTCGACTAAATAAAGTAATGATTATTATTTACATTTATTGATGACAAAGTAAAAATCATTAATTTATCGAATATCAAAACACTGTCGTGTCAAAATATCGTCGGTACCATGTCAAATTGTCAATATGTAAACGATCGGCTGCTTTTCTAAAATTCAGATTTCATGATTGGCACTACTTTTCTGAAATGGTGAAATCCCTCTTCTTTTCATTTTTATCAATATGTCATTAAATAAAATTTTAAAAAAAATTATTATTTTTAAAAAACGGAAGAAATCTAAATTTTATAAAAGTCGCCCATTGGCAGCACTGATTACAATATAATGAACAGTAGGCAGAGATACTGACATTTAATAATTGATGAATTGTAAGGTACATAAAATTTTTTAATTCGTTTTAAGAGTGAGATATGGAGTTACACATGAAACTAACTTTGCAATCTAAAACTGCCAATTTTCTTTATGTGCTCTTAAATAAAAAAAAATTATTCCGCCATTACAAATATTATTTTCAGGTACCGCCAGTACGCCCATGACGTACACGCAGCCCCAGGGACATGCGTACCCCAGATTGGTTCAAAATGTTAGAATATTTTATTTCTCGCAACAAAATTACCTTATGAATATGAAGTAAGTTTAATTAATATTTTGTAGCATCCCATTTAGCATTCATAACGGTGTGCAATCTATCTTGTATACTATATGCAAGGTGTTTACAAACATTTCTATCAATATTACACCAAATATACTATATACGTGCCACCAACTCAGTTTTACTTGAAGAAAGTATTTCTTGGAGTTTTTTCGTCATTATACACCATACGTTTTTAATGGGATTAAGGTCTGGGGAGTTTCGTGGTCAAGGAAATAACTCAATGTTGCATTGGCAGAACCAATTCCGCCAAGATAAATTAGATATACAGCTTTCTGAAACACATCAAAATATTCGAATAAAATTTAGATTGTTTCAAAATATTAGAATATTTTATTTTACGCAACAAAATTATCTTATGAATATGAAGTAAGTGTTAATTAATATTTTGTAGCATCTCATTTAGCTTTCATTAGAGCATACACTCGCTCTTGAATACTATGTGCAAGGTACTTGCCAAATATGCTTTATGAACCAAATATACTTTATACATGTCACTAACTTTTACTTGAAGAAGATTTTTCTTGGATTTTTTTGCGTCCCTATACACCATACGTTATCAATGGGATTAAAGTCTGATGAGTTTCGTGGTCAAGCAAGTACCTCAATGTTGCGTTGGCGGAACCAATTCCGGCAAGATCTGCGTTTAAAAATGTGACGACCGTTAAGAAATCTAAATATTAAAAATAAATAAATAAAAAAATAATAATAAAATCTAAAATTTGTGTTGACTTATTCGGGATGAGTGTCACGTATCTGGGATGCATAAGGTACAAAGATTTTTTTACTAATAACAAAGTATAAGGGAGAGTGGGAATACTTGAGCATAGGGGATACTTGAGCCACCACTATTATCTCTACAGTTGGTTAATTTTTCTTTCTAAAACTGGCAACATGGTAACATATTTACAGTTCTGAACATGTAAAAAAATAAATCACATACCTTGGTACCATTTTGAAAGTATGGTGATTAACCCTTTGAGCTCTGCTGGTAGAATTTTCTACCACATAATTTTAATTCTGAAATGTCACAACGAAACCAGAAAATTCGACTAAATTTATTTGAAAAAGGTTTAATACATTTTTTCGCGTATATTGTAAATAGGTTTTTTTCTTTGCAAAATACTGGTGCGAATGTGACATATGGCTCAAATATCCCCTGCATCGGGATACTTGAGCCACGATGTAAAAGAAAAAGTAAAAATTTATTAGACATAGAAAAATAGTTCAAAATTAATTGAAAGTGGTTTTCAATTGAAGAAAAAATATCAAATTTTCATTTTCAATAATTTATTTTGTTCTAAGAAATTATAAAAAAATTAAAAAAAATTAAAATTTAAAAAAATGGCTCAAGTATCCCCACCTTCCACTATATTCTTAGGGTAATTTTTGCCTTATTTAATCAGGGTATTTTTTTTCGATAGTTTGAGGCAGAAATTTCTTCTTTAAAAACATGTGGTAAGGCATTAAACATTCTGTAAAAAACGCTTGTCATGAAGAGAATAAAAATACGTTACATTTAATTTCTGCGATATTTATTTTGACCAACATACAATACATTTTACCTGATAATAAAACCGACCATAAAATAAACTTGCAAAATGAATAGCAATCAAAGCATTTTTAACACCTCTCTCTCCCAAACTATTTAGATATTCTGTCAAAAAATACCTGCCGACATGCGCTAAACATTAATTTTCTAAGAACTATTCTCCACCTTAAAAATGCTGCCTAATGTACTTTCACAAATGTAATGTCATGAAGGTACCAAAAGCATGATAATTAATTTTCTGAGGTTTATTCTGCCACTTTTAAACACTTAATTACGTTGAAGCTGTTTTTGTCAGCGCTTTAATGACAGGCAAATGCTAGAAAAGTTCTTTGAAAAAGGAGATTAGCAATTTCTCATTTAACCCTTTCCGGCATGGGCAAAATCTGTATTAAAATGAGAAATTATCGACTGACACCGGAATTCACAAACGAATTTTTTAAATATTTTGAATTCCTTAATTTAAGCTTTTATTGTAAAAGCAAAATTTTACTCAAATATTACTGGTGCCGTTTGCAAGTTTGGAATTAAAATTAGGTATCCCAGACCGGGCACAGTGTGCCGGAAAGGGTTAAAGCATTGCGAGCAAAACTCCAAAACTAACTTGCACATCTTTAAAATAATTGGGAAAAATAGCTACGTTCACATGTTAGTTATTTACCTACTACAAAACAATTCGCTTTCTTTTAAAATGTTCTGCTGCGAATTTTAACAAACTTTATCCGAATAAATTTATTAAGTACATAATAAATATCTTGTGATTTCGTTTCCCATTTTTAAATTTCTTATTATGCTGTTTACATCACGATTTTAATGCGAAGTTGGCGTAAAAATAGCTACGTTCACATGTTAATTATTTACCTACTACAAAACAGTTAGTTTTCTTTTAAAATGTTCTGCTGTGAATTTTAACAAACTTTATCCGAATGAATTTATTAAGTACATAATAATAAATATATTTCGATTTAGTTTTCCATTTTTAAATTTCTAATTATGCTGTTTTCATCACGATTTTAATGCGGAGTTGGTGTATGTACATTTGAAAAACGTTGAATGAGGAAAATATTTGAAATGACAATCAAAAGCAGCAATCCATGTCAGCATTTTAATAAAAGAACGTATTTTCGGATAATTTATTCAATTTTTGTTCAGATAGATTTTAAACAGAATCTTTTGAATACGTTTAATGTATTTTCATAAATCTGTTTTAAATAGATAAATATTACGTATGAGAATTAATCTCGCGAAACTTCTTTATCCACATCAGACAATTAATTTACGTTACAAGTCGCTTTTTTCAAACGACTTGGAATTATGTTTGATAATTATAAAACATTTAGGGCGATTGTTTGAATTCTAAAGTAAATATGAAATTAATGGTGGATTTCGATGTAAACTACGTTTTTCTGTTAATGTTATATTCGTTATTATTTAAAATAGTTAGGAAATAGAAAATTAATTAATAATTGTCAGTTTAAAAAAGAAGAATATAATAATATTTTCGTGTTTACCCATTTTATTGTACATTTTAGAAAAATAACATAAAACTTTATTCTATGATAATAAAAATATTTGTTCCAAATTACACATTATAATAGGTAAAGTAAATTCTGGAAAAAATAGATTTTTCAATTAAAATAAAAAGTTTCTGATACTTTAATATACACTGGTGTCCAAAAGTTAAGCATAATTGGTAATTAAGTAATTATTTTTAAGTAATGAAAGAAATATGAATCGGAATTTGCTGAAACTCCAGGTGTGTAAACAAAATAGTACGCGTCACATATTTTCGCGAAGAGTTTTCCCCGAAATCGAACAGGGGACCGTCAACAAATTGAAAAAAAACGAAGATTTTTTGGATAACCCTGTCAAAACTAATGTAGCAAAAGCGTTCAAACTGCACATTGTGATTAATTGGCTTATTGTAATGCACTGTGTTAATTTTTACAAGGATAGCATGTATACTCGTAGAGAAATTAAGGTTTTTATAAAAACAGTCCTAAATTTTTCCAAGTTTTTTGCTTATAATTTGCAGAGTTCTTATTATAAAATAATGTTCTTTTCTGAAAATATGACAAACATCATTGTACACAATACCCTGTCATCAGAATTTAAAAATAATAAAAATTGTATGAAAAATGAGTATGTTTAGTAAATAGTTTTTCATTGCGCATGCATCAACGATATCAAAATGTCATTTACATATTGTGTTAGCTAAATGTATAGAACAACTTCTGTAAAAGTTTCAAAAACATAGCTGAAAATTCTGAAAATTTGAGCCTATAGAATCAACTTAAAATCCTTTATTCCCTAAATGAAGCAAAAAGATGAGGGGCTGTATCCATATTCCATTATTTAGTGCCTACACAATATTGCACGTACAACTATATTTAGGTAAAACCCCTGATTTTTTTGCTTCCTTTAGGAATAACGGATTTTGAGTTGATTCTATAGGCTCCCATTTTCAGAATTTTCAAGCTATGTTTTTGAAACTTTTACAGAAGTTGCTCTTTACATTTAGCTAACACAATATGCAAATGACAATTTGATATCGTTGACGCATGCGCAATGAAAAATTATTTACTAAACATACTCATTTTTCATACAATTTTTATTATTTTTAAATTCTGATGACAGGGTATTGTGTACAATGATGTTTGTCATATTTTCAGAAAAGAACATTATTTTATAATAAGAACTCTGCAAATTATAAGCAAAAAACTTGGAAAAATTTAGGACTGTTTTTATAAAAACCTTAATTTGTCTACGAGTATACATGCTATCCTTGTAAAAATTAACACAGTACATTACAATAAGCCAATTAATCATAATGTGCAGTTTGAACGCTTTTGCTACATTAGTTTTGACAGGGTTATCCAAAAGACCTTCGTTCTTTTTCAATTTGTTGACGGTCCCCTGTTCGATTTCGGGGAAAACTCTTCGCGAAAATATGTGACGCGTACTATTTTGTTTACACACCTGGAATTTCAGCACATTCCGATTCATATTTCTTTCATTATTTAAAAATAATTACTTAATTACCAATTATGATTAACTTTTGGACACCAGTGTAGTTCTTAACTATAGTTTTATAAACATATTTTCTGGTCGATAGAATTTTCAGATTTTGCGTGCGGTTGCAGTAGCTAGAATGCTAATGTTTGTTTATGAATGATTTCCCTATTCTGTCATTTCTTCAGGTTTCGAAAAGTACGTCTAAATATGCTGGATCAAGGCTCAAAAAACCTACATGACCGACTTCAATGTTGCCAGACGGGCTACTTTTTAGGTGCGCTCGTAATTATATAAATGCCTAGCACCTATAGTTGTCGTTCTGTCCGTCCGTCTACCCGTCTGTCCGTCCGTCCGTCCATCCGCATATAACAAAGCAAAAACTTCACAACAGAATCATTTGAAATTTAAAATATATAAATATTAAACAATTTTGTCATTTCAAATTTTATGGAAATCGGATGCATAGATCAATTACAGGGGCAATCAAAATTATTCCGTTACATTACGGTCAATGGAGAAAAAAGTTTCAAATGCATTTTAATCGTTTGAAATTTAAAACATATAATTATTGCATAATTCTGTCGAGTCATTTCAATTGTTATGAAAATCGGATGCATAGATCAATTACAGGGACAATCAAAAGTGTTCCATTACATTACGGTCAACGGGAAAAAAGTTTCAAATGCATTTTAATGGTGTTACACTCATTCGAACATAATAGAATTGGCATGAATCTATGAAGTATGCACTAAAATATACATTCTGTACAATCTGTGACGCAAAGAATATTTATTATAAAATTACAGGACCACACAAAAGTATTCCACTACATAATGCTATACGGGAAACATTGTTATTACATAATTATTACATAATTTTGTCGAGTTATTTCAAATTTTATCAAAATCGGATGCACAGTTTAATTACAAGGACAATCAAAAGTATTCCGTTACATTACGGTCAATGGCGAAAATATTTCGAATGCATTTTAGTGGTGTTACACTCATTCGAACGCAATAAAATTGAGATGCATCTATAAAGTACATATTATAATATATATTTTGTATAATCTGTTGTACAAAGAACATTTGTTATTGATTTACAAGGCTACACAAAAGTATTCCATTATATAAAGGTATAAGAAGGACATTGCTTGGAGCAAATTTTAATTGTAATTTACTATTTACAATTTTATGAGATTGATATATGAGAATGATAATTTTTAAAACTTCATTATTGTACGAACGCAACTCATTTGCTACGCTTCATGTGCAATTTCCAATTTCTTTAAATTCAGATTGGCACAATTTTTTTGAACTGGTAAATTTCTTTGGTTAAATGGCATATTTATCTAACATAATTTTATCATTTAACACCTTCGCGACAGAAGTCTTTTACGAAAATTTTATTGTTTTTTCACCGGTTTTTAAAACCAGAAATTTATGCTTTATTAAATCCTAAAAATGCTCCGATTAAATAAGGTAAATTTTACAGTAAAATTTGAAGAAGGATTCTTAAGCCTTTTTACGGCAAGTATACGAGTCGGTCGCCAACTCATTTGCTACGCTTCATATGCAATTTACAATTTGTTTAAATTCAGATTGGCACAATTTTTTTGAACTGGTAAATTTCGTTGGTTAAATGGCATATTTATCTAACATAATTTTATCATTTAACACCTTCGCGACAGAAGTCTTTTACGAAAATTTTATTGTTTTTTCACCGGTTTTTAAAACCAGAAATTTATGCTTTATTAAATCCTAAAAATGCTCCGATTAAATAAGGTAAATTTTACAGTAAAATTTGAAGAAGGATTCTTAAGCCTTTTTACGGCAAGTATACGAGTCGGTCGCCCCAGCAGGTTAACAGAAGTAGTACTCTTCAAAGAATGAAAAAAGTAAGTGATAATTATTTTTAAATTCGAAAACTTTTTTGTCATTTTTTAATGAAAATAGAAATTTTTATTTATAGAGTTTTGGTATTTCATTTTTAATATAAATTCGGATTTGTAATTAATTGACCCAATACGCATGCGTCCTACGAATGAACGGATTTTCTCCCTCTTTTTAGATGTTTGGGCAGAATTCGCGGATAACACGTTTGCTAGGAGTGCGGAAATTATATGATAAATGGTTCATTTTTAATAAAAAATGAAGGAACATTTTTTGAGAGACTGATAAACAAGCACTAGTACTGCTACAACACCGAAAAACAAGCCTCAATTAAACTATAAACAAAAAGACAAACATTTGCATATTTTTTAATGTAGTAAAACTATATCTTTTCTAAACTAAGCAATCTGAAATGTAAATAAATCTTTTAAAACCGGTTTTCTGCAATTTTCTAAATTTTGATTTAAAACGTGTTTCATCTCCATTTCCGATATTGACTTTGACAAAATATACATCGTAGTTATCTGATAATGAAATCGAAAAATATTTTTTTCAATATAATATTACTAAACAGGCTTTAAAAAGATGACAATCAAACAAAAAAGACCTTACGGCTCGTGCCCGGAGGAAAATGTTGCTTTTATATTTCTTAGTTTTAAAATTTTGCATGTTGTATTCGATGCTAGTTTTTCTCAAATTAAAAAGCTAAAATGCGACTAACCTATATGAAGATATTCGTCAATACTGAATTTGAATGAGAATTCAGCCAAAAGAATAAACTATTGCAGAGTTGGCATCATTTAAGGTTATTTACTTTTGCTCCCCAAATTTTGCGTTATTTTGTCTAGTGTCGACAAGCTGGGCAAGAATTTGAAGCTAACGTATATTTATTTTTATACATTTGCGCGGCAATGCATGGTGCAAATAGTCAATATGGAAAATGAAACTGGTCAATGAACTCAATAGAGACATTGGTATCTATTATGCATACAATCTCATCCAAATCAGTTTATGAACACGGGAGTTACAGCATAACCAAAGACAGATTGTTTCAAAATGCCAGCTATTGTAGAACTTTAAATTGTTATGTCTCAGCTATTTTTCAAAATAAAGACAAAAACAAAATACGCTTAGAAATCCTCGTGTTAATGTTAAACTCTTAAGAAAGAAGTTGTTTTCAGTTTTAATTTATTTGCACCCTTTTTATTTATTTATTTTCATATGGCTGCCATTAAAGCCGCCAACAAGATTGCAGTTGAAGCTGGTAAACGAACAAAGTTGACACATTGGTATGTATTATGCATACAATTAATATCATTCAGATTGGTTTATAAATACGAGAGTTATGAAAAAAATCAGATATATATATAGATAAATAGATAGGTAAGTCAACATTATGAGCAGGCATGTAGTGGAAGGTATACGGGAGTATACGCCGCATACCTTCTGGATTTTTTAAAGAAACACCGTATACCCTCTGATTCTCACGAAAGCTATAGTATACACACTCTAGGGTAATCTTTCTGCCTTGAGCGTATATCTTCTGTTTTTTTTTTACGACTACACCCCTGATTATGACGTAAGGTAGTTCTGGAGTCTGGCGATCCATGATCGGTGAAATGACACTAAAATTTTCTAGAAGTGCTTTCCTCCAGTCGGCTGCGATAACTAGCTTTTTACCTTATTCCCCGCATTAGCCGACATGCCGGAAAATATGAGCTCTCCAGTAGCGGCTCGTCAGGGAGTGCTGCATCAGATTTTTCTTACCACTAAAATTTAACAGAATCTTTTACCTTATTTATTCGCAAACTTTCATGATTAATCAAAGCTGAAATTTTTATACAATTTTGGTGGTGTGAAAAATTAGATGCAGCACCCCCTGACCGGCCGCTACTGGAGCTCTCTCTATAGTAGGATGGGCGGTTGATTTATTATGTGTTTTCCAAGTATACTTTTCATTTTTAGGAAAAAAATGTCATTACTTATTTAAACTAAGTTAAATAAGTATTGACGAATGAAAAATCGAGTTGTTTAGTAATAATGAATTTTGTATTTCTAATTGTTTCTCATTAAATAAAATCCCGGATTTCAGTTATTTTTCATTTTTTTAAATTGTCATATAAAATTAATGTTTTAATATCAGTTATGTACATATTTCCCTCTTTCAGGGCCTGATTATCAACGGGGCACTCTCCCACCAGAAAAAATAAATAGAAATTTTTTCCTTATTCATAATAGTAATTTTGACTCAAAAGGGCGTTTAAACAAGGCGAAAATTTCTATGTAATTTTACTGGGGAGAGAGTGCCCCGTTAGTAATCAGGCTCTGCCCTCTTTATATATTTAGATAATCATTATATTTTACTTATTTTATGCATAGTAAGAGTATTTCTGTTTATGTAATAATTTAACCCTTTCCGGCACATTGTGCCGGTCCTGCGATACCTAATTTTAATTCCAAACTTGCAAACGGCACCAATAATATTTTAGTAGAATTTTGCTTTTACAATAAAAGCTTAAATTAAGGGTTCCATAATATCTAAAAAATTCGTTTGTGAATTCCGGTGTCAATCGATAATTTCTCATATTGCTAACAGATTTTGCCCGTGCTAGAAAGGGTTAAGTGATGATATATTTCAGTGTTGCCAGTGGGCTATGTTTTTAAAATTCGGATTTGTTGATTGACACCACTTTTTTAAAACGGTAAAGTACCTTTTGTTTTCGCCTTAATTATCATGACAATGAATAAGCCACATTTTATCATATGTAAAAAATGGTGCGAATCAAGTATCTAAATTTAAAAAAAGTAGCCCATCTGGCAACATATATATTTCTACACTGTAAATCTCGTATGGGTACTGAGAAGAAAGCTTTGTTATAGGAGATGACTATTTTGAAGGATGGTATGGTAACTTTCGTTAATATTTCATCTACATTAATGCTACAGGTCTATTCACCGAACTTTAATGTCAGAGGTAGTATATATACCGTAATTTCCGGTGTATAATCTGCGGATCAAACAATCATTTTTCGACCCAGAAATTTTTTAATTAAACTGTAAATTATTAAATTGCTGAAGTTATTTGACTTCAACAATAAATAAAATTTCTGGGTCCAAACTGAATCGTTTGATCCGCGGATTATATGCCAAAAATTACGTTATACATATATATGTTTGTTTTGAGTTCTGCTTTACCTAAGGGAAAGTTAATTCCAATAAAAAAGGAAATGCTTAACCCTTTCCGGCACACTGTGCTCGGTCTGGAATATCTAATTTTAATTCTAAACTTGCAAACAGCACAAATATTTTAGTAAAATTTTGCTTTTACGATAAAAGCTTAAATTATGGAATTCAAAATATTTAAAAAATTCGTTTGTGAATTCCGGTGTCAGCCGATAATTTCTCATTTTAGTACAGATTTTGCACGTGCCAGAAATAGTTAAATTATGAGAAAAAATATCTTATAATATCTTAATCTCTGGCCTCCTGCTATTTTGTAGTATACTTTGCGGTCGAGAGAATTTTCAGATTTTGAGTGCAGTTGCGGTGCCCAGAATTCTAACATTAGTGCATCAATGAGCTCTCAGTCTAGTATTTATTTAGTTTTCGAAAAGTATGTCCAGATGTTCTGGAATCTGAATGTTACGGTTATTTATTGAAATGGTAACATTAATTACGTATATATGGGTGTGTAGGTGGCTAGGGAGAACGCTAGGATTTGAATTTGACGAGTTTGAAACGCGTCTGCCTTGAAGGTACTGTAAGTTTGGGTTGTGAAATGTTACCTAATGTGTTTTCGCACATCTGTATTGAAATAATGTATTGATTGAATCAGAGTAAATCTCCTGAACTTTATTTTCATCAAAACATTAATTACATCCTATGTCGTTTTAATCAATCAAGAAAATTAAAGAAATATAAGCAAGTTTTAGAAGATTGCACTGAATTGTCAAAGATTTGAGACGCTGATTACCAAGAAATTTCTAATGGTGTAGACTCTCCAGAAATACGGCTCTCTACCCCTTCCTGGAGGGAAGGAAGCCTATGAGGAGAAGTGATGTTTTTGTTAAATAAAACTCCAGGTATAGATTTATAAAACAAGCTTACAGAAGCTCACATGAACTGCATTGACGTAGAAGAACCTACTATATTGATGCAGCTTACGCGCTGTGCCGTCGAAACGAAATATTCCAAATCAGAGAACACGAATGTGGCGTTATCGCTTATCGATCGACTTGTCACTAATGTTAGAATTCACACCGGGAAACTTTTAATAGTGGTTTTATTACACTATTTATGGACTAACAAGTATCTTGTAAAATAATATTTACTGAAACTTAATTATGCGAATTTGGAATCCTTAAATAAAGCTTCAGTCAGGTTCGGAATGGCAGATTATTGCTTATTTTTTTATTGGGGAATTCGAAGGTCTTACCAGTAATTTTAATTAGTTATTATTGCTTTATAAAATGATAGATATTCCGCAAATAAAATAAAGGAAAATACTAATCAGAATTTTCCGAGAGCAATTTAAACACTTGTGAGAAGTTTATCCCCACCAGTAAAATTTTACTGCAAAATTTGCCTCATTTAATTGGAGCAGTTTCTCAATTTAGAAAGCACAATTTCTGTTTTTAAAAACCGGTAACAAAGCATAAAAAATTTCGTAAAAAGCTCCCGTCCGGAAGGGGTTAAGAATTTCGATGGCAGCTGCTGTGCAGGAAATAATATTGGTGCACATCACTAAATCCCAATAGATTTCCTTGATGAACATCAAGACATGCATTATCACACGTGTTGTTTCGCAAGGCAAATTTGCCAATTCTAGGCGAGATACTTAAAGCATTACTCTCGGCTTTAAATTCGGACCATACAAAACTAGGGAGCAACTGACAGTTCAAAGCAAGGGTTGATATATTTATCATTGAACTAAGTATAAAAGGATACAGAAAAATCCTCGAAATCGGGAAGCTTTAATAATAACTGTTTTTGCAGTGGCTTATTACCGCTTTGGGAAATTTTCGCTAGCAAATTTAAATTGAAATTTTCTTTCACAAAAAAATTGTTATCATATTCATTGTTACTGGTGGAAGTTTACTTCCCTGTCCCTTCTTTTCTGCCTTGTAGTGACAACATTCTCTTAATGCCAGTTAAAGATATAAAATTCCAGGCCATCTTTCTCAAAAGAAAATGAATAAAAATGTTTACCATACTTGTTATAAAAATTTTGCATAAAGAAGCCTCTAAAAAAACATTAATTTTGTTTTCGAAATTTAATAATGGAAATTTGCTACGGCGGTGATTAGAAACCGTTCGTCGGATGCACAGAGTACGTAACAGAGCCTCGACTTGAAAAGAACGCCCTCAGTGGATCACTTAAAAACTAAACCATCGCGTTGGCGATTTTTATCCTCGTGATTTCTGTTTAACTGTAACCCTATTCTGGTTTGGCGCTTCTTGCTGAATGCTGATTTGATTATCTTTGCACACGTGCTTATGCTATTTGATCTTAGATTTCCGCGCTTATATTGATTCGTAATTATTACTGTTATTATTCTTGAATTTTCAAGTTTAAATTATTAGGTCGTTATGTTACGAAGAGACACATGTATTGTTTGCAAGACGAATACGTCGAAGTTATTTCATATTAAAATAATTCTTTCATAAATTTCAAAACAAGAAGCAGCAAGCCGTCGCTGTATTTTTTTTCTTTTTTCTTTTATCATTTGTCGCCAAGGAAGCGATGTTTCGCCGAATTAGCAACCTCTCTTATGTTATGATCGTAGTTTCAGAGTCATCCGCTCGTCTCGCTATTGTCTATGCGTAATCCCATGTTAAACAAGTTGCCATTACAGTGTATGAAAGTTGATTCTCTGTTACTACTCTGTGGTCGGATGTAGCATAAAATTGTCCATCATGTAACAAGCTCCTGTGGTACTTCACTCGCAATGTTAGACTATATGCCATAAGTCTTCCCACTTTTACTCATAACGTCATTGTACAATTATAAGCAACAGAGAACTACATACTAAAAAAATTGGAAACTGCTGTTAACAGTTTCGCTTCTTGACATCCGTCTCAACACAAAGAAAAGGAACGCTACAAAAATCGTTACCAACTAATATTTACTAAATAGAATTTAAACTTTTTCTGGTGCAATGTTCAAAGCATTTAAAATTAATTTTTCTAATTTGAAATCATACACAAAGGTTGCCACACGCGATTTTTTTTTTAAATTCCAACTTGTACCACTCTATCTTAACAGAGATATTTTACAGATACTTTGACAACATCTGCAAGAAGAATAAAGTTGAAATTTTGTATTAGAAAAATACTGGTGTGAACTGAATAGAAAAATAGTAGCCTGTGGCAGCCCTGTACACATTACAATGTTGGTGATAAGACGCTCATTCAGAAATTTTCTCTGGAATAGACGATTACTGGCTTCCAGCGCCTTTCAAAATAAGTCAACGTCACATGTAAAATAAAATTGTCTATTATGTAACAAGCTCCTGAGGTACTTCCATGAAACTATTAACCTTCCTTCCCTGTTCAAATTTTACTCAATCTTGATAAAAACATCTCATACCAGAATTGTTATTTAAAACATTTTAATATATTTAATTGACTTATTTCTCTGAATCTATTATTTAACTTTCCTTATAAAAAAAGTTCTGGTTCGAATCGTATAAAACAAATTATAGTTATGGGTCGATTAGACCCATTCAGGGTAGGAAGGTTAAGAAAAATTAACGGACATAATTTTTAAATAGTGAAGCTTCAACTGTAACTGTTTTTGTAAGGGCTCATTGCCACCGCGGAAAACTATCCCCATGAACTTAGAAGGAAAATTTCTCTTTATTTAAAAACCTCAATATGAGGAAATTTCAATCAAAAATAATGTCAAAAACTTATATTCCCTTTTATTGGTAGAGGTTTACCTCGGTGGTGGTAGTTCCGCCACATTGTGACAACCGAGACAAACTATTGTGTGTGTTAGTGAAAAGATTATAATATTTTTGCAAACTGACACCAGTAAAAATAAACAAAATTTCCCCCCCCCACATTTGTGAGTGCAATTTAGACGCTTAAATTAGGTGAAATTTTTCTCCGGAAGTTATTGGAAGTTGCTAATATGATTTAAAAAAAAGAGCTTTCATGTTGTGACAACCTCCTCAGTTACTTCACTCGCAACTGCTAGAAATGCAGTCTCCTCCTCTTTAGGCACGGTGCACACGTTCGGTTTTTCAAGCTCCGGCGCCGTTGCCATGCCGCAATTACGGCGTAGAATACAAAGGAAACAGGTATGGCATGCAGACATACCTGCGGCGACGTACGTCCATCTTGCGCTCGTTTTTCCAAGCTTTTCCCCCTCCACACCACAGCGGCGCCGCACATGCGATTCCGGTTCCTTAGTACCTTGTTGCCTACTGAGCGCTGCACACGTCCGGTAAAATACGCAAATACGACAAGGATGGTGGACGTAGAAAACGTTGATATTGAACTTTCCATCGATCAAGATAAGATACGCAAAAATAATCCGCTCTCTAGAATAGACGTCTGATTCGACGATCTGATTCTTACTGTCGCAGCTGGAAAAATCGGACATGTGCATCACGTGTTGCGGGAACGCAGCGGCGCCGGAACTTGAAAAACCGGACGTGTGCACCGGGCCTTATTCGTAACTCCATTGGTACATCACTAGCACTTCGTAGACTGTATGCCATGAGTATCTCTGCTCTTGTAAGCAACATAAAACTACATATGAAAATAACTCGGAACTGCTGTCAGCAGCTTCGTTTCTTGACAATTGTGCCAGTACTTAAAAAAATGGATGTTGCAAGTATTTGTTACCAACTGGTATTTACTAAATATAATTTAAACTTTTTCTGGAGCGAGCATTTAAAAATATCTTATCTAATTTGAAATAATACACGTTAGAAGCTGGTGATAAAACGCTCATTCAGAAATTTTCTCTGAAATAGATTACTTCAGGCTTCCAGCGTCTTCAAAAATAAGTCAACGTCACTTGCATACGATATCACACAAGATATCTAGTGCGACTGGTTATCACACTAGAGAACTGGAGAGACATATGCTTTTGTATAATAATATGACATGCATGACAATAATATGACTATAACATTCAATTACGTGCGATACCTTTCTTCCGAGCTTCTGTATAATATCTATACTAATGAAATGCAACTAATGCTGTCATCGAATTAATTTAATTTTTTTGTGATATAAGAGCTTTATTGGATATAATTAAAAAAAAAGCATTGCGTATAAAAGTTTGAAAATTGGTATTTTTTTACAAATAGAATTGTTTGATAAACGCGCTGAATCAGACAGTTTTTAAATCTAAAAATTATCTTATGGTATATTTAATGTTGAAGTTGGTATGTAAAAATTTTTTTAAAGAAAAGATGATTAACAGTGCTAATTTACAGTGAATTTCCAGAAATGAATTCAAGAAAAAAGATTTTCAAGCGATCAAATTATAATATACAACTGACTTCACGCATATTTATATTTATAGCATGTCATATTTCAAAAATCTTTCGGAAAAATAATACAAAATAACTGACATTAAAATTCTGCAGAGAACATTTAAGAATGATTGTTTGTTCTTGAGACATTATTTGTAATTAATGGATAGTTAAAAATACTTCTGTTAAAATATTTAAATATTTATTATTTTTTAAACAAAATAAACTTATGACTATTATTAACGTAATTTGTAATGAAAAGCGTGACATTTAATATTTATAACAAACATTTCTGAGCCTATTTGGGAATATCTTTAGATTTATTTTCCATGCATTATGTCTGGAAGCATGTGTCTGACTTATGTAAAACGTGCAAGTTTAATAATTATTTTTTCTGCGATGAACTTATTACAGAAAAGATTTAACATTTTATGAAGATAACTTATAGATATGAATTTTTGCTTATGCTTGTCAGACTTTTGAAATGTTATTTATAAGTTATAAATAATTTATAATTATAATCATAAGAATAGATAAATATTTAAAAACATTTTTTAAAAATATAGAGCAGTGTGTGCATAAGTTGCAGGTTTAAAATGTCTCGTATATTTTTAGGATTTCGTATATTATAAATAAATTCATTTCGGGTTTCAAAGTATGAATTTGTAATTCTTGAATATCTGATCAAATATATTTTTATCTTTCTTTCAAAAATCGAATTGCATATTTAATTTATGTCTAATTTTGCTTTCCGTAATTTATTTTATAGTGCAAAATAGTTGTTAAAATAATTTGTAATTAATAATAATATTGATTTATTATAACTTAATAAATATTTGTTTAAAATATTTTGTAAAACAAAAAAATTTATTTATCATTGTCAATTTAAAAAACGTAGAATAAAATAATTTAATTGCCTTTACATATATTATATTTATTCATAAAAATAACGCATAATGCTCTTTAATTATTGGTGCTACTTTTAAATTAGGCTATTTTCTTCGCCATGTAAAAGCTCGAAATTTTTTTTTTTGGAAATAGATAAAAACTGTAATACTGGAACATTAGAATTTATTAAAACATTTTTCCATAAATATTATCTTTATTTCTTTTTCAAGATTTTGCCACTGATTAAGCCCTTGAATACAAGCGACCAATATACGCGCCACTTTAGGTGCTTGAAATCTCTGATTAATATTACCAGTTATTTTTTATTTTACTGTTTACTTTATTCAATCGGATATTTTTAGCGAGTTGACCCTAGAAAATTTTCTGTTTCGAAAAACCGGTAGTGAAAGTTTAAAAACAAAGCAAAGTGATTAATTTAAATGCTTAAGTCGCACAGGAGTTAAACATCGTAAATGAAATGAGGATTTTCAAATTATTAATTTCTAATACATAAGTGTATTCATTTTGGAAATTATGAAAATACTAGCTGTTACCCGTGACTTCGTTCACATAAAGAAGAATAAATTCAACAATCAAGCAAAAGATTTCGATGATTAAATGCATGTGTAACCCGTAAAGCATGGTGACGTCACTGCAACGTCGTTGTGAAGTCACATTGTGACTTTGTGACCATCGTTTGTCGATGTGAAGTCAGAGTGACTAAAATGTGAAGTCATTATGGCCGTTTTAGAGCTCTTTTGTGACGTTTCAGAAAGTGGTCACAATGTGACAAATTTGTGAAAAATGTGTCATTTGTGACTAATTTGAGATTAACATTGTGACGAAACTGTGACAAAAGGGACGATATTTAAATTGCCAGAAACATGTTTTTTAAAGTAAATAACATGTTTTGAAGGATATTTATAAATTTCTAAAGATTTTTAAGAAAGTCACATCTCAGTCACAATGTGACGTCACTGAGAGGTGGCATTTTGGTCACAGATGTGATGTGACCAAAGTGACTCACAGTGACGTCACTGTGACCATGCATGCTATTAGGGTAATTAACCTTTTATCATGTTTTATAGTAGAAATGTTTTTGATGATCTTGTTTTTTTATTATTTTATATATAGGGGATTATTTAAATTTCTTTCGTGAGCTCCAAAAATTCATACTCATTTTCTAAGATTAAATGATGAATAAAATTACATTTCTGTTTTTCTAATTTTCTAATTTATGTTTATTCTATTTTATATTTAATCCGTTCATGAATATCCATTTATGTTTTTGTGTCAATATTACAGGGTAGCGAGTGTTCAGGGAAAAACACTGTCAAAAAAAGTGGAAACTTCCAGTATTGTTTTCCAACATTCCGCTATCTTAAATAATCAGTGACCAAATGCAGAGCTGCCGGTATGGCCTTTCTTCTTTCCTTTCGGAAATTCCGAAATCAGGCAAAAATGTTCTGATAGAACAATTTTTACTTTAAGTAAGCATGCTACTTTAAATAATCATGTTACTTTAAGTAAATTCCATTAACCCTTTCCGGCGCAGACAAATTCCGTTCGTAAAATGAGAAATTGTTGACTGACACCGGGATTTACAAAAGACTTTTTTAGAAATTAAGAATTCCCTGATTTAAGCTGTCATTGTAAAAGTAGAATTTTACTAAAATATTATTGGTGCCGTTTGTAAGTTTGGAATTAAAATTAGGTGTTGTCGGAGTGGTAGCACTGCGCCGGAAAGGGTTAAGCAAAACTAAAAATACTTTCAACATATTTTGCATATTTAACCCTTTGGGGAAGAGCGACACGTATACGTACCGCAAAAAGGCTTTAGAATCCTTGTTTATTCCCACCGGTAAAATTATACTGTAAAAATTTTCTTATTCAATCGAAAATTTTCTCGATTTAAAAAGAAACAAATTTCTGTGTTTTAAAAACCGGTGACAAAACATTAAAAATTCCGAGAAAGGATGTTAAATTACAGCTCATGAGTAATATATTTAAAACATTACTTTCTCCATTGATTTTGGATCACACAAAACTGGAGACAAACTGAGAAACAAGATTAAATCAAAGGCGTATGGCTTTTCCACTTGACAAGTTGTTTTCTTTTCTTTATATTATTTAAGAATCTTGATTTTTATCCTCTTTTTGAAATGGTAAATTTTTCCTTATTTAACGATATAATAACCCTCTCCGGTACAGACAAAAATTCTTTTCCTAAAAGAAGAAATTATTGACTGACACCGGAATTCAGAAACGACTTTTTTTTTAATTAAAAATTTCTTAATTCAAGCTTTTACTGTAAAACGAAAACTTCATTTAAATATTATTGGCGCCATTCGCAAATTTGTAATTAACCCGTTCGCGACGGGAGCCTTTTACGAAATTTTTAATGCTTTGTCACCGGTTTTAAAATACAGAAATTTGTTTCTTATAAAATCGAAAAAATGCTCCGATTGAAAAAGGCAAATTCTGCAGTATGATTTTACCGGTGGGTATAAACAAGGATTCTTAAGCCTTTTTGCGGCATGTATACGTGTCGCTCGTCCCCAAGGGGTTAAAAATAGAACTGCGTAGACTGGGACCACTGTGAAGGAAAGGATTAAATAAGCTGAATATAAGAAAAATTTTAACAGTTGAAAGAAGTGGTGCCTATCAATAAATCTAAATTATAAAAAGTAGCCTTCTTACCACACGAAATGCACACATACTATATGAAAGCAATGGGAAACTCAAATAAAATATTCGAAGCTGCATTCAGCAGCTTCGCTTGATAGAAGAAACAATTCTAAGTTCCAAGTTGACATATTGCGTGTACTTTTATTTAAAAAGAAATCTTAAACATTTGCTGGTGGGAGTGTTTTATTTTTTAAAAAAACACGGTGCAACTTTAACATTATAAACACTGTGCCTCAAATAATAATGCGCTCAATTCGGAAATTGTTTTACAGGGCTCGTACGCATCAAAAACTTTAAAGCACTGTTTTATCAATATTTTTGGATTTCATTTGATAAAGAAATTTTTGCCTTATTCAACGCGTTCAGGGCCACGTCAGTCACCTGTGAATGACACTGAACATCCTTTTTGGCATCGGTGACTGACGATCGTATGATATAAAGCTAAAAAAAATATTTTCTTTCAAGTAATTACTGAAACATTAATTCAAATTTACTTAACTTTTATTTACTACATGATTATGCTTTCTAAATAATTATACTATCTTAATAATCGTTCAAAACTATATATGACGACCTCAGAAGCCAAGGGGTACAAGTGACGAAATTTCGATTTGGAGTAAATTGAGTTTAAAGATAATTGATGTTAAATTGGAACATCAATAACAATTGACTAAATTGAAATAGGAAATTTCTGCTTGGTGCATTCTGGTATTTGAACTCTTATTTCAATAACTGTTAAAAAAAATAGAGTACAATTTTCTTTAAATGTATAATTAATAAATATTGTTTGTTTTTCGAAAAAAGTGGTTTGTCTCTATAATTTAGCAAGTAATAGGAAAATCACCTATATTTCTTTACCTGAAATGAGAAAAGCATATTTTCAGGTCGTCTGTGTATTTACTTTATTTTTTTCAATTATACCCCTTGGCTTCTGGGGCCCTCATTTATATTTCCTTTACTTTCGGAATCAGTGATCATGGTTCTCAACGTGTTATTAAAAAAAAATTATATCTTCAGATATAGAGACCGGTACTTTACGAAATTTCTGTTCTAAAACACCTAAAATCCCCTGAATCCTGAATGGGTACGAACGCTGAATTACTTCGATCCAACGGTTCCAAAAATGTGCAACGATATATGTATATGGTCGAGGACCACAGTGGAGAAATTTATGCTTTGTATAACAAATTATTTATAACATGCGACAATTTTGCCACACCTTTCTTCTCAACTCGTGTATTATATTACTGTATTTTATCAATCTTTTATGATCAGCGGACTTTCTTGTCTAATATTAAAAAAATAATAATGCATGTAAGGATACGGAAATTGGTAGCACTATAGAGAAACGCTCCCCAAACACGCAGAAGTAAGCATTTTATTATACATAATCTTTGAAGTATTTTAAGAAGTATTTGATGTTAAAATCGGTAAAAATGTTTCGGTTTAAAATGTTTTATACGAAAAAAACTATGAATATTAATGAAATCATCATTTTCTTGGACATGCTTGATAAACTTATGGCATGCAGAGTGCAATTATTCCTATTTTTTTAATTAGACTTTTTTCAATGTATTATTTATGATTTTTTTTACATTAAAAAAATCACTATTTCAATGGAGATTTATTTCAAATTTTGAAAACAAACATTTGTTTACATTACTGTCAAATTGTAAAACAATTTGAAAAATATTATGTTTCCTAATATTTCAAATTTTAATTGCTTAAAAAGCGTAATGTGGCATTTTGGAATTAAAATAAAGTGAGATAAGTTTTATCCTACCACCCTTCAAGGGGTTACCCTTTCCGGCACACTGTGCCCGGTCTGGGATACCTAATTTTAATTCCAAACTTGCAAACGGCACCAGTAATATTTTACTAAAATTTTGCTTTTACAATTAAAGCTTAAATTGGGGGTTTCAAAATATCTAAAAAATTCGTTTGAGAATTCCGGTGTCAGTCGATGAGATTATTACAGATTTTTCCTGTGCCGAAAAGGGTTAAAAAGCAGCGCGAAGTAACATTATACAACAGAACTTTCCTGTGGACCCAATATTTTACAGCTGCACTGTTATTTCCTTTTTTGAAAAACCCTATCTGTTTCAAATATGCATGACTAAAAAAAGACTTCATTATTTGTTTTTTAACAAAATATACTGTAGAGAATTTCACATATTGCCTTGCTATTGACATCTATGGATTTGAACATTTATTTTTGCATAGAGAAACTTCTCTGTTTTATAACTTTTTTTATTTTCTATATTTTTTTCTTGTTTCGGACAAAGTTAAACCTTTTTAGTTCTATAGACCCAAATATCACTAAAAACATAGAACTTACCAGTGGTGTAGTCTTAAAAAACAGAGAGTGTATGCTCTAAGCAGAGGGGTATACTCTCAAGGTAGAGGGTAATGGCCTATACCAGAGTTTCTCAAAGTGTGCTCCGCGGACACCTTGAGGCTCCGCCTGAACTTTCTATGGGCTCCGCGGGGTTCCAGGTAAATAAACAAAACATAAAAGACAGAAATAAGCATATTGCAAATGAAATATTTTTAAAAATATGTAGGAATTTGTGTAATTGTATGTGTGTGTCAGAAATAAATGTATCTATAACTAGGTTGAAAAGACATTAATACACTTCGAAGCCATTGATCCATTTGTATTATAGATGTATCTGTTTTCTGTATAATATTTTTGGCTTGAATATATTTTTTTTGTTTCTGCATTTAATTTGTGTAAAAATTCGATTTAGCACGTTCGCTGCCAAATCTGAAATTCAACAGTACTGAGACTACGAGTAATCTCGTAGTTGGCAGCGAGCGTGTTAAAATAAGTGACAAAAAAAGTATTCTCAATCGAATGCACAACGTGAACATCGAAACAGAAAGGAAAAACAGTTTTGTTTTTAGGAATTCCGCCTATTCATATGTTTATAGTTAATAATTTTGCTTAGTAACAAGGCTCTAATGTCCTCATGAGGTACGCGTGTCTCACATTGTTTATATTCTTTCACTTCACTCTTTAAAATGAGTCATTTTTTACTCCATTACTTGTTATATTTACTGAGAAATGTGTTAGTTAAGTTTTGATTGTTTCAATGATAAACTTATAAATGGTTTTAACTTTTCTTTCATATTTTTATTTAAGTGATTTAATATCAAATTCCTTGTTCTATTTCAGTTCTATTTCAATTTAAAACTGCTTTAAATTTTACGCTGCAGCTAGGAAATAAATATTTATTTTCATTTTCACAATTGTTTTGGCTGTAAATTTTATTTCAGAGTTATTTATTTACTAACTGTTAGTTCTGTTTTTTATATAAATTAAAATTCTTTAATCTGTTTATGTTATTTCTACAGTTAAATTTTCTATATTGTTTTTCATTGCACAACAATGTCTGCCGATTCAAACGCCCCTTTTTTGTAAAACTTGTATCATTTAATAAGCTCCTTATTAGATTCCTTTAATATTTATAAGCTGTGTATATAGTTTTTTTTTCTTTTCGTAACTTTAATTGCTTTAATCAGTTTACTTTATTTTTATATTTACTTAGTTATTTAAATTCTCTATGCTGTTTTACATAATTGTACTGAATTTTATGTATAATGTATAATTTTATATATAATAGCAATGTATATTGCTGAAAACGCATTTTTTAAGCATCTTGTATCCCTTTTACACATCTTTAAAATTTTCTTTTAATTGGTCTCTTCCCTTTTTTCAATCTGTAGCAATTCAACCCTTTCCGTCACGGGCAAAATCTGTTAGTAAATAGAGAAATTATCGACTGACACCGGAATTCACAAACGAATTTTTTAAATATTTTGAAATCATCAATTTAAGCTTTTAACGTAAAAGCAAAATATTACTGGTGTCGTTTGCAAGTTTGGAATTAAAATTAGGTATCCGAGACCGGGCACAGTGTACCGGAAAGGGTTATATATATATATATATATATATATTGTTTCTTTACATTTGTCATCATACGGAGAATTTGAAATTTTCTGAGCTCCACCCCTTACTTAGACATTTTGTAAATGGATACTCGCCCTGATATAAATTTAATCCCACCCATATATCTCGTTTTATAAATAGTAGTATTAGTTTTTCTACTAGTTGAAGTTTGTTTAACATGTATATTTTTTAACTGCATACCTGTTTTGAGGCAAAAACAATGACGAATGAAAGTTCCTTTCAAAACTATAATTAATTGCCAAAAATTTTAAATAAAATATCCAAAAAAGTGAACAATGCTGCACCTAACAATACAGCTTGTAGATTTTGCCCCGTCCACTTTAACACTAAAACGATGACCTGCTTCTAAATGTACTTTTTTTAAATAATTCAAAAAAAAAAAAAAAAGCTGAGAGGCGATTTATTTTTGTTGCATATTTGGAAGTACTAGAAACTTAAAGAAGAGCGAAAATATATTCCATAATCGCATCGTTTTATTACGTGAGGAGGGAATAGTGAAAACGTGTTACATAATTACTCATGCATTACTGGAACTACGCATTTTTATTTTCCCAAGTAGCCTATTGGAATTACACGGAAGTATCTCTCTACAAACAAAAAACTGTACAATTTACCTTTTTTTTTTATCTGTGTGTGTGGTTTCCGCCATAAATAGTAATTGTTTTATGGACGCCCCAATGCAATGCATAATCCAAACATAGTTACCCTTTTGAACTTTAATTCTGAGATCATACTGTAAATCCCAAAAGAATATTTTTTATTTTAAAAATGGATATCATTAACCCTTAACAGTGTTGGTTGAACATCGCTCGAGTAAAAATGAGTTTGTTTTTTTCGGTACTAATAGCTATCAGAAATATATGATTAGAGATTAAATGATAGAGAATTTGATTTTTAAATTCTCTAGTATGAATTAAGAATTTCTGTATCAGGAAAAAACCAAACAGAACCTTGGTCAAATGTTGGAAATTACTGCCTCGTATTTTATCCAGTAGATTTTCCCCTGTTCCATAAAAGAAACATTAATTTGTGAACACATAGAGTATAGCGGGTTCAGGGGCTCCGCCTTAGAAATTCTTTTCAAAAAGGATTTCGCGAACCCAAAAGTTTGTGAACCACTGGCCTAGACTATATATACTATAGCTTTCTAAAGAATCAGAGAGTATACGATCTTCCTTTAAAAAAATCTAGAAGGTACACGGCGTATATCCCGTATACCATCCACTATACAGGGTGTTTCGCAACCAGACCGACAAACTTTGAGGAGTGATAGAAAACATGCAGACAAACATTATTAAATAGGAAACCATGGGGCGCAAACGTCTTCTGTAGGAGCTAAGGGCCATTAAAGTTTAAGGTCCAAAACTTCAAACGCTGGTAAAAAACTGAAAAAAGGGTCGATTCGTTTGCGGTTTTCGCTAAAATCATTCTCTAAATCACGAATTTTTTATAAAAAAAATTAAAGGATACGCTCAGAAATTGTCGATAGAGGGCGCTTTAGACTTTAGAGTAATGAACAAATACTTTTTACTTCTTTTGTGCATGGGGTTGAAATTGCTCTAAAGTTTAGACGTTAACTTAAATTTTAAGCCCAAAATCGGATACATGGGGATCGGTTAACTAACGAAAATTAAACTGTGAACCGAGGGGGAGATTTTAAACGCTCATTAACATTGAAGGACTAATCGATTTTGTTGCGGTTTGCGTGGAGGTTATGCCCTTGGTAATTATTTTATTCGAAATGACGTTCAGCTTTGTGTCCTCATTTTTTGATAGAGGGCGCTTCCGACACATCCCGACATTTCAATGGTATTACTCCTGGGTGTTTTACTACCAGACCACCATACTTCCAGGAAGTGTTAAGGATGCAAAAAAGATTCGGAATCACATAGAAATGTAATGTTGAAAATGCCTTTTTTGCGAGTTATGGTTAAAAGAAACAGAGAAAAAAGGAACAGAAATAAGCAGAGAAACAGCAACATGTTAAAGTGACAGAACAGAGTTTATTTAAGGTTTTACTGCAAAAGGTGTTCGAAATTGCGACCAGAAGTAGTACGGCAAGCTTAACAGCGACAGTAGATTGCGCTGCGATTTCCTTGCGATAGATGGCGCTAAACGGTATTGCGCGTGAAAACCGATCACCCTGTATTGATCATTCCCGAACCGGTTCCAGAGGTAGTATAATGGAGTATTCGAATTATAAACTGGTCAACATGTTGCTCGTATATGGACCTGCGGAATTTAACGGACGCGCCGTTTTGAGACTGAACAAGGAGCGTTTTCCACATAGGCATGCACCCCGTATACGACTTTTTCAAGTGTGAACAGTGGGCTTCGTGAAACTGGTTGTATGAGCTTCTTCTGCTGGGGTCAAATGAAAAATTGGGTGTATGAGACTCGTCTACCTTCAGTTAAAGACTTTGCAGCTCGTATTTCTGAAGATATTTCTGCCAGAAATCTATCAAAGTTGAGCAGAATCTTTCAAAACGTGAGGAATTCTATGCGACGCCGATGTCAAGCATACCGGACTACTTCGGGTCATAATTACGAACACCTTTTGTAGTAAAACATTTAAATAAATAGTTTTCAATCACTTTTGACGTGTTGCTGTTTCTCTGCTTGTTTCTGTTCCTTTTTCCTCTGCTCCTTTTAACCATAACTCGCAAAAAGGCATTATCAACGTTACATTCCTATGTGATTCCGAGTCATTTTTGAATCCCTAACACTTCCTGGAAGTATGATGGTCTGGTAGTAAAACACCCAGGAGTAATGCCATTGAAATGTCGGAGATGTGTCGAAAGCGCCCTCTATCAAAAAATGAGGACACAAAGCTGAACGTCATTTCGAATAAAATAATTACCAAGGTCATGAGCTCCACGCAAACCGCAACAAAATCGATTAGTTTGTCCAATGTTAATGAGCGTTTGAAATTTCCCCCTCGGTTCACAGTTTAATTTTCGCTAGTTATCCGATCGCCATGTATCCGATTTTGGGCTTAAAATTTAAGTTAACGTCTAAACTTTAGAACAATTCCAACCTCATGCATAAAAGAACGGTAAAAAGTATTTGTTTGTTGCTGTAAAGTCTAAAGCGCCCTCTATCGGCAATTTCTGAACGTATTCTTTAAATTTATTTTATAAAAAATTCGTGATTTAGAGAATGATTTTAGCGAAAACCGCAAACGAATCGACCCTTTTTTCAGTTTTTTACCAGCGTTTGAAGTTTTGGACCTTAAACTTTAATGGTACATAGCTCCTACAGAAGACGTTTGCGCCCCATGGTTTCCTATTTAATAATGTTTGTCTGCATGTCTACTATCACTCCTCAAAGTTTGTCGGTCTGGTAGCGAAATACCCTGTATAACTAGAGCTTTCGGGAACAATGTACTGTACATATAGGCAACCCTATACTGAATTGATACTGTAATTTCTTGCGCATGCGTGTAGCTCAGATGATTTTACTTCCTACCAGAATTTGTCTAAAAAAATAAAACTTACTTTTGTTTAGCATTTATTTTATCGCCTTTTTTAAATAAAATTTCAGGTATTAGAAAGACTTAACCAAACCGCGGCGCATATGCGAGAAACTTCAGTAGGTAATTTCCTGGCATTTCTTTTTCCCCTTTGAAACATTTAACACATTCGCGGTTGGCCAACGTTAAGAGGCCACTCACGCTCCAGCGCGTGATGTGGGGTGATGTCAAATAGCCAGTCACGCGCTAGCGCGGGAAAATCTTTCACTGATTCTTTGTTTGTGTTGTGTGGCTTCTGAGAAAAACCCACTTCTACAGTGCGGCATTAACTATCATCACATTCTCACGTAAGCAGGAGCGAACGTGTTAACAACGTTTGAATATATTTTTGTAATAGCTTTAACGTCAGATGAATATTTGAAAAGTTACGTAAGAAAAGTAGAATAACATTTACTAGTTTCTTCTTACTTTGAATATTTCAAGCAAAAGTGCAAGACAAGATTTCACGTCTAACGCATTAAAGATTATTAGCAAATTTAATTGTTTCAAACACATGCTAATTACTATCTTTATTAGAATAAATAACCTTTCGTCAAAAACTTTGCTATGAAACTTAATAAAGTTCAACTTAATGAATTTACTAAGTGTATGATAATTAATATTCCAATATTTCTTTTTCTATTTTTGAAATTCTAATTATGTTGTTTTTATTAAAGTTTGGTGTAAATTAAATGGAAGCGCACTTTTAAAACGTAGAATTATGCTTAGCATTTATTTTATTTCCTTTTATAAATAAAATTTCAGGTATTAGAAAGATTTAACTAAGACGCAATTCATATGGGGAAAAACAGCAATTAATTTTCTGACATTTCTTTTTCCACTTTGAAACATTTAACTACGTTTGAAGGTATTTTTGCCATGTCAGATGAATGTTAGAAAAGTTATATAAGAAAAATAGAGTAATATTTACTTTGAAATTTAACTAATTCTAATTATGCTGTTTTCATTAACTATTTAGTGTAAATTTAATGGAAGCACCTTTTTAAAATGTAGAATAATTAATTTGATTAAAGTAACGTTTAAACTCTGTAATACATGAAACATTTGAATGTGAAAACGAATTTTTCGATGATAAATTTATTTCCGTTTTACAGAATTTTTCATCTTTTATTTTTTTTATCCCTTGTTGTATGATGTATTTTCATGAGTCTCTTTTGAATGAATTGATTGAATGCAGGAAAATTTTAATCTCCCGAAACTTCTTTATACACATCCCTCCATGTCGTTTTAATCAAGCAAGAATGCCAGAGAAATGTAATAACGCAATGTGACGTCTACAGTGAAGACATTGTTTGAATTCTAAGATAAATACCGGGTGTCCCAAAAATGACTGATGGATTTTAAAATCCAATAACTTGCAAACGATGACAGCTATTTAAAAAATTTTCGCAGGAGGATTATGTATAATGTCAGGAGTTTTTTTACCGAAATTTTTTTGTTTTAGTTCGAATTTCAAACAACAGGTGGCGCTGACGGCTATTGAAGGCCAGGTGATCAGTGCTGAGTGAAACGTCGACCTGGCCTTCAATCGCCGTCAGCGCCACCTATTGTTTGAAATTCGAACTAAAATAAAAAATTACGGTAAAAAAAATTCCTGACATCATACATAACCCTCCTGATTTTTTTTAAATAGCTGCCACCGTTTGAAAGTTATTGAATTTTTAAATCCATTAGTCATTTTTGGGACACCCGGTATGTAATATATGATGGATTTGAATTTAAAATTGTATTTTTGGATTAATCATTCATAATTGTTATTATTAGTTTTTTAATTAAAGAGTTTTATAAAAAAAACTATCACTTTAAAGATGTAGAATAAAATCATTTCCTTATATTTAAATTTATTAACCCTTTAACGATCATAGCATTTTCATTGCTAAGATGTCGAAATAAATGAATGCCACCGGTAATAAAGAACAAATATATTTGTAAATAAGAAAACGTGATTTTTCACATACAAAATAAAAGAGATATTTTTAGATAAAAATACCGGTGTCAGTGTTGCGTATCGGAATTAAAATTTTGTGGTTTCGTGGCGAAACCAATGAACGTTAAAGGGTTAATAGGGTTCGTACGCTTCAAAGATATTCAAGGAATGTTCTCAGAATTTTCTCACAGTAATACAGGGTTGTTCAAATTAAAATATCCCTGTTTGAGACGCACTAGCAAGAGAAGCAGTGGATGAAACACTTTTATATTTGGAGCATATACATATCAGACCATGGGGAACTGATTGGTGCAATAAAAATTTTTTTGTTCAAATAAAGGCCACCAGGGGATAAAAAGGCGCTGCAAACGGTTTTAAATAAAAAAAAATTAAATAGAATTTTAAATTCCCGCCTCTAAGTTCTTCGCCTTATAAGAACACTAATTAATCGCAGCATATACTAATAAAACCTAAACGAATAGTACTATTAAAAATTATTGGTGGGAATCAACAATTTGGCAACAAAATCCTTGGTCATGTTGCATTTTTCTTATCTTAAACTGATCGCAGCGCCTTATCATCACCTGGTGGCCTTTGGTTGAACTATTTTTTTTTTTTTTTTTTTTTTTTTTTTTTTTTTTTTTTTGCACTGTTCAATTTCCCATGGTCTGATATGTATACCTTCCAAATATGAAGACATTTCATCCACTGCTTCTCTCACTAGGGTGTCGCAAATAGGGATACTTTAATTTGAACCACCCTGTATTTGGCTTATAGAGTAATTATAACCATTTCGGACCCAGGGTTCCGATTTGAGGGCCTCGGTTTATTTTGTTTAGCATTTATTTAGCTTCCTTTTCAAAATAAAATTTCCGGTATTGAAAAAACTTAACTAAGCCTCGGTAAATATGTGGAAATCACATTAATTAATTTTCTGAGATTTCTTTTTCCACTTTGTAACATTTGACAACATTTGAAAATATTTTTGTCGTTGGTTTAATGTCAGATGAATGTTAGAAAAGTTACTTAAGAAAAATAGCATATCATTTAGTTCTTTCTTTTGAATATACCAAACAAAAATGCAAGAAAACATTTCACATCTATCATACTTTGGATTATTTATTACCAAATATAGCTGTTGCGAACATGTTAATTACTTATCTTCATTAGAACAAATCATCTTTTGTCAAAAAGCTTTGCTATAAATTTTAATAACCTTTAACTTAATAAATTGAGTAGAAAAGGGAAATTGTTTAAAGTAACGCTTTAAGGGGACTCAGGGATTGATCGATACGGAAAAACATGTAAACAGAGCTCTCACTTCGAGTCCATATAAAAACAGAAGTATTCAATATAATTTATTTAAACTTTCTGATATTTTAAAGGTATGTTTGTAGTCTTATAAAATTATAAAATGAAGTACTTCAATGTAATATAATAAGAAATATAGCAAAATTTATATAACACAAAAAAAAAATGTTATATCACCAACACCAAAATATCTTAACGTTGAATGACATAACAACCTAATTTTTGCTTTAAAATGATCCGGAAACATTATTCTATAGAATGAATTAAGGATATAACTATCACTCAAAAACAACATTATTAAAAAAACTCTCAAATTTAAAAGTTTTAAAAACTCTTAAAAATACAACTTTTTTTTCATTAAAAATACTCAAAATATTAAACTATCTAAACTATATTAATTCATTCTATTGATAATGATGTTATATGCATGCAAAAAAATTTTTAAGCCATTCCATCAAATAGCTTTTTTTTTAAATCCTGGTGTTAGTCGTCAAAAATCAAGTTTTGAGAAAACGCGACTTAAAGTTGAAATTATATGGGTGCGGCTATGAAAGTGTTGATACATAAATGCTTATACTAATTCCGTTAAAAATGCAAACATTTTTATGCGGTTTTTTGCATTGAGTTAAGAATTAATTGAATAGTCAAACTAGATCATAAAAAACGATTTTTTGAAAAGTTTTTAACCCTGAGCCCCCTTAACTCTATAATACATGAATCATTTGAATATAAGAACCAATTTTCTGATGATTATTCTACTTTCGTTTTACAGAATTTTTCATCCTTTAAATGTTGTCTGATGTATTTTCATGTGTCTGTTTTTAAATTATTTGATTGAATGCATGGACATTTTATTCTCCCGAAACTTCTTTATAACTATCAAACAATTAATTTTACATTCCATATTATTTTAATAAAGCAAGAATGTCACAGAAATGAAATAACCTTATCTGAAATCTAGACAGAAGACATTGTTTGAATTCTAAGATAAATATGTAATGTATGATTTATTTCAAATTAAAAGAGTATTTTTGGATTAATATTTCTTAATCATTATCCATAATAGTTTTTTTAATTGAAGAGTTTTATTAATAATTATCACTTTAATCACTTAACTACCCGTAAGTTGTACGGGCAAGAACAGTGCTTGATCCATCACTTAAAGCTTTTTGACATCAATAAATTTTTTAATACTTTATATATAATTGAATTTCATACTATTTAATAGGCAGAAATTATTAGAACTGAAGCAAAGCAAATAAATTTTAAAACGAGAAAACTTTTCATTCACATAAACAATCACGTCGACTGATATCTTATTCTATATGTTTGGCTCTATACGCTTCAGTCAATTTTTGAAGATTTAGTTAACATCCTATTAAAATTTTTTGAAGACCGCTTTCATGTGACTGTTTGTTTTTGAAGACGATATTTATGGTAACAGATATATTAAAATTCTCTGTACAAAATGACTTATATAGAGGTACTAAATATTACGAAAAATTTGTAATATTTATATACCAAATATTACGAATGTATTAGCTTTAATAAAGTGGTTTTTATTCCCATTTAATTTATAGTACCTTAAAAAAAAATAATCAGTTAAAACCCTTTAACCCTTTAACGATCATAGCATTTTCATTGCTAAGATGTCGAAATAAATTATCGACACTGGTAATTAAGAACAAATATATTTCTAAATAAGAAAACGTGATTTTACACATACCAAATAAAAGGGATATTTTTAGATAAAAATGCCGGTGTCAGTGTTGCGTATCGGTATTAAAATTTTGTGGTTTCGTGGCGAAACCAATGAACGCTAAATGGTTAAGGGGCAAGCCAGTTGCGTTTGTGTAATTCTGAATTTCCACCGGAAATCTGAAAAAAAAATCAAAATAATGAAAAGCGATTTCCCGATTTATTTTTTCCACCAAAGTTAGGAAAGTAAAATTTAATAACATTTTTTCTTGTGCAAATCTTTATTAATCTTCAACGTACCTCGAATTTTTCAAAAGACATTTAAATTAAGAGAAAATATCTGTTCATAGTTACTGGAGAAAGTTTACCTCACTGATTGCAATTGAACAATGCTAAAAAACAAACTCTACTCACTAATAGATATGTCAGTAAAACTTCAATAAATGGCATATTTTTTAAATTTCAATAAATCTTAACTTATAATTTGTTTGATTTGGATAAATAATTTCATCTTTTATTTACCTAAAAGTACCTCCACCCACACCCCCCGAATAAAAAATAATCGGTATTGAAAGTATTAAGTTAAATGGAATTTTTGAATTTCGGAAGTTAGATTTTTCGTCATACGATTTTATTTGGTGTGTTTCTTTGGTTTCTCGAAAAAACTCAAAAAAAAATTTTTGTGGAAAATAGACAAGTAGCGAAGATTTTACGATTAGAAAGAATTTACGATAATTTTAAACAAGTTTTTTTTGTATTACTGAATTAAATATTTTTTTACAGCAGGTAAAATACAAAAAAAAGAAGCTGTAAAAAATAACAATAATTTTAAGTGTCTGCAATTTTGTAATTAAAATAAAAAAATTCGACATTTTTAGATTTTTAATAAAATAAATAATTGTGACAAATATGAAGAAATGAATTTCTGATTTCGGACAATTATTTTTATGAGTTCATCGCAAATAGACCGAATTTTTTAAAACCGAGATTTTTTTTTTTTTTTTTCGAAAACAATAATTTTTTATTCTAAAAGATTATTAAACATTTGTGAACGAAAAGAATGTTTCTAAGTCTTTTCTATTCACTGAAAAATAATTTTAAAGATGATCTATATTTATAACACTAATAAATAAATGATGTCTTATAACTGTCTCCATAAATTATATTTCGTGTTACAAATAATTTTCATAAATTCGCTTAACCCCTTCGCGACGCGAGCCTTTTACGAAATTTTTAATGTTTTGTCACCGGCTTTTAAAAACAGAAGTTTTTGACTTATTAAATCGAGAAATAAATAAGGCATTAAATAAGACAAATAAATAAATTAGGCGATTAATTAAGCAAATATTACAGTAAAATTTTACTTCTTAAGCCTTTTTCAGGCACGTATACGCGTCCATCGTCCCCAAGGGGTTAATGTTCAAATCCTCCTTCATTACGAAGAAGCATTAATTGCTTTGCATATATCTGTTACAAAAGCGGAAATAAGCATTTAAACACTCTTATATAGAGAATTTTAAAATATCTGTTACCATAAATATCGCCTTCAAAAACAAAGAGTCGCATGAAAGTGGTCTTCAAAAAATTTAATAGCGTATGTTACCTAAATCTTCAAATATTGCCTGAAGCGTATAGCGCCAAACATATAAAATATGTTATCAGTCGACGTGATTGTTTATGTGTTTGAAAAGTTTTCTACTTTTAAAATTTATTTGTTTTGCTGCAGTTACGATAATTCATAAAACTAGAAAGTATTTTTAAAATGTGAAGTTGATATTTTGTCACGCGACTAGCAGAAAATAATATTTTGAAGAAATAAACGAAATTTCTTTCTTTTCATGATTAAAACATTCGCTATTTTTCTTTCATGTGAAGCATAAAAACACGAGCTGTTGTCCTTATACAGGGTGGCGAGTAGTCAAGGTACTAATGCACAGTCGTGAAAAATGCTGAGTATCATTATTTTGTTAAAGTGAAGTTTGATTTCTTTAGTCTCTTTATATTATTTACTTTCCATGCTTAGAATATTGATTTGTTAAAAAATAATAAATAATGTGATTAAATACCTTATTTACTCGTGTATAGTGCGCACGCGTATATAAGGCGCACCCCTACTTTACAAGTAAAAATGGTGATTTCTTAGAATCTCGTGTATAACGTGCATCATAAATTTGATACGCTAATGAAGAATGACCAAATTAATTTTAAAAAAAAGTCGAAACAAATATTACACAGGACCAGAAAACAAGACAAAAATGCATTTTTAGACTTCGGGTTGTAAGAGAATGACGGGAAATAGGAATGAGTGACGGTAAAGAGAATTGCTAATTAGCGTTTAGATAATGTCATTAGCTCTGTTGTATAAAAAACTGCAAAGAGTGAAATAAATATGCAGTAATACTTAAATTAAGTAACATTTTCCGAGTTTTTATATCTTTTTTTTGAATAATTTCTTGTTTCATATGTATATAGTTCGACTTTATCCAACAATAAAAAAATATTCCGTATATAAAACGCACCTAGGAGTTTTGCCCTAAATTTTTGAAAAAAAGCGTGCGCCTTATACACGAGTAAATACGGTAGAGTGATGGCCATAAATGTAAAGAAGCGATATCATAGATGCCAACAGTCGTAATTCGTTTAGTCAATTCGTTTCAGAATTTTAAATAGAAAAAAAGGTTTTTTTATTATTTTTACTGATTCCTTTAAATTAATTCTAATTAAAACAGCAAATTTTTTTATATGAAATTTCTTGTACAAACTTAATATTTTTAAAACAAATATAGATATCTATGCTGTTGCGCATGCCTGAATGATTCATTCAAATAGTAAAATCCTTATTTTGCCTATCACTTGTTTGTACTAAAATTATAAAAGAAAGCTGCCTTTAATATCAATATATCAAATATATTACAAACATAAAACTATATTTATATAATTTTGTTCATATATTTATATACACTCGTGTCTAAAATTAAGTTCATACTATAAAATTTGTGAAAAGTGATGAACTAATGCACTGTATTGCAACGAAATTTGACGCAAAATTACATTACAATGGGAGATAGAATATACTAACATAACAATATGGAGAAGATTTTTACTGTGAATTAAGAAACAAGGTATAACAAAAAGTGCAAAATAGCCTATCAGAAATAAGCATTGATTTCGATAAGAGTGTATCTAATATGGAGTATGATCACCGAGGATTGATATACAAGCATCACAAAGATCTCTTATGCTGTTTATTAGGGTGTAAATAAACCATCACGACAAGGAAACACTTTTTTTTCTAATACAAGGCTTTTAACTCCTGGTGGGTTCAAGAAGGAGAATTACGCTATGCAACGACTATTCCCAAAATGTCCAGTAGGATTGAGGCTCGGAGACTACGAGGGTCAAATGAAAAGTCGAATAGGATTAAGGCTCGGAGACTAAGAAGGTCATTCAAATGTCGAATTGCCGCTTATTCAAGAAAATTATCAACAACATTATCTTTGTGTGAATTCGCATTATCATTCATAAACATGAAATCTGGGCCTACAGTTACCCGGAACAACCACACAAAGATCTCAAGAACCTCATTATTGTAGCGATGTGCGTTCACAATACTTTTAATCGTAGACTTGCAGTGCTATACGACTACCCAACATTATAAAAGGCAAAGATTCGTTTGCCACCAAATCTGTCTAGTTATTTTAGATAGGAGGGATGATAGGGAGCTTCATGTTCTCATTAGATGAAGTTTCAAGGAGAATCACTCTGCATGTTAAATCTAGACTAATCACTGAAAAGAATACGCCACATATATACAAGACCGATGTCTTCGGCTGCACAACAACCGGCCTCTCCTGTTACATCCAATGAAAGGAACACATACGACTGGATCCCTTCAAGAAGGGAGTCTTTTACGAAATTTTTTAATGTTCTGTCACCAGTTTTTAAAAACAGAAATCTGTGAGTTATTAAATAGAGAAAATGCTTTTCAGGATAGGGCTCTCAAAAAATTATATATATATATTTATATAAATACTTTTATAAATACATCCAAAGTTATTCAGACAATACCATTAAATAAACCAATGAAACCAGTATTTTTACAATCATATTATTAAAAACAGTTGAAGTTTGAAGTGAAATAGAAGGCAGATTACCAAAATAATGAAAGATAAATGGATAAAAAGACAGTAGAAGGCTTTTCTATTAAACTACTTCAGGGGTGTATAGTTTAACAAAAAAGCAAAAACATCCAACCAGTTTCTGTTATGAGTCATGCTGAAAACTAAGAATTCGACTCACAATACACCCGACTGGCTGGAAGCTATTCACATGACAAATTAGTAGAAAGATACTTATTGAAGAAAATAAAATCAATATGAGAAAATAACAATAATATAATATTCCTTAAAAAAAAGAATATATATACTAAAATATTTACCATTACCCAAATCCTAGCAAGATTTGTAGTGCAATCAGATACAAACTACATGTGACTTACTAACAGTCAATATATAATAACACTATTAATGAAAGGCAGGTTGCTTGTACAAGTGTGGCCTGCTTTCGTGGCGTCTGTGCATGTATTCTGCTCTGGAGAAACAATCGGCATTGAAAAATGTCCACCCTCTGGGTACCCAGTCAGGCCTCTACATTCAACTTTAAAATTTCGAATTCATATTGAAAATTCTAAAATAAGAACCTTTACTTTCGATAATCCCGAAACGCCTGTCATTATATAAAGAAAACTATACTATAGAAAATTTTTGCTGTGAATATAAAATTTCAGAATTAAAAAAGAGGGCAAATCTGGCAACCCAGCCCAATTTCGTTCTTTGACAAAAAATAACCATGAAAATTTCGAAAACAGCAAGATTTTGTTGACGAAGTAACGTGCTATTCTGTTCAACAAACATTCTTCTATCTTTACAGGAGTCTTTCCAGAAGATTTGATGGAGAACATTTGATTTGGTTCCAAAATACTTAACCTTCCGTCTACCAGACGGGTCCATTGGACCCGACAGCAATATTTCTGGTGTCAATGGTAAAATGAGAAATTGTCGATTGACACCGGAATTTATAAAGCACTTGTCTAGATATTACGAATTCCTTAATTTAAGCTTTCATTGTAAAAGCAAAATTATATTAAAATATTACTGGTGCCGTTTCCAAGTTTGGAATTAAAATTAGGTGTTGCCGTAGATAAATAGGTGTTTTGTCTGGTAGACGGAAGGTTAACGATGTCATTTTTTATGTTATTCAAACAGTTAATATTTTTTAGTGAAAAGAATTTTTGAGAGAGAAAAGCAAAGAGCAATCGGACGGAACAATGTCCTAAGAGTAAAGAGGGTGAGTCAGAACAGCAATCGAATGCAAGGAATTTGTTTCTCCTCGTATTTGAAGGATGTCCGAAAAGCCTTTCTTTTGCAAATCATGTGCTATTATTTAAATCAAATTGCAACATTTTCCGTAAGTACAAAACAGGTTTTACACAGACTTAAAAAATATTTTCATAATAAAAATACTACGAAATGGCTTTATAAAAATACTGGTGCGAATAGAATATAAAAATTGTTGATGACGGCCGATCTGTTTCAGTATAAAATTGTAGACCGCATTTTCAACAACGAAAAATATCCTTTTATGAAAACATTAATCCCAATAGATCAAGGGATGGATACTCAAGAATGCAAAAAAACCTGATCCAGCTTGAATAAAAGTTCCATTCAGATCGCTAAAACCTGACTGCTATAGAACAATGTTTTGGTCTCTATTCGTAAAATTGGATCGACTATAAGATACTTCCACCAAACCAGACCATCAACTCTGAAAATTACTATTCACAGTTGGAGGAACAGAAGGCATAAATTTCCAGAAAACACTCCGAATTAGCGAACAAACGAGGTTATACCTTCCATTGTGATAACTCTATTCAGCATATATCTTAGACCAGGCCTGTCCAACCTTTTACTACGCAGGGGCGCACCTCAGCTTTTGGTAAGCAATGAAGGGCGCCATTATAAACATGGCTCAAAACATGCAAAAACATCATTTTTAAATATTAGTAGTAATACATATATATATATGTATATATATATATATATATATGCAAATGAGTCATAATGCTCCTATAAATCTAAAAATGCCATGTAAATAAATAAATAAATATTATATAATATAATATAATATAATAACAGTAAATTGTTATAAATTTCGAATAATACATGTTTCTGCGACGGGTCATCTAAAACATTTTCGAACTGGAAGGAGCCATAAAATGAAATATTGAAATAAGTTCAGACATCATCCCATTAAAATAAAATGTTTTTCAAAGATATTCTTAGGTTTTTTTTTTTTTTGAGACACAAGTATTCTGATATAACAATGAATTTTTTGTGGGTGTAAATTAGTCATTATAAAAAGTACAGAAACAAAGTCATGAGTGGTTCCAAAGAGAAAATATGAAAGAGTTTTCATTGATGGAAATCATTTCGCACGATTTTACAGAATTAAAAAAAAAAGTTACTTAAAGTTTCAATGGTCTGCGGGAGAAAAGGACAGCCTTTATCCCTCTTATAAAACAGCCTAATGGACTGCGCAACGACGCAAATAACATAAACAAAAATACTGAACTTTCATGCACGAAGGAGAAGGATCGCTTATTTTTTTTTCACATTTTACTTCTTAACTTAAAAAATTATTGCCGACATTTGTTAATTCCTATCTGTTTAATTTCCATAAAAAGATTTATAAATTAGTAAAGGAATAAGACAGTACATGATAAGTTAAAAAAAAAATAGTGCTGTTGCCTTTCTTTTAATACGTTACGTACATTACAATTATTAATACATGAAATACTCTGGTAGTTATTTTTAAAACATCTCTCATGAAAATATCAAAAATTTTAAATAAAGTGTCCTTTACAAGGTAATTGAATTGAATTAAAAAGAAAAAATATTAGTAGCGGGAAACTTTCGAAAGGGCGCTAAGAAAACCTGAAAAGGATGCCATGGCGCCCGCGGGTGCCACGCTGGACAGCCCTATCTTAGACAATCCGAAACAAACACCTTGCATTCGATTGAGAAATTCAGTTCCCCCCCCCCCCCCCTTCTCTCCAGACATTGCTTCGTCCAAAGTCCGAGAGCTATTTTTATTTTCTCAAACGTTCGCTTCACCAAAAAAAATTAATTCTTTGAATGACATAAAAAATCACCTCGATAAGTATTTTGCCATCCAATCAAATATGTTTTTGAAAGAAGGTATTATTAGACTGCTGGAAGAATAAAAGAAAATTTGTTCAACATATTTTCACGAACATTCATCAATAAAATATTGCCCCTATTGAAATTCGTGTAGTTTATTTTTTTGTAAAAAAATGAAAAATACTTTTTTGATAATCTAATATGATAGCACAGATATTTCATAACTATTCTTAAAATATATATCTCACTTTTTAGTTGCGGGTGTATCCTGTCACATTTGCAACGCATAAAAATTGCTTTTTTAGACATAAAGATAATGAATCAAAAAATCGATGCTGTTATACTATGCCATAGAGATTTTGGGTGAACATGTAATTTGAAAGTTTAAGCTACATATCCTTTGAATTCAAATTTAATTTTTAAGCAAATGTGTGAGAAACGCCTACATTGATTTGACAAGTTTCTCTTGAGCTATTCCATCTCAATTCAGGCAGGCAGTATTGATATGCGTCAATTCACCATCACCGATTTTTTTTCAAAAAAATACAGTAGTTACACCTAAGTAAAACACAAAATTTCCCAAAAGGATTTTTTCCAAAAAATTTTTTTTCTCCAGTTCAGCACTTTCAAATTTGTGATAAAATTGACAATTTTCAGAAAAACTGAAAAACGCTTCATTTTGAAATGAACACAGTACCAAACATACTCAACATATTCAGTCAATTTATTTTTTACAAATAGTTATTAAACTGAATTTTACTTTAGCACAGTTTAAAAAAATATAGTGACATTTTTACTTAATTAAAAAAAATTAGTTTTTAAGTCCAAAAAATATAATTATTACTAAATTTAAGATTTTTTTCAAAATGAAAAAAAAAATATTATAGAGCTAAACATTGGTGGCAATCCAAAGAATTTTAATGGAAATTTTAGAGTAAAATTTATTTTAACCCTGAGGTGCATACAAATTTTGTAATTCAATTTTAACTTATGCAAAATTTTGTAAAATCGCTACTTTTGAAGTGTAATTTCCCAAAAACACCATTTTTTAAAAATCTGATAATATGCTCAATAGATACCTTATTAGTTTCTAATAAATACCTTACAGGCAAATCGTGTGTTTTTGCTTAGAAAATTTTATATGATTTTTGAAAAAAACATGTTGTTTTTTTTTTTTTTTTTCAAAAAACCAGAAAGTTAAGATTTTTTTTATTTAACCGAATTTATAATGTAATTAATATTTCAAACTAAAAAGTACAACACTGGTACATAATTATTGCTTTTAAATTATAGCTAACCATTTGCTTAAGTTTAAAATTGTATAAAATACAGCTACTAGTAGAATTAGGATTGATCATATGTCATTTCATTCCATACTCATAAATGTATCAAATTCACCTACAGTGTGTTAAATATTTTGTTATATAGTATTGATATAATATATTAATATGCAGATACATACATTACAGAAGAATTAGATACTGAAAATTTCTTGTATTAACTTTAAAATCTTATCATTGAATGTGTGAACTTGTGCAGATTGTCCTATTGGAACTGGTTTTTCCATTTTTAGAAGCACATTTTCCAATAGTAATGCACATTCATCTTTTTTCTTTCCAGATTATTCTTTCCACTGGAAATCTTTAACGGAGTATGGGGGTACATGAATGATACTTTAATGTCATTAAATTCTTGTGATATACCATTGATTTGTCCTATCCACCAATTATTTTCATAAATGCATCCAATGAAATCACCAATTTGGAAATCATGTATTGAATATCGTTTTTTTATTTGGATGGAGGTTTCAACTTTTGTTAATTCAATTTTAATTGTTCGTCCGATATAACTCATGATACAGCTCATGCAGTTTGTGCCATAGAAAAAAAAATAAAAAACCAATTATTTAAGTTGTACCAAATCTAAACACTGGAATCAACTGTGTATATATCAGATGGAGCTGAGCACATTTTAAAAACAAATATCCCTTTTATGAATTACACAAAAATAATAAAGTTGTACGAAAAAAATGGATTTTTTCAGCTACTGGCCATGGTAAAAGTGCATGTGATGCTATAGTGGGTTTATGCAAGCATTATGCAACAAAATGTAATCTCCACAATGAGCCAATAAGAGCTATCTGAGATTCTGTCTTATTTGTTGCTGAACTTTCCTTTCTGTTAAAAAAATATCATTCTGCTACTTCTAGACAAAAAGATTATTCAAGATTATAGAGCTAATAAAGAGAAAGTATATGCCAATGTAAGATCTATTGTTGGTATACGATCTAAACATTATTGAGTGATTGAAAATAATGAAGGTTATATGGGACGAACGATTAAAAATGAATTAACAAAAGCTGAAACATCTAGCCAAATAAGAAAACAATATACAATACATGATTTCCAAATTGGTGATTTTATTGGATGCATTTATGAAAATAATTGGCGGATAGGACAAATCAATGGTATATCACAAGAATTAGATGACATTAAACTATCATTCATGTACCCTCATGGCCCAGCTATAGATTTCCAGCAGCCAGAAGAATTTGGAAAGAAAAAAGATGAATGTGCATTACCATTGGAAAATGTGCTTCTGAAAATAGAAAAACCGATTCCAATAGGACAAACTCTGCGAGTTCACACTTTCGATGATAAGGATTTGAAGTTAATTCAAGAAATTTTAAGTAAGGTATTTGTACCCCATATGGACAGGGCTCTCAATATGGACACCCCTAATATTTTTAAAGGTAATAATTTTGATAGAGAGATGGCTCAACATTTTCGCGAAGAAAAGCAGTTGAAAAGATAATTAAGGCTGAATAGTGTAAAAAAGCGCGCTGTTCGCCATTTAGGAGGAAACTTGTTGTTTCGAGATGTGCTGATCTTAATTACTTGTAAGCTTAAATTCTTATTAGATATGGTAAAATTACATTAAATGTTTAAATGTGGAGCATTTTAGAAAGCTAATAAAACATATTTTCGATTGCTATTGCATATTTTGCTTAAAAATATTTTTCTTATTCATTTGTTACAAGATTTAGTAAAACTACGCCCGGTTCCCAATATAGACAGCTTATGTCCCCATCGACTACAACTGTAAGAAAGAAGAAAATTCAACGTTGCCTAGCAAAAAATTGAAAAGGCATCAAAGTGGTAAAATCTTTGTTCAACAAGATGCCATTTGAACAATCCTCCAAATACCTTCCTCCAAAAAACCCTTGCAGAAAAATAAAAAGAATACCCCCCCCTCCCCCGTAGGATATTTGTTGGCGAAATCGTAGGTACCAATGGTATGACTTCCTCAACAAAAGAGAGCTGGTACTGTTTCTTTTGCAGTATTGATGCTTTTTCAAACATGCGGACGTGCATCATATGTGGCAAATATGTTCATGAGGATTATGTGGGACTTACTGCCCATGGTGAAAAAGTTTTTATTTGTTTATGCTGTGAGGACTGAGTAATAACAGACGTAAATTCGCAGACAGATGCAATAAATCTCAGCAAAACCAACAATATTATTTTATAATATTTACTAGTAACTAAGGGGCTTTGCATGGGTCTTTGAAGGGTAAAAACCGAGAATGACCCCTCCCCTTTCTAAAATGCATGTTCTGAAGATATTTACTATCCCCCCTCCTCCTCCGAATACTTTAAGATACATTTTTTTATTTCCTCTCCTCTAAAATCCCCTGGAAAAGTGGCTCTTCCATACACACTGTGTAGAAAGTGAATAAGGAAACACCTGTCCATAATAGGGACAGGTAGTTCCTTATATGGACGCTTGTAAACATTTTTTGTTTTTATCATTTAAATTAAAGCAGACTAATTACAAGGTCGCTAGTTTTAATAATGATAGTCAATAGTCCAATGATAGTGGTCACATATTTTTGGACTCCTATGACTTGTACATGGGGGTGAAAAAAATACATTCTCCTTAGGGTGTACATATTGGGTACAAGTACCTTATCTAATTCTACTGTAATGTATGTATCTGCATATTAATATATTATATCAATACTATATAGCAAAATATTTAGCACACTGTAGGTGAATTTGATACATTTATGAGTATGGAATGAAATGACATATGATCAATCCTAATTCTATAAGTGGCTGTATTTTATACAATTTTAAACTTAAGCAAATGGTTTGCTATAATTTAACAGCAATAATTATGTACCAGTGTTGTACTTTTTAGTTTGAAATATTAATTACATTATAAATTCGGTTAAATAAGAAAGATCTTGACTTTCTGGTTTTTTGAAAAAAAAAAAAAAAAAAAAATACACAACATGTTATTTTCAAAAAATCATATAAAATTTTCTAAACAAAAACACACGATTTGCCTGTAAGGTATTTATTAGAAACTAATAAGGTATCTATTGAGCATATTATCGGATTTTTAAAAAATGGTGTTTTTGAGAAATTACACTTCAAATATAGCAATTTTACAAAATTTTGCATAATTTAAAATTGAATTACAAAAGTTGTATGCACCTTAGGGTTAAAATAAAATTTGCTCTAAAACTGCCATTAAAGGTCTTTGGATTGCCACCATTGTTTAGCTTTAAAATATTTTTTTCATTCTGAAAAAAAATCTTAAATTCAGTAATAATTATATTTTTTGGACTTAAAAACTAAGTTTTTTTAATTAAGTAAAAATGTCACTATATTTTTTAAAACTGTGTAAAGTAAAATTCAGTTTAATAACTATTTGTAAAAAATAAATTGACTAAATATGTTGAATATGTTTGGTACTGTCTTCATTTCAAAATGAAGCGTTTTTCAGTTTTTCTGAAAATTGTCAATTTTATCACAAACTTAAAAGTGCTGTAACTGGAGAAAAAAAAATGGGGAAGAATTCCTTTTCGGAAATTTTGTATTTTACTTAGGTGTAAATACTGTATTTTTTTTTTTTTTTTTTTTTTTTTGAAAAAAATCGGTGATGGTGAATTGACATGCCCTGCCTGAGCTGAGATGGAATTGCTCTCTTTCTTTTAAGCCATTCCGGCTCAGTGTGTCCGGTCTGTACACACCTAATTTTAATTCCAAACTTGCAATTGGCACCAATAAAATTTTAATAAAATCTTGTTTTACAATAAAAGCTTAAATTAAGGAGTTCTTGATTTCTTAAAAAGTCGTTTGTAAATACCCGTGTCAGTCGATAATTTCTCATTTTACTAACAGAATTTTTTCAGCGCCGGAAAGGGTAAAATGGGGTTTTTATTAAAAAAAAAAAATAAACGGAAAAATAAGCGAAAGATAATCAAAACATGCATAATATTCATGTTTAGAAAATAGCGCTAAAAGTCAATTAGCGCTAAAGTCTGCATTTACTATCTAAAGTTAAAAACACCTTTCTCCTTGAAAAATTTAAACATTTACAAATATATTTGAAAAACCAAGCTTAAGAGGAATGTTGGTTATTTAATTACTAAACAATTGCGCATCTTCAAAAGTGCTATATTATGCATTTTTCTGAAGTCTCATTTCCATGAATCTGTTAAGTACACTATGATTAGATTCCAGAGATATCATTCTCCATTTCAGACTCCTAACGACATCCTCTGCTGTTTTCACCAAGTTAAACGTCATACACCTCAACAAATTTCGAATGTTTGTAAAGAAGGTGTTTAAAATGTAAAGCAAAAATTGTAATGATGAAGTTTATTTATTTATGAAAGAATTTGTTGGTTATTCTTTAACCTTTTCAGTACGGAGTATATCTGTTTGAAATAACTATTAACCCCTTGCGGCGCGGTGGTATATTTCCGAAACCGCTTAATTTTAATTCCCAAACACTACAACCCTACATCACTACATCCCAACATTGGCATCGGAATTTTGATTAAAAATTTTTAAGTTTATTGAATTTTGGCAAAATAGCCTTTTTTTTTTTTTTAATTACAAAAAAAAGTTGTTTTCAAATTCCGGTGTCAATCACCAATTTTAGAACTTAAGCAATGAATTTGTTCTGCGCCGCAATGGGTTAAAAGAATTTATTAGAAAATACGAACTTGCTTATATTCAGGTATGTCATAAAACAAAAATTTCAATTAAATATTCTTGGTGTAAGTAAAATTAAAATTAAGTGTCCTTTTTTAGGGACACGGCGCCGGAAAAAGTTAAAAAAGCAATTTTTGTAAAATAATTATAACTTCCTAAAAATGTTAATTATTTAAATTTTACAAAATTGCCTATCTTGACAGGTGCTATATCATGCATTATTCTAAAGTCTCGTTTATATTAATCTATTAAGTACATTATGGTTAGTTTTAGAGATTTCAGTTTCCATTTCAGACACTAAATGACGTCCCTTACTGTTTTCACCAAGGTAATGACGTCATACAAACTTAAACAAATTTTGAATGTTTCTAAAGACGATGTTTATAATGTAATACAACAATCGATGTGGTAAAGCTTATTTATTTATAAAAGTACTAGCAGGCTAAGCCCGCTGAGCTGGTCTATTTTTCAAAACAAAACATGAATCAAACAAAATATTGAATATGATTGTGTTTTTTAAAGCAACTTCACCTCGAATGCTCTTTCACATTTCTGAAAATCATACAAAACGCCATTGTATTTAAAGATAGAAAACCAACGATTATAAATGCACCAAAAATGCATTAAAAGTTAGCAAAGAGCTGTTTCGAATCTACTGTCGAGATTCTTCATCAGTGCAAAACTCAGTGAGCTAGAAAAAACAAAACTGAGCCAAAAATAAAAACAACAACAATGGAATCAAGGCCCGTTGACGCCAAAATATATTAAAATAATAATAAATATTATGTTGTTGAATCAGCTTATGCATTCGATAAAATTCGGGCTTTTAAGGAAAAAATATTTCAGTTGACCATTTATTGTAGAGTTTGATAGATAAATGAGGCAATTATGAAAAGAGCAATTTAAATAGTGTCTATTCACCATACTTCTAAAATAGCGAGCATTATGATCGCAGAGATTGACCATTGAATTTAAACAATTTTCAAGTGATTCATTTTCATTTGATAGTTTTTGAATTCTAAACCTCTCAACTTGAGGATATGGGTATCTGTGGAAACCTTAATACATCCTCTATCGATATTATATTATATTTCGCAACGTACATCTATTCTTGACAAATCTATTACAGTGTTCCGTTTTTGGAATGCAACAGAATAAATAAAGTTAAATAAAGTTTTCCTTAGAAAAATAAGGCGAATGTTTTTTGAATGCGTGAAATTCATTTTTTGATACAGATGTCATATACGCATCACGTTGGCGTGATTGAAACAAAATGAACATTTTATGCCTCTCATGGTAATCCAGCTTTGTTTTTAATTTATTAATGAACTATTTATTTACTTTCATTTGCATTTTAAAATGATACAAAATGTTATGCTCTATACATAGAAAAGTAAAATAGAAAATAGAAATGTATCTGTCATTTGAAAACGAAGTTTCCGTTAAAGTGGCGCCAGAAATATATCACCCCAACGTGGTGCATATATGACATTTGTGTCTCTTTCTTACAACATGGATGTGTGCATATGCACCTAAATTTAGTTATTTAACTCTATTTTTGTAATATTAACTGGAGTTTGTACAATGTATGGTACTACTTGATTATTCTGTCGAGAAAAAAATTAATAGCAGTTTATAGGAATAAATGTCAATAATCGATAATCGTAAGTATGATAGCAATTGATATTGCACGTGATACACGTATTTTTTTACGTCATTAGTCCTTTTTAATTCGACTTTTAATTTGTATTTTTTATTTATGTTTATTGTTCTTTCGTTATTTAAAATGAATTTATGTAAATTTGAATAGTTTGGCGAAACCGGCCGACGTGTTAATCAAGTAGCACGCAATTTACATTTGAAAATATCATATTTTACAAAAAACTCCGGCACAAACCCGGATTTGCAAGATTTCTTTCCAATACCAATGCGGCAAAATCCTCGTTTTAGAATAGCGAAGAAATGTGCATTTTTAAAAATTATTTTCGTTATTTTAAAACGAAAATATTAATAAATAAAAAAGTTACTATAGCACAAAACAATTTATAGAATTTCTAAAAAGAAATTGAAAGTAAATAAACAATTTATTAATAAGACACAACTATCGCTGGGTTATCATATCAGGCAAAATAACACCGTTTTGGCGATAGTCAGATACCTCATTATGTATATAATATCTGTGCCATTATTGTTTGAAATGTTTAAATACTGTAGTATAGTGAAAAAAATGTATACATGACATATACGCACCACATTGGCGCGTTTTTTTTTTCTTCTGGTGCAAAATAAAAAATTATTAATAAATAAACTACAGCCAGGTTACCAAGTGAGGTATAAAATAGCCATTTTATTGCAGTCGCGCAAATGTGGCGCATGTATGACAAATGTGCCTAGATTAAAATAGTTTATGTAATTGGAAAAAAAAGAAAAAAATTGCAAATAGACAATTTATTAATAAATAGACAATAACATCCGGGTTGCCATATCAAGCAAAATAATGACACTTTGGCGTCAGTTAATTACCCAGATGTATTATATGGTAATGGCGTAAGAGACAAATCGCACCAATGTAGTGCGTATGAGATATCTGTGTCAATTTTTTTTTAAGTTGCAGTTAAATTATTTTACAATTTCTATGTATGTATCTTTACAGTACCTATGTATCTATGTATATATATGTATCTATGTGTTTACTCTAAAATTGAAATATTATTCATCTAAAAATGCTCTCACTCATTAAAAGAGAGAGAAAAAAAATAGTTCTTGCGAACATCGCTCCGTCTTGTGCTTTTTTTGGTTTAGAATCTCATTGATTGGCGACAAAAGTAGATTGAAACACCCAATTGAACAAACAACGAACAAATAACAATTAGAGCCTTTTTTTAAAAAAATAATTCTGCGAGTTTCTTCTGTAAAACACATAACGGGAAAATTAGATTTAAAAATATTTTTAAAAAAAGAAAGAAAAAAAATACTTATGTTTTATCTAATGAAATTTTTGAGATGTTGTTTTCTTTTAATCTGGCTCGAAAGAAATAAATAGCCAGATATTGTGTCACTTCAAAACTTTCTTTCACATTGAGTTATTTTTTAAATATTATAAATATTCTTTTTTTTTCGTTAAAGATAAATATTTTCCTTTCATAATATTATTTTGCATTAAACGGATTTTTTTTTTTTTTTATCATTATTTATTTTAAATCAATGAATTAACAGGTTTTCTTTTTTTCGAAATGTTTATATTATTTTCCATTAGAGAAATCATTTCATTTCTTTTTTGAAACATAATTATCGCCAAAAAATTAGTTGTTGCAACCCTTCCGTCAAAAATTACCGAAAACTCGAAATTTAGTACGAAAAATCAGAGTTATCCCTGTATATTTGCATGATAAACATCCGCAAAAATATTTCCTATCGAATGATATAATCTGCAAAAAGATCCATCGGGTAGTTTTTGAAAACACTCGTTTGGAAGTTTCAGAGCTTCTGCTTTATAATATATATGATTTGTTGATTACTATTTAAAAAATCGGTTTTGGTAAAATAATTACAACTTTGTAGAAGTGTAAATTATTTAACAATTATGCATCTTCAAACTTTCGAAATTATGCCTTTTTCTGAAATTTTATTTAAATGAATCTATTAAAAGTACATTATGATTACTTTCGAGAGATTTCATTTTCTATTTCAGACACTTAATGATCACAAAGGAAATAACGTTATACAAATTTAAACACATTTCGGAAGTTTGTCAAGATAAAGTTTAAATTACAATCAAAAATCAAGATCATAAAACATTTTATCTTAAAAAAGTTTTTGTTTATTAGTTTTTAAAGTAGAAGTTTTGGTAAAATAATTATGATTTGATAAAAATTTTAATTATTTAACAATTACACATCTTGTAAATTTCTAAATTATAGATTTTTCTAAAGTCTTCTTTAAAGGAATCTATTAAGTACATAATGATTAGTTTTCAGAGATTCCATTTTCCATTTCAGACACTTATGGACGTCCATTGCTATTTTCACGAAGGTATAACCTTGGACAAATATAAAAACATTTCGAAAGTTTGTAAAGAAGGAGTTTAAATTGTAAGAAAAAAATCGAAGCGGAAAAATAATAAACATCATAATTTAAGAAGAGTTTGTTGATTACTCTTGAAAGTAGTAATTTTGGTAAAATAATTAAAACTTCCCAAAAATATTAATTATTTAACTTCTACAAAATTGTCTATCTTGAAACGTGCTATATTACGTATTATTCTAAAGTCTCATTTGCATGAATCCATTAAGTACATTATGATTAGTTTCCAGGGATTTTCCATTTTCATTTTCCATTTTAGACACTAAATGGCGACCCTTGCTATTTTCACCAAGGTAATAACGTTATATAAATTTAAACATATTTTGGAAGTTTGTCAAGATGAAGTTTAAATTATAATTAAAAATCAAGGTGATAAAACATTTTATCTTAAAAAAGCGTTTGTTGATTAGTCTTCAAAGTAGAAGATTTGGTAAAACAATTATAATTTAACATGTATGTAAATTATTGAACAATTACACATCTTGTAAGTTTCTAAATTATATATTTTTCTAAGGTCTTCTTTAACCCTTTCCGGCACGGGCAAAATTTACACTAAAATGAGTAACTATCGACTGACACCGGAATTCACAAACGAATTTTTTAAATATTTTGAATTCCGTAATTTAAGCTTTTATTATAAAAGGAATTTTTTACTAAAATATTACTGGTGCCGGTTTCAAGTTTTGAATTAAAATTAGGTATCCCAGACTGGGCACAGTGTGCAGGAAAGGGTTAAAGTAATCTATTAAATACATAATGATTTGTTTTCAGAAATTCCATATCACACACTTAATGACGTCCATTGCTATTTTCACTAAGGTAATAACGTTGGACTAATTTAAAATTACTTTGAAAGTTTGTAGAGAAGGAATTTAAATTGTAAGACAAAAATCAAAGCAAAAAAATAATAAATATTTTAATTTAAGAAAGAATGTGTTGATTACTCTTGAAAGTAGTAGTTTTGGTAAAAAAAAATTAAAACTTCGCAAAAATGATAACTATTTAACTTCTACACAATTACCTATCGGGAGACGTGCTATATTATGCATTTTTCTGAAGTCTCATTTGCAAGAATCTATTTAGTACATTATGATTAGTTTGCAGGGATTTCATTTTCCATTTCAGACATTTAATGATGTCCCTTGCTGTTTTTACCAAGGTAATAACGTTATACAAATTTAAACAAATTTCGAACGTTTGTAAAGAAAATGTTTAAAATGTAAGGCAAAAATCGAAGTGATCTAGCTTATTTATTTATAAATGAATTCGTTTTAAAAAGTCCGTTTTGGTAAAATAATTACAACTTGGTAAAAATGTAAATTATTTAACAATTGTGCATTTTGAAACTTTCTAAATTATGCCTTTTCCTGAAGTCTCATTTTCATGAATCTATTAAGTACATTATGATTAGTTTCCAGGGATTTATTTTCCATTTAAGGCATTTAATGACGTCCCTTGCTGTTTTTACCAAGGTAATAAAGTTATACAAGTTTAAACAAATTTCGAATGTTTGTAAGAAGGTGTTTAAATTGTAAGGCAAAAATCGAAGTGCTGAAGCTTATTTATTTATAAAAGAGTTTGTTGGTTACTCTTTAACCTTTTCCAGTATAATAGGAGTAAATCTGTGTGAAATAATTGTTGAACGAATTAAATAGAAAATACAAGCTTGCTTATTTTCAGAAAAGTTATAGAAGGAAAATTTTAATTAAATATTCTTGGTATAAGTAAAATTAAAATTAGGTGTCCCTTTTTAAGGGCACCACATTGGAAAAGGTTAAAAAAGCAGTTTTGGTAAAATAATTATAACTTTGTAGAAATGTAAATTATTTCCTAATTATACATCTTGAAACTTTCTATATTTTGCCTTTTTCTGAAATCTTATTTAAATGAATCTATTAAGTACAGTCAAACCCCGTTAATACGCGCCATGCTTAATACGTGAAACCGCTTAATACGCGAATTTTCTTTGGTCCCTTCAAATACTTATCTTGCGCATATAAATTTTTATCTTGCGCATATAAAAAGACCCCCTTTAATACGCGAATGGTTAATACGCGAGCCCGTTTAATATGCGAAATTTCATCAGTCCCAAGAAAGAAAAACCTACGTTTAATACGCGAATGAGCTTAATTCTAAACATACGAATTTTTAGATGAAGTATTTTTCCAAGCATTTAATACAACAATTATTTAAACCCAATTAAATTAAACATTTTTACCCTTAAAACCACACGTTGACTAGAATTAAACCCCGATCCGAGGCTAGCACAAGACTGCCCAATCAAAACTCTCCCAATGTAATCTCATAAGCGACACGAGGCTAGAGTTACTGAAAAGTTAAAAACATTATGTCTGCTTTGAAAAACACATGTTTTCATTTGATGAATATATAAAACAACAGTGTAAAATTTTAATGGAAATTCAATTTTTTAAAAAATACAGCAGTTAGAGATTTTTAACTTATGCATTTCGACTTATCATGAGACGTTACTTAAGAATATGTAAATTAAACAATAATTGATACAAAATTTTTTAAAATCAATAAAAACCTGAGTATTTTGTTGTGATTTCCCTCGCTTTCTGTACGAATAGACTCAGAAAATGAAATTACTCAAATCAAAATGTACCTTCAATTCAATACTTTTCTTGCGATTTGTCACTTAAAAATAAAAATGTAGACTAAAAAAGAATTAAATTTATAAAATCATACAAATATAGCTAACAAAGATTTCAATTTTGTTAACATTAGTCTTAATTAATTGGTTCGCAGAAATGTTTGTGTTCACCTTATTCAATTTCATGTGCCATATACAATAAATCTAAATTTGAAAAGACATGGGATTTTTAGGAAAAATAACGATTTTTTGAATTTTCAGCTTTCAAACGTCCCTTTTTAATAAGCACATAATGATTAACATAAATAAAATGTCACTTTATGTCTAAATAATTCTAAAAAATGACAAAAAATATATTTATTCCGCATACATTGTTATTAGATAGATCACTCGACGAAAATTCGCGACCTTTGGTTAATACGCGAACCCGTTTAATACGCGAATTTTTATCGGACCCCTCATTCGCGTATTAACAAGGTTCGACTGTATATTATGATTAGTTTTCACGGATTTCATTTTCCATTTCAGACACTAAATGACATCCCTTGCTCTTTTCATTAAGGTAATAACGTTATATAAATTTAAACAAATTCCGAATGTTTGTAAAGAAGATGTTTAAAATGTAAGGTAGAAATCGAAGTGATAAAGCTTATTTATTTATAAAAGAATTCGTAGATTTCTCTTTAAAAAATCTGTTTTGATAAAAAAAATTACAACTTTGAAGAAATATAAATTATTTAGCAATTATACATCTTGAAACTTTCTAAATTATGCCTTTTTCTGAAGTCTTATTTAAATTAATCTATTAAGTACATTATAATTAGTTTCGAGAGATTTCATTTTCCATTTCAGACACTTAACGACGTCTCCTGCTGTTTTCACCAAGGTAATAACGTTATACAAATTTAAACACATTTCTGAAGTTTGTCAAGATAAAGTTTAAATTATAAGATAAAAATCAAGGTGATAAAGCATTTTATCTTTAGAAAGAGTTTGTTGATTAGTCTTTAAAGTAGTAGTTTTGATAAAATAATTTCAACTTAATGAAAATGTTAATTACTTAACAGTTACACATCTTGAAATCTGCTATATTATGCATTTTTCTGAAGTCTTATTTAAATGAATCTATTAAGTACATTATGATTAGTTTCCAGCGATTTCATTTTCCATTTCAGACATTTAGTGACGTCTCTTGCTGTTTTCACCAAGATAATAACGTTAAACAAATTTAAACATATTTTGAAAGTTTGTAAAGAAGGAGTGTAAATTGTAAGACTAAAATCGAGGGAAAAAATTAATTTAAGAAGAGTTCGTTGATTATTCTTTAAAAGAGTAGTCCTGGTAAAATAATTAAAACTGAAATTGAAAAGTTGATATGACCTTGCGATAATGCATGGAATTTTACAATTTATTTAAAAATAATGTGTGTAAAGTTTAGAGTATTTAGAATATTAGAGTATTATTTAGATTTAGAGTATTAGAGTATTATTTAGAATATTAGTTTTTAGTAACTATTTCATTCTTTGAATTTAATAAAAAGTAATTACATAGCCTAGTTTTTAGAAAATGATATAAAACATGTACCAAAGGATATATGAAATATATATTTAAGGATATAAAAAAACTGGTTTAAAAGACCGAAGCAGAATTTCGTTAATCTTCCTGTTTTTGGACGAAAACGAAACAAAAATTATCAAAAAAGTTTGTAGGTACTTAATGCATACATAAATATACATAATTATTATAAATTATGTGTGTTTAATAAATGGTATGCATAGTTACTAATAAAATAAACCTGCGGCCCAAGTCAGCACAGCATATTTCTGACCAAAACACAAAACTTCTTTATTTTCAAGTAAAATAAAATGTGCATAATTCCTGAACTACACGCAACGATTTTTTTTAATTATACGAATTTCGTCTAATTTGTAAATGCATTCGGTACACAGATTTCGATTTATATATTTTAATGTCTTTATTAATGACCACCTATTTTACGAGAAATTTTTCAAAGAGTTTTCAAAACACTTCTAGAGTTTCAAACAAAAAAATTTCTTTTACTATTAAGTCTGCAACTTCTAATGAGCTGATAAAAAGCGTCTTCAAATTTTGTCCCACATGCATTAGTCGCTTTGTAATTTGCACTCACGTTTTGAGCCGTTCATAACTGATAATTATTGTAGTGATGTTCATAGCAAGGAACAAAGAGTGACATAATTAAAATCGCTGAGTAATGTTGAATTGTTTAATAATAAAGTTGGCACCACGTTTTTTAAAAGCATATATAAATATAACATAGCTGCCAACATTACGCATTTTTGCTACCACTAAAATTGTGCAAAGATTTTCCATTTGTTTAATCATAAGATTTCGACTATTAACCATGACAATATTTACTATAATTTTTTTGTGATAGGAAAAATGCGTAAAAGTTGGCAGCTATGATATATATATATACATACATACATATAATTATAATCTTGTATATAGTTAATTGTATCACATAGCTATATGCACACTATTCCTTGAAAAAAAAAATTTATAATCGCATTTTTAAAATATGAAATATACATACATATACATATATACTACTTTGACAAACTTGTACATGAACTACTAAAAAATGATCGTTTAAAATATAGTGGTGCGAACAGTATATAAAAATAATATGTATATAGAGCTTGGATGGATATTTGCCGATGCTCGACTGCAAAGAGTTAAATAATGGGTCTTTTTTTAACAAGTTTGCGAAAAATAATTTGATAAAAATAAAGTTACGTTATTTAATGATATAAGTAAAATGGTTATTGTGGTTTCATCGTTTTTAATGAGTTTCAAATTTTACAACAATCTAAATAATCAAGCATCAAAATTCTATATTCACGAAACATTACAAGACAACTGATTACAAATAAATTACTACATTACAAAATCCTATAGTCAACTCTCAAAAATCCGCCACTCTTATAATCTCAAGCACTTAAAATCCACACCTTGCTTGCAATGTAAACAAAGAATTTCAGGGAACATTCAGAGAAGAAAAAAATCAAGATGACAATATTTTGATTGGGGAATACCAAGCGGAGTAATTTGTGATGATGAATTTGTGTTCAATCAGTATGTCACAAATTAAAACTAGTCCAATGTGGCAATCCCAAAACCTTCTTCTTATGTCTAACTCGTTAATACTTTCAGAAAAATAAAACATAGCAGCGTAACCAGTTAGTTAATTTACACTAAAATCTAATCTGCAACAACTTATTTCAAGTTCTAACTGAATCTGAACTCAGCTCAGCCTCCCCCAAAACATTTCGAGCCTTGCTTGGAAAAAATACGAAGGTCACAAATGAATTTTTGCTCCGAAAATCAAAATGAAATCCTATGCAAAAATCTAATTTAATTTTGAGACTCTTTCACAATTTTTCAGAGGTACTAAATTGTAATTAAAATAAGTTTTCCGTCTTATTTACACATACATAGGTGCCAATCAGGGATGAGATTTCCGCTTTTTTGCACACCAGTAAAATCTTGGAGAAAATGCTATATTTTTAAATCGGAAAATTTTTATGATTTAAAATAACAACATTTTCTCTAAGATTTTACTGGTGTCCAAAAAAGGGGAAATCTCATCCCTAGTGCCAATCTAACATTGGTTATCCGTTATACGTGCGTTAATTTGACCCTGGTTTAATGAGTTTCGAACCAGAATTTTTTCAAAGAAATGAAATTAAGTACATGTTCCACTAACAATCCTGAAATTAAATAAATAAAGATTCATGAAACATATTTTCTGGTTTGAAATGGCGTTAACCTGGATCAAACTAATGCAGGTATTACGGAAGATTAGTTGAAATTTGGCAGCTATGCACATATGAAGCTAACATGAAGTTTAATATTGCGGTAGTTATACACACGAATTTTCATCATCATGTTCTTTTCTTAGCATAAAATAAAGTTATTACAACTGTTTAACCTCTTCAGACCCCAGGGTTTATTTATGTACTTTTTTTAATTTCAGTTACGGATTTATATTATCAAACCGATACCTAAAAAAGATTGATCAGCAAAAAAAATTAGAATTTATTTTTTTGTTGATAAAAATTAATGATACATCGGGACTCAAAAAAGACATTTTTTGACAATTTCTTTGGATTTTTTAATTTTATTATATTTTTTTGCATTGTAAAAATACTGAAAAACATAAATTAAATATATATTTGGTAATTTTTCATTACTAATGGACTCTACAAATGATATCTTAACGCACAATAAAATTATTTGAGTTTTCATCTTTGTTCATTTCGTACATTTTTGCCTCAAGCCAATTTTATATAACACGTAGCTTACTAAAAAAGAGCTATAACAAGCAATTTACTATTTTGTTTAATTCTTCTATCTGTTAGGCCTCCATTTACACCAATTTCTCTTTTTTTACATTATTTATATATGTGAAAAAAAATTGTAAAGATATGTATCCTATAAGATACACCAGGTCCGAAGAGGTTAATAAGAAACATGGTACCTTATATTTTCTTGAGTTCCACCTATTATCACTTCTAGCCACGGTCCTGCTTTGATGAAAATCCGTGTATTAGTACTTGAGATAGTATCATCGCAGAAATCGTAAAAAAACTAGATAGAAGCACCAATTGTTGAGCGATCTACTCTAAAAACAAAAGAATAATAATTTATATGAAGGAATAACTGAATTTGATGAAAATTCGTGCATTAGTTTCTGAGATAGAACTATTGCGATAATCATAAATAATGCCGCATAGCAGTGCCATCTGTTAAGCGATTTACTCCAAAAACTAAAGAATACTCATTTGTATCAGGGATTAACTGAATTTGAAGTTTGATGGGTGATTTAAACCAAAATGTATTCAGAACAGTATTATATGAAGGATTAACGAAATCTGAAGTTTTACGAAAATTCGTCCATTAGTTCTTGAAATGTAGCTAATGTGGATATCAAGAAAAATATCATCATAGCAGTGCCACCTGTTGGCCGATATACCACAAAAACTAATCAGATTTTATATCAAATATCAAATATCAGATTTTATATCAAATATCAAATATCAAATTTTATATCAAATATCAAATATCAGATTTTATATCACCATTTTATATCAAATTCTAACTTAATTTAAAGTTTTATGAATTCCGTGCATTAGTTCATCAGATAAAGTGTCTACAAAATTTATGCCACATACAGACAGACGAACGCACGAACAGATATTTTGTAAAAACATGTTTTTTGTAATCTCTGACTCCTAAAATATGCAAATCCGTCGAAAACCTGAATTAGAAAATTTTCACGAATCCAATACTTTGTTCTTGTATCGGTAGAAGAAGGTAAAAAATATTTTTTTTTTATTTATTTTAGTCGTCTGAACAGTCACAGAAAGTGAATCAGTGTGACTTTTAATGTCAAATTTGCTCATGAATACACAAGCTAATACTTTTTAACACAATTTAAAAATTCTGATCGATTTCAAAATAGATTTGCTAGTCACAGAAATTTATCATAATGAAATTTTGCTCTTAGAGTTTCGCGTGTAAAGTTTTGCATTCTTTAAATTTACACAAGAACTTGTACCGGAATTGGAAATTTCGAATATGCAAATAAGGAAAACATGTTTAATTCTGATAGTAATATAAAATGTAAAAAAAAAAAAAATCTCGAATTCAAATTTATTTTTTTAGTTTAATTTAGATGCGCAATTGCATAGACAAAAATAAAAAATAATGACATTTAAAATTTATTTGATACATTTTAAATATTTACACAATGATATCAGCAAAACTTTACCTGCTTCATAATATATGAGTCATTTTAATACTTATCAAAATTCTTATTAAAACAGTTATTAAAATTCGTCATGCACATTGCGTCGTAAACGAGATTTTTTTTTTTCGAATCTCGTGAGACGATTTTAAAATGTAATTAAAAGTAAATAAATATTTATTTCTCCAAGAGCTTTCAGAAATGTGTACGTACATATGTGTTTATCTTTGAGATTGGAAATACTGAGGTTCCGAAAATACTTTTAATTTACCAATTTTTATTTTAATTTATCCGAGATAAAATAACAAATTTTAGGTTCGTTTGATATTATTATCACGGACCCGGGCAACGCCGGGCGGGTCAGCTAGTTTATATATAATTTTCTGCGCTTGACGTACATTTTCGAATTTGTTATTCAATAATTTTGAGCTCATACCAAAAATGCAAATATTACTTTGTACTTTTTTTTTAATGAGAGCCATTTGGAAAGCTTAATCAAAAACTCTAAACACTCAAAGTGGCACAGGTTCATTTCACGGGCTTCAAAATTTAATAGGAATTTTTGTCTTATCCAATTGGCAGATTACGGCGATTTGAAATGGTAAAATTTTCTATAAAATTTTTCCGGGTCAAAAAAAGCGGAAGATGTTGGCAGCTATGCAGGTTAATAAAAAAATAACTATTTTTAAAACTTTTAGCCAGCCAATTATCGCGAATTTTTTTATTCAATAGTTTTTGAATTCATAATGATTTTTAATATATATATAGGCATAGCCCTTCTTCGACTTCCACGGTTGACATTAGTAAAAAAAATTCAACCTCCTCTCTTCCTCAGATTTAGGTTCATCTGTATAGATTTCCATTTAAAGGTGCACTTAACCCTTTGCGGCGCAGGGCAAATTCATTGCTTAGTGTTGAAATTAATGACTGACACCAGAATTTGAAAACAACTTTATTTATAAATAAGAAAACGCTATATTTCACGTATTCAATAAACAGTAATTTTTTTAAACAAAATTCCGGTGCCAATGTGGCGTTTGGGAATTAAAATTAAGTGATATATCTACAAAACCACTGCGCCGCAAGGGGTTAAGGTTTTTGTCTCGGACTAGGCAATGTAGACAAGACAAAACTATTCAACTATTTTCATTATATTAATATTAATATTTCGAGATCAACTATTTTCATTATATTAACAAATAAATAAGTAGGTATGCCGTGACCTCCCCTCTGGACTGTCCTAACGCCCCCCCCCCCCCATTTTTCTCAAGACTCGCTACCGCTCCCCTGGAAGGCTCCAGCGCCCACTGGGGGGACGGGGGTATCGCCCCCGTAGGAACCTATGTACTTATACATAGTCGTGTTCAGTATTTTAGGCATACAGTGAATTTTATGAGGAAAAAACAGTTGACAAATGATAATGTATTATATTATTTTATAAATAAAATTTTAAACTAATTTTAAAAATTAAAACTAATTTAAGTACAATTTTTTTAATCAAGAAATTTCAACAACAATTACATTTCAAATTATCATCATTCTTAGATGACATCGTGATAAACATAAATCATTCACTACAATATATCTGCTTCTAATCCCGGCGGATAACTATTACTTACACATAAACAAGGCATATCTTTAGGTTAAAAAACTTGAAACTACTAACTATAATTCTCTTTGCAAAAACTGGTACAAAGATTTTCATTTAAACCGATTGTGATCGCTGTCGTTAACTTGGATATCGAAGAATGTAGTTTGTTTCTATGCCAAAAATATTCTTCTCTGTTGTGGTGTGCGACATCAATAACAAATTTTGTTATCGAAACAGTATCGTCAGCGTTGAGAATGATGCTATGTATTCATTAAATTTTTAAATACAGCAATTCTGTAAGTGCGTATTCCAAAAATTCTTCAGGTGTCGAAGATGCGTAGCTCCGCCCCAAATAATGCCTTTAAATAAATGTTATACATATGGATTTTATACATATTTTTGTAAACATTTATATGGAGTTCCAAACGCAAATTTTCGACATTTTTATGCAATATGCGGGCGCACATGAGAAATTTTTTACAAGAAAATGTTAATTTTAGGACAACTATAAGGTATTTTTATTTTTACAAATATTTTAGTCGCTTTTTCACACACTTTTTACAATCAGAAAATTTATAAAAATCTCAGTTATGCATCTTTGATGTCTCCTGAAACTGAAATAATAACATGTGATTCGGTACAGTAGTTTTTGAGAAAAGGAGGTTTTTAAAAAATCGAAAAAAAATTTACCTCACAAAATTTTAATATTTACAAGATGATAACAGAGGAAATACATTGTCAATATGTGGCCACACATAGGGAAAAAATCAAGACGTTCCATTGAAAGGCACGGTTCCTAAACTTATTCGGCTATTCCCTTTTAATATAGTATTCTCCGCCTTGTTTAATATGAGATAATTCTGTCTTTTAAAAAACTGAGGAGTACTATTAATATCTTGGGGTAGCAATCAACCTTTTATAGTGCCATATTTGGATTTTTATTTAGTAAAAACGAAGACTGTCTATAAACGCACCGTAACTTAAAAAGAAAAAAAAAGCTATAGTTAGATAAGTATAACGTACCATATATACTCGCATATAAATCGATACCGAATTCAAAAGCAATAACTGACTATACATGTATTTAGAAAAAGTTATCTTTATATTAACTAAATGCGGAATTTTCTATATTTAGTAAGGCTAATAAAGCTTCAAGAACATATATCATTCTTTTCTTGATTTTTTCTCGAATCTTTCTCTGAGTAGTCATTTCAAATTTCATTTTTATGATAAATCTATAATAATAAAGAGAGAAGGATGTTTGTCTGTCAGCGCTGTTCTGAAGAGACTGCTGCACGTAGAGTTACAAAATTTGGAGGGAAGGTACTTTTTTACATGTAGTTTTGCACCTTGAAGCCCGATTTTCGATTTTTTGTTTAGATTTTTTTAATAATTTTTTACGCGATTTTTAGCGTTATTTTTGCGGTTTTATCCCATTAGTGAAAGGAATACGGTTTCATTCTTTTAACCCAAAATAGCAATTTTTTTTCTCATTTCAACAAAGTTTATTCGGAATTTGTACAGCGAAAAACAATTCGACACATATACAAATTTATTTTTTAACGGATAAATATAACATTGGAAGGCATTGCTATGCGAGCGATATGGAATCAAGCTTCTATTCTATTTTTTTTATCAATAGTTTATTTATCGAGTTATAAGCGACTATGAGTGACTTGACAATCTGTTTTTGACCTATCACTGACTGATATTTCTCTTTTCCTTCCGAAATTGAATTTAAAACCCCCCACATTGACACTACTTTCTGAAATATGTATTGCATTTTCAAAAAAAAAGGGGGGGGGGGGGAGATGTGTGTGATTAGATAGTTTCTGAACAACAATAATTGAACAGTTAATATACCGTAATTTCGGGTGTATAAGCCGCAGATCAAACAATTCTTTTTCGACCCAGAATTTTTTAAGAAACGCATATAACTAGTTAGATCGCCGTAAATATTTGTCTTCAATCACTAATTAAGATTTCTGGATCCAAAAATAATTGTTTGATCCGAGGCTTATACACCCGAAATTACGGTAATACACTCTAAAAAATAAATGTGTAAATTGGCCAATTTTACCCATGGATATGTGTAAATTTGTAAATTTACACACCTGTCGTAAAATTTACACATTTTTTCTCCGAAATTTACTTATTTTTATGTGTATTTATCTTATGAAAGTAAGTGTGTAATTTATTATCACTTGAAAAACTCAGACAAGTGTGTAAATGTTGAAAAATGCCATTATTTACACGAATTTGTGATTTATTCTAATTTAAACATAATTATATGTACACAGATAAGTGTGTAATTTTTTTTAAATGCATACTTGACTTAAAATTTACACATTTTGAGGAAAAAAATTACCTGTTTTTATGTGCACCTAACTTGAGAAATCAAATGTGCAATATGTTATCGCTTTATAAACTCAAACAAATGTGTAAATGTTGAAAAATGCCTGAAATTACACAAATGGCGTGTTAGACATAATTACAAGCAGAGAATATTCGAAAAATCCGTTTTGTTTTCGTTTTCGGCCCAAAATCTGAGTTCTGCTGAAAATTTGGTTTCGTTTTCGTTTTCGGCCCAATATTCGTATTTTGCCAAAAATTCGATTTCGTTTTCGGCCCAAAATCTGAAATTCACCGAAAATTCGGTTTCGGTTTCGTTTTTGGCCCAAAATTTGAGTTTCTCCGAAAACTCGTTATCGGCGGAAATGCTGTCAGAAATTCGGCTGGACCGAAACTCGGCCGAAACTATCTGAATTCTAGAAATCTTCTTTCTTCCGTTGGAAATTTTTGACATGACTTGTTGATTGAGCTGTTTCCGCTCAGATGAGAAACTCTTTATTTAATGTTATGAATAAAGTTAATTGTTTATAATTATCGACCACAGCTGATTCATGACGTGAAATCAAATTAAACATCCTCCTACATACGGCGCTCTTCACCTGCTCCTTAAAAGCTGCACGCTTAACAGTAATAGAAAATTTTTAGTTTAAAACCGCAGATGTTTCGATTGCTATTTCTAAAAGTTCTAACATTCTATGTTGTTGATGAATTAATTACATTTTATTTTACATGCAAATAAAAAGTTTTGTTCAAAGTAGAGATGTGCACGCATCCGAGCTTGGCTGACGATATGAATCAGAATTTTCAAATGGGCCGGCAAACAAAATAAACGGGTTTGGGCCGATAAAATAAAATATTTAGCGGTCCTACCGGCCGACATAAAAATTTAAACCAAGCCGATAAAATATTAGCTTCTTTCAAAGAATTTGTTTTTCATCAGAATAAATATAAACCTGCGTCACGAGCTGATGCTTGATAAATAACATTAATGAAGAAATGTAACATGTCCACGGAAGAGACTGGCATCGGACATGGTGTCTGTTTAGATTTTTTCAGCACACTTGTGCGGTATTAAGATCAGATTTGCATTTTTTTATTACATAGTGGAGCTGGGCCGGAACTGAACGTAGCTGTTCCCAGGATGTGTGGGGCAAGCAATATGTTTTGTAAAAATATTAGTAGTGATAATGAACTTCTGCTTACGGAATCTTTGGAAATGTACCTTAAAATGTTTTTTAGCTCACAGGCTATCATAGCCTGAGAGCTTATGTGCCCGTCCGTTCTGTATGTATGTGCGTTCGTGCGTAACGCGATAACTCATGATAAAAATATCCGATCCACTTGAAATTTTGTATATAGGTATATCCTGACAAGGCGCTTCCCTGATTAGTTTTTGGAGTTCATTCGATATGTATAAGAGGGGGAACGGGGGGCTCATGCCCCCCGTTAGTTGATATAAATGGGATTTTCATGCAGAATTAAGTTTTCGTTCAAAATTTAGATTAGGATCATTCTGATGAGGCGATTCCGTGACTGTTATTAGGTGTTCATTGAATAAGTATAAATAGGGGGAACAGGGGTTCTAATGCCCCCTCGTTAGTTGATATAAATGGGATTTTCATGCAGAAGTAATTTTTTGTTCAAAATTTAGATTAGGATCATTCTGATGAGGCGATTCAGTGACTGTTATTAGGTGTTCATTGAATAAGTATAAATCGGGGGAACAAGGGTTCTAATCCCCCCCCCCGTTAGTTGATATAAATGGGATTTTCATGCAGAATTAAGTTTTCGTTCAAAATTTAGATTAGGATCATTCTGATGAGGCGATTCCTTGACTGTTATTAGGTGTTCATTGAATAAGTATAAATAGGGAGAACAGGGGTTCTAATGCCCCCCCCGTTAGTTGATATAAATGGGATTTTCATGCAGAATTAATTTTTCGTTCAAAATTTAGATTAGGATCATTCTGATGAGGCGATTCCGTGACTGTTATTAGGTGTTCATTGAATAAGTATAAATCGGGGGAACAAGGGTTCTAATCCCCCCCCCCCGTTAGTTGATATAAATGGGATTTTCATGCAGAATTAAGTTTTCGTTCAAAATTTAGATTAGGATCATTCTGATGAGGCGATTCCGTGACTGTTATTAGGTGTTCATTGAATAAGTATAAATAGGGGGAACAGGGGTTCTAATGCCCTCCCCCCCCCGTTAGTTGATATAAATGGGATTTTCATGCAGAATTAATTTTTCGTTCAAAATTTAGATTAGGATCATTCTGATGAGGCGATTCCGTGACTGTTATTAGGTGTTCACTGAATAAGTATAAATAGGGGGAACAGGGGTTCTAATGCCCCCCCCCTTAATTTATATAAATGGGTTTTTCAAGCAGAATTTTCAGATTTCGTTCAAATCTCTGAATAGTTTTGGAAGTTTAATGGTTAAGTATAAAAGAGGGTGATAACTCCTTTTAAATTATATAAATGCTAAATGGGTTTTTATTAAGAATTACCTAATTTGCTCTGAATTTTGGATATAGATTTTTTATATGATAAAGCATGTCTTTGATAGTATAGGAGGTTCAATGATTAAGTATAAAAAAAGAGGAAAGGGGAGAGCTTTTTCCCCTTCTTAATTTTTTTTCGAACGGAATTAACCCTTGAAAATATAAGGCTTTAATGTACAATTAGTATTTGTAGCCTGTGAGCTCAATGCCATCAGTTTAGCTGGGCAGTATTCTTTATTAATTCCCTGCTCAACGTGAAACTTTGACACATATTCTGACTAATATTATTTAACAGTAAAGACTTAAAATTGACAAGCTTGACTATTAAAGGAATTTGGAATCGATAGCGTTTTCTATTTTTGATAGATAAATTATTTTTCGACAAATAAGAGTTTCTTATAGTGGCTTCAGGTTTTTCTCCTTTTCGTGATGTTGCTTTCGGAAATTCAATTCAAACGTTATCTTTTGCACGATTTTTTCAAAGCTACATTGCCTTTATCAAAAAATGGATAACGCCATTCGATTACATTATTTATTTATGAAAACACCTGTCTTATGGGTTCCAAAAAAAATATGAGTTCATAAATGTGTCAGAAAGTAGCTCTCTGGGGTTTAAAAATAGCCATAGTAAAAGAAAGATAAATATTTTCACAAATCTTCTTTTTATAAAAGAGTTTTAAAAATTATGTTTTTAGCATTCATTTTTTTCTTTTATTCAAAGCAATATTAATTTTTTTATGAATTTTTATTTGAATGTTGAAACGTCCAAGAAATCTAAGTAATCGTTACTGTTGTATTGTGTATTTTCCATCGTAATTTTAAAATATACGTTAAATTTATCCCAGATATGTATGCAGTATTCTTTAAAAGAATCTTAATTGTATGTTAAGAAAAATCTGAATTTTTTATAGAAATTGAGTTGGGCCATTAACTGTGAAAATCTGAATGGGCCGGGCCGGGTTCGAGTCGAATTTATATCATTTTTACACCGTACTGAGCTGTATCCAGGGCCTGAAAATTCCGGCCCTTGCAGACTTTTAGGTTAAAGACACAGAGATTCCGCCAACTTGGGCACAAAAGATAGATTTTTCAAACAAGGACGCTATTTCAAAGCATTCGTATAGAGGCGAGGGAGTGGCAAAGTTTTTTCGGGAGGAAGTAGCACTTAGTTATTTAATCATACGGCTTATCTATATTTAAATCTCCGTTAAACTAATAATAAATTATCAAATGGTTATATTTTTTAAATAACAACTTACTTATAGTTAGTTTTCTAAAAAAACTTTTAAGCAATTTATTTTAACTACTTTTAATGAGAAATATTAAATAACTGAAAAAATGTGTATATTCAAAAATTAAATATTCACTATTGATTTGTTCTTGATTATTAATTGCATTATTAATTAATTATTAATAAATATATATGAGTATTGATTGTCAATAGCAAAAGCAAATATAAAAGTTATATTAATATTTATATTTTGCTTTTGCTTGAACTTGTGCACATTTATACATGTTTATGTATGTTTGTTAAAAATGTGCGTCTAATACACACATAATTAATTAATAATTATGTGTATTTATGTATGTATTAATAACTTAAAAAATGAACATTTTCGTTTTCGGCCGAAAATTGAAAGATTACCGAAATTCGATTTCGGTTTCATTTTCGGTCTTACAGACCTGTTTCGGTCGATCCTTTTTATAAGTATGTAAATCTGAAAAAAAAAACTGAAACGAAATAAACCGAACACGAAACAAAACATTTTTTTTTTCACTTCAAGCAACAAACATAATTTAGTGTTTGTTGGCTAATATTCCACAATGAAATAATAAAAAATAAACTTCAGTAAAAACACGTAACCTATATAAAACAAAAATTTAATAGACATGTAATTGAACTAAGCGCATAAATTGCTAAAATATTAGAATTAAAAAAATTTGCAGCCAGCAAAATCTATGATTTCTCAACTATTGCCTCTTGGTATGATTCCTAGCTTAATTTTAGGAACAAATTTTGCATTTGCGATGGAAGATACAAAGCGTACTTTTCTAATTTAGAAATATTTTGCATTATTGTCTATTAAAATCATTTTTAACTATTCTAAATTTGAACATTGTTTAATTTGGTATGCAATCTATATCAGTATAGTTATCGTTACAATTGACAAAAAGCTTAAACTTTTTTGAAATAAATCGAAAAAAGGCATAAAAAATGTCTTAATATAAGAAATTTTAAATTAAAAAGTCTTCACCACATAAAGAAACAAAAATAATTCACCATATAAAGAACAGAAGAAAACATCTGCCATGTGCCTAGATAAAGAACTCGAAAACTGCAGACGATTATCAAATATAAATAAATGAATAAAAAAAACACCGCTTATTTAGTCTTTGGAATACGCGGAGAACATTTGCAGAGAACAAAAATAGCCATTTTATGCGCGTATAGCCTCAGTCTGGATTTAAAAATCTTACCAAAAAATTCGTTGGAGTCATTCCATGCGTACTTTTGATGAAATATGTATCCGAGAAATGTACAATTGCTCTGGGCATGGTTAAAAATATTTATGCCAGTGTTATTGTACTTATTATCGGAACATTTATTAGATCTACAAACATCAAGGATTACATCAGAAAAGGAAAAACGAAGTCATTGAAAAATAGGTATGAAGAAATATTTTCCCTGTTTCTTTTCTTTGAATTATAACTATTTTATTAAAATAAATAACTGTCTTTCGACAACTAAAATCAGATGATAAAAATCAATTATTTAAATTACTTCTTTTAAAAATAAGATTTGTTTACCTGTAGAATATAAATCGTTAAAATCGCATATTTTCTGAAATTTTAAAATTATGTTGAAAAATATTGTAACCACAGTTTATCATAATTAGCAAATATTTAAAGGTATTTAAATTACTGAATAAAAAACTTTCTTTTAAAATAAAATTGTTTGCAAATTTAATTTTTAAATTTTGCATTAAGTAATGACATGAAAATGCTTTTATAAGAGAAAGTTGGTATTCTTTCCAGTTTTAAATTTGTAAATTTATAATATTGATGTGAAGCATATACTTTTCTGCTTATTTTAAATATGAAAAATTATTACTATTTGCTATTTATTCTTTTATTTATTTATTTTTGTATATATTCTTAAAATGATGCCTTTCTAGCATCCGAATAAATATTTGAAATTTAAACATCTAATAGCATTTGAAATAATTCTTTGATTTAAAAATTGTCTGTTTCAGCATGCTTATCATAATGTTTGCTATAAAGTTAATCAGTTTTCATAGTTTTACATGCTATAGATTTCTCAATTCTATTTCTACTGGTGTCAAATGAAAATTAACGGATTTTGATTCATGGTTTTTCATTTACGATTTTTAGATTGAAGCAATTAAAAATTGTTTTCAATTCATTGAAAACATTCATAAACTACAAACAAAATAAACAAAAATAAAAATTTTAATTAAATTAATTTCATTACCCTGTTTATAGTTTAAAGAATACAAAAAATACTGTATAATACAAGAGATTAGATTTTTATGTAAAATTAATTTTGATAATGCTTTGAACATTTAAGCAGCAATGTTTCTTATATAATTTTAAACCTTAAAAAAATCTATTAGAAATATTGCACCTAATTTTCACGTAGATTGATAAAAAATAATTCTTTATCAAATTTAACACAATTATTATAATTGGTAAATAAATCACACAAATTGCCATTTTTTAACGTAGTCCAAAAGCGTATAGGCCTGAATTTGAATCGGAGAGCTTTGAGAGAGCTTGCAATGTTCTGCCAATTGAGCTATCCAGGATAAATCTGGAAGACACAATTCAGCCAAAGAACTACAGATATATAATAAATAATACTAGACTGGCAGCTTACTCCAAAGGTCCCTAGTTCCTGTCCTGCCCTAGATGCTTTTTCACCTATTTGGTAAAATTACATTATAATTCTTTTTGAACGTTATTATTTAGAACTAGTAGTTATCTGTAGAGCTTCTTAGAGCTCCTGGTGATAAATTTGGATGCCAAATTGAACAAAAGCAAGGGTATGTAATATGTGACTATAACATTGCTAACAAAGCGTAGAACCAACATAGTGAAAATTATCCAAGTCGGGGATCGAACACGTAATCCTTGAAATAGCTCTCCAAGTGCTCTACCATTTAAGTTACGAGGAAGATGGCCAGCTTTTCAATTCTCACTCACATTTTGTTGGTAAGCCTGCAACTGCAGCACAAAATAATAACGTCTACATGAGCACACAAACTTGTGGCATAACATGAGACACAGATAAGCCCAGCATCAGTGAATACATATTTAATTATAATAATTTTTTAATTATTTATCAGCAGTGAAATTACGCTTTAAATAATTGAATATTTAATATGTGATTTCCACATTACTAATAAAGCGTAGAACCAAAATAATGAAAAATGTCAAACCTGGGATCAAACCCGGAACCTCTGGAATAGCGCTCCAAGTGCTCTCAGCTCCAAGAGCACTTGAAGCCTTAATCGGAGCTTTCTCCCTTTTAATATTTATGATATTATCAGAGTTATAATGGACCTGGCAATACACATCTAACCAGCCACATACATCCTTGATACAAGAAAGCAAAAAATCATGCGTCAAACATAGATTATAAAGCACTTTCCAATACATTCAGAATAATGCAACAAAACTGCACTTAAGAAAAATAAATATAATATTATGTCTAGGTCCACCATATGGAAATGTTAACACATTTTAAAATAGAATTTCAGCTGTTCCTATTCACAATGGAAAAATTATCCGAATTTTTTAGCAGCCCTCTATATGATATAGAGATTTATATCTAATAATAGCATGCATTTCAAAATTTAGTTCATTAAAGAGATACATATATTTGGGTGATTCTGAAAATAGGAGACTTTTTCAAAATTTAAATCTTTAAAAAATTACTGTTAGCAAAATTTCTGAAAAAAATAGGTGTTGTTAATATAGTATTAGGCATACTTTACATGTAGTCAGCAGAGCTAAATATTTAAAAATTAACTTAAAAAAATAATTAGTATTTTTTGAGCCATGCTAATGACAAAAAAAATTGCATGGAATAAATATATTAAGAAATTTATTTTCTTCCTGTTTAAATATTTTTTTCTATATTTATTAGCCTTCCTTTTCAGCAAATGGTTTCCATTTTTACATATATACATACAAGGAGAATAAAAACATTACCAAAGAGCAAACTTTGTTTACATGAGCAACATTTTGACACTAACAACGTAAGAAGCTGTCTTATTGATTTTCTGACAGATTTAATGCATATTTTAGGGATAATAAATGCAATACGTAAATTTATATGTAAAATTAAACTTTATAAAGGATACAATATAAGCACTGGTTACATGTATGCACATAGAAGTCTTTAGCATGGACAGAAAAACCATGTTAATGACACTGATATTTGTCCATGCTAATGACAAATTTTAATTTAAATAAGATTATGAGCCATAATATAATCACAATGCAGTAGTCCTTTCTGGGGCTTTTTAAAACACAAAAGTTTTATTCAAATAAGTAAAATAAAAATTTTAACTATAAAATAAACATGAAAATTATTATCCATTCTAATGACATGCAATTGATGTACGCCCCTAATATTCAACTTCTATTCTTAAAATACAATACATGCTTCTATTTTCAGGCTGGGATAAAATGGATATTTGTTGCCATCGGGAAACTTTATATTTTCAAACTATTGTCATATGTGAAAATGAAATTTTGATTAATAACTAGCTGTTATAGTATGACCTTGTTTTGAAAATAGAATATGGAGGACAAACTTTAATTCTTTTTTTATATACTATAATTTTATTTTTAAAAATAAATTTATTGGATAAATCCTCTCCTTGATTAATTTAAAGAAAGAATAACATTTGTTTTATTTTATAAACATGACATTAACTCTTGAAAAATGCTAGTATACACTAAGCACAGCTGCTGTGGACATCCATGCTAATGACATTTTGAACCTTTATTCTGTTATTTTAAGGTGTTTTTAACTAAAAAGTGAGTAATTCTTGAGTGCAAATTATGAATAATATTAAGACAAACATATCTAAATATAAAAACATAACAGAAAACCTCTCAATTTTTTTTGTATGTCGAAAGACATAAATTGTCCCCTATTTTGAGAATCACCCATTTCAGAAAATTCTCCTTCAGCAATTTTTTAATAAGGAGAATGGTAGGCGAATACTTTTTGTGCAGCCTTAATTATGAAGTATAATATATATATATATATATATATATATATTGATAAAATCTATTGGTGAATTTTGTCTACTTTTAATGGTATTATATATATATATATATATACAGAGTAATATGCAAAAAACTAATTAAATTTAAAAGTGCATACTGAATTTTAAAACGTACTCTCTAGCATTTATTAAGCAAAGATAACTGTAATCTATACAATAATGCAAAATACTGTAATTAATTCCTTTTGTTTGTCCCTGTAAATTAGTGAAAAATGCTATGAATACTCTGTTTTAACGTGATCTGAGTTATATCAGCTTCAATATATTTGAAATAGCAAAATGTCATTAAAATACTCTCAAAACGATTTTCCACGTGTACTATAATGTAATCGTATTCTTTTGAGTGTCCCTGCAAATGAAATATTAATCATACATACTTAATATGCAATACGAAACATGCTTTGGTGACCTTAAATAAGCTTTATCAATTGCGTGAAAATTATAGGAGTTAGAGCATCGACAGTCGGACTGGCAAACCGAAGCACTTTTCAACATTTTTGGAGAGTGCTAAAAAAAGAACATAAAAATATCACATTATAGGGAAACTAGAGTAGATGCGGTGCTGTGTAATATATACAATTAATGATAAATTTATTTCTTTTAAATTGTATATTAAGATATATTATTAGTTTAAATGTATAATGTTCAAATTTATTGTTTTAAATGTGTAATTTCATAAATATTTATGTAACTTTTGCAAACTGCTATTAAACTTATTTTTTAATAATAATAAAAAGTTTTTAAGTATTATTTTACTGCTTGTAAATTCTGACGTAAAATGAATTAATCCAAATGACACCTTTTAAAAGTTTTTATTCGTGTTTTTTTTTTTTTTTTTTTTTTTTTTTTTTTTTTGTGTGTGTGTGTGATTTTTATTAGGGAGATAATTAAAAATTATTTTTTAATACACTGAAGACTTTTTTTATGCGTATTACATTCAAAAACTATTGATAGCAAAAACAAAAAAAATAAAAAAAATTTTAAATGTGTAATTTGATATCCGTAGAAATAGTACAATACACGAGTAGACAGAAAAAGTCAAAAGTTTCAAAATATCAAATTACAGAAACAGAAAGATTTGCTAGTTTCCATTTTTTATTTTAATAGTATGAAAAATTATTGTACATTTTAGAATCGAAATAGTTTGAATTTTTTTAGATGCATTGCATTATAATCGTATATTTCATTCATAGTAATTAGTATCTTACAATTAATGTAGATAAAATATAATTACTTAATATCGGTTTTACTTTTTATCTTTTAATATTTTTTATAGCTGTTGTGTAATAAAGGATAACTAGTGACTTAAGGTTCAAAATGCACATTAAATTGCTAAATTAATTTCATTTTTGTCAATAGTAAATTAATAATCTTTAAATTCAGGCAATCAATAATCTTTATTATTTAAGTAATACAAGAAGTATTATGTATAATTCAGTGGATCATATTTTTATATAAATTTTACTCTGATAATACTTTGCACATTTAAGCAGAAATGTTTCTTTAGTAATTTTAACTCTTAAAAAATACTGTTACAAATATTGCTCTTAAAATTTACGTAATTTGATTTAAAAATATATATATATCTATACATTTATTACTTTTAACACAGTTATTATAATTGGTAAATAAATCAAATTTCTTGTGAATTTTTCCAGCAGAATTAAAAAGTGTATAGGTGTGGGTTTGAACCGGGTACTTTTGTGAGAGTTGCCGATGCTCTACCAGATGAGCTACTATCCTGGATATATTTGGCAGACACAAATCAGTCAAAGAACTAGAGTTACATACTAAGTATATTTAACCAATGCCAGACTGACAACTTAAATTAAAGATCCGTGATTCGAATCCTGCCCTGGACGCTTTTTCACTCATTTGGTAAAATTACATTAAAGAAAAAAATTTTCTTGAACGTCATCGGTTAGAAATAGTACCTATCTGTAGTACTTTACATGTGTGATGATAACTTTGGAAGTTAAAGTGAGCAAAAGTTTTTAAAGAGAGTACAAAAATACATTTAACACATACAAAAAAATTGTAATAATTTATTAAAAAAGAAATAAAATGTATAATTTTATTTTACATGGCAACAAGTGAAAAGAAGAAAATAGTATTCCGTCCGTTATAAATACAATTAAAGTTATACCATTTTCAAAATATGGAGAAAAAAATGTACATGTATTTCTAAAAGAGAATATTATGAATTTATTAAAAACAACACAAGCTGTTACAATTGTAAGATAGAGTGAAAAAAGTTTAATTTTTAACTTAATTTAGAAGACAGTCTCCACGCTGTCTGTATTCAAATTATACATCCCTGTTCATAAATTACAATTCGGATTACAAAACATTATAATTTGAGACGACCCTGTTTCTTGTAAATTAAGCGTATAATGATTTGTGGTCTTTCTTTAAGTCTACAAATCTGGTAGAAAGAAAAGACATGTCAAGCATATGAGTTTGTTCTTAATGCAATTTTATTTCGCGATCATGAAAGCATTTTTTTTTCAATTTATACGTAAACGCATAACATAAAGCTATGTACACAAAACTGTGCATTTTAAATATTACACAAAAATACGTGTTTTGCATGTTGCGCATACATATGTGTAAAAACAGAATATTACATACAAATCTGTGTATTCTGTATATAACACAAACATATGTGTAATTTGCATATTACACAGTATTATGTGTATTTTCTTATTACGCAAAAACATATGTAAAAACAGAATATTACACAGATATATGTGTAAAAATAGTACTCAGAAATATGTGTATTTTAGTGCAATTCACACATTAAAGTGTGTATTTTAAGTGTTATCAGATAACTTTTACACATTTGGACTTATCATCAAATTACACATTAAAATGTGTATTCTGAAATTTACACATTTGGCGCAATTTACACACAAATTTACACATATAGACATGTCGTTTTTGTATCATCGATTTACACATTTTTGTGTGTAAATTTACACATTTTTTTTTTAGAGTGTATATAATGGGTATAATTGAACACATTATTTAAACAACACGACATTTTGTCATGTGATTCACGCAAATTACCTCCAGCGACTTAAACGAAAACATAGCTCTTTGATTAAAAGGAATATTTTGTGATTTTATGGAAAATTGTGACAATTTCAAAAATATTTTGCTTTAGCAGGGATGAGATTTCCGCGTTTTTGGACACTAGCATTTTATTATAGAAAATGTTGTTCTATTAAATCTCAAAAATGTTCCAATTAAATGAAATAATATTTTCTCTAACAAAATACTGGTGTGCATATACGCGGAAATCTCATCCCTACTTTAGTTTTTAGCTCACAGGCTATCATAGCCTGAGAGCTTATGTGCCCGTCCGTTCTGTATGTATGTGCGTATGTGCGTAACGCGATAACTCATGATAAAAATATCGGATCCACTTGAAATTTTGTATATAGGTATATCCTGATAAGGCGCTTCCCTGATTAGTTTTTGGAGTTCATTCGATATGTATAAGAGGGGGAACGGGGGGCTCATGCCCCCCGTTAGTTGATATGAATGGGATTTTCATGCAGAATTAAGTTTTCAAAATTTAGATTAGGATCATTCTGATGAGGCGATTCCGTGACTGTTATTAGGTGTTCATTGAATAAGTATAAATAGGGGGAACAGGGGTTCTAATCCCCCCCCCCGTTAGTTGATATAAATGGGATTTTCATGCAGAATTAAGTTTTCGTTCAAAATTTAGATTAGGATTATTCTGATGAGGCGATTCCGTGGCTGTTATTAGGTGTTCATTGAATAAGTATAAATAGGGGGAACAGGGGTTCTAATCCCCCCCCCCGTTAGTTGATATAAATGGGATTTTCATGCAGAATTAAGTTTTCGTTCAAAATTTAGATTAGGATCATTCTGATGAGGCGATTCCGTGACTGCTATTAGGTGTTCATTGAATAAGTATAAATAGGGGCAACAGGGGTTCTAATGCCTCCCCCCCCTCTTAATTTATATAAATAGGTTTTTCAAGCAGAATTTTCAGATTTCGTTCAAATCTCTGAATCGTTTTGGAAGTTTAATGGTTAAGTATAAAAGAAGGGGATAACTCCTTTTAAATTATATAAATGCTAAATGGGTTTTTATTAAGAATTATCTAATTTGCTCTGAATTTTGGATATAGATTTTTTATATGATAAAGCATGTCTTTGATAGTATAGGAGGTTCAATGATTAAGTATAAAAAAAGAGGAAAGGGGAGAGCTGTTTCCCCTTCTTAATTTTTTTTTCGAACGGAATTAACCCTTGAAAATATAAGGCTTTAATGTACAATTAGTATTTGTAGCCTGTGAGCTCAATGCCATCAGTTTAACTGGGCAGTATTCTTTATTTTTTTTTCCCGTAATTAGCGGTGTAGCAATTGTGCAGGCGAAATGACTAACTATGATTCTAAAAACATCGTTCATACTAGAATATTTCAATAAATAATTTTACTTTAAATGACTTAAATAAATATTTTCAATCACAATAGCAATCCTTTGAGAAGCCAAGCGTTGACATAGGCAACTCGTTTCTTAATTTGTTCTTACTTAATCTATATTAACAATTTAAATAATAGCAAGTGGGGTTACAGCACAGATTTTAGTGTGTTAGAAGTGATTAAGAAGAAAATTTTAAAAATGGTTTAGCTTTTATTTAACATATGAATAGTTTTAACCCTTTCCGGCACGGGCAAAATCTGTAATAAAATGAGAAATTTTCGATTGGCACCGGAATTCACACACGAATTTCTTAGATACTTTGAAATCCTTAATTTAAGCTTTTATTGTAAAAGCAAAATATTACTGGTGCCGTTTGCAAGTTTGGAATTAAAATTAGGCATCCCAGACCGGGCACAGTGTGCCGGAAAGGGTTAAACAACATTTGCTATATTCAGGGCTGTCACAGGCGACTATTTTTTAATTCAAACTGGCACCTCTTTCTATAAACAGAAATCTTCAACAGATACTTTACAACATGGTTGACATGGTTTTGACAGTGTGTGGTTTTATCCGGTTAACCCTTTAACGATCATAGCATTTTCATTGCTAAGATGTCGAAATAAATGAATGACACCGGTAATTAAGAACAAATATATTTCTAAATAAGAAAACGTGATTTTTCACATACAAAATAAAAGAGATATTTTTAGATAAAAATACCGGTGTCAGTGTTGCGTATCGGAATTAAAATTTTGTGGTTTCGTGGCGAAACCAATGAAAGTTAAAGGGTTAAAACCGTGGTTTAAACCGTCATGTTTAAAACCTCTTGTCAAAAATCTCGTCCGAAACCTCAAATACTACACTGATCTGTAAAATTTTACATTAAATACCTGTCACACATATACAACATTATATGTAATATTAAAAATTCACTATTACTTTATTGTATATTATTATTCCCGGAAAACCCCGGAAATCCCGGAAATTTCCGCAAAAAAATTCCCGGAAATCTGTTGTAAATGCAAAAATTTGGCCTGCCTCCAACCATGCTCAACTAGCAATGCTTCTGCTATAAAGCACTGCTAGCTCAGCACCGATTGAGAGAGTATTTTCTAACTTTGGGTTCATACACTCTAAACTCAAGTATCGTCTAGGTGTAAAAAAAAATTTGCTTAATTGGTTATCTGCTATATTATGCTGCGGGGTAAAATTGATCCAGATTATTAACTGTACAAAATCGTTTTCTTCTGTTTGAACATTCTAAAAAACAATGTTTTATTGCAATTAAAGTCATTTATTTTTGTTTTGTAATTATTAAATTACAGTAATTAATTTTAAATAAAAAATTACTTAAACCATTAAGTATCAATCACTTATCCAATGTTTCCCTCTTGTTCTTAAAATGCTTGAATCACATAATATGGTTTTGACGATTTAAGCCAATTTTTGAAGGTTTAAACCAGTTTTTGACGGTTTAAACCAGTTTTTGACGCTTGTCATGTCAAAAACTGTTTCTGACGTCAGAAACACAACCCTGCTTTACAAACATTTGGAAGAAAAATACATTTCAAAATTTTTCCTAGAAAAATATCGGTACGTACAAAATATAACAGTAGTCACCTGTGACAGCTCTAGCTATATCGAAAAATAAATATACTTACTGATTACAAAATTCTAGATACCTACACCTTTATATCTCAAAGATTTCCCGATTAAAAATCAAGGTAGATTTACGTATGCCGAATAATTTTTCTCCCATAATGAATTGTAATTTTAAAATCATCTTTAGAAAAAAAAATTAAACGCATACATTATTAAAATTTACAATTGCTTTCGCAAAAAGAAAAATTCTGTCTGGAAAATTTTCAGTATACATCTCATTTACAATAGAAAATTCCCAGATTCTAACATTCGTTGTGCATAAACTATATTCCATAAAATATTCTCCTAACATTCCATTTATTTTGTTTAAAACTCTCTTAAAACTCTCGTAGTCTCTTAAAATTTTAATAGAACATTTTGAATTTTAATTAAGCTCAAATAAATATTTCATTCTCGAACAAGTAGCTAAAATTTTGTGTAAATACTTTTACGTTGTGATATCTGAAATATTCTTAAAATGCATCAGATTATTTTAAATTTATCCAATAGAAATTGAAATATATTTGAACTTTTTCAATTTTGTGGATCATTTACTTCTTCATATTGCATATAAAATTTATATAATTTAAATAAATACTTCATAATAGAAAATACGAATCATTTTATGACATGAGTATACATCATAATTATTGCTTATCAGGGTTGACAGATAACGCTTTTTTTTATTTTTTATTTTAATAGAAATTTTTTTATTTTAGGCAAACACGAAATGCATGGCATTGAATAAAGTTTCAGTTACTAGTTAAAATTTCTGGAATGAATACGGAATTTCTTAATTTCAAAAAAGCAAAACTTACAATTCTGGCATTTATACCTGTGTGTAACCATAGAACTATTAATAAAGAAAACTGACGTTTCCTTAAAATAGTAAATCTTCAATTGCAACCGGTTTCACAAGGTTTAATTACCATTGCGGAAAATTTCCACCAGTAAATTTACTCATTTTTTTTATTATTATTTAAACGTATCGTTAAAAGAAAATTTCAAAACAAATAATGGCACAAATACCTATTCATTTTTACTGGTAAGTATCTTCGGCGATAATAGTTCGCCACATTGTAACAGCCAACGCAACCCCCTGTCAGCGTCAGTAAAAAATTAAATTTGAATAATGAAGTTTTCGTCACAGATAAAAACGAAACATTTAAAAGATTCTTCCATTGAGAATTTTAATGTGACGTCAAATGAGAGATAAAAGTAGAGCAGATAGCAAATTTGTTTACATATTACATTTTATGCAGCCTAAATATATACTCTCAAGAAATTTTTCTTTTTTTCAAGGAAAATCTACTGGCAGCAGTGCTGCCGGTATATTTCTTTCAATCGACGGATATCCGTTTATTTTTTCTCCGTTCCAAGAGGTAAAATATCCGTATATTAAAGAAAATTTGGGAAAAGCAAAGCGGCAGACGCTGGGATAGAACCAGACACCCAGCATCGGAAGGCGAATTCGCTAGCATGGGGCTACAGTTGTATAGAAGTCAAACGCCTTTAAGTAAATGCTTTCGTTTCAGATGGATGCGGCTTGATTAATTTTTTCAAGAAGGTCTTAATTTTGAAAATAATTTCTGGAAGATTTCGTCTTTAATGAGATTGTGGCTGGGGTTTTTATACGTTAGTATTAATATAGCATTACAATGTGAATTTTAAATATATTTACGCAGATTGCTAGAGATAAAGTATGGATGTTCTATTTTTATCATATATATATACAGTCGAGCCTCTATATAACGAAATCCATCATTCCAGTAAAAAATTCGTTATATAGAGAAATTCGATGTATAGAGTATGATGTTAAAAATAGTATTTAATGTGTAAATTTTGAACAAATATTATTTTTGATCTTTTTAATTAAGAATTTGAAATGTTTAAAAGTATATATTAACCTAACATTTTATTTCTTACTTATTTAAGCAGTTTCAAAAAAGAGAAAAGACATTTATTTGAAAGCTTAGTGAAAATCAAATAAGGAAGACTTACATAAATTTCAGAGGAAGAAATCTGTAATTTTTTGTTGTTTTGATTTTAAAATTACAATTGTTACGCTCTCAAAAAAAATTCTCAAATTTTAGCAAGGAATGAAAAATTGTAGTTGATATTTTCCTCCATTTGAAGGTCTCTCTTATGTGCTCTCATTGATTCCTCTCTTATATGTGTAACAATTCAATTGACTGTGTTTTGAGAAGGATGTTGAAAGGTGTGTGGAAGGTGGGATGAACTTGTTAGATTTAAAGAATAAGGAGAGAAGTAATATTTATAAAAAAAAAAAAAAAAAAAAAAAAAAAAAAAAAAAAAAAAAAAACTCTCCACTGAACGATAAATCAAAAATAAGTGATCGAAAATTGATTCCATATGATTTCGAAGCTTTTTTAAAACTGAATAAATTAAGATCAATTTATGAAAAAATTCGTTATATGGAGATAGATATTTCGCTATATAGAGTCTGTTTTTAATGTAATCATGCGAAAAGGGGACCGTTCTTACTAAAAATTCGTTATATGGAGGAATTCGATGTATGGAGTTTCGTTATATAGAGGTACGACTGTATATATATATATATATATATATATATATATATATATATATATATATATATATATATTAGTAATATCGATTTTTTTGCATTTGATTTTTTAATTAAAACATCTTTTGAATGTGTTCACTTAAAGTATATTTTAAATGCGAATATTTATTTATAAATATCTTTGTAAATTCAACTTTATTCAACTTGTCCAACATTAAATAAAAATTGTGAGTATTTTTGAATGAATGAAGAAAGTAATTATTTATTTTCGAATTCGAAAAAAGTTTTGTCTTTTTAAACTAAATTAGACATCCTAATGGATAGAATTTTTTGTTTTTCATTTTAAAAAGAAATTCGAATTTCTTACTAACAGACGCATGCGCACTAGAAATAAACGGAATCTCTTCCTCTTTTATAGACGTTCGGAATGAATTCACGAATCAAATATGTTTTTTAGGACTATGGAAATTATTTGTGAAGCGATAAGGACAATTTAGTGTATATTAACAAATTTTTGTGACAGTGTAAATAAATGTATGCAAATTTATATATATATAATACAAATTTTATTTATTTTTCCTGAAAAAATTAACCTTTATATTATATTAATTTCCTTATAACAATATTCCGTACTTAGTTCAACTTATTAAATTAAAATCTTGTTTCTAGATCTAATCTATTAATCTTTATGGGAACGACATAAATTCTTAATTCGCCTTAAAAAACATTTATTCCAATATGCGTTGATATAAAAAGATGGCTCTAAATTTAAAATATTCTTAATTAAACTTCATTTCTTGATATTCCAAATAAAACTCATTTTTATCAACCCTTTTTAAGAAAGTCTTATTAAATTTATTCCAAAACCATACCTTTCAAAAAATATCATTATTTTTATTTATCTATTTATTTTTCCTTCCTTCAACATTTGATATTTGTGCATCAATAAATTCATTTCTTTTCTTTTTCTCTTTGAGTCGTTTATAAATTAGTTAAATAATATTTTTTAGAATAAAATTATCGTCTGTGGAATAAAAATCTCGACTCTGGACATGAGTTATATTTACATGGAAAATGATGGTTAGAGAGTAGAGAATTTTCTAGAATCTTACTTTTAGATTTAAAAAAGGAATGGTGAGAAGGGAAGATTCTTGGTTTTTTCTTCGATGAGTACGGCTTGCTGAAGTAATATTCTTTTTGATGTTTCGGTTAAAGACGGTTTACAAAAGGAGTCTTTCCCTCTCTCATGACTACAGTTTAATAAATTAACTTGCAGCAGCCAATGATTAACTTATTGGATCTTCGACATTTATTTATTTTGTTTTCCCCCTCACTTGCCATGACTGCTATGTTGTGAAAGGGAAAACCGGCGATGATGTTTCTGGCTCCTAACTTTAAAATATCATATATATATATATACTCATTAATTTTTGATAAATAATATTAGAAAATTTGGGAAATCCTGTTAATTAATATAGACAGTATGCATTGTAAAAATAACATAAAAATTTGCATTATGATTTACTGAAATAGAAAAAAAAATCACAAATGAGCTATACCTTTTCCTAAAAATATCTAAAACCTGATCAAAGCATAAAATATAAGCGTAAACTTTTAAACCGTAATGCTTTTCAATATCGTGATTCTAAAAGCTATTCCTATAAGCAGATTGAATTTTTTAACATCTGACCCTAGATAAGAGTACTTTCCTTGGCGTTGTTATAAAAGTCTGAAAGATAGCGACACTTTTAATAAACCAATTTGTGTAAGATTATTTCCACATGTGTAATTGATCTTACTTATCCATTCCGAAAGCAGCAGTCAGCTGCTATGGCAGCGGCAGATGGGGCCATAATAATCGAAAAATGCACCATTAAAACGGAAAATCCTGGAAACTAGTTTCTAAGAGTCAAGGAGCTTTGCGGACAAACTCTACTGCCCTGAACTGACTCTGTTATGAACATGCTCGGCTGAGGACCAACTCTATCGCCAAGGACTGACCCCATGGCTTTGCGTGAACTGTCACAGACAGAATATTGTGCTAAATTCAAGTTTCTTCGGATTTCGGAAAAAGTGGCAACGGCAGAACGGACGAATGATTTTCTGGAACTTTCGACGATTTAAAATAAAAAACAGTAAATTGTAGTATGAGACATAGATATGTAATAGATATTTTTTTTTTGTTAAGATAGTGAATATACTCGTTTTTCTTTGTGGTTTTGTGTCGCGATAAATAAAGATGGAAAATTATAGTGTATTCTTCAGTTCAAGACTTAATATGTATTCATCTTCTACAGATTATTGTGTTTTTAAATGAATTAATCTACAGACCTGCGCAGCGGGAAGTTTACTACGTTTACAGACGATAGCCAGCATTACAGTGATTATAATATCTTATCTTGTGTAACATGGTAATATTTTTTAAACGGGGCACATTTCTGTGTTTTTAACTGCATATTTCCAATGAGCACTTGTCGTGTAAGTCACATTACTAATAACTTCTAAGTTATTGGTCACCGTTATTTTCGAAAGGTTTCCATGGCCTTATGCAATTAATGAATATCTCCGATAAAATAAATCACATTTTTCCGTTGTAAAATACTGATATGCAAAATCGTAGTTTGTGACTTACGCGGCATGTTCTCATCAGTGTTGCCAGTGGGCTACTTTTTTAAATTCAGATTTCTTGATTGGCGCCACTTCTTTAACGCTTTAAAACTTTCCGGCGCAAACCAATTCTGTTCGTAAAATGAGAAATTGTTGACTGACACCGGAATTTACATAAGACTGTTTTAGAAATTAAGAATTCCCTGATTTAAGTGCCATTGTAAAAGTAAATTTCACTAAAATATTATTGGTGCCGTTTGTAAGTTTGAAATTAAAATTAGGTGTTGCCGGAGTGGTGACACTGCGCCGGAAAGGGTTAACGATCAAAGCATTTTCATTGCTAAGATGTTGAAATAAATGAATAACACCGGTAAAATTGAACAAATATATCCGTAAATAAGAAAAAGGGATTTTTCACATACTTAATAAAATAATTTTTTTTAGATTGAAATTCCGGTGCCATTGTAGCATATCGGAATTAAAATTTTGTGGTTTCGTAGAGAAACCAATGAACGTTAAAGGGTTAAACGGTAAATTACCTTTTGTTTTCGACTTAATTGTAATGTCATTGAATAAAGCACGTTTTATCATTTGTAAAAAGTGGTTCCAATCAAGAATCTGAATTTAAAAAAAGTAGCCGATCTGGCAACACTGGTTCTCATGGAAAACCCCAATTGGAAAGCCTGAATGATAATCGATGGACGTAGCTCGCAGGGGACTAAGTGCTGGAATTCACACTCAAAAAATTTGAATGGCAATTTTCTTTTATTTTATTTGTCAAATATCATCATCTTATAAAACAATAATAACTATTTAAACATACTTGTAACATTTCAGAATCCTATAAATAAAATTCAGCCAGATGTGGAATACCACAGTGTTACCTCAACAGGCTGGTTTTTTTTTTTTTTTTTTTTTTTTTTTATTAACCCTTTCCGGCGCGGACAAATTCTATTAGTAAAATGAGAAATAATCGACTGACACCGGAATTTACAAATGACTTTTTAAGAAATAAAGAACTCCTTAGTTTAGGCTTTTATTATAAAAGCAAGATTCTATTTAAATATTATTGGTACCAATTGGAAGTTCGAAATTAAAATTAATTATTGTTTTATAAAATGATAGATATTTCAGTGATAAAATAAAGGCAATTTTCTATTCAAAACTTTCCAATCTGAATTCCAATTTTAGAGAAAGAGAAATTGGTCGATTAGCGTGACGTCACAATTCATGTCTTTCAGATTTGATTATTTCGATGGCAGTGGTTGAGACCTTTAGTATATATATATATATATATATATATATATATATATATATATACTGCATATATATATATATATATTAGGGTGGTGCGAAAAAACAAAAGTTTTTATTTCCGAATCGCTATAGTGCGGAAAAGTTGCGATTGGTAAATACAAGAAAAACTAAAAAAAATTTTTTGAAATCGGACATTATCTTCCGATAGCGCAAACCACATAAAAAGTCAAAAAAATTGAAAAATTCCGATTTTTTCAAAATTTTTTTAAAATTATTACATATACATATATTTTATCACTATAGTGATAAATATTTGCATATTGTACTGTTTAATAATAATAAAAAAATAAATTGCGTTTAGAGATTATCCTCCGATCGTGCAAGCTCATTAAAAATCGGGAAAAATTCAATTTTCAGTGATTTTTGATACATTAAGAAAATAATTAAATAAGCTCAGTTTGCAGTCTCATGTTAAAATTTAAATGTAAATTAATACTATTGAACATGTTATGCTATTTTTGAACAACCGAGTTCTTACCACAATGAGATCGCTGCAAGGTTTAGTAGTTCTTCAAGTTTCAGAGTTTCGCGCGCATCGTGTTAGCCACGTTGCGAAAAATCGTTGAAGTCGCCTTACGTGTCCACATGCTTTTGTCCCCAACCTCGTCCACTTGCACAGAGCACCATTTCGTATCAGAGAGCCCGTGAACGAATTTCGTTTGTTAATTGGATGTAGTGTGTTATTAAAAATACATTAACATGTGACAGGGACACGGATCTGGATACGTCGTTGACAAAGAAAATTACTAGACAATCTTTTCATTGTCCTATATTCGGTCATCCAAGAGATTTTCTGCCAAATATTCTTCCAACACACGAAGATGTTCTTCAATGCTACCTTGAGAAGAGGTCTCTATTAGCAAGTAAATTGAACATCATTAAAGTGAGTTTCTCATTTGTCAGCAATACAGTGGCACAAAAAATAAAATATATTTATTAGAAGACGTCAATCCCAAAAGTGTTTGATTGTAGAATCATTTAGCTAATTAATGCCTACTACGATAATATTCTAAACTAACGAAATCTTATATTCGAGACAAGGAATAGCCAAACCTTATAAAAAAGTTTGATGAATTTAAAAAACAAGAATCTCAACTGTGTGATGTTTCAGCCTGTAAAAAGTCACCAGATCTGAGGGAGTGCCTAATTGAGACTAATTGTACGTCTCAAAAACACAACAAAATTCCAGTCATTGAGCATAGATTTATCTACCTCCAGAGAAAGGACGGAACAGGAAAAATTGGTACTAAAGTTTAAAAAAAAAAAAGAAAAAAACTGAGTACAAGACTTGGAAGACGAAACTATATATTGAAAAGGCAACCTTCCAAATTTGTTGAAGCGAAAATAAAAGACCTTGAGCATTTAGATGAAATACATGAGAATTTTAATGCTAATGAAGGTATATGTAAAATATCATTACCATGACCGATATAGCCTATCAGATTTAAGAAGAAATTACCATGGCAAATGAAAGTGGAGTTACAATCTACATCTTTACATTGCGATCGCAATGGTGTATCTGACAGTGCAGGTGCTGCTAAACCGTTGAGTGTACTAGATGATATTCCTGTAATAACTAAAACAGATGCTTTTCAAGTTATTGACCTCTACAAAATTAGAAGAAAACAAACAGAAAGAAAAAAACTACGGCAAAGTCAAGTGGAATCAAAAGAACCACATGACATACATTTTGAGGGAAAAAAGGACGATTATTTAGTTATCCTCCTCAGTTCTGAGACAAATATCACGATGGACAGCATACACTGTTTAAAATTACTTTAAACCATCTTCAAACATGTATCATTCTACATATCAATGCGAGTTATATGGACGCATTTATTGAAAAGGTCTAGAAGTATTTTTAACGATTTTAGAAGTATTTAAATTCTTTTAAAGGATTTTCTTTAGTTTCTCGTACAGGCGCTATATTCGTGAAGAATATGTGACAAAAAAATCTCTTGGGGATGACAAAACATAGGACAATGAAAAGATTGTCTAGTAATATTCTTTGTCAACGACCGACGTATGCAGATCCGTGTACCTGTCACATGTTAATGTATTTTAAATAACACAATACATCTACAATTAACAAACGAAATTCGTCACTGATACGAAATGGCGCACTGTGCAAGAGGACGAGGTTGGGGAGAGAAAAAGATGTGGGCACATAGGGCGACTTCAACGCTGTTTCGCAACGTGGCTAACAGGAGTTGCGCGAACTACTAAACCTTTTCGCCCTGCAGCGATTTCGTCGTGGTAAGGTCTCGGTTGTTCAAAAATAGCATAACATGCTCAATAGTATTAATTTACATTTAAATTTTAACATTAGACCGCAAATTGAACTTATTTAATTATTTTCTTAATGCATCAAAAATCACTAAAAATTGAATTTTTCCCGTTTTTTAATGAGCTTGCGCGATCGGAAGACATTCTCTAAACGCAATTTATTTTATTATTATTATTAAATACTACAATATGTAAATATTTTTCATTATAGTGATAAAATATAAGAATATGTAATAATTTTTAAAAAATTTTGAAAAAATTGAAATTTTTTAATTTTTTTTTAATTTTTAGGTGGTTTGCGCGATCGGAAGATAATGTTCGATTTCAAAAAAAAAATTTTAGTTTTTCTTGTAGTTACCAATCGCAACTTTTCCGCACGATTCGGAAATAAAAACTTTTGTTTTTTCGCACCACCCTAATATATATATATATATATATATATATATGCAGTATATATATATATATATATATACTGCCATCGAAATAATCAAATCTGAAAGACATGAATTGTGACGTCATACTAATCGACCAATCTCTCTCTCTCTAGAGCTAAAATGGAAATGGGCTGGGCACATTGCAAGAAGACAAGACAATAGATGGAGCACAAATATACTACAGTGATACAACTTGCTAATATTTGTCCATAGTTACTGTCTTAATAAAAGCCACTTGAAATACCATTAAAAAGTCTGAAATTGAGAATAAAAATTTCGTGAAAAAAATAAATAATCAGACGCTTGGTGCATTTAATTTCAATGACAGTTATGAATATACATATTATAAAATACGAAAAAGTATCATGAGCAAATATTGAGTTCGATCATTCTCGTAAATAATTAGCATTTGCACTCAGCTAATAAACCTTTTTAATGTCAGATTACTTGACACTGAATATTGAAATAAATATAAAATATTAATTTAAAATGTACGATAACTTTTAAAGAAATGAAAACATTGGCTTTTGGAGATAGTTTTATATACTACTTATATTTAAGCGAAAATTTTTATTTGTTTGGACAGGAAATATCTTAACATTTATTTGGCATTTTACTATACTCCGTACGAAATGAGATCCTATTCGGTTTCACGACAAGCTTTTGAAACATAATCCAAAGCAAATAAAGATTTATTTATCAAACAACTTTCAGAAATGTTGTGTAAACGTGTTTCGCTTCAAAATCCGAAATATTCATATTCCAATAATATCTCTAATTTATGCCGAAGAAAATTTTATGGATTTTAAATTTTCTTTCTCCGTGCATACAGTATTAATATCAGTTTATTAATCTAAATTTTAGTGTCATTTTTAAAAGAAAGTATAACAGAATACGAGTAGAATCAGTAAACATGAAGACTAAAAGATCTTCTATAGTTTGTTTAAATAAGAATAATTAAAGGTTTGATTACAGACCTGGTGTGACGACTAATTTTTTAATCAGTCGTACTAGAATTTCATTTCTTTCTCTCATTTTTTAACCCCTTCGCGACGGGAGTCTTTCACGAAATTTTTAATGTTTTGTCGCCAGTTTTTTAAAACAGAAATTTGTACCTTATTAAATCGACAAAACGCTCCGATTGAATAAGGCAAATTTTACAGTAAAATTTTTCTGGTGGGGATAAACAAGGTTTCTTAAGCACTTTTGCGGCACGTATATGTGTCGTTCGTCCCCAAGGGGTTAAGAACAATTTCCTATAAATAACCTCAAATAAACAAACGATAAAGACTGTTTATTAAAAAGTGGTGGTAATAGATTGAAAATAAAGTTCATTGGGAAGTGTATGTATGTCTTAAAGAATTAATAAATCAATACGTTTAAAACCGTTTGACGCCGAATTAATATGATAATGTAATTATAAGTTTGCTTTTCCTACTTCAAATGCTTTAATTTATGCATAAAAGTTAGAAAATAACAAAAAAAATTCTGCAGTTTTTTTTTTTTTTTTTTTTTTTTTTTTTTTTGGTCTGTTTTTATTTCAGTGTTCGCGTTTTGGAACATGATTATTGATTCAAAACCTATGCAAATATAACAAATTATTTTCCGCTATATGCTATTGTATATTGTTCTTGAGTATTTTTTCGAATTCCAAAAACATCTAGATTCCTAGCGGTCAAATGTTAGTAATATAGAGAAAACGATAAAAGCAAATAATGTATTTTTATGCAAATTAACGAATTTGCATTTTTCTAAAACCTGTGATAAATGCTTTAAAATAACTTTCTTTCAAAAGATCAAATCCACTTTATATTTTATAGGAAAAATAAGGATATCGTTATTATGATGGAAAATGTATGTTTTGTATCATAAATAATACAGAGAACATTGGTATTTAAACGATTAAGAAAAATCTTTAAAGAGTCCGTAAAAGCAATATTTATTGCGATGTGTTTATAGTGTTACCACAAGTTTCAAACAAGATATTTCAGGGCACTAAATCGAAGAAAATGTTGATTTTACAGCATCAAATACACATATATAACAATTAAAATAATTTTCCTTTGTAAATTTCTAAAATTTATAATTACAAATTTTCTCCTTTGAAAGATAATTAAAACAATAATCAAAATAATATTTATTAAGAAAATTTTTCTCAGATGAAAATGTATCTTGAATTACCATATTAATCATAAAATACTAACATTTTCTTCAACGTTCTAATATTTCTCCATAATTATTGGTTTAATGTAAGCAATTTGACGTACCTTTAGAAAGTCTGAAACGGGAAAGAGAAATTTCATGAAAAAATAATCATACACACAATGCATATAATTTTAACGAGAGATATGAATAAACTTAATATAAAATACAGGAAAGTGTCAGAAGTAAATAATAAGGTAAATAATTAATGTAAATAATTACCATTTGTACTCAGCGAAGAATGTGTTTTTAATGTCAGATTACTTTAAACTGAATATTGGAATAAATATAAAAATTCACTTTAAATAAACGATTGTTTGAAAAAAAGTAAAACATTTGCTTTTGAAGATGATTTTATACACTACTTATATTTAAGTGTTCTCGAAAACTTTTATTTGTTTGTACAGGAACTACCTTAGTCTTTCTTTAGCATTTCACAATTTTCCATTCAAAATGAGATTCTATTGAGTTTTCCAACAAGCTTTTGAAACTTAATCCAAAGCAAATAAAGATTTAGTTATCAGACAACTTTCAGAAACGTTATGTAAATGCATGTTTCCCTTCAAAATCTAAAATATTCATATGCCAATAACACTTATAATTTAAGCCAATGAAAATTTTATTGATTTCAAATTTTCCATTTCCGTGCACATAGCGTTTATATCCGCTTATCAATCTGAATTTTGGTTCATTTTTAAAAGAAAATAGCATAATACGAGTAAAATCAGTAAACATGAAGACTAATAGCTTTTCACTAGTTTATTTAAATTAGAATAATGAACGGTTTTATCAATGACCAGGATTGGTGACTAATTTTCAAACCAACGGTACCAGAATTTCATTTTTTAGAACAATTTTCTATAAAATAGCTACAAATAAACCTAGAAGAAAGACTTTTTATAAAAAGTGGTGCTAATACATTAAAAATTAAGTTAATTAAAGCGTATATATCCTCAAAGACTTAATAAATAAACGCGTTTAAGAATAAAAGCCTTATTTATTATGAGGTATTTATAGTTTTATAACTAGTTGAGTAAAAAAAAATATTTCACCACATTAAATCGAAGAATGGGTTAATTTTACAGAATCAAATTCATATAAATATAAGCATTAAAGTAATTTTTCTTTATACATTTCTTAAATTCATAATTATAGATCTGCCTCTATTGCAGATAATTAAAAAAATCAATGTTATTTATTTTTAAAAAATTTCCCAGATGAAAATGTATCTTAAATCCCCATATTAATCTTATTTTTTTTTTTTTCGTCTCTCCCGTTTTTATGAACTTTCTAATAGTTGTCCGTAATTATCTATATAATAAAGGCCAAACGTATCTGTGCGTAACGCATACGTCATGTTTTGAATGGCAACATTTTTCGATGAAATTTTAATTTTGCAATTTTCGCTATTGTAAAATTTTAAATTTCTAGACATAGTACGTTTTTGACATTTATATCATCGTATGCAGAAAAATATGCATGTTTAAATGCAGTTTGTTAGAAAACTGTATATCAATTTGTTTTTGAGATATTAATTTTTTTTATAGTTTTTAGTTCATTTTCTCTAATGGTGGCAACTTAAGTATCGCATTTGTGTGGGAAAAAAAAGGAAAAATATCCATGGAGTAAAAAAAAAAAAAAGATGATGAATAGAGATGCAGTTTGGTGGCTGGAGGTGACGCTAAAAAATCATCTCTAAAATTCGCTGCATTGTATCAAACACAACCACGTGCTTTCGCAAAAAAGGAAAACTTTTAGCGATACAGTTTTAATTCATAATACAATGAAATGTTATTTTAGAATGCTAAAATATAATTATTATTTTTTTTTTCATTTAGAGAAAAAATGATGTTAAAGGATTCGGTCTCTGTTCTTAGAGATTGTTTTGTTTGAGAATAAGAGACTTAAATTGGAAGAACAACGCCCATGAAACCGTTTTAATTGCATACTTCACCTCCATTTATCTCTTTTCTACATGAAAAATAACAGATTACTGTATATTTTAGTTGCCATTTTTTCATGGCAACCGAAAAAAATAGTAATTAAAAACGTGTTATGTCAAAATATCGTCGACTATAAAACCCAGTGAATGTTGTTGGTTTTATTTCGTTTTTTCCTATCAATTTAATAACTTTTAGTTCGTTGCAAACTTAATTTACAAAAAATACATCAATTAATCTTTACAAAAATGTATTTTAAAGAATATCTGTGTATCATATTTTCTTAGTTGATTTTATAAACTGAAATAATGCAATTTTATTCTTTGGCAAAATCTTTGGCTAATAAATTCTTTCTTTTGTCTTTTACGGAAGTACCGATAATTTTCAAAGCTTTATATGATAACATAATTAATATTTTTCATATAAAATTGCTGTTTGGAATTAGTTGGCAGTTTAAAAAACATATTACGTAGAAAAAAATTATTAGACTTTTCAATTTTAATTTTTAATAAAGTTTTTCACCTTTACTCTGTGACCCGGGAACCCCGGGTTCGGTGTACTAGTTATTTTAATGTAAGCAACCTGGGGTATCACGAAAAAAATAATCATGCACTTAGTGAATTTAATTTTAATGGGAATTGTGAATACATATAATATAAAATAGGAAAAGTATCATAAGTAAATAATAAGGAAGATAACTAATATAAATAATTAGCGTTTGTATTCAGCTAAAAATATGTTTTTAATGTCAAATTACTTTACATTGAATATTGAAATAAATGTCAAACATTAACTTTTAATGTACGATTACATTAAAAAAATTAAAACATTGGCTTTTGAAGATATCTTTATGCACCACTTATATGTAAGCGTTATCGAAAAATCTTATTTGTTTGCTCAGGTAATATCGTAGCGTTTATTTAGCATTTTACTATATTCCATTCAAAATGAGATGCTATCTAGTTTCCGACAAACTTTTGAAACTTAATCCAAAGCAAATAAAGATTTAGTCATCAACAACTTTCAAAAATATTGTGTAAATATATGTTTCGCTTCAAAATCTGAAATATTCTAATTTCAAAAATGTTTATAATTTATGCCGAGGAAAATTTTTATTGATTTTAAATTTTCCTTTTCCGTGCGTACAACTTATGTTTCGGTAAATGCTTTTTCAAAATAAAAACAACAGAATACCAGTAGGATCAGTAAATATGAAGACTCTCAGTTCTTCACTAGTTTGTTTAACACCTTGGGGACGAGCGACACGTATACATGTCGCAAAAAAGCTTAAGAATCTTTTTTTATCTCCACCAATAAAATTTTACTGTAAAATCTGCCTTATTTAATCGGAGCATTTTCTCGATTTAATATGGTATAAATTTCTGCTTTTAAAAACCGGTGACAATACTTTAAAAATTTTGTAAAAGGCTCCCGTCGCGAAAGGGTTAAATTATAATAATGAACGGTTTCGTTACAGACCAGGATTCGAGACTAATTTTTAAATCAATCGTACCAGATTTAAAAAAAAATTAAATATTTTTGAATTGGCCTATAGCAAATGCTCTTTATCAAAAATTAGTGCTATTAGATCACAAATAAGGGTCCATTGGGACGTATCCGTTCTCAAAGGTTAATAAAGCAATACATTAAACCCATTAGTGCCTAGCTTCCCTTTTTAGGGACGCTTCAAAAGGTGCATTCAGCACTGTTTTTGACACTGGTAAAAAAGAAAAGCAATAATTATTTTATTTAAATGATGTATTTTCGTGATTAATCAACTAAACTTAAATCTTCTAAAAATAGTGGTGCCAACCAAATAAAATTTACGCAAAAGATGCTGGGTACGAATGGGTTAAAAAAAATCTTTATATATATACCGTAAAAGTTATATCTGCTGCTAGGTGTTTAGTTTTATCACAATTTGCAAACAAAATACTACGATTTGCAAACAAAATACTTCAAACAAGACGAAGAAAGAGTTAATTTTAATTAAAGAAATTTTTCTTTATGGATGTGTGAAATTCATAGTCATAGATATTCCCCTTTTTAAATATGATAAAAGTACAGTGAAACCCCAGTTATCCAAAAATCGGGTTAACTGAAAGATCTTAAAATCTCTTGAAGTCCATTTTAAATGTGAAAATTTTTGCTGTCAACGCTATTTTTACCGAAGTCAAATGAGTTTTTTTCAACATAATTTGATTTACGATTACTATTTTATTTGTAAATTTCGCATCAAAACAATTTTGGATCATTTTTAATACACTGCAGAGTCGTTTTAATATCTATTAGCTTTAATAAATATAGTTTTAAAAAAAACTAAAAACCACGCTTTTTAAGTATATCAAACTATAAAAAGTGAAAAATAATTCGTACTATAACCTGAAAACGAAAATAGATGAAAAATACTATATTACTAAAAAATCATTGTTATTATAGAAATCAATTAATAAGCAATAAATAAAATTATCGTGGAAAAAAAAAAGCGTAGGGTGCTCCATCTACCATGCTCCATCTATCAGTTCTTAAGAAGCACCCCACGCTTTTTTTCCACGTTATTTATTGCTTATTAATTGATTTCTATAATAACAATGATTTTATAGTAATATAGTATTTTTCATCTATTTTCGTTTTCAGCTTATAGTACGAATTATTTTTCGCTTTTTATAGTTTGATATACTTAAAAAACGTGGTTTTTAGTTTTTTTAAACTATATTTATTTTTCACTTTTTAGTTTGATTACTTTAAAAGCGTGGTTTTTAGTTTTTTTAAACTATATTTATATTTAATACAAAAACCAAATTAATCGGTTGGATAGTTTCAGAGTAATTAGTGAACATACATAGAAAAAAAATACATACGCGTCGAATTGATAACTTCCTCTTCCTTTTCTGAAGCCGGTTAAAAATAAAACTTGTAATACGGAAATTTTTTTTAAATTTTAAATAGATGTAAATAATGTCAGGAGTGGGGTTCGAACCCACAATCTTTTTCGAAAAACGGAGCTTCGATCCGGCGCCTTAGACCGCTCGACCATGCTATCTACACTCCATTCAGTGAACGTATTCAACACTTTTAATTAGCGAAAAATCACTAATTTTATTAGTTTTTGCCTAATTACTAAAAAAGTACTGAACCAATTTCGATGAACCTGAAGTGGTACCAATTCGAGAGCATCGTCTTTCATTCAACACCAAAACCAAATTAATCGGTTGCATGGTTTCGGAGTAATCGGTGAACATACATAAAATAAGGAGAGTTACAAACTCACAAACTTATTAGATACAGTGTATTGGAAATACTGTTAAAAAAGCATATTGTTTATTTCATAAACAAAGTCAACTTACTTATTTGGCCCATTGCGTAATTTCGGGCACTTTATCAGATAGACACACTTAATAGCACTTCATTTTTTTAGAAAATATGCTGCGATTTTCTTTTGTTTTTTAAATCAGGGTGCTTTGAATGCGGTAACAAAACATTTTTATTATAACTATGCTCTAAATTACGATCAAGGCTTTTCATCAAATAAGTTTTCACCATAAGCCTTCCGATTATTCGAAAATTCTTATGGAACCTCGGTTATCAGAAAATTCCTATGTAACCCCGATTAACCGAAAATGCTTTCGTCCCATGCTTTTCGGATAACCGAGGTTTTACTGTAATAATGAAATTAATAAAAATTAAGAAATGTTTTCCAAGATTAAAATGTATTGGGAATTACCATATTCATCTTAAATCATCATCTTAATCATTTTCGTCGTACCAGTTTTTATGAATAGTTTTATATTTATTAAGAATTACTGAATTAATGTAAGCAACTGGATATATCATTAGAAAATATGAAAATGGGTAAAGGAATTTCATAAAAATATAAAAATACACTTAGTACATGAAATTATAATAAGCATTATGAATATACATAATATAAAATACGGAAAATTATCATAATTATATAATGAGTTAGATAATTAATGTAAATAATTAACATTTGTGCCCAGCGTAACTATGTTTTTATTGTCACATTAGATTACACTGAATATTAAAATAAATATAAAACATTAACCTTAAATGTGAGATCACTTTAACACTTGAACACCGGGAAATTTTACGCAAATTTTATAAAATATAATTAAAACCAGAAAAATAATTTGAAATTAATTAATTTATTTGTTTAGCTCATTTCACTGCAACTGATATCTAACGTGTTTCTTCAAGATTTTTCTTGTTCGAATTGACAATAAATTCAGTAATCGGTGTCGAATTGATACCTTCTCGGCGTTCGAGTGTTAAAAAAAACTAAAACACAATTGACTTTTGAAGATAACTTTATACACACTTATATTTAAGCGTTCTGAAAAATTGTTATTTGTTCGCGCAGAAAATATCTTGGTGTTTATTTAGCATTTTACTATATTCCGTTCGAAATGAGATCCTATCGAGTTTCCCGACAAGCTTTTGAAACATTAATCCAAAGCAAATAAAGATTTAGTTATCAGATAATTTTCATAAATGTTGCGTATATACGTGATTCACTTCCAAATCTAAAATAATCATATTACAATAATACTTATAATTTATGCCTAAGAAAATTTTATGGATTTTAAATTATCCTTCTCTTTGCATATAACATTTATATCCGTTTATTAATCTGAACTTTAGAGCAGTTTTAAAAGAAAAAAGAATATCAGAATACGAGTAGAATTAGTAAACATAAAAACTAATAGTTCTTCATGTATTTGTTTAACCCTTTCCGGCACGGACAAAATATGTGCTAAAATGAGAAATTATCGACTGACACCAGAATTCACAAACGAAATTTTTAGATATTTTGATTTCCTTAATTTAAGCATTTACTGTAAAAGCAAAATTTTACTAAAATATTACTGGTTCCGTTTGCAAGTTTGGAAATAAAATTAGGTATCCCAGACCGGGCACAGTGTGCCGGAAAGGGTTAACACTAGAACGCCGAGAAAATTTACGCAAGTTTTGTAAAATATATTTTAAACCAGAAAATAATTTGAAATTACTTAGTTTATTTGATTGTATCATTTTATTACAACTGGTATATAAATTATTTCTTGAAATTTTTTGTGGTTTGAATCAACAATTAGTCGAGTGATCGGTGTCATATAGACACCTCCTCGGCGTTCTAGTGTTAAATTAGAATAATGAACGGTTTGATTATCGGCTAGGATGACTAATTTTTAAAATCAGTCGTACCAGAATTTCATTTATTTATTTTTAACCTTTTGCAGCGTAGAGCTTTTCCCCTCTTCAAATATTGAAAATAATGACTGACACCGGAATTTGAAAATAAATTTCTTCGTTAACATGAAAAAAGGGCTACTTATATATTACGCATCTAATAAACCGATATTTCTTCTATCGAAATACTAGTGCCAATGTGGCGTTTGGGAATTAAAATTATGAGGTTTCATATACATACTACCGCCTCTTAAGGGGTTAAGAATAATTTCTCCAAAAAGCATCCTTGAAGAAAACTATGGCAAATACTTTTTATCAAAAAGTGGTGCTTATAGATTAAAAATTAAATCCACTGGGACGTATACGTACTGTAAAAGTTAATAATTCAATAAATTTAACAAAAATTCTTAAAACAGTCTCTAAAAGCAATATTTATTGCATATTTATTGCGAGGTGTTTATAATTTTACCGTTAACTACAAACAAAATATGTCACAGAATTCAACTGAAGAAAAGGTTTATTTTAGGCTATCAAATACATATATATATACAATTAAAGTCATTTTTCTTTGTATATTTGTTATATTCATAATTATAGATCTTCCATTTTGAAAGATATTTAAAATGATAATCAAAGTAATATTTATTAAGGAAAATATTCCCAAATTAAAATGTACCTTGAATTACTATATTAATCTTAAATTTTTAACATTTTCGTCTCTCCAGTTTTCATGAACGTTCCAATATTTGTCCGTAATTTTTGTTGTAATGTAAGCAACTTGAGGTATAATTAAATAGTCTGCAATTGGGAACAGAAATTTCGTGAAAAAAAAATACTCATACACTTAGTGCATTAGTTTTAATGACAGTTGTGAATATACATAATGTAAAATCGGAAAAGTATACGGAAAACTATCATGAGTAAATAATAAGATAGATCATTCTCGCAAATAAATAGCATTTGTAATCAGCTAAATATATGTTTTTAATGTCAGATTACTTTACACTGAATACTAAAATAAATATAAAGCATTAGCCTTAAATGTGTGATTACGTTTAAAAAAATTAAAACATTGGCTTTTGAAGATAATTTTACACAGTTTTTCTATTTAAGCATTATCGAAAAATTTTAATTGTTTGAACAGGAAATATTTTAGCGTTTATTTAGCATTTTACTATGTTCCGTGTGAAATGAAATCCTATCGAGCTTCCCGACAAGCTTTTAAAATTTAATCCAAATCAAACAAAGTTTTAGTTATCAAACAACTTTCAGAAATATTATGTAAATATGTTTCGCTTCAAAATCATATTCAAATAATATTTTTAATTTACGCCGGCGAAGATTTTTATGGATATTAAATTTTCCTTCTCCGGGCTGACACATTTATATCCGTTTATTAATCTGAATTTCAGTGCTTTTTTTTAAAGAAAAATAACAGGATACGAATAGAGTCAGTAAACATGAAAGCTGATAGCTCTTTATTTATTTGTTTAAATCAGAATAATGAATTTTTTGATTACTGACCAGGATTTACGACTAATTCTTAAACCACTTGTACCATATATCAGGGCTGCAAAAATCTAGGCGCCAGTGGGCAGTCTCTCACCACTAAATTTATTTTGTTGTTTTTCGTTTAATACTGAGTGTAAAATTTTTGCAAGAATGCTATTAAATTTTATAAAAAGAAAACTTTTATATTTTAGTGGGGAGAAACTGCCCGCTGGCGCCTAGATTTTTGCACCCCTGCCATATATACATATATATATATATATATACATATATTACATACATACATATATATATGTATTTGAAGAGCAATTTTCTAAAAAATGTCCTTGAATAAACCTATGACAAAAAAAAAAAAAAATCAAAATTTAACGTTTTTAGATTAAAAATAAAGTCTTTTGGGACGTATATTGCCTAAAAGGGTTTAAAGAGAAAAAAAAAACTTTCAATCATCCATAAAAGTTATATTTATTAGGATGTGTTTATTATTTTACCACAGGTTGCAAACAAAATATTTCACTGCATTATACGAAGAAAGGATTAATTTTATAGCATCAAATATAAAATATAAACATTAAAGTCATTTTTCTTTATAGATTTTTTTAATTTTTTATTATAGATCTTCCTTATTTGAAAGATAATTAAAATAATAATCAAAGTAATATTTATTAAGAAAAATTCTCACAGACGAAAATGTATCTTGAATTACTACATTAATCTTAAATTTTTAACACTTTCGTGTCTCCAATTTTCATCACCGTTCTGATATTTGACCATGTTTATTATTTTAATGTAAGCAACTTGCGGTATCTTTAAAAAAATCTGAAATTGGAACCAGAAATTTCATGAAAAAATGATCATACAATTAGTGCATTTAATTTAAATGGGAATTAAGAATACATCTAAGATAAAATACGGGATAGTGTCATGGGGTAATAATAAGGTAGATAATGTAATAATTTGCATTTATTTTCAGCTACAAATGCATTTTCCCCTTAACTGGTTGATCTTTTCCGTTCAATAAATTAAAAATACCGGATTCACACCACTATTACTTAAATAAAATATTCGTAAAATTTAAAACATTGGCTGTTAATAATAATCCATGTTTTTCTGATATTTAAGTGTTCTCGAAAAATTTTATTTGTTTGGACAGGAATTATCTTAGCGTTTATTTAGCAGTTTACAACATTCCGCTCGAAATGAGATCCTATCGAGTTTCCCGACAAGCTTTTGAAACTTAATCCAAAGCAAATAAAGATTTAGTTATCAAACTAAAACAACTAACTCATTATAATTTAGGCGGAAGAAAATGTTTTGGATTTCAAATTTTCCTTCGCCGCGCGTAGAGTATTTCTATTCGTTTATTAATCTGAACTTTAGTGCATTTTGAAAAGAAAAATTTAAAGAATTTGAGTTGAATCAGTAGACATGAAAACTTATAGTTCTTCATTTATTTATTTAAATTAGAGTAAGGCACGGCTTGATTACCGACCAGTTTTGGCGACTAATTATTAAATCATTCGTGCAAAAATTACATGCATTTTATGTATTTATTATTTTTTTTTTAACTTTCTTATTTTTATTTTATTTATTTATTTATTTTATTTATTTTTTTTACATTCTTCTATTTTTAATAGAAGAAAGTATTTTGATAGAATTTTTTTCGACTTCTTCTTTTCGATGGAATTATACGTTTTAGGAGTTAGAGAGTCCAAAAAACATGCTGTTACAAAAAGTCTGTCTGTCCGTGCCGGTGTGTGTCCGTATGTCATTATTTTACCATCAGAAAATGTATGAAGACATGAATAGAATTGGACCAAATTTTTTTAAAAAGTTTCTGGCTGTAGCAAGCAGGTTCTGCTTCAATTTTGAAATATCCCGCCGGAAGAGTGCGCTGTAATAGCGATTTTTGTGCCATTTTCAATATTGTAGCACCTAAAAGTGTATGACGTTACATATAGAATTGAACCAAAATTTTTGTGTGAGTGTTTTGCTATGGTCAGCAGATTCTCCCTGAATTAAAAAAAAATCCGTCGGAAGGGGCGATATAATCGCCATTTCAGTTCTATTTTCATTATTTTATCATCAAAAAGTGTATGAAGTTAAGCTTAAAATTGAATTTTTTTTTTTTTTCTTTTGCGTCTGATTATTTTTGGGCATGGCAAGCAAGTCCTCCCCGAATTTGAAAAAAATCTTCCAGCCTGGCCTCTGTAAAAGTGATTTTACAGAGCTATTTTCATTATTATGCCATCGAAAAGTGTATAAAGTTAAGTACAGCACTGAACCAAAATTTTTGTGTATGTTTTTGGCTATGTCCAGCAGATCTTCCATGAATCTGGAAATATTCCGTAGGAAAAGAGCATTCTGACAGCATAGTGCTTTTTGTATAATTTTCTCGATTCTTAGTCATTCTATTGTCTATCGGCTCGTGCAAAAATGGAAATTCGCATCCTGCTATACCGGCTATTAGCAAAAAATTGATGACAACAGAATAAGGGAAAACTATTGATTTTAATAAATATCATGATCCACATCAACTCGGCTTTTACTCCGATTAATTGACTGAAGCAGAAATTTAAAGTGAAAATTAGAGTTGGTAATAGTATTGAATTAATAATATCAAATTATTAAATTTATGAAATATTAAATGCACTTATAAGATGGAAAAAAGTTTTAAGATTGGCACAACCAACCTTTTTTTTTTCTTTGGGAAAATATTCCTGAATAAACCTATGGTAAAGACTTTTTATCTAAAAGTGGTGCTGATAGATTAAAAGTAAGTCTATTGGTACGTTTACGTCCTGAAACTATTAATAAATCAATACATTTAATAAAAAATATTTAAACGGTGAGTAAAAGCAATATTTATTGCACATTTATTGCGAGTTGTTTAAAATTTTACTACAAGCTTTAAACAAAATATTTTACCGCATAAACTCGAAAGTTTAATTTTACAGCATCAAATACATATATATAAACATTAAAGTAAGCTTTCTTTATGGATTTGTTAAATTCATAATTAAACATTAACCACAATATCTCCGATCCTTCTCTTTTGAAATGTAATTTAAAATAATATTCGGAGAAAAATGTATTAATAAAAATTTTCCTAGATGAAAATGAATCTTGAATTGTCATATTAATCTTAAATTTTTAACGTTTTCCTTTCTCCAATTTTCATGAACGATATAATATTTGTCCATAATTGTTATTTGAATGTCAGTAACTTAAAGTATCATTACACAGTTTGAAATTGGGAACATTAATTTCAGGGAAAAAATAATCTTACTCTTAATACATTTACTTTTAATAAGAGTCATGACCATATATAATATAAAATACAAGAAAGTGTCAAAAGTAAATAATAAGATCGATAATTAACTTAGATAATTATAATTTGTACTCGGTTAAAAATGTTTTTTTTTAATATTAGATTACTTTACACTGAACATCGAAATATAAAACATTAACCCATTCGTGCCCAGCGTCTTTTGCGTAAATTTTATTTGGTTGGCACCACTATTTTTAGAAGATTTAAGTTTAGTTCATTAATCACGAAAATGCACCATTTAAATAAAATAACTATTGCTTTTCTTTTTTTACCGGTGTCAAAAACAGTGCTGAATGCACCTTTTCAAGCGTCCTTAAAAAGGGACGCTAGGCACTAATGTGCGATTCCTTTTTTAGTAATTAAAACTTAGGCTTTTGAATATAAATTTACACACTATTTATATTTAAGCGTTCTTGAAAAATTGTATTTGTTCGTACAGGAAATTTCTTAGCGTTTATTTAGCATTTTACAATGTTCCATTCGAAATGAGATCCCATCGAGTTTCAAGGCAAACTTTTGAAATTTAATCTAAAACAAATAAAGATTTAGTTGTCAAACTACTTTCAGAAATATTATGTAAATATATGTTTATCTGAAATAAATCTGATATATTCATATTCCGATAATACTTGCAATTTATGCCGAAGGAAATTTTATGGATTTTAAATATTCTTTCTTCATGCATAGATCATTTATATGTGTTTATTAATCTGGAATTTAGTGCATTTTTAAAAGAAAAAATAACAGAATACGAGTAGAATCAGTAAACATGAAAACTAATAGTCGTTAAGTTATTATTTTAACCCTTTAACGTTCATTGGTTTCTCTACGAAATCACAAAATTTTAATTCGGATATGCAACACTGACACCGGAATTTTTAACTAAAGATATCATTTTATTATGTATGCGAAAAATCACTTTTTCATATTTTCAAATACATTTGTTCGCCATTACCGATGTCATTCATTTATTTCAACATCTTAGCAATGAAAAAGCTTTGATCGTTAAAGGGTTAAATCAGAATAATGAACGGTTTGATTACAGACCAGGATTGACGTTTAATTTTAAAATCAATTATACCAGAATTTTCTGGGTTTTCTTCTTTGAATAATAGTTTTCTATAAATTATCCCCGAATAAACAAAGTATGGAAAAGACAGGTGTTCTTTCAAAAAGTGGTAGTAATAGATTTTTAAAAAAAGCCCATTGGGGCGTATATTTCCCGAAAGGATTAATAAATCAATACATGTAAGTAAATTCATTAAACGTTTCCGAGGCAAGTAATTGTGTTTCTCTATTGTTAAACTCACACAAGAAATTTCGAAATATTTTGTTTCAAATTAAAGAAAGACAGTTTTACAACTTTCTTACTATTAATTAATGGTTATTATTAATGAAATGGTTAACTATTAATGAAAAGTTAATCCAAAGAAATTAAAGATTTAGTTATCAAACAACTTTTAAAATTGTTGTGTACATTCATATTTCGCTAAAAAATCTAAAACATTCATATTCGAATAATACTTACAATTTATGCCAAAGATTATTTTATAAATTTTAAACTTATCTTTTCCGTACATACAGCATTTATATCCGTTGATTAATCTGAACTTTAGCACATTTAAAAAAATATAAATAAATGAAAAGAGTAAATTTCGGATAATGCAAGAAATTTCAAGAACTTCCCGAAATTTTCGTACAGTAATATTTGTCTTATTTAATGAAATAAAAATCTATCGTCAGCTATAGTGACCAGTACATTACGAAAGTTCTGGTACTAAAACAACTAAACTCCCCTGAATCCCTTGATGCGTACGAACACTGGAAAACAGAATAGAAACAAATTCAATAAACTTGAAAATTAATGGTAATTTGCTTATTTGTTTAAATCAGAGTAATGAACCGTTTGCATACCGATCAGGGTTGACGACTAATTTTTAAATTACTCGTCCCAGAATTTACAAAATGTTTCTTTTAAGAACAATAATTGTCTTTAAAATGGCCTCAAATAAACTTATGATAATGTCTTTTTTAAACATCAAGGCTACAGTGAACTTTAAAAATCGCAAAAAATCATCAGATTGTTGAATTTTCATTTTTAGCATAATAACACTATATGTACTCCCTGCTATTGAACACAAAAAGAGTTTTTCAATGTCGACTATTTTTACTGGAGTTAGAAGCATTTTTGTCCAATCAGCTGATTGTGCCCCTTTGTTTAATTTTTTGCCGATTTACATCCGTAAAATTTAGCCTAGTTTTTAGTTTTACCACACAAAATGTTATTATTTTGCACTGAAATTATTAATTTTGTGATTTCGCAAAACAATACTTTAACTGTAGCTTTTAACTGTTTCTTTAAGCGTTTGTTTATAATGTACTAGCAGTTACCCGTGACTTCGTTCACATAACATTTAAAGAAGAAATAATTGATCAATCAAGCAAAAAATTTCGATGATGAAAAGCATGTTTAATTAACTTTTTATCGCGAATTTATGGTAAAAAAACTTCTGATAATCCCTAGTTGCTAATTTGTTTGCTGGTCAAAATTTTCCTTTCAGTGATTAATACTAATAAATAGAAACATTCTTGAATTCTTTTGTTCAACCCTGTAGTTTTCCAAGTGCCTTTAATACACGAAAGTATCTTTCTAAAATTTATTTCAAACAAAAATATTTCTTATTACTACCTAAATTACATTTTCAGAAATTATCATCCGAAGACAACCTTGTATCCAGTTCTTTGCGGGACCCTGTTTATCATTTTATATATATACTACAAACATTTCTTAGTTTACTAAATGCAGTTCAAAATAAAAATGCATATTTTATTTAAAAACCACCTTTAAGTAAATTACGCTCATATTCAGTAACCTTTCCTAGATCTTTTGTGTAACCCTGTATATCTAAATTTAACTATTTATATTATTACCATTTATACTCTCCATTTAATATGCATACATTTAGCGAAACTTAAAAGCACATATCATAATTCAAAATGCATTTCATCCATGCAACAGTCATCATCCATGATATACAGTACTTCGGATAGAATATATAATATTTGAAATCTTTTGTGTGTCCTTGTAAATGCTATGCACTTTGTATTATGCATGAAATAACTTACATTAAGTCTCAGCAACATATATCAATTTGATTATGCATGAAATCGTTTACCATAATTAAAATATGTCGGAAACTGTTCCTCCCTTTATTCCTATGCAATGGAATTCTTCTGTCTGACCCTGTAAATGAATAGTAAGTGCCCTTTTCACTACATACTTTACAAAATGCATATTTTAGTGCACTTTGTAAATGCATATAAATTTGAATATGTTCTACAGGCTGTAACATCGTTAAATTTAATTAAAACGATTTTTCCCCATAATGCCGTAATATAAGGAAATGTTTTGACTATCCCTGTAAATAAACTAATCATGGTAGAAACTTCATTTTCAATAGGTATTCGTGCTAGGTAAACGTTAATAATGTCCAAAATTTTCATGGAAATCGGAGTATATTTACGAAAGTTGGAAAGCGACCAGACAGACAGACAAACCGAAAGCATAATAACTTTTCAACTTTGTTCGAAAGTGTTAAAAAATCGAGCCAAAAATATATTAATCAGTGATTTTATTTTCCACCTTTTCCCCACAAAAAATTTCTTCCATCGATAATTATGAATTTTGAATAAAAATATTCATTTGTATGTAACTTATAACTTATTAATTAGTATAAGTAAAAAATATTTCTGATTCATTTTAAATATGACGTCATTTTTTATCTCGCTCCATTAGCTACTGATATTCATACCCCTTGTATTTTTAACGACTGCTATAAAGTACCTGTTTTATTTCAACTATGACGTCACATTTTCACGAGTGAACCATTTTATTAAAAATATAATTCTTTTTCTTTCTTTTTATTTTTAATTTATGTCACCATATTTTACACAAAAATTCCCATTATCTAAACAAATATCCTTATTAAATGTATTATAAAAAATACACCTTTTATTTTTATTTCAAACATGACGTCATATTAATTTTCTTTTAAATTATTTTATTATAGTTTTTCGCGTGGAAGTTTTCTGTTAAAAATTCATTGCCGCTGAAAAATTATTATTCCAATTTTTTATTTTCTTGGCAACAGGAAAGGAAAATGGTTAAATTTTATCTGAAAAATGCCTATTGAATTTGTATGAAAAATAATTAAATTTTGAATTATTAAGGAAAATATTTGAATAAAATAAATAAAAATTACCCTATTATTTAATCCGGACTTCTAACTTTACGTCTGCAAAATTTCAAAGCAATCGGTTCAGTAGTTACGGCGTGAAAGCGGAACAAACAAACAAACAAACAAACAAACTCACCTTCCGATTTATAATATTAGTAAGGATTTAGAGGAATTGCTTTTTGTCTCCAATCTTTTTAGCGTAAATTAAAAAGTATTAATATATTTAAAATATTAAAAAATTAATATACTTAACAAAAAATTGTACAATAAGAGGTATTTATACCATGACTATTTCTAGTAAATTTAAAAAATTTTCATTAGAAAATACAAAATGTTACTCTTGCGAAGATTTTTTAAATTTCAGATACTTCACGTCCTTTGCATGAATTACTGTCGAAGCCACATATTTTATGTGAATGTACCATAAAAACATAAAATAGCTAGAAATGATATTATATCCCTTAATAGCTGAAACTGTGTCAGTAGGAAAATATTAAGCAATTATAACCACTGTAGTTACTAAAACCTGTTTTTCTCAGAATGAATATTTTCGTCGTTTTCATGATTTCAAAATGTTCCATGCGAAATTCTTTATGCCCAATTTTTCTGATTTTTTGTTTAAAATGCTCTTTATGTATGTGTTAACAAATGTTACTAGAAATAAATTTTTTTAGACGCATGTAAAATTTTTAGACGCATGTAAATTTCAGTTATATGAAATTTTTAATGATTTTTTAACGGAAAATACAAAAGAATTAAGTTAAAATCATTTTTTTAAATATTTTACAAGTAATATGCTAAAAATGCTCAGTAACATTTGTTAACACATACGTAGAGAGCATTTTAAACAAAAAATAAGAAAAATTAGGCATAAAAAATTTCGCATGGAGCATTTTGAAATATTGCCATTTTTGTTAATTTAAAAAACAAAAATTTGTATCTCAAAAACTATTGAATATATTTTTAAAAAAAATTGTGAAATAAGAGATATATATATTATGATTATTTCCAGAATTTTTTTAAAAAAATCATTGAAAATTAAAAAAAAATAGTTTTGAGAGTCCACTGTAGCCTTAAAAGGGTTCCGTCGCTAAGGAGTTATCAAAAATTACTATTTCAAAAATATGCATTAAAATATTTAATTGCTATAAAGGACGTTAAATACTAATAAAAACATTAAAAGATCTTAATAATTTTTACATGTTTCGATTGAATTTACTCAGTCATCATCAGAAAAACAAAATAAAAATAAACACAAAGATGGAAAATGACATTTTCCATATAATTATTTGTCAATATTCAAAAAGAACATAAAAAATCTACCACTTTTAAAATGTGTGCACCGTTCTCTAATCGAATATTCTGATGTAAGAAAGCAAAAATAATGAAAGCTTTCACGCTATAAATTTTTAGGTAGGTTACAGATTAAAATTTACAAGTTCAGAAAGTTTTCTCATTTCAAAATTTATACAAAACACGCTTAGTTTCGTCTACTAATATATCATAAAATTGAGACATTTCTCAAGACTCTGAAGTCAGCTTCTTGTGATACTAATCAGAAAAATTACTTCTTTGAAATAGTTAAAGAAAGTTACACTGAATTTATAACTTTGACTTAGGTTTATTCATTTATTCTAGAGAACTACTCTTCGTAAGGATAATTTAGAATTCTATCTAAACTTCATTCATTAATATCAGCATATTTACAAAATCCTTTTAGTTATAAAAGTATAAATATCATGGTCTGTTTTAGTCGATATTTTCATGATTTATTTTTAATCTGAGTAAAACCACTTAATAAAAAACTATTTTTATCATTTTAATACTAAATAAATAATGGTAAATGCAGAAATATGATATTTAGAGTTTAAATTTCTAAAATTAAAATAAAGACATGAAAATAACGGGCGTGCATGGCGTGGCGATAAAATATGAAAACTAGGAGAACTCAAGATATTTTCAATTCCTGTCACTACTCTTATACATACACTCAAGAGCCAAAACATTATGACCACCCCTACATTTTGCAATGAACTCGCCTGGATGACGTGGAAGGCACGTGATCTGGTGGAAGTGGTATTTAACTGCTGCTGGAGAGTCTGAAGAATTATTCTTCCACTTACTTCTATGTGTGATGGGAAAGGCTGCATATCTAAGCGGCTTTGATAGAGGGAAGATTGTAATGGCTTGAATGCTCGGAACAAGTATTTCCGAAACTGCACGACTTGTAGATTGTTCGCGATCTACAGTTGCTAGTACGTATGCAAAGTGGATGAATGACGGTGAAACCAGCAGTAGACGGCATGGTGTTGAACGTCCACACGCTATCAAAGAAAAAGGTCGTCGGAGACTGTCTCGCATGGGGCAAGCAAATCCGGAGCCAGCCCAATACAATGCAGGGCCAAGTAGAATACAGCTCATATTCAAAATATTAGAATAATTACCTTTTTTTAGAAGTTGAAAATATCGTTTGGTAATTTAATGTCTTTTAATGAAAATATGCAAACGATATTTTTATTAAGAACTTATTGTTGATTAAACTTACTTGTTATCTTAAATTTAATATAATTTTTGAAAAGATTAATTGCAAAAAAAATTATTTTGAAAAGACAAAATATTAGAATATTTATTCAAGTGGTTCAAAATATTAGAATATTTCACATTAATTCTCCTTTAATTATTACCAATTCTTAACTGGTGGCATCATTGATTAAATTCAGACTATTTTATTTAAAATCAGTATTCTTTTTTGCAGTTTGTTTCTTTTTCGTCTTAAAATGGGCCGTGTGAGTGATATTCCTGAATCTACTAAACTTCGTATGGTTGATTTGTATCGGCACGGTAAAAATCAATGTTTTATAGCGAATTATTTACATTGTTCGCAATCGAGCGTTGGTAAAATACTAACACAATATTCAAAAATTGGAAAATTTCAAAATAATCGCCGAAATTGTGGCCGAAAACCAAAAACATCTGCTAGAGATGACAGGAAACTGAAGCGTATAGATAAGAAAAACCGATTTAAAAGTGTGCGATTCTTGCACCGAAAATGGAAAGAAGAAGGAGTTGAAGTTTCTACATCGACAACATTAAGACGTCTCCATAAATTTAAATTTGAATCTCGTGTACCGAAAACAAAACCTCTGATGACTGCAAGACAAAAGCGTATAAGATTGAATTGGTGTAAATCAAGACGTTTATGGAGCAATGAAGATTGGAAAAATATATTATTTTGTGATGAAAGTATGTTTTGTGTTTCATATGGTAATCAAGGTATTCGAGTTTGGAGAATGAAGCAAGAAGCATTTGATAAAGAATGCCTTAAACGTTCCGTAAAATTTGCTGCTAGTGTCATGGTTTGGGGTTGTATGAGTGCAGAAGGACCTGGAAAGTTATGCATCGTCTACGAAAAGGTTAACTCTCTGATATTTCAAGAAATTTTAGAATATTACATGATTCCATCATCAGAAGATTTATTTGAAGATGATTTCATCTTTTAACAAGATTTAGCGTCCCCGCATACCTCGGTGTCAACTAAGAATTGGTTCCGCCAACGCAACATTAAGGTACTTCCTTGGCCACCAAATTCACCAGATCTTAATCCCATCGAAAACTTATGGTGTATAATGAAGAAAAATCTTCAAGAAAATCCTCCTTCAAGTAAAACTGAGTTAGTGGCACGTATAAAGTCTATTTGGCTAATATTGATAGAAATGTTTGTAAACACCTTGTATATAGTATGCAAGATCGATTGTACGCTGTTATGAAAGCTAAAGGGGATGCTACAAAATATTAACTACCATTTACTTCATATTCATAAGGTAATATTAATGCGTAAAATAAAATATTCTAATATTTTGAACCAATCTAAATTTTATTCTAATATTCTGGTGTGTTTAAGGAAGCTGTATACCTAATTTATTGTGCTGTATTTTATATTTTATAAATGTTAAAATCTTATCTAAACATTCCAGATATAATTTATAAGAAATTTAATTGCATTTACTTAGTATAAAAAATAAATAAATGACAAATAATTTTTTCTTATTACTTTTTCTCAATTATTCTAATATTTTGAATATGAGCTGTAGTATCGGAGCACACTATTCAGCGGATATCGGGCTACGCAGCAAACGTCCCACTCGTGTGCCTTTGCTGACCGACCAAGCGTCATCGCCAACTGCGCCTGCGCAGGGACCGAAAACATCACGACCGGTCCCTGGATCAGTGGGAGAGAATCGCCTGGTCAGATGAATCAAGATTTGTGATTCATCATGCCGATGGCCGTGTCAGGATGCATATTTCAGATGTGTATATTGCTGGAACGATTACTGTTTTTAAACCAATAGGAGACCGTCATTATCACGGTCAAGTACACGCCCACACAGTTTGATTGACAGGAACTCGTGGACAATTGCTCGTGTGTGTTTATTATTTATTTGTACTCGGATTGTTTGAATTTGTACTCGGTAATTAAAAATTAAAGGTACGAAAGAATTTTTTTTTTCAAAATGACTGAATTTTATTTACTTCAATTAGAAATTATGCTTCCTCTGATCCTGAAATAAATAAATAAATAAATAAATAAAAATTAAAGTAAGAATTTTGCTTATACGGATATTTTCGCAGAATACTTTTTTCCCATTTGTTTAATATATACATAAATCATTTTGGAACGATATTTAGAATATTAAAAGAGTTTGAAATATTTTTTTAAATGTCTTATTTATTAATAAAAGACAGCCTCCAATAATTAAAAAAAAATCACCAACGGACTCTCAGCCCGCGATGGACTCGAACCCATATCCTCCGGTTTCAAGCTCGACGCTCTAACCATTCAGCCAGTCAGCTCACTTTCATCCGCAACAGATTATCGTTATAACTAGCACCGTCAATTGTCCACGAGTTCCTGTCAATCAAACTGTGTAGGCGTGTACTTGACCGTGATAATGACGCTCTCCTATTAGTTTAGAAACAGTAATCGTCCCAGCAATATACACATCTGAAATATGCTGTCAGGATATGCCGTCTTCCAGGCGAACAGTTGCTCCCTCAATGTACTGTAGGTCATAATCAGGCCGGTGGTGGCGGTATTTTGCTTTGGAAGACTTCTCTTGGATATCTCTGGGACCCGTGGTTGTGGTAGAGCAGACCATGAATGCTACAGGGTATCTGAACATCATTCAGGACCAGTTGCAACCTTACATGGTCTCTGTTTTTCCAGCCGGAAATGGAATGTTCCAACAGGACAACGCCCCGTGTCACAAGGCTAAAACTGTGTTGGAGGGGTTCCAGAAACATGATGCTGAATTCCAGTTAATGTCCTGGCCCCCTAACTCACCGGATTTCAATCCGATATAACACATTTGGGATTTCATGGGACGGCAGCTCAGAGTTCATAGACCACCAATTCGCAATATCTCGGATTTGTGTGACCGTTGCTTAAACATCTGGTACAATCTGTCTTCGGCCATCTACCAAGGACTTGTGGCATCCATGCCAAGGCGGGTTGAAGCTGTATTGCGCGCCAAAGGTGAGACAACTCGTTATTGACAAGTGGTCATAACACAGGCCTACAAAAAAAAAATTTTTTTTGGTGCCTGAGATTTTACAACTGATTTTGGATATTTTTGAGACGGTGATTCCAAATATGCAATGAGTTTTTCTCTATCAGCTCTACTTTTTTAGATATGCAAAGCGAACTAAAGATATTTTAGAACTAAAGTGACCTTGAACACTTAAACTGACCTTATGATACATAGCCCTGTAACGACGCTCAAGGCGATTAGAAGGACGTTGAAATACCACAAGATCTTGAAAAAAACAAATGTGCAAGCAAAACTGAGGATCTGCGCATGCTTATAATTTCGCGCCGCTCATCCATAAAGCCAAATGTAAAAGCCTCCAAGAGATAAGGTCAGTTTCAGAGTTCGCTCCATGGAAACAAAACTGGCTTTCTTTGACTTTCTAAAGTTTTTGAACTTCCATGATATTTGTGTTTAAGGTAGAATTCGTATCAATTTAACGTAAAACTTATAGTGTTGTAGATTGTTGTGTTTGCGTTGTAGAATGGAATTTAAATGAGTTCAAGTAGAAAAAGTTGTATAAATCATCAGATAAGTTTTGTTACATATGCGGAGAATAAAAGTTGAAAGAACACAGAAAATATGTTACTGACTTTGTAAAGAGAGCTTATCTTGGATACTTTGGGGTTAGACTTGGTGATCAGGATAAAATCTTCGCACCGCAACAGGTCTGTAAAACTTGTACAGAACATTTATGACAGTAATCAGACAGAAAAGAATAAGTCTCAAATTCGGCTTACCAACGGTTTGGAGAGAACTCCAAAACCATTTCTATGACTATTATTTCTACCTAGCACTGGAATACTATTTGAATTAATCGAAACAATTGTAATAAGAAAACTTATCCTGATTTAGTGTCTTCAAGACCCCCACTTCCTCACTCAGAGGAACTACCGAACCCAACGTTTCATCAGCTACCAGAACTTAGTGAGGATGAATATTGTCCTTCTGATCATCCTTTAGATAGCTGTGAAGGTAACAGTGATTATGAGGAGACGTCATCAATGCCTAAATTTTTTAACCAGGTTGATTTAAAGGATTTCAAAAGAGATTTCAATATTTTAAAAGAAGCTTCTGGATTGCTGGTTGGCTTCAAGATTAAAAGACAAATATTTATTAGAAGAAAGAGCCAAACTTACATTTTATCACACAAGACAAAATTGTCTACTACTCTTCTTCTCTTAAAAAAACAATCTTGTATTTTGTCATGAATTTAGAGGACTGTTAGAAAAATTGGCTCTTCCTAAATATTTTCCAGATGATTGTCCTTGGGCAGCAAAGAAGCTACACAAAATACTATTGTTTTTATAATTTTGGGATAGTAGGGATAAAACACACCACTAGATTAGAAAAGAGAGGCCTAAAAAAGAAAACATGGATGTTGGAGAAAGGAATGTCATTAATAACACTTTAGTTGGGCGAAAGAAAATCATACTTTCGGCACTGCCTATCAATCTCTGTTCTATGAAACAGTTTGTGTAAATTATCCATAAGAACGGGTTATGATTTGCATATATAAGGTAAAAACACCCGAATTGAGTTATGAAAATATTAAAGCAGGAATATTTAACGGACAACAAATAAGACAACTGATTAAGGATCCTGCTTTCGTAAATTCAACGAATGAGGCTGAATAAAAAGCCTGGACTTTTGTGGCAGTTCACAAAAACATTCCGGGCAAATGCAAAGGAGAAATCTATGTAGAGCTGGTAAATAAAAAGCATAATAGTTTTAAATCTCTTGGGTGTACTAGAAGCATTAAAGTACACTATTTACATTGCCACTTAGAGCATTTTCTTGAAAATAAAGAAGGCACAAGTGATAAACTGCCCGAAAGATTTCACCACAATATTAAGACTATAGAGGACCGATACCAAAAAAGATGAGATATGCAAAGGGTTTCAGATTACAGTTTGAGTTTAAAAAGACACTGTTCTAAAATACATTCCAGAATGTCACGGAAAAGAAGCTTCCGAAGCATTCAATGAGTATCAGTTTCATCAGTGACGTTTTTCTCTATTTTTGTGAGTAAAAATATTTGTATAATATAATTAAAAAATTATTATTTGAATATGTGATATCATAATAATAAAAACTAGCATTTGTGTATTATAAAAAATAAAAATCCTGTATTTATTTTATTTTTACATACATTTTTTAATACATGGATTTACCTTAAAATAATGAAACATATATTTCACAAAAGGTTGTTTATCTTAAAAAACTGAGCTGATAGAGGAAAACTAAGGCCATATTTGAATTCAGGACATCAAATTCATATAGAATCAGCTGAAAATACCCCGGCACCAAAACAGCTGTTCACCAGTGTAATGTTTTGGCTCTTGAGTGTATAATGATATATATCCTTATTGAAATTAACGTGAGTTAAAGGTTGGTTTGTGGTTTAATACTAGAACCTCGGTGACGGGTCATTTTCACCCGTAGCAATTGAATAGATGTCGATTCCAACCGAAAAACTGTATTTAAAAATTTTTAATATGTTCTGCATAAGAATAGCATAAATAAATTAGTTAAATAAAAATTCTCATGTGGAATATTTTCACAAAACTCGAGTAAAATTTCCCGCGGTTCTAGTGTTAATACTCTTTAACCGTCTAATTTCCATGTTAGTTTAGTTGATATATATTCGTAAATATCATTGAGATGAAGATTATTTGAAAAATAAACTTAATTAAACCTAAACAAAGCGCATCCGAATAATTCGCGTGCGAGAATAAATTTAAATTATTTTGGAGAGCTCATATTTTTATGTGAACCACGTAACTCAAAACTACTCCAAATAAACTCTCGGGAGTGTGGGAATGAAAGCGCGAAATGCTATTCGCATAGGTGCCAACCTGACATTAATCATCCATAATACGTGCGTTAAATTGACCCTGGTTTAATGAATTTCGTACCAGAATTTTTTCAAAGAAATGAAACTAATATGTTTTGCTTAGAAACCTGAAATTAAATAAGTAAGAAATCATGAAATAAATTTTCTGGTTTGAAATGAAGTTAACCCGGATCAAACTAATCCACGTATTACGGAAGATTAGTTAAAAGTTGGCAGCTATGTATTCGCTGAAATGTAAAACTCTTCCTCAACCGAGAGAGAAGTATTAGAAGGCTACAGTAGCCTACATTAAATTTTAAAGACATAAAATTTCGCAGAAATATTAATGGTGCCATTTGCAAGTTTGGAATAAAAAATAGGTATGTCGGATTTGGCACTGTGTGCCAGAAAGGGTTAATGGATATTTGCTATTACCTCCTTATTATGTTGTACTATCTACATGCCAGACCATGTCTTATAGCCAGTAAGGTTACTTGTGTGAAAAGTGTCGCGGCTGCCGGTCCAGATTGCTCTATAGACAGAACGTTTGCAATTTAAGACGATAACCTTGGGTTCGACTCTCAATGTGGACATGTTTTGATTAAATTTGAAAACTGTCAATTCGTATTATACTACCTTTGACAATAAAGTTCGGTGAATAGTCCTGTAACATTATTGGAGATAAAATATTAACGAAAGTTACGGTACCATCCTTCGAAATAATCATCTCCCATAAGTATGCACCGCTGAGATCTGCTATACATGCCCTGGGAAATTCGCAAGAAGTCTTCTTTTGGTATGGAGTTCAAAATCTTCGTCACATTTCGTTGCATGTCAGCAATATGGCCAAATCTCTTTCAAAGAGAGTTTGAGTCCTGAAAATAGAAAGAAGTATGGAGGATAAGGACCTGGCGAGTATGCTGGATGTTCAATTTGCACAATCCCTCATAAATTTCTTTCGGTGTCTTGCAAAGCTTAAAACCAAACTTTAAACTGATCTTTTGTTCATTCATTTTCCTGGTCTCAGTTAAGAACCAACACACTGAACAAGCACTTAGTAAAGACCGTCTTACACAGAACATAAACGACGCTCAACTGAACAACGGTGGGGGGGAAAGATGGTCAACGCTTGCCTCTATGCAAGTGCAGAATTTTGATTCCCCAGTGTTGCCAGATTGGTCATTCTGAATTCATTCACCGAACTTTATTGTCAGAAGTAGTATTTTTACCAATTATATGAATGATATATTGACCAATATATTGACCTTCGATTTATTCTGTTGAGTTGATCCAAAGTATCAGACCACATTGTATGATCGTTAAGGTTAATTGGGTGAATTAGTCCTCTAGTATTCGTCTGAGATTGCTCAGTTGGAATAGCATTGATGTCTTCAGCCAATACATCTCTGGTTCGAATCCTAGCCCGTACTTTTTCATCCACTTGGAAAATTTACATCAGTTACAATATCGAAAGATTTCTCTTTATATATATACTAGTATAATAACCCCGTCAAAAATGACGGGATTTTCATTTGCATTTTATTTTCATAATAATACAAACAGAATGAAGTGAAGACTTTAGTATTGAAGAGTTTGTATTCTAGAAAAGCACATTTTAAAAATAACAATAGATTTCTACAAATACAAATGATAAAGTTTTTTTTTTTTCTTTTTTTACTTGATATTTAGTTTTTGAACAAATTTTAATTTCAAACCAAAAAGCAGTATTTATTACAATAACGATAATAATAATTAGCAAAATGAAACTCAATTTCTGAAGATTTCACAAAGCATTAAAATTAAATATTGAAGTTTTTTAAATTTTAAAATACATTATTTTTATTAAAAGTATGATTTGGCAGTGGCTTTAATCATGGGCATATGATAGACTTTTAGTTCGATGCTTTTAGGCATGAATTAAGGAGCTTTGTGTTTTGTTTTTTAAATTAGGATTTGGCGCTATCTATACGCAGTTAATATAAACAAAACAACTTAAAAAAAAAAATAGTTTTATTTTGAAAATAGCAAGTTTTTCAAGAAAATTCGCGTATTTTCGACTATCTTTCGAGAAAATTTGTTTATTTCCATTGGTTTTTCGAGAAAATTAGCATATTTTCCGCGATTTTTTGACAAAATTTGCGTATTTTCCGCGATTTTTCGACAAATTTCGCATATTTTCCCCGATTTTTCGACAAAATTCTCGTATTTTCCGCGATTTTTTGACAGAATTCGCATATTTTCCTTGATCTTTCATCAAAATTCTCGTATTTCTCACGATCTTTCGTTAAGATTCGCCTATTTTCCGCTATTTTTTGACAAAATGTGCGTATTTTCCCCGATTTTTCTACAAAATTTTGATATTTTCCCGGATCTTTCTTCAAAATTCGCGTATTTTCGGACGATTTTTCTGCAGAATTTGAGTATTTTACACGATTTTTCCGATAAAATTCGAGTATTTTTCACGATCCTTTGATGAAATTCGAGTATTTTTCCGCAGCCTGTTCACGGAAATCGCGTTTTCCCTGCAATCTTTTGACAAAAATCGCGCCTTGTTCGTGATTCTTTAACAATAATCCTGTCTTTTCCTGCAATCCTTTAACGGAATTTTTTTTTTCTGCAATTTTTTGGATGGAAATAGCATTATCTCCCGCGATTCTCTGAAGAAAATAATATTTTTTTCAACATTTTTTTTTTTTTTTTTTTTTTTTTTTTTGTGTATGTGTGATCATTTGCAGAAATTTGCTTAATTTGGTCAGTTCTCACTGGCTTTTCTGTTCTATTTCATCCGTCATGTCCTCCCCCCCCTTAAAATATCAATATAGTTTAATGTATCTTTGCATCGATCTCAGGGGTAGTAAAATTCGTCGCCGAAAAAGCGGAGTTTTGCGTTTCCGCGGAAAAGTAGAAGGTCTCTTCAAAACAGGTTTGGGAGTCCTTTGTTAGCTCATAGATGGCAACACTGAAAAGTGTTAGCTGAGAGGAAGACGTCGGTAGCCTTCACTCCATAAAATGAAATCGTACTAACGATAAAAACTTATCAGTTCAAACTTCCGCTGATATCTTTATGTACTATAATTGGGTATCATTAACTTGTTTTATATGAAAATATGCTGAACAAACATTATTTCAAGTGGAAGAAATTTTAAAAGCATCATTTTAGCACCAATTTTCAGCTAAGCCTAACGTGGCGTTGATCTTCAGTGGATTCCCGAGTGGTATGACCTGGAACCGTTCTTACACTCCCTAAAGACGCAAATTATTATAAGTAGATGGAAGAAATTTTAAAAGCATCATTTTAGCACCAATTTTCAGCTAAGCCTAACGTGGCGTTGATCTTCAGTGGATTCCCGAGTGGTATGACCTGGAACCGTTCTTACACTCCCTAAAGACGCAAATTATTATAAGTAGATATATTTATATGTATATAAATATATGTGTGTGTGTGGGTGTGTGTAATAAATAAAAAAAATTGCGCCATTTTGCCCGCCCTGAATTAATTCTAACTTTGTGGAACTTACTTTTATTCTCAGTTTTCGTAATGTATTAATATTTTAACAGCTAAAGTTCTTTAATCTTATTTTATTTAACTTAGTAATAATCTATTGATTGTTTTCTTAAAAAGAGTGGGAGGTTATTGAGAAATTTTTCTTTATCAAATGCACAGATTCGTTTTCCTTTTTGGAAAATTTATCGAGACTAATTTTCTTTCGTTGTTTAATTAAATCGTCTGCTAGAATGATTATGTGCCTTTTACGTGTGAGCAGGTTGTGTTATTACGCGCTTAGATAGTAGTTCGTACAAGGAGACACGCCCCAACTACCAATAGGAGATGGTGATGTCGGTTGTCTTAGCATTGAAATTAATCCTAATGGGTCTTTAAATTGCTTGCGCGGACAGGGGGAGAGGCGCTAGTTTTAGCTTGGATTTTGGGAAACTCATTTTTCAATTCGAGAGCGTCAGTATGCACCTAATCTTTCAATTGTTAGGATGCCCGTCTCATTTTCCGACAATTTAGAACATCGAGATGACGGACGCGAGCAGACGTGCTTTTTCGCTGCTCCGTTAGTTTTATGCGCATTGCGCCTAAAGTTCATCTCTGAATATAGGCGTTTTGATAACATTATTAGCTGCATAGGCAGCATTATTTGAACTATATTCTTGTCTTTAAGATGGCTGTTTCCAATTTGCCATGGGTTCCCGAGGATTTATTCACGGAAGCCAAAGCCCTTCGTGCCGCCCTTTTCGCGGGTGATATCCAAGCCTCTGATATGGATAATCGAAAAAAGAACGTCCTACTGGAATATTACAGAGCTGCTGAGCAGTATGCCACGCTCGAGCTTAACATCATTGAACACCGAATTGCAAAAGCGTCTACTCCAGCCACCGCAACACAACTTGAGCTGCTGAAAGCCACCAATTTAGATAAGATGCAAGCATTGGAAAGTGAAGTCGAAACGAGCCTTAGGGTGAGTGGTCTATCATTACTTCATGATTTTCCTGTTGAAAATGTCTCTCTCCCCCCCCCTCTATTGAGGAAAATTCTATGTTGGTTGATGATCAACCCGTCGGCGCACAGCGCCCTTCTAACAAGAGAAGTCTAGATAAAAATGATGTTGACGACTGAAAAACAGTCGATCCAGAAAGAAAAAATAAGAACTCATCTAAATTGGCCAAGCATTTGTCTAATGAACCTAAAAAAGAAAGAATCCCCCTTTTTTCATAGAACCAATCAAGCATTGGAATAATTTATTAATTCTTCTTAAAAAAATGCACATTCAATTCGCTCTGTAATGAGTAAGAATTATATCAGAGTGTCAGTTGACACTGAATTAGAGTACAGAAATGTTCAAAAATCGCTAAACGGGGAAAGGATTCATTATAGGAGTTTTCTTCTCAAAAATGAAAAAAATTACAAATTTGTTCTTAGAGGGTTGCCAGCTAGTGCTGACATTAATCTTATCAAAATGGCCCTAGAAGTAACCGAATTAAATAATTTAACCATTACCCAAATGTACAGGGGTAATACTAAAAACCGCGTAGGACTCCCCCTTTTCCTAATCCAAGTGCCTAGGCAAAAGCAAAATACCGATGCTCTTTTCCAAATTACCGAAATCCTGGGATTGCAGGTTAAGTTTGAAAAGTATCGCGGTCAGAAGGGCCCGATACAATGTCACAATTGCCAGGGATACTTTCATTCCGCGGCAGTTTGCCACCTTCCGCCGGCATGTGTAAAATGTGCACAAGCACATAAATCAAATACATGCCATAAAACATATGATGAACCCTGCAAATGTGTACATTGTGGAGGTGACCACCCTGCGAACTATCAGCTTTGCCCTAAATTCCCAGGAAATCAAAATAATCAATTTTCAAAAAATCAAAAACTTGGCAATCAAAAAGTTGCACATCAACCGATAGTTTAAAAAACTGTCAAAAACAGCGCACCATCCTTTCCCCGCAAAAATGTGGATAAAGCAGTCTCGTTCGCGAGTGCTGCAACCAGCGCAGTTGCAAAACCCCCTATTGCCACCTCTGTGGCAAACCAAATTAAATCGGCCCCTCAAAAGAGTGCACTTTCGGACGCAGAATTCCTTCGCCAAATCCTAAAATTTGAAAGTACATGTCGTGTCCAGTGAAGGGGAACGTTTCTAACAACGTTCCGAAAAAGGAAAAATTAAAGAGTGTGATCGTATTTTAGTAGTACACTGCATTCATTTCGCCGCAAACGACCGCAAGACATGAAGCAATATAGATCAACAACTTTTTGAATCATTTGCAGGAAAATATAATTGAAAAATAAAAATAGAGCTTACCTGCATAAACTTGAATGAGAAAGTGAGCAGATACACACAGAAGAATAAGTTCATAACATTTTTTAGTAAAGACCTTTTTTTTATGAAGATAAAAGATTATAAATTCCTGGAGCATATTATAGCTTTTAGAAGATATGACTCTCTTGATTTTAGAGCCGGGCATGGAAAGCACATTTTCTCTTGTACAAAAATTTATGAATGAATAGAAGAACTTTTTTTAAAATGGTTATACCTTTTCGTGATTCTCTTGGAGAATAAGGGGCAAAATATTAACATACGCAATAAAACGAAAAAGTGTTCCTTCCTGTATTGAGCATACAATGTAACGCTAACGGACATTCTAAGTGAGCGATGTTCCAACAATTTTAAAAAACAATCATTCCTTCAGGAAAATACAGCACTCTCTTAAATCGAAACATATTTCTTTATACGAAATTTTCTTCTTTTTTGGAAATCATAAGATGTATCTTTCATAGACGAACAAATCTTAAAATATCTCCACAAAGGGATAAAAGTCTTTCCTTGCGATTTAAAGACTTCCATTTTTCGCATTTAAAAAATGCTGAACGTTAATCGTAAAAAAACGAACCATTAGTATTGGGATCCCACACATCATTTTTGCAGGCGTTTATTTCCGTACATCTGCAGACGTCCGCTCCGCTCTGAGCCGAAACCGCTTCCCTTCTGTCATGCTCTCTTCTGACGAACGACAGTGGCCGCTCCGGAAAGAAGGCAGGGGTTGCCGTAAAATTAAAAAATACGCCAACTGGCAGGGCAAAAGGAAGTGGTGAAAAAATAGAGAGGCCAAGCGCATCGCTACGAATAGGGAAACAGTATTTTAAGAATAAACATTTATATCAGCAGAATGATGCGGAGCCAAAACTGGATAACAGGACGCAACAACTTTTAAATTACGTAACAGAAGAATAGTACCTGATTAGACAATAGGAGGAGTCACAAAACGGAAGAAGACACCCCATGAACATTCTAGAAAAGACAGGAAACCTCCACAACCGGAAGGAAGAAAAATTTCCAACTGATTTCAACATTTGAAATCAACAAAAAGTTAGGTAATAAAAAGGACTTTACAGGGGAGATAAAAAAAAGCGAGAATTAAGATAATTTTTAGAATGCGAAATATATAATAAATGAATAAAGATTAAAACCAAAAATAGACGATAAATTAAATTAAATAAAAAATATGGCAGTGGTTAAGAGTAACCACAACATATTACCCCGGCTTCCCCAAGAGAAAATATTGGTGAGATGTACAAATTAAATAATTTTTACATCGAGACAATATTTTCTAAATTATGCACAATGAACATATAAAACAGTCATAAATATAAATAAACTAATAAAAATTACCTGAATATCAATAATTGTCTTGCACGACATTCAATAATAACAGAACAAAATTACTATAATAATTATGTTCAAATAATAATGCACAATACACTGGCAAACATTTAAAGTAACTGTTTGTTCACAAAAAAGAACATATCTTGTTTCAAAAAAAGGTTTATAATAGTCTATGTACTTAGAGACAATGTTCACAGTCTTTAGATGAGAGTCTCTTGATTGAGTCGTGTAATTGTAAGAACAATAATATAAATTTACCAGCATATATAAAAATTGTTGCGTATAATAAGAATATACATATATGGTCAGCATATTAAAAAGAAAAAGAATTTGTAATAATGTGCATATAAGTAAATGATATTAAAATTCACAAATCAATAATCATGTTAAATTCAATAAATTCAATTTTTCAGAATTCAATTTTTCAAAATTTTCTTATGACAGAAATTGGAAAATGTATACAAATGGTCAAGAGATAATATTTAGAGTCTCAAAAAATATATATATATATCCATATACATACAATACTTTCCAATATGTCAACATATTTTAACTGAATAGATTTAATGTCATATAATTGAACAACATCTTCAAAGTAAATATAAGTTGCAAATCAACAAGAACATTTTCAAAGTAAATAAAGATAAATACCAAAGAGAGAATATTTGAACTCTTAGAAGAAAAATGTTATTCTGGAATAATACTACTTTCAAAATTACCAAAAAGAGCAAAGAGAGGATATTTACACTCTCATAAAAGTATTTAAATAAATATATCAATCCAGTACATAACTTGAAAAATATCACTTTATAAATAATTATCACATAAAATATTTATAATATGTTGAATATCTGTTGAACATGTTTAATTCAAATATTCAAATTCTTGTAAATAACATGTGATCATGTTTTATCTGTAAAATAACAAATATTTTCTTTCCTATATACCAGTAATGACTTAAACAAAAAAATATCTTTGGATCCAAAGTATATACTTATATATATATATATATATATATATATAAACCTGTTTCATTGAATATTTTAACACTTAGATACACAGAGATACCTATACTCAATATCATTTAATTTTTTTTTTTTTACAATAAATCAAAAATGCAAGTAGAAGCAATTAGCATGCATAATTTTATCATTATTATTATTATTTTTTTTTTTTTTTTTGAAATGTTAAAAAAGGTTAGATGTTAGAGCATGCATAAATTGTCAATAAATAAAAAGTAACATTTCAATTATTATAATAGACACAATAGGGAAATTTTTTGACATGAGTACTCATGTTTTACCTTATATCAATAACAATTTATTTATTTATTTTTAGAATAAACAATTATCAAAATAATTCAATGAATGACATTTTTCAATTATTATTTCAAAAACAAAATATTTCTCATTATTTACCAACTATTGAATTTGTAGGCTTTGAAAACTTAAAAGTACCAATACACTCTACATATGAGATAAAGCATAAACAAAAAATTTAAGAATGGTTGTGAAGAAAATTTCAATGAAAACAGAGTGAAATGAAACAAATTTAAAAAGTACATACTTTCATAGGATGACAATTTCATTGTCTCAAGGAGAAGATGACTTTAAGAAAAAAATTACACAAATGCTGCCTGCAGCTTTGGTAGAAGAAAACAAAAAAGAAATAAATAAAATATTCAAACATCATCTCTGACAATCCAAGACAGCTAGCATGACTCAGATTCTGCAACAACGCTAAAGTCATCCTAAAAAAGAAATGAAGATTAGTTTATGATTTATAATGTTTATGGGTGCGAGGCCGAAGATCATAATGATCTTTATATTGAGTGGATTTATTTAGAAGAGCAGCGGGAGTTTTATCACCAGATGCCTGTGAACGCACTGAATTATATGAGTGTGGAGATGTTTGTTGGCACTTAGAAGAAGTAGGAATTTGAGGAGATGTATTACAGGCAGAATCACAATTAGAAATTTGAGCAGGAACATGTTGTTGTACAGGAGAATAAGATGCACTATCAACAGCTGGTTGATCATGTGTTGCACCTTGAGAAGAATGCGAAGGATACCGCAATGTTTTATCTCTTTTTTGAAGTTTCAAGATTCTGTTAGTATGTATCAACATTGGTGATGCTTGATTATTATTGCAATCTTGAATTTGAATAAGTACAGGTGAAATTATTTTCTTTACCATGTAAGGGCCTTGTAATTTTTTGTTATACACACTGGGAAATTTTACATAAACAATATCATTAACTTTGATATTAGCAAATTTTAACTTTTCCCTTGATTTTTGGTATACCTTTTGTCTAGAAGACTCGTTATTTTTATAAGCTTGATAGTATATCCTTTCAATAACATCCATTAATTTGTGAATTTCATAAGCTGTGTTAATAATTTTCCAGGAAGATTGGGTTTTATAATTGGCATAAATATCATTTACTTCTCTTCCAAAATGAAGAAGATTTGGAGTGAATTTTGTAGCTGGATGAGGCGTAGCATTGTATATGGACTGGTGGATTTTTAAAGCAGTTGGTACATCAAATCCTTGGGAAGCCATTGTATTCACAGATGATTTTATTTGAGTATTACATCGCTCACTTAATCCGTTAGCCTGGGGATGGGCTACAGAACTGTGTTCTAACTTTATGCCAAACTTTTTATTGAAATAAGAAAACATATCACTAGTGAACTGAGAGCCATGATCAGTAAGTGTTAATTCGGGCTTTCCATGAGTAGAAATGTAATGTAATAGAGCTTTAGTAACAGATTCAGCGTTAATGTTATTCAAGGCATATAATTCTAAATGACGAGAAAAATGATCAATTACTGTCATCACATATTGGCGATTTCTCAATGGGCCAAGTAAATCCATCGAAACTTTTTGATTCGGAGCTGTAGGTAGAGGTGCTGGTAAATATGGAGCGGTGTTTTTTTTATGATTTTTTTTTTACTAAACAAATTTCACAAGAGTTGACATAATTAATTGCATCAGAAACAAGGGTTTTCCAGGCAAATCTTTTCTTTAAATTAACGATAGTTTTATGAATTCCAGTATGAGTAATATGAGCAATTCTTAAAGCTTTTGCTCTAAGTGACGAAGGTAAAACAGCTTTATGTAGCTCAATATCTTCCGAAGAAAAATGTCCATTGTAACAAAGTAAATCATTATTTGGATTATTATAATAACCATTTAAACTTTTAGATTTTTTGTTAGCTTTAAGATCTTCATAAATTTTCTTAATTTTAGGGTCTTTTTGTTGTTCAGAAAAGATGGTTTGATCAAAAATTTCTAATAATGGGTCTTCATTATTGTCATTATTTGGAGGTGGAGAGTCACTTTGAAGATGACAGGTGTGGTGTGTTTTGCCAATTAAACCACATGGAAAGTGAGCAATTTCATTATGTAAATCATTTTGATCATCAACAATTGGTAGTGGTTCTTGCCTAGAAATAAGATCTGGATTAGTATGGAGATCTTCAGTAGGAATGTGAGGGGTTCTGCTTAGAAAATCTAATAACACATTCTCTTTGCCTGGTATATGCTGGAATGTGTATGAATATTCAGATAGTTCTAACATCCAACGAGTAGTGATGTCAGCAGGTGATGTTGCTTTTTTGTAATTATTAAGGAGTTTAGCATCTGATAAGAGAATGAAGGGTCGACCAAAAATGTAATATTTGAAAGCTGTTACTCCTTTATAAATGGCATAAAGTTCCAATTTGATAGCTGGATACTGTTTTTCAGACTGAGATAAAGTTTTGGAATAATATGAAATCGGTCGAAGTTCACCGGCAAATTTTTGCATAAGAACACCTGAGATTGCTGTCTTTGATGCATCAGTATTAACATAGAAAGTCTCATTCCAATTTGGGAGATTTAGCATAGGTTTTTGAAAGAAAATTTCTTGCAATTTATTAAATGCATTTTCTTGTTCAGATTTCCAACAAAACTTATTTTTAGGTTTGGTAACTTCAATAAGAGGAGTAATCAATTTAGAAAAATTAGGTATAATTGACGTATATAATGAACATAATCCAATGAAACCTTTTGTCTGCCTCTTGGTTTTAGGCTTTGGGAAGGAAGTGATTTTTACAATATTACTTGTAATAGGAAGAATTTTATGATCTGTGAGTTGGAACCCTAAAAAGTTAATACTAGTTTTCACGAATGAACATTTTTCAGGAGAAAGAGTGATGTTATTAGCAATGAGAGTGTCTAAAAGCTTTGTGAGTTTCGTAACCATCTCTTCAAAGGAATTAGCGCCAACCACAATGTCATCTTGGTATGCATAACACGAGTCAATTTCAGATAATTGAATAACTGAATCAATTAATTGTTGAAAAGTGCTCGCAGCTGTCTTCAAGCCAAAAACGAGACGAAGATAGGTAAAAATTCCCCATGGAGTAGTAAAACTGAGTTTGTCTTGCATTTCTTTAGGTACTGCAATCTGCCAGTATGCAGACGGCAAGTCAAGAGTAGTATAATATTTAAATTTTGATAACTGTACTAATAGATTTTGAATTCTAGGAAGAGGATATGATGATGGTATGATGATGGAGTTTAGCAATCTTAAATCTAGGGCCAAACGATATTTCTGAGGTTTCGACATGTCAGTTCTTTTCTTTTTAACTAGAAGCATAGGACAAGCCCAGGATGAATTTGATCTTTCTATAATACCTGCATTTAGCATTTGATTAATTTGGTCAAGAGCTGCTTGCTCGAGTGCCTCTGGCACAGGAAAAGGTAGGGTTTTTACAGGATGAGAGTTCAACATTGAAAACTGAGGATTCACTAAGTCTGTATGACCTAAAGTATCCAAAGATTTAGAAAAAGCAAGAGCTTTACTGCACAATAATTTTGTTAAAGAGTCACTTTCATGAGGGGGCAAGTGTTTTAGGTCAAAATCATTTGGTGAAAGTTCTTGAACACGTTTTCTCTTAATTTCTTCAGCTGGTAAAATTAAATTGCAATATTCATTTTCAAAATCTAAATCAAAAGACTATTCCTCAATATCCCTCTCATCTACATTAATGCATTCACCAATAATTGAATTTTTATTTAAATGAATGTCCAGTTTCGATATATTCTGACATACAACCAAAAATAAATTATTTTGAATTGAAGAGTTAGAATGCAGTGATTCATGTAAAACAAGACCTTTATTTTTTAAAGCAGGCTTAAAAATAAAATATTCAGATGGAGAGTTCAAGTATTTGACATGTAAATAAACAAAAGAATTGGGAGGGATTAATTCTCTGTTAACTGTTTGTACCATGTTGGAATTCACCAAAATTTTATTACCATCATTCAAATTAGTATGCCTTTCACCAATATAACTAATATCATTAGCACTTTCAGATGTGAAATTTCTGTCAGCTATATTATTATTAGTAGATAAATAGTTTACAACATTACCATAATCAGTTGGAAAATAGTTAGGAAAATAAGTAAAATTACCATCAATATATGGATTATGATAATTCATAGCAGTATTAGCAACATTATTTATAAATAAATCACTATTTTGAAAATTATAATTGTAAGGATAGGTTGCATAATTATTGACTAATTGTAAATTGTTGTCACCAGAATTTCCATACATATTATCAATATAAGTTCCATTACTTAGATTATTTGATATAGAATTTTCATAAAAAGACATTTTGAGTGCATCAAAAGAATATGGCACATTTATATTATCATAAGTACACTCAGAATTCATATAAGAGCAAGTAGGAGATTCATTATGACTGTGAAAAGGGATATGTTTATCTTTAATTAAGATAGACTTAAAAGTTGGAGAAATGGTTATGGAATGCTTATTAATAAATTCAAATCCAAGTATGGCTTGAAAATTGACATTTTTTATTTCAGTATGATAAAAGACATGATGGAAAAAATACTTGTCAATTTTAAATGAAATTTCAATACATTCTTTAAAGAAAACCTTAGAATTTATAGTAGATACTGAAACATTTCTAGACAAAACTTTGTAATGAATTTTAGATTTAATGCTATTAAAGCATTCTTGATCCAAAAGAGATAAAGTTGAGCCTGTGTCGATAAGAGTAGATATTTCATTACGTTGTACATTCATAATTATGCATGGCAAAGAATAAGAATTATCGAAGGAACTATAAATGATGTGTCGTTCTTGTACACTTTCATCAATTTCAGAAGGATGTTGCAATGCCAAAGAATTATGAGAACTGCAAGACTTATTAAATTTAGGATGTACTGGGGATGTTTGTAAAGCAATGGTTGACAATAATTTGGTTGAAGAACTTTTGGCAATGTGACGCTTGTTTCTCTCGTCACAACAATGTACTGACCCTGAAGAACAGGTACGGGAGAGAGGGCGGTCAGTAAAACCAATCTCCCCTATTTGTTTTAATGATAGATCTTATCATTTTTATTTTTTGAAATAGAAGTAGATTTTTTCTTTCTGTGAGAATCAGATGAAAAGTTCGATGTATAACAATGTTTAGGTGTGTTGAGAATCCTTTTAAATTTATAACATGTGTCCATACGGTGATTGAATCGTCCACAAAATGCACATTGAATGATATTTTGTTTGGGGTAGGAATCGGTAGAATTTTCCTTGTGAGAAAATCTGTCAAATTTAGGTTGAAAAAAAGGTTTAATTTGACGAGATTTTAGTTGACGAGAGTTTGTTTTATATTTATCCGTAATATTTTGTTTGACAGGTGAAGGTGAATGAACGCTAAGTTTTCTCTTAACATTATTAAAAGTGTACGATTTTCCATTGTTTGTTTCAGGTGGTGAGAATGCATTATGTGAATTTTCAAAAATTCTATCCCTTGTACGTCTTACAGGAGTTTGTTGGACCATATTCACAGGAAAAGTAGAGTTTTCATTAGTACAGTCACTATCCATACAATAAATTTGATCAAAATTTTTATGAGAATTTCGAGAAGGTGGAGAGTCATAAATTTCTTGTAGAAAGTGTGCTCGTTCAAGAGCTAAATCAAATGTGGAAATATTTTCCTCGAGAATTTTTCTTCTGATTTGTTTAGGCAAAGCCTGAAGAAAATGAGTGAATTTTAGAGAATCTAGAGCAGCTGGATCCAATTTGGGATAGGAAAGCCGAAGTTGTTTATCCAGGCGGAAAGAAAAATTTTTAACAGATTCATTGGATTCTAATTTTAAATTTTGCAGAGATTGGAGTGAGTTGACTTTTCTTTTGGGCATAAAATAGTCTATAAACACTTTTCGAATGGCTTGAAAGTTAGCATTCTTGAAATGAGACTGTGTTTCAAGAAAAAAGTTTAAAGCGGTGCCCTCTAGTTTTGATTTAAAGAGAACAAAAAGTTCTTTATCTGAAAAATTATTTAATTCTTGTAAATCCGATAATTGATCGAAAAAAAATTCTACAGTTTGTGGATTTCCATCAAACGGCTGAATCGCAATATTTAATTTCGATTTCGGAGGCATGATGAGAAAAATTGAAATAAACTCTCACTAAATGTGACAATAATATGTTATAAATTAGTTACATGAAAAATATATGAACTTAATTTGATATATATTTTAAAATAATGATGAACTTCATTTATGTTATGCATCATTTTTATATGTTAACAAAAATATAGAAGAACAAAAAGAAAGAAGAAGTTGCCAACATATTTTTCTGAGCATCAGATCAAGAAAAACAGACCTTAATATTTCTTTTTAGTTTCTAATCTCCCAAGTTTGGAAGAAAAAAAAAATATTAGATTTCAGAATGTTTATGTAAACAGGATAACACATGTTCTCAAACTTGTTAAAACAAGATAAACAATTCACTTTAAAGTAATGAGTTCTATAGCAAACATCTGTTCTCAAATTTATGAAAACGAAAATAGCAAATTATATGAAATTGAATACTTATATAAGCAAGTTTCAACATAACATTATAAATAAATTAAAAATGTAAGCATTGCATGATGAGAACATATTCACTTCTGAATTTGTAAATTGAGAACATTTTTAGTTATATATATATATATATTTTTTTTATCACTTCAATATAATAAAGAAAACATATGTTGAAAAAAAATGTCATGTCGAATGGTTTCGACAAGATCACGGCACCAGGAATAGTATATCGTGTCCAGTGGGGGGGGGGGGGGGAACGTTTCTAACGACGTTCCGAAAAAAGAAAAATTAAAGAGTGTGATCGTATTTTAGTAGTACACTGCATTGATTTGACCGCAAACGACCGCAAGACATGAAGCAATATAGATCAACAACTTTTTGAATCATTTGCAGGAAAATATAATTGAAAAATAAAAATAGAGCTTACCTGAATAAACTTGAATGAGAAAGTGAGCAGATACACACAGAAGAATAAGTTCATAACATTTTTTAGTAAAGACCTTTTTTTATGAAGATAAAAGATTATAAATTCTTGGAGCATATTATAGTTTTTAGAAGATATGACTCTCTTGATTTTAGAGCCGGGCATGGAAAGTACATTTTCTCTTGTACAAAAATTTATGAATGAATAGAAGAACTTTTTTTAAATGGTTATACCTTTTCGTGATTCTCTTGGAGAATAAGGGGCAAAATACTAACATACGCAATAAAACGAAAAAGTGTTCCTTCCTGTATTGAGCATACAATGTAACGCTAACGGACATTCTAAGTGAGCGATGTTCCAACAATTTTAAAAAACAATCATTCCTTCAGGAAAATACAGCACTCTATTAAATCGAAACATATTTCTTTATACGAAATTTTCATCTTTTTTGGAAATCATAAGATGTATCTTTCATAGACGAACAAATTTTAAAATATCTCCACAAAGGGATAAAAGTCTTTCCTTGCCTTTTAAAGACTTCCATTTTCGCATTTAAAAAATGCTGAACGTTAATCGTAAAAAAACGAACAAACCATTAGTAGTGGGATCCCACACATCATTTTTGCAGGCGTTTATTTCCCTACATCTGCAGACGTCCGCTCCGCTCTGAGCCGAAACCGCTTCCCTTCTGTCATGCTCTCTTCTGACGAAACGACAGTGGCCGCTCCGGAAATAAAGCAGGGGTTGCCATAAAATTAAAAAATACGCCAACTGGCAGGGCAAAAGGAAGTGGCGAAAAAATAGAGAGGCCAAGCGCATCGCTACGAATAGGGAAACTGTATTTTACGAATAAACTTTTATATCAGCAGAAAGATGCGGAGCCAAAACTGGATAACAGGACGCACAAACTTTTAAATTACGTAACAGAAGAATAGTACCTGATTAGACAATAGGAGGAGTCACAAAACGGAAGAAGACACACCATCGAACATTCTAGAAAAGACAGGAAACCTCCACAACCGGAAGGAACAAAAATTTCCAACTGATTTCAACATTTGAAATCAACAAAAAGTTAGGTAATAAAAAGGACTTTACAGGGGAGATAAAAAAAGCGAGAATTAAGATAATTTTTAGCATGCGAAATATATAATAAATGAATAAAGATTAAAACCAAAAATAGACGATAAATTAAATTAAATAAAAATATGGCAGTGGTTAAGAGTAACCACAACAGTACATTTGGCAAAGAGGTTGTCTTAGCAACCTTCCAAAAAAGTCTACCTGCCCTCCGTACTGCACTTACGGACATTGACAGAATTTTTATTATTTATAACAACCTACCCAGTCTCTCTGGGTAAGTTTTTCTGTCTTTTTTCTTTTCTTCTCCGACCCCCCCCCTATCTCCGGCACATTCCCAGCTTCAATCTTGAGGTTTTTATCTGTTGGTTTATGGAATGCCAACGGGCTTCGATCGAAAGCCAATGAGTTTAAAGATTTTGTTTATAACAGTGACTTAGACATCATTTTAGTCTCTGAGACTCATTTCACCCAGGTAACTGTACGAGGGTCGCCAGTTACGAGTTATTCCATGTAGACAGACCTCAGAACGGCACCCTCCCCTCCGGTGGAACCGCGGTGTACGTTAAATCTGGGCTCAATGCTTCTATCGCTAAAATCCCCCATTTCGACTGCATTGAAGCCACTCCAATTGTTCTGGATTTTCCCTCCATACCCCATTTATTGATTGCAACTGTTTACAATCCCCCTTCTCGAAGCCAACGTCTGCTTGACAAAGATCTTTCCAACCTCACTCGCCCTTTTTCAAATTTTATCATTGCGGGTGATTTTAATGCTCATCATTTCTCCTGGGGCTCTAGACGCTCCAATACTTCTGGTATGAAAATTCGCAAGTGGACAGATCAAAATCATGCGCAAATTTTAGCGCCTACTGAGTCCACTCGCCATAATTCCCATTCTATAATAGATTTTGCTATCACTCCCAATTTTCCTTTCCCGCACACTATTCAAGCAGTGAATGATTTGTCATCCGACTATTTACCTGTTGTGCTCACTTTCGACGTGGGGAATTATCATCTCGATGTCCCACAAGCCTTTTCGGTCAACTGGGACAACTTTGGTCATATTCTCACGAATACTGAGCCGCCCCCCACTGAGATACACTCTGCCGACGATGTAACGACTTCAATTCAAGCTTTTGGAGATATTCTCCAAAATGCATTTAAAGAAGTCGCCAAACCGCGACAGAGAGTGGTCGACAAGTTCCGACTACCTGAGCACATCAGGAACTTGAAAAGAGACAGAAATCGTTTAAGGAGGGACTGGCAGACGTTCATGGACCCCCTCTTAAAGCCCCAAATTAATAGATTAAATCACGAAATTAGTGCTGTAATCAAGGAGTTTAGTATCTCACGTTGTAACACTTACTTTGAGTCCTTATCGACTTCTGACAACACAATTTGGTCGGCAACGGCCCGTATGCGTAGGTCACGAACACACATTCCGGCCCTACTAGGCCCTAACGGAATGACCTATAAAAACTCTGACAAGGCTGAGCTCATTGCTGACAGTCTTAGAAACCAGTTTACACTTAATAGAGATGTCGTCAATCCTAGAATGACTGACATTTTTAATACCAAAGTTGAAGAGTTCCTACATACAACTCATAATAACAATATCACTCCTACTACTCCTTCGGAAATTGTAACTTATATTGGGAATCTTAAAAAGAATAAATCTCCAGGCCTCGACTGCATCTCTACTAATATGCTAATGTGTCTACCTATAAATTTTATCTTTTCTTAACTTTTCTAATAAATACTATGTTAAACTTACGCTTATTTCCAGATTGTTGGAAAAAAGCCCTGGTGGTATCAATTCTCAAACCTGGGCAGGACCGCCACGTACCCTCAAATTTTAGACCTATCTCTCTTCTATCCTGCATTTCTAAAGTCTATGAATACGTACTCTCAAACCGTCTGAAGGAGTTCGTTACTACCAATGCGATAATTATTCCTGAACAGTTTGGGTTTCAACCTAAGCTTTCTAAGAATCATCAGCTTTGGAGGGTGACTGAACTCATTCATGAGGGTTTCCTTAACAAACAAAAAACTGGTGCTGTATTCATAGATATTGCTAAAGCTTTCGATAGAGTTTGGCATGAAGCTCTAATTTATAAACTAATTATTCTTAAAGTTCCACCCCAACTTATCCTTATTATTTATAATTACTTAAAAAAATAGATCCTTTTCTGTCAGAGTACAACACTCTATTTCCTCTTTTCGAAATATCGAGGCTGGAATTCCGCAAGGAGGACTTCTAAATACTTGGCTCTTCAACTTATATATCAACGACATTCCAAAGATTCCCCGCATCCTCTTAGCATTATATGCTGATGACACGGCCATACTATTCAGAAACACGTCACTAAACACTGTGATTGAACAACTCCAATCCTATCTTCAGGCCCTTTCTATTTGGTTGCGTAAATGGCGCATAAAAGTTAACCCTTCGAAGAGTGCTGCCATGATCTTCTCTCGAAGATCTATTACCCCAGACATTAATCTCGCTTTAAATAACGAAGGTCGAACCCTGGGTCACTAACTATAAATGCCTAGGAATTTACCAAGATTCTAAATTAAATTGGTCTAAACAGATTACCGATGCTAAATCAAAATCTGTGGCGGCCAAAGCCTCCCTTAAATCCCTTTTAGCTAGACATAGCTGTCTGTCGCTTCCTAATAAATTACTGTTATACAAATCTTTCATCAGATCCACCATGAATTACGGGTCAGTTGTTTGGGGATCTGTATGTGAAACTCAACTTCAAAAACTTCAAATTGTCCAAAATACCATTTTAAGGCAGTTTGTTAAAGCAACTACGTTTGTTCGGAACGATGTCATTCACAATGATCTCAAAATTCGGCCGATTTCGCAAGTTATTAAAAAACTTGCACAAAACTTTCATAGAGATCGTATTCTAATACCCAACGATGCGTTGCGATCTATAAAACCATACAATATCAACAATACTGTTGGTAATAAAAGACCGCTTGTTATCTTGAGTAAAGATGACGGTTTTGCCCCCCCCCCCCCCTTCTAAAAGAAGACGGCATGAACCACCTTAAACGCATAGTTGCGGCTTTTCCAAATTTATAACCTTGATATATTTTCACTCTTTTTACTTAAAATCTATCCTACATCATATTATCATTTCGACATCGTTCCTGCCTCTGCATTTGGCTTCGGATTTTATCCACATCGCGTATAAATATTAAATTTTTACTAAATTATGGTAAATTTTTATATTTTTTTCCTTTTTTAATCTTGTTTCTCCTTTCCAGTTGGAAAATGAAACATAATCCTCTCTAAACAATCGTTTTTCCTTATCGGACGATTGTTACTTTCAAGGTTGCGAACGGACGAATTTCATTGGCCGGCTGCTTAAATTTCATTGGTCGACCAAGTTGTTCGTCGTATCCCCTTGTTTTTCTCTATGAATTCTTTGGATATTTTTTCTCTAATGATATTTTATTATTTTTTACAAGCTATTTTTACTAAATTTAACTTTTTGCTAAATTTATTTACTTTATTTTTATTTTTTCTTTTATTTTCGATATTCCCCTAAAAATTATTTAGGATATCTAATTTATATTAAAAAAAAAAAAAAAAAAAAAAAAAAAAATGTATGGTCTTTGGCTTTTTCGACCGTTTTACCCTGAGACTCAATCGACCAACCCAATGCTACGGAATTTTTGAAAATTCCACCAATTTACTTGCATAACATCTACGCAATCAGCAACTCGACTCATGGAATCCGATGGAAGGTAAAGTGGAGCAACACGACTCCAGTAGGCACTTCTGATTATCCTGCATTGGTTCATTGGTTCATCGAGATGACGCAGCTTTGAGAGCGAATGGTCAAGTGTTAATTGTTTGGAATGGTGACCGGTGGAATAACTTTATGATGGATTAATAAATAAGGATTAGAAATTGATTGACTTGTTTTTTTATTGAGAGAAACACCTAAGGCGAACAAATCCATTGCTCACCACGACGATTGCTAACCCTGTTATTGGTTCTTAAGTGAATAGACTTACTATACAGCAAAGATGGTATTTTACAAGAACTGATACATTTAAATAGAAAATCGCCTTGTCGTAACACACACACACATATTTATATATATATATATATATATATATAATGTTTTGTCACCAGTTTTTTAAAACAGAAATTTGTACCTTATTAAATCGACAAAACGCTCCGATTGAATAAGGCAAATTTTACAGTAAAAATTTATTAGTGGAGATAAACAAGGATTCTCAAGGATTCTTGTCGCTCGTCCCCAAGGGGTTAACCTTTTAATTAACCCTTTCCGGTACTGGCAAATTCTATTAGTAAAATGATAAATTATCGACTGTCACCAAAATTTACAAACGACTTTCTTAGAAATTACGTAAGAATCTCTGAATTTATACTTTTATTGTAAAACCAAAGTTTTGTTAAAATATTATTGGTGCCGTTTGAGGGTTTGGAATTAGAATTAGATATCCCGGATTGGGCAAAGTATGCCGGAAAGGATTAATGAATATATATATATATATATACCGGGTGTCCCAAAATTGACTGATGGATTTTAAAATTCAATAACTTGAAAACGATGACAGCTATTTAAAATTTTTTTGCAGGAGTGTTATGTATAATGTCAGGAGTTTTTTTACCGTATTTTTTATTTTAGTTCGCATCTCAAAATATAGGCGGCGCTGACGGCGGTTGAAGGCAAGGTCGACGCTTCACTCAGCACTGATCACCTGGCCATTAATCGCCGTCAGCGCTATCTATTGTTTGAGATGCGAACTAAAATAAAAAAAATAACGGTAAAAAAAACTCCTGACATTATACATAACCCTCCTGCAAAAATTTTTTAAATAGCTGTCACTTTTTGCAAGTTATTGAATTTTAAAATCCATCAGTCATTTTTGGGATACCCGGTATCTATTTTTTATTTCAAATAATTTTTGCCCAATTTTTCAAGTCTGTTACAGAATTTTTTATCTTTTATCACCGGTTTTTCATAAAATCAATTCAAGAAATTTTTGCATAATTAAATCAGGAAACGAACGGATTAAATAATGCTAAATTTACAACAAAAATTTACTGGTGAGAATAACAAATCATGATTAGAATATGGAAGCCCGTATATTTTACTGAAAATTATGTTTGGCAAAAACACGCTGCTCGAATAATGTTCTGGCAAATGAGGGAAGCGGTTAACACTATACAAGCCGCAAACAGTGCTGCCAAATCTGGCGGATTTTTTATTCAGAATTTTCGATTTCAACCACAAAAATTTTAACCCGAATTTTGTGTAATTTTTCTAACCCTTTCAGCAGTGTTGCCAGATTGGGGATTTTGTCCCCATTTTGGGGAATTTTGAACCTCCAGGGGAATTTTTTTTGGGGACAAGTAAAACTTGGGGACATGTTTGGGGACTATGAACATATTTAGGGAAAAACTTGGGGAATTGTTATCATAATTTCAGTTTTTACTTTCAGACATTTGCATATTACTGGATCTACCTCGAACTGGATTTTGGTTTGGAAAACGAAAATAAAATACTTAAATAATATATATAAATCATTCTTCTGGTCGTCCTCACCGTTTACATTTACTAGAGATTCATCATGATCTGCATTGGGCTATCCCCCATCTGAATTTTCAGATAAGAGATTCAGATTTTCATGTCATCGCGGACAGAAACACAAGCACAGAAATACATTTCATTTAATAGTATAGATTTATACAACAAAAATAAAAACAATTTTATAACTTTTTTTTATTGTTGTTTTTAGCTTTGAATATACATGCAAAATTCTGTTGACATTATTTTTTTTACCATAAATGGGAGATTTTTTCAATAAAATGCTTGATTTGGGAGGAAAATTGAGTTAAAATTTGTTAAAAAACTTTTAAAACGGAAAATTGAAAATTGAGAACTTGCCTTTTTGAGTAAAAATTGCGTTGGGGACTTTTTCAGAAAAAAGCCCTGATTTGGGGAAAATTTCGGAATTTTTGGGGAAATTGACTTTTGACAATTTGGCAACACTGCCTTTCAGTGATAATGTGCTTGAATTCTTTAAATGTTGAAGTAATTGAGTAACCAGTATTTCTAATAAATTTCGTTTGTAAACTTGAAAAAAGTAGGTTTCGCGCAATTAGTAAAAATGAAATGTTCATTAAAGAATTGGAATGCTAACTTGGCATTAGAAAATTAAAATATGTTGCTATACCGGCATCATCAACCTTCAACGAGTTAACGAAATATTTATCATTATGCTGCTCAAAATAATTATTCAGAGCTTTTGGGGAGAATTTGAATTTTTTAATGTTAGCTTTATGAATGTCGGACAAATGTGCCAAGCTCTCCGACCAGTGCTAAACCTTTAATACATAGTGATTCAGATCTGCATTACTTTTTATGTAACATCTAACAAACAAATTTAGTTCGTACAAACCTGTATACTTATATATAAATATTAATAAGGTGATTATATAAAAATTTGAAAACTAAATTAAAAAGTTACTAAATAAAATTAAAAAAATTCTTAAAATTTCTGGTGTCGAATCTTTAATATAGAAATAAAAAATACAATTCTAAAAGAATAATTCATGCAAGAAAGTGTTACGATTAACACGGTTGTAATTAATTTGTAAATATTTAATTTACTTGAATAGTAATTATCTTAGAAACCGTAAAATTTAGGACGTTTTCAACAATAAATGCAGTTGATTTTAATATTTAATGTTATTAAGAATGCTCTTTCAATTACACTTAAATATAAAAAAATTACTTTGCCTTGTATTAATATAATTACCTTATTCAAATAATTCTGCATTCCCACTATTTTAATAAAACACAGATTGCTACTAGAAATGCTTAAAGTATCCTGAGTGTATTCCTGCAGGGAAATTGGACATTAAATAAGCATCTGCATAAAACTAAGTAATTACTTTCTGTGGCATTTGTGTGCTTCTGTAATCTAATCTATTATGTAGGTTTATATACGACAATTTTGAATATTTATGAACATTATTTTCCAGAATGTTTCTAAATATGTTCTTTGAAAATAATTTTAATTTAATTTACCAACCAGTATATTTATATAAAACTATCAATTATTTGTTTATATAGAAGTTAAAAAAAATCACGAAAATAGGCTACTGAATGAATTTAAAAAGTTTGTCTGAAAATTGCTGGTGTCGAATGTCGAATCCATAATATAGAAATAAAAAACACAATTTTAAAACAACAATTCATGCATTTAATCCCTTAAAAGTTTTGCCCGAAGGCCGCGCCGTTCGGGCAACACGAATTTGCTTATTGCATCATTTAAAGCTTTTTGACACCACTATTATTTTTTAAAAAATTTTCCATATTATTGAAAGGCGGAAATGTTTAGATTAAATTCTACGACTATTTTATTTAAATAATAGTGGTGTAACACCGCTATTTTCAATTTATTGAACGGAAAAGAATTAATCAGTTAACCTCTTCAGTCCCTGAGTACCCAAATCGGTACATCAGTTTTGTCCCATTTTATAAATGATACTCAAATATAAATGAAATTTCGATATAAGAATAATATGTTTCGAATTTTATGATTCGAGCTAATGAAAATAAAACAAAATCCTCGCTCAGAAGTCAAACGAGAGAAGAAATAATTCAGTAATAATTAAAAATACTGTAATAATCGCCAGTAGCGAAGAGGTTAAGGGGTTAATGTATTTGCATAATAATAATCAGAAACCACAAAATTTAAGACATTTTGTGCAATAATTGTCATTGCTTTTAATTTTTAATATTATCAAGAATCCTTTTTCAACTTCACTTAAATAAAAAAAAATATTTAACGTTATATTAATATAATTACCTTATTCCAATAATTCTGCATTCCCACTATTTTAATAAAATACAGAATGCTGCTAGAAATGATTAAAGTATCCTGAGTATATTCCTGCTGGGAAATTTTACATTAAATAGGCATCTGCATAAGACTAAGTAATTACTTTATGTGGTATTTGTGTGCTTTCGTAATCTAATGTATTATGTAGATTTATATACGACACATTTTGAATATTTATGAAAATTTTTTCCAGAATGTTTCTAAATATGCTCTTTGAAAATAATTTTAATTTAATTTTAATTCAATTTTAATTTAATTTTAATTTAATTTTAATTTAATTTTAATTTAATTAATAATTTATTATTATATTTATATCAAAATATTAATAATTTACTTATATAGAAATATAAAAAATATATCACAAAAACATGCTGCTTAATAAATTTTAAAAGTCTTAAAATTACTGGTCTCGAATCCTTAATATAAATATAAAAAAACACAATTCTAAAACAACAATTCATGCATTTAAGTGTTAAGACTAAAACTATTGTTAATTAATTTGTAAATGTTTAATTTATTTGAATAGTAATAATCTTAGATATCGTAAAATTTAAGACATTTTTCATAATAAATGTTATTGCCTTTAATATTTAATATTATTAAGAAAGCTTTTTCAATTTCACTTAAATAAAAAGAATTACCTTGTATCTTTATAATTACATTATTCCAATAATTTTGAATTCCCACTATTTTAATAAAACACAGAATGCTGCTAGAAATGCTTAATGTATCCTGAGTATATTCCTGTTGGGAAATTTGACATTAAATAAGCGTCTGCATAAGACTAAGTAATTACTTTTTGTGGTATTTGTGTGCTTCCGTAATCTAATGTATTATGTAGATTTATATACGACACATTTTGAATATTTATGAAAATTATTTTCCAGAATATTTCTAAATATGTTCTTTCAAAATAATTTTAATTTAATTTACCAACAAGTATATTTATATAAAACTATCAATTATATATTTATATAGAAGTAAAAAAAAAATCACGAAAAAAAGCTACTGAATAAATTTAAAAAGTCCGTCTTAAAATTGCTGGTGTCGAATGTTGAATCATTAATATAACAATAAAACACACAATTTTAACCCTTTCCGGCACACTATGCCCGGTCTGGGATACCTAATTTTAATTCCAAACTTGCAGACGGCACCTATAATATTTTAGTAAAATTTTACTTTTACAATAAAAGCTTAAATTAAGGAATTTAAAATATCTAAAAAATTTGTTTGTGAGTTCCGGTGTCAATCGATAATTTCTCATCTTACTACAGATTTTGCCCGTGCCGGAAAGGGTTAAAACATTTCATGCATTTAACTCCGTAACTGGTTAATTATCACACCACTATTATTTAAATAAAATATTCGTAAAATTTAGTCTAAACATTTCCGCCTTTCAACAGTATAATAATTTTCTTAAAAGTATTAGTGGTGTCAAAAAGATTTATGATGAATTAAGCAAATTCGTCTTGCCTGAACCCAGTTAACCCTTTGCGAAGCAAAGAAAATTCATTGCTTAAGTGTTGAAATTAATGACTGACACCGGAATTTGAAAACAACTTTATTGGTAAATAAGAAAAAGCAATATTTCTTACATTCAATAAACTATATATTTTTTTAATAAAACTGGAGCCAATGTGGAGTTAGGAAAATAAAATTAAGTGGTATATATAGTGGTAAGATGTAGTATGTGGTGGTATTATGTAGTGGTAAGATATACCACCGCGCCGCAAGGGGTTAAGTGTTAAGACTAAAACTATTGTAATTAACTTTAAATGCTGAATTTACTTGAATAATAATAATCTTAGAAACCACAAAATTTAAGATATTTTGCACAATAAATGCATTGCTTTTAATATTTAATATTATTAAGAATCCTTTTTCAATTTCACTTAAATAAAAAACAATTACTTAACCTTATAATAATATAATTACCTTATTCCAATAAAGCTGCATTCCCACTGTTATTATAAAATACAGAATGCTGCCAGAAATGCTAAAAGTAACCTGAGTATATTCCTGTAAGGAAATTGGACATTAAATAAGCATCTGCATAAAACTAAGTAATTACTTTCTGTGACATTTGTGTGCTCCCGTAGTCTAATCTATTATGTACATTTATACACGACAGTTCTTAAATACTTATATAAATTATTTTCCAGAATGTTTGTAAAATGCGTTCTTTGAAAATAATTTAAATTTAATTTATCAACCAGTATATTTATATAAAAATATGAATAATTTATTTATAAAGAAATATAAAAATAACCCCAAAAATATGCTACTAAATAAATGTAAAAAATCTTAAAATTGCTGATCTCGAATGTCGAATCCTTAACATAGAAATAGAAAAAAAACTAAAGCTACAATTCGTGCATTTATGTGTTAAGACTAAAACTCTTGTAGTTAATTTGTAAAGGTTTAATTTACTTGGATAATAATAATCGTAGAAACCATAAAATTTAAGACATTTTGCACAATAAATTATATTGCTTTTAATATTTAAAGTTATTAAACATGCTTTTTCAATTTCATTTAAAAAAATTACTTTACCTTATATTAATATAATTACCCTATTCCAATAATTCTGCAATCATCTATACATATAATAAAACAGTAGGACCCGGTGTGTCTGTACATTGAAGATAATTGACAAAAATGGAGTCAGGGCGATAAAAGAAAACCAATGAAACACAAAAAAATTTTTTTTGAATTTTTTGTCTGTCTGTCTGTCTGTCTGTCTGTTTGTTCGAGGTTATCTTCGTAACTACTGAATGGATTTTTATGCGGTTTTCACTAATGAAGAATGCACACTCCCGGGCAGTGTATAGGCTTTGTTTCATCAAAATCGGACAACAGACAAAAAAGTAACAAAAAGAAACAAAAGAAACTATTAGGTGCGCTGCTCACGTTTTTTAGTACATAACATTTTTTAGTACATATAAAATCCAATAGATGTCACTGTGCGATTTTAAAACGCGCTATCGTTATGTTTTCGCCAGTCTACTTAAGTATGAGAAAGTTTCAAGCTGGCTGTCGTTCCATGTGGTTTAGTCGGTAGAACGTCAGTGCGCCATACTGATGGCCCGGGTTCGATTCCCAGCATGGAATTTTTTTTCACTATGTTGGCATTAACGCCTATAAGCAATTAAAAGAATTTGAAATATTGTATTCAAGGCGAATTTTCTCTCTGGGAAAATTTCCTTGCATTAATATGTCAGTGTAATTTTTTTTTCGATTTAATTTTTTTTTCGAAACTTTGTTTTTCTTAAAAAATTACAGTAAATATTTGATATTTCCCAACGTTTTTTGAATGATCGACTTGCTTTTTTTTTTTTTTAATGTATGTCTGAACCTTATCTAACTACTTCTTCAAGATTTCTTTAGATAAACCGACCAGCGTAGCGGGCGAAGGCCGCTAGTTATTTTAATAAAACACAGACTGCTGCTAGAAATGCATAAAGTATTCTAAATATATTCTTGTGGGGAAATTGGACATTAAATAAGCATCAGCATAAAACAAAGTAATTACTTTGTGACATTTGTGTTATCCCGTTGTCTAATCTATTATGTAGATTTACACGATACATCGCCCGTAAAGCATGGTGACGTCACTGCAACGTCGTTGTGAAGTCACCTTGTGAGTTTGTGACCATCGATTGTCGATGTGACGTCACGTGACGTCGATGTGAAGTCCAGTGACTAAAATGTGAAGTCGTTATGGCCGTTTTAGAGCTCTTTTGTGACGTTTCACAAAGTGATCACAATGTGACAAATTTGTGAAAAATGTGTCGTTTGTGACTAATTTGACATTAACATTGTGACGAAATTGTGACAAAAGCGACGATATTTAAATTGTTAGGAACATGTTTTTTTTAAAGTAAATAACATGTTTTGAAGGACATTTATAAATTTCTAACGATTTTTAAAAAAGTCGCATCTCAGTCACAATGTGACGTCACTGAGTGGTGACATTTTGGTCACAGATGTGATGTGACCAAAGTGACTCACAGTGACGTCACTGTGACCATGCATGCTATTAGGGTCTTAAATATTTATGAAAGTTTTTTCTCAGAATGTTTATAAATGTATGTGTTCGTTCTTTGAAAATAATTGCCGAAACGTCAGTGAAGGCTTACTGTGGAGACACGAAATTTTTTGGTTTCTGTCTGTCTGTCTGTCAGTTTGTCAGTCTGTCTGTTCCGCGATAACTACCGCAAAAAACATCCGAAAGACTTGAAATTAAGTGTGTATATTGGTAAGGCACTCGGATTTAGCTGTATAGTTTTTTGTTATATTTTATTAATTCGTTCGTAAAATATAGAATATTTTATTTTGCGCAATAATGTTTTTCTATGGCAAATCCAACGATTTTCAAATTTTTATTTGTTGAGAGAAAATGACTCATTTGATTAATGGAATTCAACGATAAATGGATACTGAAATTTGCCAGTACGGGGCTTAAATTATTCATATTGTTTTGAAATTTTATCTATGCATATGTCAGATTTTTTAAATTATTGCTGTAAATCTTGGCCATTTTTTATAAATGTGTTCCAATAATATAAGCTAATTTGTTTTAGAGATTTACTTATTTCAAATGTATTTATTTCGTTTTCTTCATTTCTTTTAATAGTCGCTAAGCAACCATTTATCCTAATTCTTATTCTTATAATATTATAAATTTTAAAATATGTACGGAAGTTTGAATAACATAACTTCAATGCTTCAATAGCATAACTTCAACTTTGTATCTTTGCGTATAGATAATTATAGCCAGAAAAGAACAAAGGCTATGTATTATTTATTTTATTCGAATATTTTCGTTAATAATTCTGAATTTCATTATTTTTCATGCATAACCAATCGGCATTTTTTAGATAAAATTTAATCAATTTTCTTTCCGTTGCCAAGAAAATCAAAATTTCGAATATTAATTTTTCAGCGACGATAAATTTTCAATTGAGCAATTTCCATGCGAAAACTGAAACTAAGGAAAATTTAAAAGAAAAAAATAAATATGACGTCGTATTTGCAATAAAAATAAATATACTATTTTTTGTTAAATATTAAACACTGATATTTGTTTCGTTAACATGAATTTTTTTGTCAATATGGCGACATAATTAAAAATAAAAGGAATAAAAATATTTTAAATAAAATATTTATTTGGTAAATTATGACGTCATAATTGAAATAAAAGAGGTATTTTATAGTAGTCGTTAAAAATAAACGGGACATGGATAGCAGTAATTCATGAAGTTAGAAAAATAATGACGTCATATTTAAAATGGATAAAAAAATTTTTTTACGAATACTAAATTATAAGTTACATACAGATAAAAAACTTCATTAAAAACTAAAAATTAGCAGTGGAAGGCTTTTTTTTTTTGTCGGAAAAAAGGGGAAAATAAAACTGATTAATGTATTTTTGAAGCTATTTTTTTCTTTAAAGTTAAAAAGAATTAAGTTTCAATTTGTGCAGATGGTATAAAAATTAAAATAAATTTTCTAAAACTAAAAATATATTTTCAAACATTGACGTTTCATTAATGAACTTTTTCAACAGAAGCGAAAATCATCTGTCAGCAAATTAAAATTTACAACCAAGAATCTACACTATTAAAATCCGACCGTATGTATGTATGTAACGCTATCTCCTCCGATCCCGGATACTTAGAAAAGTCGCTTTTGTTTTGAATTGAAGGGAAAAGAATCCCGGGTTCCCGAGTTGCGCATTCGTCTCTCTGTCCGTCCGTCCCTCTGTTCGCATGTAGCAACTCAAAAACTACCGAACCGAATAGTTTGAAACATAAAATATATATAATTGCCGAAACGTCAGTGAAGGCTTACTTTGGAGACACGAAATTTTTTGGTTTCTGTCTGTCTGTCTGTCTGTCAGTCAGTCTGTCTGTTCCGCGATAACTAACGCAAAAAACATCCGATTGACTTGAAATTAAGTGGGTATGTTAGTGAGGCACTGGGATTAAGCTGTATAGTTTTTTGTTAGATTTGATTCATTCGTTCGTAAAATATAGAATATTTTATTTTGCGCAATAATGCTTTTCTATGGCAAATCCAATGATTTTCAATTTTTTTTTTTCCTTGAGAGAAAATGACACATTTCATTAATGGAATTCAATGATAAATGGACACTGAAATTTACCAGTTAAATTATTCATATTGTTTTGAAATTTTGTTTATGCATTTGTCAGATTTTTAAAGTTATTACTGTAAATTTTGGAGATTTTTTGTAAATGTGTTCCAATAATATAAACTAATTTGTTTTAGATATTTACTTATTTCAAATGTATTTATTTCTTTTTCTTTATTTTCTCTTAAGGGTTGCTAAGCAACCATTCATCCTGATCCTTATTATATTTTAATGCTATAAATTTGAAAACGTGTACGAAAATTTAAAGTCAAAGTCAAAACTGATGAATTAATTAATGTCTTTGTATCTTTGCTGATAAATATAACATTGCCCAGAAAAGAATACAGGCTATGTTTTATTAATTTTATTCAAATATTTTCCTTAATAATTCAAAATTTCCTTCTTTTTCATACAGAATCAAGAGCGATTTTTTAGATAAAATTTAACCAATTTCCTTTATCGTTGCCAAAAAAAAAAAAAAATCTGGAATAATTTTTCAACGGCAATAAGTTTCAATTGAGCAATTTCCATTCGAAAAATTAAACTAAGAAAAAATAAATATAACATCAGAATTAAAATAAAAATAAAAATAGTACTTTGTTAAATATTAAACACGGAAATTTGTTTCGTTAATAAGAATTTTTCTGACAAAAATGGGGGCATAATTAGAAGTAAAAGAAATAAAAAATAATTATATTTTTAACAAATATTTCAATTGATAAAATTTGACGTCATAATTGAAATAAAACAGGTATTTTATAGTTATCGTTAAAAATACAAGAAACATGGACAGCAATAACTCATGAATAATGACGTCATTGCCGAAACTTCTGCGAAGGCTTATTTTGGCGATGCAAAATTTATTGTTTTCCACTCTCAGTCTATTCTTCTGTCTGTCTGTCAGTCCCCGATAACTGCCACAAAATGCAATCAAAACTTCTTTTTTTCGTAAACAAAATTGTAAAACCTTAGATTACTGAGTTTACACTTTCAAAAGTTCCTGATACATCAGATTTAGGTGGTTTTGGTGGGCAGGTATCTAGAAGTATGAGGATAATGAAAAATGCTTATTAAAACTTCTCACTTATCCTTATAAATCAAAATGTAGAAAAAATACAAGATATACGATAACCATTAGCAGATTGTTAGAAAGTTAGAAATTTAAATTTAATGAGACTACGGGGGGTTCAAGGGGGCGGAAATCTACTGTGGTATAATAAAAAAACAAAAATAATAGATCATGAATTTTTCAGAATATCCTAACATAACTAAATCTTTAATTTAACGGCTTTTGATGGCTTCAAATTTCTTATTCTTATTTTATTCTTATAAATAATTACGTAATTCGAAAATTTTAAATTACAGTTTCCAGGAAGTTGAATATCACGACGCTAAGTGTGTTTTTAAAAAAAGAAGTGAAAAGCTGACGTTGAGGCTCTTGATCTGCAGATTTACTAGTTTAAATGTAATTTTCAATGTTTTATTTTTATAATGTTTTACTTAAATATGTTAAAAAAAAAAGAATACAGCTGGAACATACTCTAAAATTTCTGCTTTAAATAAAATTATTTTATTAAAAGCAAATCCAAAAATAATGATTTAATAAATGCGTTCTTTGAAAATAAATTTAATTTAACGAGTTTGACTTTTTATTATGTTTTACCTAAAAACATTTAAAAAAAAAGAACACTACTGTAACATATTCTAAAGTTTCTGTTTTAAATAAAATTATTTTATTAAAAGCAAATACAAAACTATTGATACTTTAATTTAACTCGTTCTTTGAAAATAATTTAAATTTAATTTACAGAGTTTCAATTTTATTATGTTTTACCTAAACATGTTTCCAAAAAATAATATTACTATAACATATTTTAAAGTTTCTGGTTTACATAAAATTATTTTATCAAAAGTAAATAATAAAATATTGATAATTTAATTAAACAGTTAAAAAGCACATAAATGTAATTGCTTTTAATGATTAATATTATTAAGCATGCTTTTTCAGTTGCACTTAAATAATAAAAAAAATTCTTTACCTTGTATTGATACAATAATCTTATTCCAAAAATTCTACATTCCCACTATTTTAATAAAACACGGAATACTACCAGAAATGCTCGAAGTTTCCTGAGCATATTCCGGTAGAGAAATCGGACATTAAATAGGCATCTGCATAAAACTAAGTAATTACTTTCTGTGACATTTGTGTTCTCCCGTTGTCTAATCTATTATGTAGATTTATATATGGCACATCTTAAATATTTATGAAAGGTTTTTTTTTTTTTCAGAATGTTTATAAATGCGTTCGTTCTTTGAAAATAATTTAAATTTAATTTTCAAAGTTTCGTTTTTATAATAGTTTACCTTAATATGTTTTAAAAAAAAGAATACAACTGTAACATACCCTAAAATTTCTGTTTTAAATAAAATTATTTTATTAAAAGCAAATAAAAAAATGGTGTTTAGAACTAATGCGTTCTTTGAAAATAAATTTAATTTAATTTAACAAGTTTCACTTTTTATTATGTTTTACCTGAATACATTTCCAAAAAAAAAAGAACACTACTGTAACATATTCTAAAGTTTCTGTTTTAAATAAAATTATTTTATTAAAAGCAAATACAAAAATATTGATACTTTAATTTAATTTGTTTTTTGAAAATAATTTAATTTTGAAAATAACTTTAAATTTAGTTTACCGAGTTTCACTTTTATTATGAATTATTATTTCCAAAAAAGAATATTACTAAAGCATATTTTAAAGTTTTTTTTTTTTTTTTTTTTTTTTTTTACATAAAATTATTTTATTGAAAGTAAATAATAAACTATTGATAATTTTATTAAACAGTTAAAAAGCACATAAAAGTAATTGCATTTAATATATTTAATGTTATTAAGCATGCTTTTTCAATTTCACTTAATTAAATTAAATACTTTACCTTGTATTAATTTAATTACATTATTGAAATAATTTTGCATTCCCACAATCTATCTAAAACACAGTATGCTGTTAGAAATGCTTAAAGTTTCCTGAGCATATTCCTGAAGGGAATTTGACATTAACGCCTTGCGGCTCGGTGGTTTCATAGATATACCACTTAATTTTAATTCTCAAACGCCACATTGACACCGGAATTTTGTTTAAAAAAATACGGTTTATTGAATGCGGGCAATATAGTTTTTTTTCTTATTTAGAATTAAAATTGTTTTCAAATTCCAGTGTCAGTCATTAATTTCAACACTTAAGCAATGAATTTCTCCTGCGCCGCAAAGGGTTAAATAAGCATCTGGTTAAAACTAACAAGGAAGGTCTCCATACGGGCATACTCAGAAAAATCTGAAAAAATTATGGAATGTTCTTCTCATATAGTTATATATGTTTATAAAAAAAATTTCGGCGGAACCTCCTTATAACGTCCGTAAAAAAATAATAAAAATTTCGTTTATTTGGCGGTTTATCTCCGGTTGGCGAAAAAACGAAATTTTGAAAAATACGCTTTTACGCTTCGAATACTTTTTAAAGAAAAAACTTTCTATGTTCAATTTATTTAAATAAGTTTAGTTTAAGTAATTTTATTTTTGCATTTTTACTTTACTTTAAGTGTAATTTTTTCATATACGTCTATATGTACTTATAACAAAATGAAATCAATATATTTTATCATTTAAAACACAATTTAAATTGATTAAAATTGTTCCAAATTGAAAAATACACTGTTAAAATCTGCTGTATTTTGTTGCAACGCACTCCCTTGCTTGTATAGAAAACGGTTACTTGGCCGTGAAATGGAGCTTTCTCATTGGTTGAAATAGAGATATTATATACAAGCGGTGGAGTGCGTTGCAACAAAATGCAGCAGATTTTTAACAGTGTATGACACGGTCAATTCGCCGTGCTATGGAGCATTCTCATTGGTCAGAAGAGAGATATTCTATAAAAGTAGTGGAGTGACGTTGCAGTAAATGCTGCAGATTTTAACAGTGAAGTCAATTAAAATCAATTTTCAGATTCGTTAAAAACGTCTGCTTTTGGCGAGGAAATGCACTGCTTGCCAAATCCCGCGTCGCTTTCAGCTTTTCACGCCAATTATTCCAAACTATTTTATTTTTTTACATATCTAATAATGTAATTCCGCCGCTAATTTTCACTGATCCTTTATTACCTACATGAGTAGTTTAATTCGTATTTTTTTAAAAAAATTCTGAGTATGCCCCCAATGGAGACCTTCCTTGTAAGTAATTACTTTCTGTGACATTTGTGTTCTCCCATAGTCTAATACAGCGGTGCACAACCTTTGGCCCGCGGGCCACAAAGATACCTCTATTTTTATGGAGAATATTTTTCCTTATAGTTATGACGAAATCTTTGCTATTAAATAAAACAAACGACTCTTTTCAAATATTCTGGTGGGAAACAATTTTCTGGCAAAAAGGTTGTGCATTACTGGTTTAATCCAGACATGCCAACCTCCGGCTTTTTAAAAATCAAACAATTATACTTCTAACCAGAAATTTATTGAGACAACGAAATTAAGTAAATTTCGAATGACCGTCTGAGTTAATACTAGACACTTCTAATTAAATAAATTTTCTGGGTCAAAGTACGTTTTCATGAATTAACAAAAGCCGGAGGTTGGCAATTCTGTCTAATCTATTATGTAGATTTATACGCAACACATCTTAACCCCTTGGGGACGAGCGACACGCATACGTGCCACAAAAAAGGCTTAAGAATCAGTGTTTATCCCCACCAGTAAAATTTTACTGTAAAATCTGCCTTATTCAATCGGAGCATTTTCTCAATTTAATAAGTCACAAATTTCTAGCTTTTAAAACCGGTGACAAAGCATTAAAAATTTCGTAAAATGCTCCCGTCGCGATAGGGTTAAATACTTATGAAAATTATTTTCCAAAATGTTTCAAAATGCATTCTTTGAAAATTAATTTAAATTTAATTTACCAAGTTTCGCTGTAATTATGTTTTACCTGAATATGTTTCCAGAACATAATACTACTATAATATATTTTAAAGTTTCTGTTTTACATAAAATTATTTTATTAATAGTAAATAATAAAATATTTATAATTTAATTAAACAATTATAAAGCACTTTCAAGTAATTGCTTTTAATATTTAATGTTGTTAAGCAAGCTTCTTTCATTTTGACATAATTAAAAAATACTTTACCTTGTATTAATATAATTACCTTATTCCAATAATTCTGCATTCCCACTACCTAACAAAAACGCAGAATGCTGCAAGAAATGCTGTAAGTATCCAGAGCATATTCCTGTAGGGAAAATTGACATTTAAGAAGCATCTGCATAAAACAATCTGCAAAAGTGCAGTCGGCTCTCGATAATTCGAACTCGTCGGGACCATAAGAAATGTTCGAATTTTCCGAAGTTCGAATTATGGAATATATTAAATTAAAACATGCTTAATAGGGTATACAAAGGAATTGATGTTATAGTGTTTTTTTTTTAATTTATTTCGTCTGTTATCATTAGAATATGATTTAATATTAAATTAAAATGCATAAATACATAAACTAATTAAAAGATTAGAAACAAGCAGAATGGAAAAAAAATTTAGAGTCACTGATGGACAGACGGGGCATTAATAAAGTGGATATCAAATGCATTGGATTATATGTATACTCGTTCAGAACAATTTTCACAAAAATCAAAGAAAGAAAGTTAACTAAATGATCTGAAATACGTGAGAAAGGAAAGAAAAATGAGAAATCGGAATTGTCGTTAGTTCGAATTAAACGCAGTCAAAAGAAAATGAATTCGAATTAATGAAAATTTTTAATGGTATTCTCCCATTGAAAATTTCGGGACTGCATGTTTAGTTCGAATTAAGCGAAGATTCGAATTACCCGATTTCGAATAAACGAGAGTCGACTTAATTACTTTCTGTGACATTTGTAAGCTCCCGTAGCCTAATCTATTATGTAGATTTACAGTGGGTTGCCAAATTATTAGGGACAGTCTTATTTTTTGCAAGTTTTATACTTCGGGTGCGCTTGACAGTGACTCCAAGTGGTTTAAGTGTTGCAGAATTGCATTTTACCATTGTTAATATCTCTATAATTCGACTTTTAAGTACTTTTGGTACGTTAAAAGGTTTGTTTGTTTTCTATAAGTATTTTAATAACGGGCGAGACGCTGAGTCTTTTACACACGCAACAGTGGAAGATGCTTTCTTTAATTTAAAGAAAGTTCTCTTGGTTTTTTTTGGAAAAGTTAAGAATTATATGCGGTATTATCTTTCTTTTATTGATTAAATATTAGTTTTTTGCAAAATTGCTTAGAATATTAATTTTTCTATATTATTATTGATTTGAGTATGGAAAAAGGGATTGATTTGTCCCCTAGGAAAAAATCTGAGGTAAAACCCCTTCTGCTGCGTACGATTCATGCCCAAAGGAAGACAGCAGACGTTTCTGGAGTTTTCAAGTCAGTAGTCAATAGGAAATAAATAAATCTGAAAAAAACCAACCACTTTTGCTTAAACGAAAAGGTAAATGTGAAAGAAAATGCATAACAACTCCACATACCGATAGTAAAATCAGGGATATTTGTTTAGGAAAACAAAAGAAAATTATGGGAATCCTTACTCAGACCGTTCAAAAATCTGGAATACCAGTTTCTAAGAGAACTGTACAGTGGAGATTAGCGGAGGAAGGGTTGACAGGACATTGTCCAGTCAAGAAAATACGGTTGACAGAAGCGATGAAGAAGAATCGCCTTGCCTGGGCTCGTAAGCACTGACAAAAGACAGTTGACGACTGGAATAAGGTCATCTGTTAAGATAATTATTATTTATATCATTTAAAATCATATATTTTTAAATTGTGAAAATATTTAATTTTTTTTTTTCAGGTGTGTTTCTTAGATGAATGAACTTTTGAGATTTTAGCCGATAAAAGCAGCATTGTCAGTCGACGCCCAGGCGAAAAATACCACCCTGACTGCATCATAGAGAAAGTTAAACACTTTGATTAAACAATGGTGTGGTCTTTTATAAGCGCTAAAGGGGTTGGATGCCTCTACATTATCCAGAGAACTATGAAACAAGACCACTAAAGTCAAGTTCTGGAAACTTAGCTGGTGTCGCAAATTGAAGAATGGTTCCCAGGTGGTGAAGCGTTCATGTTTATACATAATTCATCACCTTGCCATAAAGCTAGAAGTGTTGCAAAGTTTTTGGGAGCCCAAATATCCCAATTTTATCTTCGCATGGCAATTCTGCAGACATGAACGGCATAAAAAACTTATGGGAGATCACTAAGGCGGAAATCGCCAAAGATATGATTACAACCAAGGTACAACTCATCGAAAATCTAATAAATGTATGGAATCACAACCCTAAAATAAAAGAAAGTGCCAGAAATTGCATAGAAAGCATGCCGAGACACATCGAAGCATTCCTCAAAGCCAAATGGAATGTCACCAAATATTAATGTTCTTTACATACCATTAGTAAATCGACTGTATTATATTTTTGTTGGTTTTTTTTTCATATAATATTGCGTAAATACTTAAACTATAACAATAAAGTCTTTTAAACTTAAAAACAGTGTTTATTTTCAAATTATATTCTAATATTGTACAAAAAACCTATACTTCATGACTGTCCCTAATAATTTGGCAACCCACTGTATACACAACTCATCTTACAGAGTTCGCACACTCCTTATATTTTGTAAGGACTCTGGCACCACTATTAATGATAAGAAAATTTATATTTAATTTTTAAGATACAGAATTCGCTCCCACCTCCTCAATTCGAAATTTTCGCAATATTTTTTCTGCAATGAAACACATTGAAAATACTATAAAAAATTAGTGGTAAAGACAGGGGTGCAAAAATCTAGGCGACAGCAGGCAGTCTCTCACCACTAAATTTATTTTGTTGATTTTCGTTTAATATTGCGCGTAAAATTCTTGCAAGAACGCTATTAAATTTTAACCGAAGAAAACTTTTATATTTTAGTGATGCGAAACTGCTCGCTGGCGCCTAGATTTTTGCACCCCTGGGTAAAGCTGTGCGAGCCCTGTCTTAAATATTTATGAAAATTATTTTCCACAAAGTTGGAGTTTTCACTCCACAATCGTTTGGAGTGTATTTTAATGGCATTACGTTACTTCAAATGTGTTGAAACTGATATAAATCACTGATTTTCACTATAACATGGCTTCCAAATGATCCACCAAATGAACATCAATATTTTCTTAGAAAGATTTTTCTTGTATATTTTTCTTGCAAATTGCGCATAAACCGCCTTCGGAGGTTAGTTTTAGCACAAATCCTGTAGAAACCTGCTATGAAATTTTCTGTTAAATAATATTGGTGTTCAGTTCATTAATAATATATTATTATCATTGATAATATATTATTATCATTAACACTAGAACGCCGGGAAATTTTTCGCAAGTTTTATAAAATATATTTAAAACCAGAAAAATAATTTGAAACTATTTATTTTATTTGTTTAGTTTATTTCATTGCAACTGATTTATAATTTATTTCTTAAATATTTTTCTGGTTCGAATCGACAGTTAGTTTAGCGATCGGTTTCGAATTGACACCTTCCCGGCGTTCTAGTGTTAATATTATTATCATTAATACATTATTATCATTAATAATTTCAGTTCAGTTAAATAATATTGGTGTTCATTTGGGAACCCTGCTTTATGTAACTGAAAAAAGGGTAATTGTTTTGAATTACCCTTAAAATTTTAGTATACAAATTTCTGTAGCTTTAAAAACTTAGTTTTGTAGATTTACATCTTTTTTCTTTACAGTGTCGGCGAGTTCTATGAGTACTTCTGACAAAGGTCGACGCTTCACTCAGCATTGATCACCTGGCTTTCATACGCCGTCAGCGCCACCTATTGTTTGAGATGCGAACTAAAATAAAAATTACGGTAAAAAAACTCCTGACATTATATATAACAATCCTGCAAAAAAAATTTAAATAGCTGTCACCGTTTGCAAGTTATTGAATTTTAAAATCCATCAGTCATTTTTGGGAAACCCGGTATCTATATTTTATTACATCGAGGATGGATTCTCTTTCTTTTCAAGTTTTTTTTCAGGTTTGTGGCTCATGAAAATTATTCCATCTTTCCAACAGACAAGAGAGAGAAATATTAAGAAAGGTGGGTATTATACAGGTAGCTCAGTGATAGTGAATTCGAGCGTATTCTGAATAACCGTAAACAAACCCAGCCAAAGGTTCGCACGCTTCTTGGAATTTCCTAGGACTGTCGCACCACTATTAAAAATAAGAAAATTTACATTTAATTTTTAAACCACAACATTTGTAACCCCCTACCTTTGTTCACAAATTTTACGATGTTTTTCTGCAGTGAAACACTTCGAAAATATTTTTAAAATTTAGTGGTAGAACTGTGCGAACCCTGCCAGCCCTAGGTACTTTTTCATTCCATTGGTTCATCTTTTAAACAAGTTGAATAAAATTCACAAATAAAAAAATTTAAAATACTAATATGTATCGGTGTGGGAATTCATATAAAATTTTAAAAAATTCATCGGGTCTATTATAAATAATGCTAACTTAATATACTTTTCAATTGTTATATGTATAAAAAAATAAACATAATGAGTGTATGTATAAAATTAAACGTAATACTGTTTTATTATTATTTATTTAAAGTTAGAAACTAACAGAGGCCTTTTTTAGACAAAACATGATTTTTTAAATTAAAACGTTTTCATTCTAGTAACATCACATTTATTATTGTCAGTTTTAGAAGCTTTTGACATATAATACGCTAAGGTCAATTTAGTTGGAAAGTTGGGTTTTGAACAAATGTCTTCTCAAATTGAAATAATTACATTCTATTAGCTTTGCATGTGCACTGTTTGCTGTACGCTTTGTTAATTTATGTTTTCAGACAAGAGAATAATTACTTCGCATTTGTGAGTTTTCGCTTAAGAATAACGTTGTGATTATTCCTTAGTGTAGCTAATGAGAATTTCACTTTTAGTAATGTGAATATGAAAATAAATTTACGTTTCTAGCTTTAAATTGATTTATATTAAGTGTTAATCTTTTACAAAGATAGATTAATCGTACCTATTTTAATTGTTCAATTATTCTTTTTATTCATTTATTATTCAGATTTCTTTTTATTCAGATTATTTTTATTCAATTATTCTGTACATTTTAAGGGAGACCCGTAAAAAAAAACCCAAAATTTTTATTATTGATTTTAAAGTAATGAATTTTGGTGTACCATTTAAGAATCTTTTTCTAAGGAATAATTAGCAAAAAAATTCACTTTTTATTAAAAAGTATATTTTTTATGTCGATTTTTATGATTTTTTTGTGGAAAAATACACTTTTTTAAATTACTACTCCTCATATAATTTTCAGTATTTTGGTATTACTAAAATTTCTTAAATAGTGCTATAGTATATGGAAAAAGACCTAGGGAGAGATATTTTAAATTTTCCATTTTAATCAGCTAAAAAAAAAGAAAAAGATTAAGCATGGTAAATTTCCTTAAATTCGTTATAATTTTCATGTTTACCAATTTATGTAAAATTTTCAGAAATAGTTAAAAAATATATCTCTCCTTTCTTTTGTTGCAAATTTTTTTAAGATTCTAGAAACATAAACACTTCGTTTCTAAACCATTTTAATACTGAGCATTAGTCAGAGCCTGATTACTAACGGGGCACTCTCACACCAGTAAAATGTTATAGAAATTTTCGCCATGTTTAAACGCGCTTTCATTCTAATTTACTGCCATGAACAAGGATTATTTCTTTTATTTCTTTTTCCTGGTGGGAGTGTGTCCCGTTGATAATCAGGCCCTGGCATTAGTACTTTGAACTTAGGAAAAATATGGAAAAAGTCATTTTCAGGAAAACACATTTTAATCTCTTCAGACCCCAGGGTTTATTTATGTACTTTTCTTAATTTCAGTTGTGGATTTATATTATCAAACCGATACCTAAAAAAGATTGATCAGCAGAAAAAATTAGAAATTATTTTTTGTTGATAAAAATTGATGATACATCGGGACTCAAAAAAGACAATTTTTGACAATTTTTTTGGATTTTTTAATTTTATTATACTTTTTTGCATTGTAAAAACACTGAAAAACATAAAATAATTATATATTTGGTAATTTTTCATTACTAACGGACTCTATAAATGAAATCTTAACGCACAATAAAATTATTTGAGTTTTCATTTCTGTTCATTTCGTACATTTTTGCTTCAAGCCAATTTTATATAACACGTAGCTTACTAAAAAAGAGCTATATTAAACAAATTACTATTTTGTTTAATTCTTCTATCTGTTAGGCCTCCATTTACACCAATTTCTCTTTTTTTTACATTATTTATATACGTGAAAAAAAATTGTAAAGATATGTATCCTATAAGATACATCAGGTCTGAAGAGGTTAAATAGCCGCTAGTCCTTTAAACTCTAGTGACTGCAATTAAAAAAAGCTCATTTGCTACCTGTTGCAAGTGTCCTGTTGCAAGTTCTGAGATTTTGCATGGATATTCGTAAATATGTATTTTATCGTTTTCTGAGATTAAAAAATTTTTGAACTTTTGATGATTTTTGGCCGAAAATGGGGTTCGGGTCTACCTTAACTTAATGACTGTATGTAAAATTAAATATACAGTAAAACCCCGATCTATCGTTTTTCAAGGAGTGTGGGGAAAAAACAATGAATGCGGATTAACTTTAAAGCATGAAAAATGATTATGCATTAGGAATGCATTCAATGTATACAGTATACTAACAAATACTAATTTGTTGCTTACTAAACTGTAAAAGAAATAACTCAAAGTACAGAAAATTGATATTTATTTTTAAAAATCGGTAGTTTTGTTTTGTTTTTTGTTCCTCTTTTTAAATCAAAAAATAAATTTTGAAGATATACCACATTTTTCTGGTCATTATCTGTAATTTCATATGCATATACAAAAGTTCACACAATTTCAAATGACTTTGCATGACAGACGTAGACTTGGAATTCACTGGGGACTCTATGTTCATTTCTCCTATGTTTGGGACACCACGTGTCCCAGCATCTTGATCAATGAAAACATAATACCATCCTCTGTTACATACAATCACTCTTCATGTGCCTTATTGTCACCATGATCAACAGAAACAGCGCAAATGAGTTATTTTATGATAAAAGAAGTAATTCCAGTTCGTATTTCATATGGATTCGCACGACTTTCAGTTTCATTGCGGGGAGGAGAAAAATTTTAGAACGATGAATGCGGGAAAAGACTTGTTTAAGGATGAATTTGAAAAAAACGCTTTTCCACCTTCAACAGCTCGAAATTTTCCGATACAACTTCAGACACATTTTTAAAAGTAGAAACATGAAACTTGCTGAGGTGATTTTTGAAGAGACGTACAAAGTGCCGTGTGATGTCATTTTAAGCTCCATTCATTTGAATTTGATTTATGAACCATTATCTTCTCAGTATGACACTTTTTTCGTTCCCAAATCTCCCGTTTCGGAAAAATCTGTTCAAAATGCCGTTTTTAATTGCTTTTTTTGCAATATTTTCTGCATTTATCAAAGAATCGACAATCACGGCACCTTGTGTACTTCCTAAATAAGACAATTTGTCAGTTTGATGCATATTAGAGCAAAAATGAATTTAAAAATAAATCAGAAAATAAGCAGTTTGAATAGAAATACATCCTTAAGAACAATGCTTGAGGGTTTCGTTAACATTATTTAAGCTTAATTTGTGCAGGGACCGTAGAACTAAAACGATCAATGCGAGAAAATGATGGATGCGGGGATAATAGATCGCAATTTTACTGTATTTGTTTTTCTTATTTATTTATTTAAATTATTAACTAACAATGACTCTTTTAACTAAAGTACAGGATTCCTACGCATCAGGAGGTTGAAGAGGTAACCTTTTAACCTCTTAACTCATTTCTTTTTTAAATACAATAAATTGAAATATGGGTTAACACCACTTTTATTGTCTGAGCGAAGCGAAGTCTTTATACTCAGAGATACATAACGATATTAAAAGTCAAAAAAATTCTTTCGTCAAGCAAATCTCAAAAAGTACTTGTCAGATTTTGATTCTGTTTGTACCATTAGGTACCTATGGAGGCAATCTGGTGAATGCACCACCTACGAAAAATTAGTTCCAAATAGTTTAAAAGTTATATTAAAAAACTGATAAAAAAGCACAATTCATTTGCATACGTCACAGAAATTTGGTGTGCGTCATTTTCACAAGCTGGATGTTTTCATTAGATTTCCAAATTCAAGCACATGGAGCAAGGAAAATATGCAAATAATTTTCATGTAAGTGCTATTCGCGTTTGAAATGAAATAGACGCCCTCTCGCGGACAAAGTCTGAAAAACGAAATAGAACTGATACCGTGAGCATGAAATCAGTGTTTAAAAGGCCGATAAATAAATAAACAGTTCTATAACGCGTGCAACGTTGGGTTCTTTGTATTAAAATTATCTAAAATCAAAATTTTATACACAAAGTTTAGATCTATAATATAAAAAAATACATTTGACTTACTCATGGCAAAATAGCATGACAGCAACACAATGCTTTCATGCTTCAGCTTCTCTAAAGCAATTACTAGATTTTCCAGCATCTACAAATTCTAAAATTGTCGATATTTGTAATTTATCTCCCATAATTAAATAAAAAAGATAAAAAACTGCACTTTAAATAGCTCTTTAAACTGGTTCTATGCTACAGTGCTACAGCATGGAACGTAAACAAACAAACGTAAACAAACGATTATCAGGTCTATTACAACGCCATCTTTCGGTCATTACAAACGCGAATAAAACATATTTAAACTTAAAAAACAAACTGGAATTTTTTTTTTCGTTAATTGAAAAGATAAAAGCCATAATTCTTAGTAACATAGCATTTGCTATTTTGCGATTTTTTTTTTATAATTGCGTTTTACAATCGCCATGTAACATCTTTTATATTTCGCGCGTGCAAATTGGAAACAATTCTTTCGTATTTAAATTAAATACGAGTTTGACATGGCTGCTTTAGATGTGGTTACTTTTATTAATAGATTGTATATTGTTATTCTGTTTACATCGATCACATTTTTTTTGTAATATTTGGTTATTTTGTCATCCAATTTCGCCAAATTATACGAATCGTCAAACTAATAGCCAAATTATACATATTGATATATTTTTTTAATTTTAAATAACGAAAGAAGAAATAAATTAATAAAACATTTATAAAAATACAAATAAAAAGTGGGATTAAAAATCCCTTAATGACGTTTTAACCTCTTGAAGAGAGCCATTCGCAGTATGTAAACGGTTAATTTTAATGCATAAATTGCCAACTGGCACCAGTAAATTTTTAGTACAATTTTGATCTCATAATATACGTGACGAAACGGTTTTGATTATTTCAGATTATTTTCAGTTAAATTTGTTCGTAAATATAAATTGACCATTTTTAGAGCCCAAATGCCTTGCCCCTGAAAGGTTTAAACACATGTATCGTGTTTAATACGATTGAATGAAACATTCCCGATCATCCATTATTGGCGTTTAATCTTATAGTTTGTCGACAGTTTAATCAAGTAGTACCAAAAAAAAAAAAAAAAAAAAAAAAAAAAAACCAATAGTTGAAGCAATAAATAAAAATTATTAATAATAAATATAATAAAAAATATACATATCACAATAAATCGAAAATATTAACACTTACAGCAATATTCAAAATCAAAGTTTTCATCAATTTGGCGACAGATAAAATTGCACCAACTTGGCGCGTATATGACATTTATGCCATATTTATGTGTAAAAAATAAGCATAAACGTTCATCAGATATGAAATCTGACTTTCTGAAGCCCAAAAAGGACCAAGATTTATAAAAACGCCGAAGTGAAGGTATTAATGGAAAAGTACCATAAAAATAGGACAAAAATATCATATACGTATTTCGGGTACTACTTGATTATGCCATCGACCAAAAAAATATCGCCAAATTATAAGATTAAATTCCGACAACAGATGACCTTGAATGTCCCATTCAATAACATTAAACATGATACGCGTGCGTAAAACATCATAAAGTAATTTTTATCTCGACTTTTTATTAATGTTTTACTAATTTAATTTTTCTTCTATTAATTAAAATAAAAATTTAGTCAACATGCATAAGTTGGCTATTACTTTGGCGATTTGTATCATTTGGCGATTTGTATCATTTGGCGAAATTGGTCGACGGGATAACTAAGTAGTACCGTATTTGGTTTGGCGAAAATTTGGTGAAAATCACTTTTGAATTATTTTCTGTTATATTAAAAAAAAAGCAACAGCAAATAAAAACGCGATTAAATACAGATTTAATTAATATAGAAGAAAACAATTGCCTGGTTACTATGTTATGCAAAACAAGTTGGAAATTGCACGTGAAGTGTAGCAAATGTGATGCGTTCGTATGATAACTAAGTTTTAAAAACATTCAGATCTTGCTGTTATAGTAGACATTACTTCGGATACAGTATAGTGTCCGAAATCTTTTTTGTGTTCTTGTAAATATACAGGAAGTATCTTTTATTACACCTCAGCAACGCATATCATATTCATAAAATGTGAAATAGTTTAATATAATTAAAACGCGTCCCAAACAAAGTTTTCCTGTATAACATTATGTAGTGGAATGCTTTTAGGTGGCCCTGTAATTTAATAATAAATATTCTTTGCATCACAGATTGTAAAGAATGTATATTTTAGTATATATATATATATATATATATATATATACTTCATAGGTTTATGTCAATTCTACTTTAAACTATTTTTTCATATTGACCGTAATGTAAGGGAATACTTTTGATTGTTCCTGTAATTGATCTATGCATCCTATTTTCATAACATTTGAAATGACTCCATAAAATTGTGTAACAGTTATATACTTTAAATTTCAAACGATTAAAATGCATTTGATGCTTTTTTCCCCATTGGCTGCAATGTAATGGTATACTTTTGATTGTCCCTGTAACTGATCTATTCATCCGATTTTCATAAAATTTGAAATGATTCGACAAAATTATCTAATAATTATATATTTAAAATTTCAAACGATTAAAACTTAATTGAAACTTTTCCCCCCATTGACCGTAATGTAAAGGAATAATTTTGATTGTCCCTGTAGTTGGTCTATGCATCCGATTTTCATAAAATTTGAAATTACTCAACAAAATTATGTAATAAATATATGTTTTAAATTTCAAATGATTCGGTTGGGTAGTTTTTGCGTTATAGGCGGACAGACAGACGGACGGACGGACAGACAGACGGACGGACGAACAGACGGACGGACTAAACGACAACTATAGGTGCTACGTATGTACATAGTTACGAACGCACCTAATAACGATATTTCGATGCCAATTATATAGAAAAGTACCAAATCCTGTTCTGGCTTTTTGGGTGAAATTTTATTTTATTTTATTTATTTATTTATTTATTTGCATTAAATGAATCGGTTGCGCTTTTTTTTTTTCATTTTCCAACAAAGTTGAAAAGTGTTTATGCATTCGGTTTGTCTGTCCGTCTGTCCACATTCTAGCATCCGTAAATATACTTGGATTTTTATGCAATTGGTAAACATTATTTAGGGTCCCCTAGGCATGTTTATTATATTGTATATGAAGTATGTGAGATTAATAATTTACTTACAGGGTAACCCAAAAGTTTTCCATCACATTATGGTCTATAAGAAAAATCGTTAACAGATTATTTTAATGAAATTACACTATTTTAAAGTATTGAAACTTATATAAATCGATGAATTGCATTACGATTACGTTTGAACAGGACATTCATATCATTTATAATCCGTTTACAGGGACACACAAAAGAAATCGGTTACAATACTGTCCTTGAGCAATAATTGCTTGTCATGTGTTTTCAGTTTCGGCATGTGCTTTGAAATTTAACAGTTTTTTAGGTGCATTCGTAATTATATAAAAACGTAGTACCTATAGCCGTCGTCTGAACCGCCCGTCTCTCTGTCCACATAGAACAGCACAAAAACTATCCAACCGAATCGTTTTAAATTTTAAATATATATTTGTTGCCGAATTTTGTTGAGTCATTTTAAATTTTGGTAAAATTGGATAAATAGTTCAAATACAGGGGCAGTCAAAACTATACCGTTACATTATAGCCGATGGGGTAAAAAATTCCAAGAACACTTTAATGATGTTACGCGCCCATCGAAACATAATGAAATTGATAGGCATTTATAAGGAGCACTAGAATATATATTTTGTAGAGCATGCCGCACAAAGAATATTTACTATTCAATTACAGGGCATCACAAAAGAATTCCATAACAAAATGGTTCGGGGGAGAGGTACATTAATTTTTCAGCTTTACTAATCTGGGGATTTTATCATTTTCTCAACTGTCATTAGTCTTTAAATAATAAATTTTTGGAATAAAACTGCATAATCGAGTTCATATTGACGTATTTGAGTCAGCATGTCTTGCGAAAAAATATGCGCAGATTTATAAGTCACTTGTGGTGACATTTTTACAGCTCAAGGCTTATGCAGACTAGATATTCAGATATCGTTCATAGCTTATACTGCACGCATTGTATGTTCCTTTTATTTAATGCATGCTACAATGAAATACTGCTCCACTTCATGAGAACAAGTTGAAAAGAAAGAAAAGCAGTGTATGTAGTGGTTAGCATGCACAATCCATTTAATTCTGATCGAGCATATCTGAGACACACTCGAACGATACATTGCATTCCTTTGTTGGCGTTTTCAGGATTTTTATATATCATTTTTTAAAGAGAGAAATCCCTAAATTCTTATCGAGAGTCTCATCGTATCCATAGAAAACAGATATAGATATTATATTATTAACTATTCTATATTAATTATCTAAGGGGACCACACACCATGTAAAAAAACTCCATCATTCTACTCAACTTTCATGATTTGTGCAATTTTTTGTGCTGTTTACATATTTTACGTCATTTCAAAGAGTTTAAATTCCGATTCAAAATATTTTAATGTTTTATTATCTGCATTACTTTTAATGCATTGCGTACTTCCAATTTTATACCCATGCATAACTGATTTGCATAGTTTGCTTTCCCCTTTTTTAACCGTGTATAGAAATTTTTATATAAAATTTTACATTTCTTCCATTTACTTTGCTCATTTTTGACATTTAAAGGGTATAGCGAGGTAAGAATGGCGAAATGGCCCCCATGGTCAATGACTGAATTATTATTTGTACTAGTATCAGCACTCTAAAAGAGTACGAAATACAAGGTCATTAACCCCTGATCTTGACCTGTCTTTAAGATATTCGATAAAGTTCGTACGCGCGCCGTTATTTTTTAAATGTATTTTTCTGAAAAACGATAAAAGCTAGAAAGATGGTTCCAATCGCGAATATTGAGAGATACTTTGAAAAATATTTTATATTTTTTTCAGAGTTTTCGTGAAATGACAACTGTGCAAAATAACGAAACAAAGTATAAATCTTTTATTTTAGTACTGTTCTGTTATGTCTACCGCGCCAAAAAAAATATATAATATTCTTTAATTTATATACTTATAGCACACAAAAAATTATCAAAATCAAAGAGGCGCTTTTTGAGTAATATCTAAGAAGAAAATAGAAAAGGTTAAAATAAAAATTCTAAATAGAAAAGGAAGAAAAAGAGAAAAATTGATACCGGACAAATTTAAAAGAAAAGGTAATACTGATATACGGTTAGTGAGACACTGACATATGGCTACTGAGTGGGTGCAGTAGTGAAAGTTGCAATCGCCCCGACGGACATGCGCATTATAGTCTTCGTAGGGCGATTTTTCTGTTTTGATACACCAGTCAATGGACAATTATTATGTAATTTGAAGATAGCCCGTCAAAACGGCGTGTTTGCATTTTTAAAGGATGATCTAAATTACAACAACTGTGGTCAATCATAGCTACTTTAGGCTGAAACAATTTTGATAAATACAGCGATTAAACTTGGAAAGAGAAAAATCTAACCAAAAATAAAAAAAAAAAAGAAAGAAATTTTCAACAGAAATCTGCATTTAACACTATAGCAAAACTATCTGGTAGATAGGGGTGGGGATTATAATGAAATTTAAAACGCATCCGCGGTTTGCTTAAAAAAAAGTTTTAATTAAATAGTGTTTTTGAAATCGTGGAAAGATTTCAAAGCGAAGTAAAATTTAGTGACGTCATTTACAGCTCCCGCTGTAAATGTGACCATTGAGAACGCTCCATTACGACTATGGAACGGTTTCATTACTGAGAAAATAGATTGCCTTTAAAATCGGAGGTAACTTTTCACAATGTTTTTTATGCATATTCACAGTATCCGCAAAGAAACTCTTCGAGAGGGTTGAATTCTGATAGGGATTGGCCGACGCGTTTTCACATAACTTGGCGATAATTATACTTGGCGAGCGATAGATGCTTCCGTCGAAAAGTTTGATTTCCTTCCGAACCGAGTACAAAGTAACTTTTCTCTTGCAGCATTGCATTGGATGGAACGTGTCTTACTGAAAGCTGTACTCTTTAAAAGTTTTTAAACACAAATTTTTACTTTGTACTCGGCTCCGAAGGAAATCAAACTCGCCGGAAGCGTCTTTCGCTACGCCAAGTATAATTATCGCCAAGTTATGTGAAAACGTGTCGGCAAATCCCCATCAGAATTCAACCCTCCCGAAGAGTGTCTTTGCGGATACTGTGAATATGCGTTTTTTATAGATTTGAAATTCTCAAGAGTCATTCACGGCTGTAAAGAAAAAAAATTAAAGCAACCCGAACATAAAAAATTTAACAATATTGCATTTAAAACGCCCCTTTCGCTTACCTTTAATAAAAAGTTTTAATTAAATATTCACTGTAAAAAAATTGACTCATTTCCTACAGCGTCACTCCACCGTTTTTATAGACAACGGGTACTTTACTGTGTTATGGAGCATTCTCATTGGTCATAAAAAAGATATTCTATAAAAGCTGTGGATTGCCGCTGCAGCAAATGGGTCACATTTTTAACAGTGTACTTTTTGAAATAGTGGAAAGATTTCAAAGCGAAGTAAAATGTAGTGACGTCATTTACAGCTCACACTGTAAATCTGACCAATGAGAACGCTCCATTACTACTATGAAACGTTTTCATTGGTGAATGAGTTTCTTTTTCTCGTGGATAGGTTGCCTGGTTTGTCATAATTAGGTGAGAATAATTGTTTACACCCGCCGAAAGTTGTATGGTGACAACAATGTTCGTGCAATGTAAAGTTTGTGACATTTTCGTGCATAAAGTTCGTGGAAGAAAGAAAGTTATCGCTACTGAAGAGGATGCTAGATTATATAGTGACTCGAGTAAAAAAACAGTTTCTGTTGGTGACATATTATGTGGAAAGTGTCGGCTTATTATTTACAATGGTAAATCAAATGTCGCATCAACTTCTGCAATGTCTACCCTGGCTGAATATGAAGACCAAGAGGAGTTTACTGAACATTTAGAAGTAGAGGAAACATCTTCGATTGTTCCATTTCAACAAGAAAGTGAAATGAATTTGCCGTGTAGTTCCGAAAGTGACGATGATGATGATGATGGCAATGATGCTGTTCCGTATGTTGCCGATAACAACGAATTTATACATCTACATATACCACGCGTTGTATCTACCCACAAGTATTGTTGTATATGTCAATCCACAAAAAACTTAATTCGAATACCGTTTGAAGCACGTTACAAGGTTTATACAAAAATTGGGATTTTCATACCAGAGGGTAACCGTTGTTGCTGCACACATATAATAGGAAAGTCATTTTATGAAGACGAGTTGGTTCACCTACGTGTTATATCTAACACCAGCAAAATAAGTTCCAAGGAAGTTGCTCATTTTTTAAAATCACTTTCAGAAAGAGCAGAGATGTCGCTTTTCGAAAAAATTAATGAAAATGATATGCCTGAAAATCAGATAAAGATATTGACAGGACTTTGCTGGCAAAACATAATTGAATTAAGGCAGCTATTAACTTCTATGCGAAACACAAGCGTACGTACTATAACTCAAGCGTTAGTTGTATTCTTGTTTAAATTAAAAACTGGAAATTCTAATTCAGTGATAGCAGGAGTGCTGGGTTTACCATACGAACAACATGTGTCGTCATTTTTTAAAGAAGTATTAAGAAGTTTTGAGATTGATATTTTGCCTTATTTTGGATTAACCTCCATTTCTCGAGAAGACATAATAAAGAATACAAGTTTAACTGCTCGAATGTTACTAAACCTTAGAAATGATCAGCTGGTATTGATATTTGACGGCACATATATTAGGCATCAAAAAAGCTCTAATAATGAATATCAGCGAAAATCGTATTCTGGTCAAAAGAAAACCCATTTATGTAAACCGTTTACAATTTGTACCACGAACGGGTATGTAGTTGATTTTGCTGGGCCATTTTATGGTACGGAAAATGATGCTACTATTATGAAAAAAGTGTTACAAGATGCTAAACTTCAAACTCTATTACGTCCAAATGATATATTTGTTGTAGATCGCGGTTTTCGTGACGCCGTTGACTCTATCACCAAAGAAGGCTACGCCGTATTAATGCCAGCACTTAAAGGTAATCGAACCCAGTTACCTACCGAAGAAGCCAACATGTCACGACAGGTGACTAAAATCCGATGGGTAGTCGAAGCTGTGCACGGGGCCATTGCTCAGAAATATAATTTGCTTCATAACAATCTTGATAATAAAATACTTCCAAAAGTAAGTCTATTATGCAAAGTTGTCGGATTTTTACACAACAAATTCAGTAAGCGATTAGATTCTGATGCAGGCTTAAATGAGATAATTGTTCAATACATTAAAGAGCGAATGACGTTATCAAACTCTTTAAGTGAAGAGGTAAAAAAGCAGCTCTGGAACCGTAGAAAAACAGCTTTTCAACGACTGGTATCATCAGAAATTTTGGATTTTCCACAACTAAATGAAGAACAATTAAAAATAATATTTACAGGTTCCTATCAGCTCTCATTTGCCATTTCATACCTGGCTGAAATAATGGACGACACGAGTAATCTCTGTATATATTACGTTAAACAAACCCCAAATATTATCAAGTTAAATGTTCGTTCCAGGCACGTAAATAGTAAATATTACCGGGTGTTAATTGATTATGTTCCTAATATTAACAAAATCGAAGGAATCCGAGGATATTGTTGCGATTGTCCAAATGGAAACAGGACAGTTGGATGCTGCGCCCATGTCGCAAGTGTCATATATTATTTAGCTCATGCGAGATATCTATCTCGCATTTTACGTCCTGCTGAAATTCTGTCTAAAATTTTTTTAAATGATGAAGTCACTATTGTAATAAATGAAAATAGTGATGATGATGATTGAAATTATAGTTCTCATGTAACTATAATAAATAATTCTAAATAAAATCCTCATTAATTAGTTCCTACCATCCGTATTCATACTTACCAAATTCATAATTACTCAACGAAGCACCTCTTTGATTTTGATCAGCTTTTGTGTGGTAAAAGTATATAATCCGGGAGAACGCCAGGGAGAACGCTTATCCAGGGTATGTATGTTTTTAATTTTGTCAACAATGAAATCAAATTATAACAGTCACTTTAATTAGATGCAGTCAATTCCTACAAATTTTGCGATAAAATAAGTTGAAGATTACTTAAAAAAATTATTGGTTACAATTGTAAAAACAATACGCACTCCGGGATTTTTAGGCCCTGCGCGCGTACTTAGGGTTAAATTAACCCTTTCCGGCGCAGCGTGTCCGGTCAGGATACACCTAATTATAATTCTAAACTTGCAATTGGCACCAATAATATTTTAATAAAATCTCGCTTTTACAATAAAAGCTTAAATTAAGGAGTTCTTGATTTCTTAAAAAGTCGTTTGTAAATTCCGGTGTCAGTCGATAATTTCTCATTTTACTAGCAGAATTTGTCCGCGCCGGAAAGGGTTAAAGAATATTATATATTTTTTGGCGCGGTAGACATAACAGGACAGTACTAAAAAAAATATTTATAATTTGTTTAATTATTTTGCACAGTTGTCATTTCACGAAAACTGAAAAAATACAAAACATTTTTCAAAGTATCTCTCAATATACGCGATTGGTCTCATCTTTTTAGCTTTTATTGTTTTTCAGAAAAATACATTTTAAAAATAACGGCGCGCCTACGAACTTTTTCGAATATCTTAGACAGGTCAAGATCAGGGGTCAATGACCTTGCATTTCGTACTCTTTTAGAGTGTTGATAGTAGTACAAATAATAAATCAGTCCTTGACCATGGGGGCCATTTCACCATTCTTGCCTCACTATACCTTTTTTTTTTTTAATGATGAAGTCAATATTGTAATAAATGAAAATAATGATGTTTGAAATCATATTTATGATGTAATTATAATAAATATTTCTAAAAAAGACCTCTTTAATTAGTTCCTACCATCCGTAACAGTAGGGGCTCGTCAGGAAGAGCTGCATCAGATTTTTCTTACCACTAAAATTTACCAGAATCTTTTATATTATTTATTCGACAAACTTGGTTGATTAATTAAAACTGAAATTCCTATACAATTTTACTGGTGTGAAAAATTTGCTGCAGCACTCCCTGACGAGCCGCTGCTGATCCGTGATCTTACTTATTAAATTCATAATTACTCAAAGAAGCACCTCTTTGATTTTGATCAGGTTTTGCGTGGTATAAATATATAAATGAATGAATATTATATATATATACCGTAATTTTGGGTGTATAAGCCGCGGCTCAAACAATTCTTTTTGGACCCAGAAATCTTATTTAATGATTAAACACAAATATTTACAGCGATCTAAGTAGTAACATTCATCTTTAAAAAAATTCTGGGTCGAAAAAGAATTGTTTGAGCCGCGGCTTATACACCCGAAATTACGGTATATTTGGCGAGGTAGACATGATAATGATAGTTATAACCCTAATTATCATCATCATCTCTTTTTTCATTTATTACAACATTGGCTTCGTCGCTTAATAAAATGTTTAGACAGAATTTCAACAGGACAAGTATATTTGGGGTGTAGGTCGGGGCGATCCCTAGTTTCACCGCTCCACCCACTCACTAGCCGTGTTTCCGAGGTCACACTAGCCGTATTACAGTGTTACTTTTTCTTTTAAATTTGTCCGGTATCAATTTTTCTATTTTTCTTTCTTTTCCATTTAGAATTTTTATTTTAACCTTTTCTATTTTCTTCTTAGATATTACTCAAAAAGCGCCTCTTTGATTTTGATAATTTTTTGTGTGCTATAAGTATATAAATTAAAGAATATTATATATTTTTTTTGGCGCGGTAGACATAACAGAACAGTACTAAAATAAAAGATTTATACTTTGTTTCATTATTTTGCACAGTTGTCATTTCACGAAAACTCTGAAAAAAATATAAAATATTTTTCAAAGTATCTCTCAATATACGCGATTGACCCCATCTTTCTAGCTTTTATCGTTTTTCAGAAAAATACATTTAAAAAATAACGGCGCGCGTACGAACTTTATCGAATATCTTAAAGACAGGTCAAGATCAGGGGTTAATGACCTTGCATTTCGTACTCTTTTAGAGTGCTGATACTAGTACAAATAATAATTCAGTCATTGACCATGGGGGCCATTTTGCCATTCTTACCTCGCTATACCCTTTATGGCACTATATAATCAATTAAAAATAACGTCTCATTTTTTATTAACTATTTGGAATATAGTTGTTCTCGGTAGAGGATTGGGAAATCTGAAGTGTATCTGAATGTGTTTGCCATGATGCAAAAAAAAATATATATATATATATATATATATATATATATATATATATATATATATATATATATATATATATATATATATATATATACATATATATATTGAAAACTAACAAAAAATTAATAACTCAATAACAAATTGAGATACAGGTTTCAAACAAGTTGCATTTAAAAGTAAATTTTCTCTTTATACGATGGTGTAAAAATTGAAAATGCGCAATGTTTGGATATTTAAAATATTACAGTACCGAAAATTGTTAAACTAAAATTTTATTTAATATTTGTTTATGACTGGCTCAGGAATAATAACGTCTCTCTAAATGTCTAGGCATTTTAATATAACTCTGTTATTACATAAGCTACGTTTTGATCATCCTAAAAATGATATTATTATTGTTTTTAAAATATAAAATCATTTATAAACCTAAAATTATAGTCTTTGAAAATATTAATTTCCAAATAGTTGTAATTTGTTAAATTACATTTGTTTTTTAAATGTGGTATTTTTTTCTTTACTTTTTGGAAATTATTATTAAATATATGTTCTCAGCAATATCGCTCAGACTAATCCCTCTGAGGGAAGTCCTAGTAAGCTAAAATATTCATAATATTTAGGCTTAACATTTCTGCAATTAAATAGTATGAAATCGTATTTAAAAAATTTAGTAATATCAAAAAGCTTTAAGGCCCCACACTAGGCACAGAAAAAGGCACGGATGATAGTGTAAAGTCTATGGGGGCGTTCCTTTCAAATATCTCGCTCAAATTTTAATATTTTTCCATGACTTTTTTTTTGCATAGGCTAGCTGAGAAAGATCTACAACCGGCTTTTTTGATTTTGCTGATATATTACTTACCCATCATACGTAGTATAGGGTAAGTCTTGCATTCGTTTTGAAAATTGAAAAAATTTTTTGACGGATTTACACGTATTAGATAGTGGAGATTCCGAAAAACATATTTAAAAAAAAAAAAAAAAATTGCCGTCCGTCTGTCTGTCTGTCTGTCTGTCTGTAAACGCTCTATCTCCCGGACAAATTGAGATAGAGACTTGAAATTTTGTATGTAGTTAGTATGTAGGAATGGAACGAAGCCTATTTAATAACAGCAACCTCGATTATCCGGAACTATTTTTTCGGACTCGCGAAAAATTCGTTCTGATGAAAGGTACATAAAAATTTTCGAATTTTTTTGTTCTAAGGAATGGACGCAAAATGCAATAAAATAACACACATTTTGTATATAGAACGAAGTCGATCGAATTATTAGTTGCCGAGATATTTGTAATCCTGTTTTCCACATTCTTCGATTTTTCATGACCCTGTATTTCATTCAAATTTCAATTCAGAGGTATATTTTAATTGAAAATGAGACGCTTAATCCGACGCAGTTAATTGTTAGTTAATAGAATTATTATTTTTGGAGTTATAAGGATGTTTCTTTTACGCAGTTCAGTACTACTTGAGTAGTTTGGCGTTTTGTATAATTTGTCGAAATTGGTACATCAGCAGTTCTTTAATATAGCATTCCTATGTATATTAACAATATTTAAATTTTTTTTATGAATTGCAATGCATTGTATAAATAGTTTTCACATGTTTTATTTTCATATACATATCCATGATGGGTAAGTATTACGGTGGCCCCCAACGACAATTTTTATCATATTACGATAGTTTCAACTTCAGTTATAGAGGTCTGCACGGGCCCGGGCTTGGCCCGTGGCCCGTACCCGGCCCGGCGGAATCGTTTCAAATTTTCTAACGGGCCGGGCAGGGCCGGCAGATTTAGAATAGTTTTTTCAACGGGCCGGGCCGGGCCGACAAACAACATAAACGGGCCGGGCCGGGCCGGCAAAAAAATTGAGCGGGCCAGACGGGCCGGGCCGGGCCGATAAAAAAAATTTTCGGGCCTGTCGGCCCGTTCTGAAGATTTATGCAGAAACGATAAAATATGAGCTATTTTCAACGAAAATGATTTTAACGAGAATAAGTATAAATGTGGCCACACTAATTTGACAGCATCAATATAAAAATGCGCCGTGTATCGGCATCGGAGATTTACATTATGTGTAACCCGTTTTAATATATTTTTAGCTGACTCATGCCGGTCCGAGATCACACTTGCATTATTTTTATACATATAGACTGGCCGGACCGGTACTAGACTTAATTATTGACAGAAAACGTGATTTGTAAAATTATTAACAGCGATAAAGAACTTATGTTAGCTTAGTCTTCGGATATATACTTCTTGATGATTTTTAAATAAATTAATTTCTCAATAATGCGAAAGTTTGACACATTTTCTGATTAATTTTAAATTGTAAAAGTATAAAAGTGAAAAGCCTAACTATTGAAGGGATTTTAATCGAATAGCGTTTTTCATTTTTGGTAAATAAAATACTTGTATAACCTTGTTGAGATATAATAGTTTCTCAAATGATTGCAGGTTTTTCTCCCTTCCCTTGCTATTGCTTCTGGAAATTCTATTCAAAACGCTAATTAAGACAGTATTTTATTTGTTTGCAGTATTCTTAAATTGCTTGTATCAAAAAATGGATAACGCCATTCGATTCTGAATAAAGATATCTGCTAATCTTATACGTTTCTGAGGGAAAAAAATGAATTTAGAAATGTATCAGAAAGGAGCTTGTTTGAATTTAAGAATGAATTTGGATTTGAAATCTATAATAAAATGATATAGAAATATATTTATAAATCTTATTTTATTAAACAGCTTCAAAATTAACGATGTTTTTAGCTTTCTTTTTTTTTCTTTTATTCTAAGCCATATTAATTTTTTAATGAATCTTTATTCGAATGTTGAAAGCTTAAAAATCTAAGTAATCATTAATGATGTTAATGTGTATTTGCTGTAAAATATACTGTAAAACCATTCCATAGATATGTATGCAGTATTCTTTAAAGGAATCTTAGTTATATGATAAAAATCTGAATTTTTTAGAAATCGTAGAAATTGTAACGGGCCAAAACGGGCCGGGCCGGGCCGGGCCGGGCCGGGCCTGTTTTCGCTGATTTTTGTACGGGCCGGGCCGGGCCTAAAATATAAAAATTTAAACGGGCCGGGCCGGGCCCGGGCCGAACTTTTGAGTTTTACAACGGGCCGGGCCGGGCCGAAATAACTTTCTTACGGGCCGGGCCGGGCCGGGCCTGGAAATTCCGGCCCGTGCAGACCTCTACTTCAGTACCGATTTAAAGCAGTTTTGAAAGTTAAAGTAATTTTTTTAAAAAACATCTGGAACCAAAACTGAAAAAGTAAAAACTAGGCCGGTCGTGGATCGTCCTCAGCTATCTTGTGCAAAAAAATCATGTAAAAATATTAAAATTTGGGCGAAATATTTGAAAAGAACGCCCCCATAGACTTTACATTATCATCCAGGTCTTTTTCTGTGTCTAATGTTGCGCCTTAAGTGACGAATCAAACAAATTTTTCTTCCCCGTACGATGTACAGGCGAAACAGGAATGTGCTTAAAGATAGACTTTCCTGAAACATTAAAGGTGTTTTCGTATCAGAAATTTGTAAAGTTCTGGTGGGTATATATGAAGATAGATTTTCTTTTTATTAATCCCTTGGGGACGAGTGACACGTATACGTGCAGCAAAAAGGCTTAAGAATCCTTGTTTATTCCTACTGGTAAAATTATACTGTAAAATTTGCTATGTTCAATAGGAGCATCTTCTCGATTTAAGAAGAAACAAATTTCTGTATTTTAAAACTTGTGACAAAACATTAAAAATTTTGTAAAAGGCTCCCGTCGCGAAGGGGTTAACTCTTCAAGCGCCTGGCTTGATTCTTATTTTATGTTTTAAGATTCATAAAATAATACCCATGAAAATCATTTGTATGAGGATTCAGTATTGCCAGATGGGTTACTTTTTTAAAATTCAGATTCTTGATTGGCACAACTTTTTACAAATGATGAAATGTGCCTTATTCAATGACATGATAATTAAGGCGAGAACAAAAGGTAATTTAAAATTTCCAAAAAGTTGTGCCAATCAACAAATCCGAATTTTAAAAAAGTAACCCATTGGACACACTGTGAGGATTTTTTTGCGATTACCTTATATATTTATTTATTTTATGCATGGAAAAAAAATAACATTAAAATCACTTTTGTATGAAATCATCCCTTGATTTCAAAGATTAAGTGACGTAAAACCCCGGTTAGGACGCTTAAAGGGTTAAATAAATTAAGTATAACTTTGCATTACATATTCTGGTTAAGAGACCTTGCATTTTCTTCGAAGAGTACGAACTCTGAAGTACCGTAATTTCGGGTGTATAAGCCGCGGGTCAAACAATTCTTTATCGATCCAGAATTTTTTAAGAAATAAGTGTAACTACTTAGATCGACGTAAGTATTTGTTTTCAATCACTAAATAAGATTTCTGGGTCCAAAAAGAATTGTTTGATGCGCGGCTTATACACCCGAAATTACGGTAAGTAAGTTTTCATTATTTTTAAAACGTCTCTTTACAGTACATTTCTAACTGTTAGGTAGTTACGGTATTACTTCGAAGATCCGGTATCCTGAATCCCGGCAACTTTAACAAGTTGGAAATTGCACGTTAAGTGTAGCAACCCGTAAAGTATGGTGACGTCACTGCAACGTCGTTGTGAAGTCACATTGTGACTTTGTGACCATCGATTGTCAATGTGACGTCACGTGATGTCGATGTGAAGTCACAGTGACTAAAATGTGAAGTCGTTATGGCCGTTTTAGAGCTCCACAAATTGGTCACATTGTGACCAATTTGTGAAAAGTGTGTCATTTGTGACGAAACAATGTCGAAAGTGACGATATTTAAATTACCAGAAACATGTTTTTTAAAGTAAATAACATGTTTTGTAGGTTATTTTTAAATTTCTAAGGATTTTTAAGAAAGTCACATCTCAGTCACAATGTGACGTCACTGAGTGGTGGCATTTTGGTCACAGATGTGATATGACCAAAGTGACTCACAGTGACGTCACTGTGACCATGCATGCTATTAGGGAAATGAGATGCATTCACACTATAAAGAAGTTTTTAAAATATCCAAATTATGGTGTAATAGTATACAGTAATTTGGAAGCCGTAGAATATCATAAATATTTTGTGTATGCCGGTAAATACTATCTGGTACAGGAAGTAACTTGTAGTAAACCTCAGCAATGTACATCAATTTCATAAAATATTTGTCTAATTTCTATCCTTTGTTTCAAAACTTTCATCAAAAGCAGCATAAGTTCTTTTTTAGAGGGGGGGGGGGGACATTTTCCGACCATCCCGGTTTATCGAGAATATATTGCATTGCTGTATTTTTTTTTATTATTTATCTGAACCTATTCTTTAACCCCTTCGCGACGGGAGCTTTTTACGAAATTTTTAATGTTTTGTCACCAGTTTTTAAAAACAGAAATTTGTGCCTTGCTAAATCAAGAAAATGCTCCGATTAATGAAGGCAAATTTCACAGAAAAATTGTACTGGTGGGGATAAACAATGCTTTTTAAGCCTTGCTCAGGCACGTATACGTGTCGCTCGTCCCCAAGGGGTTAATCCCTTGAGGGATATTGGGATATATTTTATCCCACTCAGCATAAACAAGATTTGCACCACAAACATTTAACGAGATTTTAACTTTTAAACTTTGGGGACATTATGTTGAAATTTGCCTTTTCTTATTTTAAAATAAAATTCTTATGTTATTCCAGTGAAACTGTAAGACTACAGAGACATTGTTGCTTGCTCCTCAAGAGGTTAACGCTGTCTGCTTTAAATTAAACAATGAATGCAACATCTCGTCGGTTTGAAAACTAGAGCTTCACTTCTAAACTCATTTGATGTACGTTAAACTCAATTTAGCTAGAAAATTAGATTTTCAACAAACTTCTTCATAAAATGAAATAATTATGTTCTACTACTATTGCTTTTTCTCATTTGATCTTGGCCTTTGTTTGCTTCTACTTTCTAACAAGAGAAAGTTTGCATAAATTACATTTAAGAATTGTTGCTAAGGAATAAATTTGTGATCATTGCTAAGAACATTTAGTAAAAATCCCACACTTATTACTGAAAAGCATTGTTTCAAAATTAGTAAGTTTTCGTAAACCTACATTATATGAATATTTCGTCAGAATAATTACCTTAGAAGTAAAACTATTGCGAATACCTTGTAATAACTTATATCTTTTAAATTCAAGTAACTGAATAATTCTGAATATTTTGTAACTTGTATAGTTTATGCAAATTTAAGAAAAATTTAAAATAATTGTATTTCTAAATAAAACGGATTATTTGAATTTTTAAGTGCGACAAATTGAAACAATTCAAATTGCGTATAAATATTTTCAAGAAAGCATGTAACGTAAAATATTCTGCTTTTCATTTAATTTGGTCACACTTTCTTAAGAGTCAAAGAGTACTTTCTTCGAAAAAAAAAAAAACGAATCTCGTCGAATCTCGTTAATGTGACTAGTCAAGAAAAAATTTTCTTTTGTTTGTGTTAGTTCAAATTATCCGAACTTAACCCTTCGCGCAGGACAAATTCATTGCTTAAGTTTTGAAATTAATGACTATATTTGAAATTAATGACTGACACCGGAATTTGTAAAGAACTTAATTTATGAATAAGAAAACTGTATATTTCACTAAACTGTATTTTTTTAAACAAAATTCCGATGCCAATGAGCCGTCTGAGAATTAAAATTAAGTGGTATATCTATGAAACCACCGTGCCGCAAGGGGTTAAATACATCACATACAACTGAATGAGGCAATAGAAACAGTTCGTGCTAAAGGTATTTCGTGTTAAGGGGGGGGGGGTAATTCGCAGAAGACCGCCTGAAAGACAAGTAGTCCTTTCACGGAGGATCGCATCCAAAAATTACGAAACGAAATTTAATACATTATGGCTGGGCATAATTCGGACGACATATTCAATATCTTTCTTACACCATGCTGTCAATTTACACTTTTTTAAATAAATATATTTGGAATATTTAAATTTATGGAAAGATGTATACCGCAATATCCCAACTTACGTTCCTCGGGCTTATGCACCTCGTATATACCTCGCTTGGTCTGAAAAAAAATTTTTATTAACCCTTTGCGGAGTGGTGGTATAGCTATGAAACCACTTAATTTGAATTCTCAAACGCCACATTGGCACCGGAATTTCGGTAAAAAAAATTACGTTTTGTTGAATGTGTGAAAAATAGCATTTTCTTATTTACAAATAAAGTTGTTTTCATATTCCGGTGTCAGTCATTAATTTCGACACTTAAGCAATGAGTTTTGCCCTGCGCCGCAAAGGATTAACACGATCTTTGAATTTTCTTAAGACAACTGGATCAATGAATACGTCACTCGAGTCACTTAAAAAGACCCGGATGATAAGGTTAAGTCCATGGTGATGTTATTTTTAAACATCTCATTCAGTTTTTAATATATCTTCATATATATATTTTTTTCACAGAATAGTTGGGACGATCTATAACCGGGTTGGTTTTTACGTTTTCGTCTTTGGTTATATTTTTTTATACCATGGTAGTTTCAATTTCTGAACCGGTTCCAAATGTTATTTTTTTTTTTTTTTTTTTTTTTTGTTAAGAAAATTTGAAATTAAAATCGAAAAGGTGAAAACTGGACCGGTTGTAGATCGTCCTATTTATCTATCCTATAAAAAAAATCATGTAAAAATATTAAAATTAGACCGAGATATATGAAAATAATGCCCCCATAAATTTAACATTATCATCCGGCTCTTTTTGCGTGACTCGAGTGGCGTCTGAAAGGAAAATTTTCTTGCGACAGTCATGTGATACTCGAACGAATAAACGAATAATCAAAATCACTAGAAAAAGCTTAGAAAACTCACTCTGTTGCACTTATAAGAGAAAAAAAAATATTTGACGGTTCAAACCTCATATTAAGACTATTTTCAAATCTTCAAAGAGTCGAACGGTATTGCTAGAAGAACAAGAGGAAGATGTGTTATTTATAATAGAAAGGTTCGACTGTGTTTATTTCGAAGAAAATACTCTTATGGCTCTTATGAGAGTATGACAACATTTAATTAAAAACAGAATACTTTACTTAACGTTATACGCACTTTGAATTGTATCAATTTGTCGCATTTAAAGATTCAAATAATCTGTTTTATTTTCAAATATAAATATTTTAAATTTTTCGCAAATTTGCAACCTGTAAAAAATAGCATAAACTATAAAACGGGTACTACTAGAAGAATAAAAAATTTTACATTAACAAATATAATATTAAAAAATAATTGATTTATTCTAAATTCTTGTAATGCAAATGCATTCATTTGCTAATGTGATTGCATAATGTAACATAATCCTTAATTACACTAGAATGTCAACGTTGAATATTGGAATTTTTTTTATTATTTATCTATTTTAAATTATTTAAACATGATTCGACTTGCGTCGCTTTCGACTTAGGTCACTAGTCTTGGAAGAAATTATTAACGTGAATTGATGTATTGCTATAATTTTAAAATATTATTTCGACGAATAAAAGTAATTCTAATGTAAAATAAAATATTACTATACGACACATAATGTAAAATAAAGCACTCTACTTTCATTTAACTTGAACATAACTAAATAGCTTTTCTAGCTTCGAATTAAACAAGGTCATTTCTCATTACTCTGCAAGCTTCTGCTAAACGCAACTGAAATAAGTTAAGAAAATTAAGCAAGAGAATTGGACTTTGAACAAACAACTTAGTAAAATGAAGCAATTATTTTATGTTAGTACTATTTTCATTGCTAGTTCCTACTTTCAAAATTAGAAAATTTTATTTAATTTTTTTTTATCATTTCACTCATAATATCAAGAACAAGAATAATTAGTATTCACTTGTTTCAGGCTAATTCCATGAGTTTTTGTCGGATAGCTTTTTTTTTCGTTAACCCTTAAATGCATATTGTATCATTTTCGATACCATAAGTGTTCCCGATTTATTGGGGGGTTTTATTCACATATTCCGTATTCTCACCAGAAATTTAAAAGAGCAATTTTCACTTTACTTAATGGCAGACCATTCGTAATTAAAAAAAGAAAAATTTACTATTTAGATTTTTCTGGTATGAATTCTGATTCTTTGAATTGCGCATTTTTTGGAACGTGTTCTATCCTATGCATTTAAGGGTTAAATAAGGCACGAAATTTTCGCGAGCATGCATTTACCCGTTCTTTGAATATTGCAATCAATTATGTTTCAGTGTAAACTTTGTCTTATTTAATTAAGGCATTTTTCTGATTAAATTGGACAAAATATTCTGTTTTAGAAAATTAATGATAAAATATTAAAAATTTGAGATTAAAGGTGTCCATCGCAAAGGAATTAAAGATACAGAGAGAAGGTTAATATTATTACTTTATGAAAATTTTGGTAAAAGATCCTTGAGAGTCCTCAAAACGAGCGAACCCTATTATTCCTTGGTCTCAACTTAATTTTTATAAAATTTGAAACATTTCCATTTATGAAAATATTTATAGCTTTAAAATATTATTTTAACGAATAAAAATAACCATAAAATAAAAAAAAATAATTATAAACAGCACATAATGTAAAATAAAGCAATCTATTTTCATTTAACTTGAACGTAACTAAGTAACTGCGTTCTAGCTTCGAATTAAACAATGTCATTTCTCATTACTCTGCAAGCTTCTGCTAAACGCACCTGAAATAAGTTACGAAAATTAAGCAATAGAATTGGACTTTGAACAAACAACTTAGTAGAATGAAACAATTATTTTATGTTAGTACTATTTACATTGCTAGTTCCTACTTTCAAAGTTAGAAATATTTATTTAATTTTTTTTATGAAAATTTTGGTAAAAGATCCTTGAGAGTCCTCAAAACGTGCGAACCCTATTATTCCTTGGTCTCAACTAAATTTTTATAAAATTTGAAACATTTCTATTTATGAAAATATTTATAGCTTTAAAATATTATTTTGACGAATAAAAATAGCCATAAAATAAAATAAAATAATTATAAACAGCACAATAAATGTAAAATATAACAATGTAAAATAAAGCAATCTATTTTCATTTAACTTAAACATAACTAAATAACTGTACTAGCTTCGAATTAAACAATGTCATTTCTCTGCAAGCTTCTGCTAAACGCACCTGAAATAAGTTAAGAAAATTAAGCAAGCGAATTGGACTTTGAACAAACAACTTAGTAAAATGAAATAATTATTTTATGTTAGTACTATTTACATTGCTAGTTCCAACTTTCAAAATTGAAGATAATTATTTAGTTTATTATTATTATTACTAGCATACCCAGCCCGCTTCGCCGGGCTTAATTTGAAGGTTTATTTAATAATTTATGTGTATGGTACGCTTCCCGGACCATCGGCACTCCACGTGCGTCGGGTGAGCGTCAGAACAAACTTTCAGCATATACATATGGGTGGTTGTACTTGAATGCACAGACCTGCGCGTTTTTTTCTATCTTGCTTTTATACCTCTGGACCGAGTTGGCGCATTGCCAAGATTTGCTTCCTCTGGACCGAGTTGGCGCATTGCCAAGATTTGCTTTCCCCTGTGCCTCAATTAATTAATTAATTAATTATCCTCGGAATTCCTTTTATTTATAGAGATTTATTTATTTCTCACATAAGACCAAGTACAAGAGTAGCTTGTATTTATTCGCTTGTTTCAGGCTAATTCCACGGACTTTTGTAGTGTAAATCACATACCTGATTAATATTATGTTTGTTGGCCACCGTTATTTTCGAAATGTTTCCTTGGCCTTAAACAATTAATGAGATATAGATAGTAAAGTAAGTCATATTTTAACTTTCTTCTGTCTTATAAGAAAAAAGTAATTTGTGAAAATTTTCGAAACCAGGTTTTCGACGGATTTACACAATTTTGGGGTCAGAGAGCCCGGGAAACATGTTTTTACAAAATGTCTGTCTGTGAGTCCCTGACTCTGTCTTTCCGTTGGTGACAAAATTTTGTGGATGTTCTATCTCAAGAATTAATCAACAGAATTTGCCAATCTTTAGATTCAGTGTAACCTTGATATAAACTAGATCTGATGAATCTTTAGTTTATATCGTTCATTAGGTGGCGCTGCTCCGCTGCATTATTCACAATTTCCACAATATCTATATCTCAAAAACTAGTGCATCGATTTTCACAAATTTTTAGATTTATTTAGTACTTGATATAAGATAGTGTTTATTACGTTTTGCTACAAATTGCTCAGCAAGGGGCGCAGCCATGGTGCATTATTCGTGATTATTGCAATAGCTCTATATCACGAATGCGCGAAATCCCACAAAACTTTAGATTCTGTGAGAGCTTCATATAAACCAGATCTGATTAGTTTTTTGGTGTTTATCGCTCAAAAGGTGGCAAATAATATGCTGCATTATTTACAATTTTAATTACAGCCATATCTCAAAAACTAGTGCATAGATTTTTATAAACTTTATATCTTTTTTTATAACTTTATATTTATTTTATAAACTTTTTATATAACTGTATTTTTCAAGTACGTTAGTATTTGATATAACAGGGTGCCGATTACGTTTAACTGCAAATTGCAGGTGGCGCTGCCATGTTTCAGTATTTTTGATTACTGCAATGACTCTGTTTCAAGAACTAAAAGCATGAAATATACTAAAATTTCAGATTCAGTTAGTCCCTCATATAGATTAGTGTTCGTTAGTTTTTTATGTAAATTGTCCTACATATGGCGCTGCTATACTTCATTTTTCACGATTCCACAATAAATGTATCTCAAGAACTAATGCATGGATTTACATCACACTTCAAATTCAGTTAGTACCTGATAAAAAAAAATGATTCTGATTAGTTTTTGGTGTACATCACACAACATGTGGCATTGTTAAGCAGATTTTGTTTTTAAACTTTTCAATAGCTCTATCTCAGACACTAATGCACGGACTTTCATCAAACTTACTATTCAGTTATAAGTTGACAGAAGTTGTTGTTGACTATATAGACTTTGGTTTAAATATTTATATAACTATAAATATTTATATAACTATATTGCTGACTATAGATTTTGGCAGTATAGCAGCGCCACTTAACCGATAGCGCTGCTATGATGCATTTTTTAGGCAATATTCACATGCATAAGATAGAAGAAAGTTTTGGAATTGCCACATCTGACTAGTTTTGATATAGAATGCTGGTATAGAAAAATCGCAGTATGTGACTTACACTACATGTACTCATGGATATAGCCTTCAAGTTCAAATTCAAGAATTCTTATTCAAGAACAAAAATTCTTGTATTACAGCGTTCATCGCTTCAAACTCTTTTAAGCTCGTTTTCCCAGAATTTTTATACAGCAATATTTGCCTTACAGTAATAAAATTTCTATCTTCAGTTACATCGGTTTGTACATTAAGAAATTTCTAGTATAAAAACACAAATTTGATCACACATGACAAGACATGACACACAAACACATCATGAATTTGAGTACAAGCCCGGTAAAAGTTCCTTGAAAGTCCTTTAATCCTACGTATCCTGAAGATAAAGAGTTGGAAATATCACGTCAAATGTCGCAAATGAGATGTGTTCGTACTATAACAAAGCTTTTAAAATATACAGTACAATATCCGAAATATTTTGTGTGTCTCTGTAAATAATGTTTGCTTTCTATTATACAGGAATTAGCTTGTAGTAAACCTGAGCAAACTATACCATTTTCATAAAATCTAAAATAGTTTATTATAATTAAAATGCAACCCAAACAATGTTTCATCATATACCATTATGTAATAGAATAGTTTTATGTGGCTGTGGCCTTGTAAATTAGTAAAAAATATTTTTTGCACCACTGATTATACAGAATGTATATTTTAGTATACATTTCATAGATGCATATGAATTTTATTATGTTCGAAAGAGTAAAACATCATTGTGCATTTAAAACTATTTTTTTCATTCACCGTAATGTAACGGAATACTTTTGATTGATCCTGTAATTAAACTATACATCCAATTTTCATAAAATTTGAAATGACTCGACAAAAGAATGTAATAATAAAACATTTTAGATTTCAAACGATTCAATGTACTGAACGATAACTATAAATTATCGTTCAGTAACTTATAGTTATCGCTCTATAGTTATAGGAATATAACTATAAGTTATTGTTCAGTAACTTATAGTTATCGTTCTATAGTTATAGTGATTCGATCATAATTATGCTAAGTGTTTACATTAATTATGAACGCACTTGATAAAACGATTAAATGATTTTAACATACCAAAATTCTTTAAAGATAGCAGTTAAAGGTGTTAAGGCCTCTGTCCTCGCGCAAGGAAACGCTTGCGAGCTAATGCTATTCCTATGGGGAAGCATTTTTCTAATAACTCTTTCGCATTTTCACATTTTATTATTATTATTATTATTATTATTATTATTATTATTATTGTATTGGATAGTTGAGGAGCATGCTGACAGCGCACTTTTTCTTTTAACTTTTTCGATTTTGGTTGCAGATATTTTTTTAAAAAGCACTTTCAATTACGAAACCGGTTTTGAAAGTGAAACTAACTTTGTAAAAAATATCTGCAACCAAAATCGAAAAAATAAAAAAAGTGCGCTATCGGCATGCACCTCAGCTATCCAATGCAAAAAAAATTATTCAAAAATGTCAAAATTCGAAAGAGTTGTTAGAAAAATGCTTCCCCATAGGAATAGCATTAACTCGCAAGCGTTTCCTTGAGCGAGGACAGGGGCCTTAAGAGTCCAGAAGATAACTTTAAGTTAAGTTCGCAAAGGAGTTAAGAGACATTATGTGGGATAATTAGACATCTAATAAACAACTTTATGAAATAAAATAATTATCTTCTATTAGCATTATGATTTTCCTTTCTATCGATTTCCAGAATTAAGGATAGTTATGAAAATTATAGGATATATTATATTTTTTTCGAAAAGGAGAATGACATAACATTTCACATTCTTTTAAGTAATTCAATGCTTATTAGAAACGAGACAATATTAATGCATGGACACACTAACTGCATCTATGGACTACATTTAATTTTGGAAAAGTTATTTTCGATGTATTTGAACACAGAATTTCAATACTGAATTCTGCGAAAATAATATTCTGGAATAATGGTGATCGTAAGCCCAAGTTCGAATAGGTTCAAAGTTAAAACGTCTTTAGGAAACCGCATAATTATACATAAAATAAAATTAATTAATCAACACAAAAATGTATATAACTGTAATGCAATATTAGTGGTCCAAGAATTATATTAAGAATGTGGTCGGCCGCTTTTCCGCTACCATTATTTTCAAACAATAATGATGTGTTAATATATATTATGTCCCCGCAAATTGAATTGTTTCCAGGCGAGGGGAGAAATTTCAACTCCTGAACACAGTTCGCTTTTCGCTACCTAACCACACCCAACGATTCAGATTTTGAGTTCAAAATTTAAGTTTAAATCTAAGCTTTTAAAATCATTTAATAAGATACAAACAATAACGGTAAAAAATAGTTTTTCGTTAATCCAAGATCGAAAGTGCCTTCTATCGGCATTTTTTAAACTTCATATTTAACCCCTTAACTGGTTTGCCCGAACGCCGTTCTTGCAAGACGAATTTGCTTATTTCATAAATTAAAACTTTTTGATACCACTATTATTTTTAAGAAAATTTTTATATTATTGAAAGGCGGAAATGTTTAGTATAAATTTTACGAATATTTTATTTAAATAATAGTGATGTGAGTCCGCTATTTTCAATTTATTGAATGGAAAAGAATTAACCAGTTAAGGGGTTAAAATTTATTTTTAAGAAAATACTTGCACAAAGAACAGTTTTAGCGAAAACCGCAAACGAATCGACCAAATTTTTCGGGATTTTTTATAATCATTTGAATTTTTTTATCCTAAACTTTATCGGCGCTTATCTCCTTCGGAAAGCCTTTGGGATCTTGACTTTCCTATATCATATTGTTAGTTTTGATGTATACTATCACCCCTTAACCCTTAAATGCATAGGATAAAACGCGTTCCAAAAAATGCGCAATTCAAAGAATCAGAATTCATACCAGAAAAATAATAATAGTAAATTTTTCTTTGTTTAATTACGAATGGACTGTCATTAAGTAAAGTGAAAATTGCTCTTTTAAATTTCTGGTGAGAATACGGAATATGTTAATAAAACCCCCAATAAATCAGGAACACTTATGGTGTCGAAAATGATACAATATAAATTTAATGGTTAAAGTTTTGCCTAATAATTTAGTAGTAATATAGATCCTGTATATCTATAATATTTGTGAAAGAAATCAATCACGGAGATTTTTCTTTGGAAATAGCAGCAGCGAAAAAATGACAGCTATACCCTTGAAAGAGAAAATCAAGGGGCAAAAATGAAATATCACGGTATAATATACCTTGTATAGTAAATATCTAGAGTTTAACATTAACATGAGCAGATAATGCTGCCCCTTTAAATAAAACAATGTCATTTCATACTGTTTTGACAGAACACACGTTGTTCCCAAACGTATTTAAATAAAGGGAACTGCAATTCTGTATGAAAATTGAGCTTTGAACAAACTTTTCGTAATTGGAAATAATTATTTTCTGTTAACACTGCATATTCATTAGTTTGTGAAATTAGTTTTCAGAAATTGTTTTAAGGAAGACACTAATAACTTAGATCAACAGAATTCGAATTCTGTTAACCCATTAGTGCCTGGCGTCCCATTTTTGGGACAGTTTCAAATAATTCAAGTAAGCGCCTTTCACACCAGTAAAAAGGTAGATAAATAAATACTTTCTTTCTCGAGACGAATTTCTCAATAAATTAAGATAACATTTATTCTAGCTTTAAAAGTGGTGGGAAAATGCAAAATTTGAATTTTAACGAAGAAATTAATTCAGGCACTAATGGGTTAAATTTACTTATAAAAATTTTAAATTATAGCTTTATTTAACAAAGAGTGCAATTTACTTCATTTATTATTAGTCCAAAAAAATCGTAATTTTTCATACTAGTAAATTATTGCAGAAGAAATGTGGCACAAACTTCCCCTTGGGAAGAAAAAATCTCTAATTCACATAACATTTTTCTTATTTTGTAAAAAATTGACAAATTAGAAATTTGCGTTTTTGTTTTAAATTTTACAAAATTTTCTAAAAATAATGGTTTTTTTCGTGAATTTAATTTTTTAATTAGGAAAAAATAGTCGCTTTTATAATTAAATCTTTAAGATATTCTCGTGTATAATACCAATAGCTATCAAACAATAATATTCGAGGTATATCTATACTAATAAAATCCGTGCGCCTCTGTCTGCTTGAAGCCGATTGAACTTCGCAACGCGGGCGAGTTGGAAGTCGCGAGAGGTGTCTTTCGATTGGAAAAATTCCGGGGAAGTCATTTCGGGCATTTTCGAGACCGTGGGACCAAAATTAAAAAAGTTATGAATTAAAAATCACTTGGGAATCGGAACGAAAAATGTCTCAAATCCCAAACGGCGCTCAAACGGAGCTCTGAGGCAGAACACTGCGCCACCTTGCGGTGAAGAACCTGAACTTTTTCCCTTTGGCTAAAAGAAGAAGCAGTCGAAAACCTCTTTTTCTCCCTTTTTTGCGCGTTTTTTCTTAAACCATCATGCAGACAGTTTTTAAAGTAGAAAAAAAACTGATTACATATTCAGAATCTGCGTAAAAATCTGCTTCTGATGAACTAAAAAAATGTCTTATGGGTGCTTTGTGCCCACCGTGCAAAACCAAATATTTTTAACGGGACTATGGGCGCGAAGCGACCATAGCTCCGATCCACAATCTTTTTTTTTTCAAGTGCACGTGGCCCACCATGCGAAATCACATATTTTTAACGGGACCATGGCTCTTTAATTTACTTTTTTTTGTGCTTGAGGATTCGAACACCAAGACTTTCTTATTAAATGAATTTTTTTGCTTATTATATACTGCTTAATACCGAGGTTCGTTTGGAAAAAGTGGCCCAGCTAGCGGGCGTAGCTCGCTATTATCAATAATATTTGTAAAAAAAAATCTACCACGAAGTTTTTATCTTTGGAAATGACAGCATCCAAAATGTAACAGTTAGACCCTTGAAACAGAAATGCAAAGAGGGAAAAACAAAAATATTCCGATATAATATACCTTGTATAGTAAATCACTTAAGTTTAGCTTAACATTAATATGAACAGACAGTGTTGCCCCTTTAACCCCTTGCCGCGCGGTGGTTTCATAGTGGAACCACTTAATTTTAATTCCCAAACGCCACATTCGCACTGGAATTTTGTTTAAGAAAATTACGGTTTATTGAATGGGTGAAATATAGCGTTTTCGTATTTACAAATAAAGTTGTTTTGAAATTCCGGTGTCAGTCATTAATTTCAACACTTAAGCGATGAATTTGTCCTGCGCCGCAAAGGGTTAAATAAAACAATGTCATTTTATGCTGTTTTGACAGAACACACGTTATCCCCAAACGTATTTAAATAAAGGGAACTGCAATTCTGTAGGAAAATTGATTTTTGAATAGACTTTTCGTAATTGGAAATAATTATTTTCTGTTAACATTGCATATTCATTAGTTTGGGAAATTATTTTTCAGAAATTGTTTAACAGAATACGTTTGTAAATAATAACTTAGATCAACACAATTCTGTTAAATTTAATCCTACTAAAATTTTAAATTATAAATAGTAGAATTTTAGATATACAATTCCGATGTCAAAAGAATAATTTTAAGAGAAACCGTTTGTTCAAATTACTTCTAATTTTTACTTTTATGAAATTATAGAAATTTAAAATAAAACTTTAATTTGCAAAACATGAGATTTTCTTAATAATTATTAGTCCGAATAATGAGTATAAATAATTTTTTTTATTATTTTGTAAAAAAATTGACAGATTAGAAATTTACGTTTTTGCTTTACATTTTGCAAATTTTTCTAAAAGTACGAGATTTTTATTCGTACTTTATATGTACACTATGTGGCCATATAAAGTACGTACTATGTGTAAAAGTACGTACTATGTGTGTACACTATGTGGCCAAAGGTGATCAGCCACTTGCGATTTCCGACATTTTGTTAAATATCTGGAAAAATACATGAGGAATAATCATGAAACTCTAAATGTATAAACATATTAGTGCACGTCACACATGTCTGTGAAGATATTTTTCCGAAACTCAATGTGGGATTGTCAACAAATTGAAAAAGAACGAATATATTTTGGATAACTCTGTCAAAACTAATGTAGCAAAAAAGCTCGAACTATAGATTATAATTAATTGGCTTATTGTTATATACTGTGTTTATTTTTATGTGGATAGCATGTATACTCGTAAAGAAATAAAAGATTTTATAAAAACAGTCCCAAATTTTTCCAAGTTTTTGCTTTTAATTTCCAGAATTATTAATATAAAATTATGTTCTTTTCTCAAAATATGACAACTAAAATTGTACACAATACCCTATTATCACATATTGTGTTAGCTAAATGTATAGAGCAACTTCTGTAAAAGTTTCAAAAACATAGCTTGAAAATTCTAAAAGTGATCGTCTGGTCTATAGGATCAATTCAAAAGCCGTTATTCCTAAAATGATACAAAAAACCAGGGGTTTTATTTAATTAAAGTAGTACATGTCATATTGTGTATTCTATATTGCCATTAATCAATGGATACGTGGATACAACCCCTCATCTTTTTGCCTCTCTTTGGAAATAACGGATTTTGAGTTGATTCTATAGACGATTACATTCAGAATTTTCGAGCTAAGTTTTTGAAATATTGACAGGCATTTAGATAACACAATATGCAAATGAAATTTTGATATCGTTGGCGCATGCGCAACGAAAAATTATTTAGTAAACCTGCTCATTTTTCATACAATTTTTATTATTGTTTAATTCTGATGACAGGATATTATGTAGAACGTTGCTTGTCATATTTTGAGAAAAAAAAAACATTATTTTATTTTAAGAACTCTGCAAATTATAAGCAAATAACTTGCAAAATCTTGGGACTGTTTAACATAAACCTTAATTTCTCGACGAGTATACATGCTATCCACTTAAAAATTAACACAGTATATTACAATAAGCCACTTAATCATAACCTACAGTTACAGCGCTTTTGCGGAAATATTTCTGACAGGGTTATCCAAAAGCTATTCTTACTTTTTTTAATTTGCTGACGGTCCACTATAGAGTTTCGGGGAAAAGTCTTCACGGAAACGTATGATTTATACTATTATATTTACACGCTTAGGGTTTCAGGATAATTCCTCATTTTTTTTTCTAGATATTTAAGAAAATGTCTAAAATAGCAAGTGGCCGGTCATCTTTGACCATATAGTATAGTTACCAAAATAGGGCGAAATCTATATATAGATCACTGGTTTCCTGCACTGTTGCCAGTTCGGATACGTTTTTAAAAGGTTTAGCAGCTTGGCTTCCATTTTTACCCCGAAATGAACACTTTAGATCAGAACTTTTTGAAGAAGAATTTTTACTTTAACTAATCTGGAAAAATGTGACATACATTAATTAATTAAATATGAAAATATTTTTTGCATTTTTTGGTGTAAATCCCATTTGAAGAAGTGACAGTTAGACACTTGAAGTAGAAATTTGTAAGGGGCAAAAATAAAATATCACAATATAATATAGCTAGTGTAGTAAATCTCTTGAGTTAAACATTAACATAAGCAGATAATGTTTCCCCTTTAAATAAAACAATGCCATTTCATACTGTTTTGACAGAACACACGTTGTTCCCAAACAAATTTAAATAAAGGCAACTGCATTTCTGTAGGAAAATTGAGCTTTGAACAAACTTTTCGTAATTGGAAGTGATTATTTTCTGTTAACATTGCATATTCATTAGTATGTGAAATTAGTTTTCAGAAATTGTTTTACAGAAAACACTTGTAAATAATAAATTAGATCAACATAATTTAAATTCTATTAAAGCTACTTATTAAAATTTAAATTATAAATGCTAGAATATTAGGCATATTTGATTCTAATGTCAAAAGAATAATCTTAAGAGATGAACTTTTGTTTCAATAAATTCTTATTTTTAACTTTAAGAACTTATAAAAATTTTAATTAACATCTTTATTTAACAAAGCATGGGATTTGCTTCATAATTTATTTGTCCAAAGAATGCGCAATTTTTCATACTAGCAAATTATTGCAGAATAGATGTGTCGCAAACTTTTCGTAACTTATTATTGTTTTTATAATTCGAGTACACTATATTGCCATTGATTATGGGACACTTGCGATTTTAGACATTTTACTAAATATCTAGAAAAATACATGAGGAATCATCTCGAAACTCTTGGTGTATAAATATAATAGTATAAGTCATACATCTCCGTGAAGATTTTTTCCCGAAACTCCAAAGGGGGCCGTCAACAAATTAAAAAAGAATGAATATCTTTTGAATAACCCTGTCAAAACTAATGTAGCAAAAGCGCCCGAACTCTAGATTATGATTGAATGCCTTATTGTAATACACTGTGTTCATTTTTATGCAAATAGCATGCATACTCGCAGAGTAATTAAGGTTTTTATAAAAATGATCACAAATTTTTCCAAGTTTTTTCCTTATAATTTTCAGAGTTCTTAATATAAAATATTATTTTTTTTCAGAAAATGTGACAAACAACATTGCACACAGTACCCTGTAATCAGAATTAAAAAATAATGAAAATTGTATAAAAAATGAGTTGGTTTACTAAATAATTTTTTACTGCGCATGCGTCAACGATATCAAAATTTCATTTGCATATTATGTTAGTTAAATGTATAGAGCAACTTTTGTGAAAGTCAGAAAATCATAACTTAAAAATTCTGACAATAATCGTCAATTGAATAAGTCGTAAATCCGTTATTCTCAAAATGAAGCAAAAACAAGAGGGGTTGTATCCATATATTCATTGATTAGTGTCAATATAGAATACACAATATGGGATGTACTACTGCATTTGGATAAAATCCCTCATTTTTTTGCTTCATTTTGGAAACAACGGATTTTGTCCTTTTTCTATAGACGATTACTTTCAGAATTTTCAAGCTATGATTTTGAGACTTTTACAAAAGTTGCTCTATACATTTAGCTAACATAATATGCAAATGAAATTTTGATATCTTTGACGCATGCGCAGTAAAAAATTATTTAGTAAATCTACTCATTTTTCATACAATTTTTATTATTTTTTAATTTTGATTACAGGGTACTGTGTGCAATGTTGTTTGTCATATTTTCTGAAAAAAATATTTTATATTAAGAACTCTGAAAATTATAATGGAAAAACTTGGAAAAATTTGGAACCATTTTTATAAAAACCTTAATTACTCTGCGATTGTGCATGCTATTTGCATAAAAATGAACACAGTGTATTACAATAAGGCATTCAATCATAATCTAGAGTTTGAGCGCTTTTGCTACATTAGTTTTGACAGAGTTATTCAAAAGATATTCATTCTTTTTTAATTTGTTGACGGTCCCCTATGGCGTTTCGGTAAAAAATCTTCACGGAGATGTATGACGTATACTATTATATTTATACACTAAGAGTTTCGAGATGATTCCTCATGCATTTTTCTAGATATTTAGTAAAATGTCTAAAATCGCAAGTGTCCCATAATCAATGGCAATATAGTGTATAAGTAACTTTCTCGCTCCCTCCCTTGTGGGCTGTGCAGATATAATGTTACCAAATTTTTGGTAATTTTGGACCCCCCTCCCCCCTGTCAATATCGTTAATATCCTCCACCGAACCCCTTCCCCCAGTAATGATATCGTTACATAGTTGCCAACCTCTCGATTTTGCTCATACCAATACTTTTACATAATACTTCCTTTATAGAATCGCAAAAATTATGCATTTAAATAAAACGAACGTTTCTGTTAGATTTTACTGGTATTCAAAAAACCTGGAGGTTAGCAAGTAAGTCGTTACCAAAGTGTAAAAATTTTTTGCTTTCTAAGATTTGTCTGTCTCTCTATCTTTTCTAGGTGTGTTCGTAATTATGTAAATACGTAGCACCTATAGTTGTCGTTCAGTCCGTCCGTTTGTCTGTTTGTCCGCATATAACAACGCAAAAACTACCCAACCGAATCTTTTGAAATTTAAAATATATAATTATTACATAATTCTGTCGAGTCACTTCAAATCTTATGAGAATCGGATATATAGATCAATTACAGGGACGATCAAAAGTATTCCGTTACATTACAATCAATGGGGAAAATGTTTCAAATGCATTTTAATCGTTTGAAATTCAAAATACATACTTATTACATAAATTTGTCAAGTCATTTCAAATTTTTTGAAAATAGGATGCATAGATCAAATACAGGGACAATCAAAAGTACTCCGTTACATTACAGTGAATGGAAAAAAAGTTTCAAATGCATTTTAAGTGTATTACACTCATTCGAACATAGTAATATTGATGTGCATCATAAAGCACATATTTTAATATGTAATTTGCATAATCTGTGGTGCAAAGAACATTTGTTATTGATTTACAAAGCCACACAAAAGTATTCCATTACATAATGAGTATAGGGAGAACATTGTTTGTTGCGCATTTTAATTGAAATTAACTATTTACAATTTTATGAGATTGATATATGAGAGTGATATTTTAAAAACTGCATTATCGTACGAACGCACCTCATTTGCTACGCTTCACGTGCAATTTCCAACTTGTTTTTTCTGAAGTCACATATAAATATTTTCTTTTATGGAATGTAGAAAACATGTAATAATACATTTTTGTATAACGTAGTATATTTTATATTTTAATATAACTTTTAATAATATAAGTTTTGATTCAAATTTAACAGCATTTCAAAAGATTCGACAAAAAATTGTGACGATTATATGTGAATTAAAATTCAAGTAGTACGGTTGAGTTGTTTTTTCGCTGATACATGATGACAAACAGTCGGTCCAACCAGACGACGACTATAGCTGCAACAAATTTATATATTTGCGCACAAAATTAAAATGTTTAAAAGTAACCGCTTCATGAAAACATACGAAATTTAATGAACAAAACAATTAAAATACAAAGAAGGAAAATTAAAATATACTTTGTCAAATAAAAGAATATATTTTAAGTTCACCTTGCACGCGAATAAAGATTTTTAACGTCTTAACCCATTAGTGCCTAACGTCCCTTTTTAGGGATGCTTCAAAAGGTGCATTCGGCACTGTTTTTGACACCGGTAAAAAAGAAAAGCAATAATTATTTTATTTAAATGATGCATTTTCGTGATTAATGAACTAAACTTAAATCTTCTAAAAATAGTGGTGCAACCAAATAAAATTTACGCAAAAGATGTTGGGCACGAATGGGTTAAAAAGAAAAAATGTTAATTTTACATTATTTTGACAGAACACACATCGTTGTTAAACGAATTTGAATTAAACGGAGCAGAGTTCTAAAATAAACTATGACTTTAAGCAAACGTTTCCTTCTTAAATTGAAATAATTATTTTCTGTCGAGACTTGAATTCAATATTTGCGGTTTCCTTCGTTAGTTTCTGCTTTCAGAATGGAGAATTGATTGAAATAATTATTTTAAAGTTTTGAATTTTTTTTGGTATAAATTTTAAATTACTCGAAAAAAATCTACAAAGCTCATATACACTATATGCCCAATAATAGCTGGTCGTTTGCGATTTTAGACGTTTTGTTAAATATTTCAAAAAATACATGAGGAATTAAGCAGAAACTCCAGATGTGTAAAGATAATAATATAGTACCACTTATGAGAAGAATTTTTCCCGAAACCTCATAAGGGACCGTCAATAATTTGAAAATTAACGAATATCTTTTGGATTACGCTGTAAAAACTAATAAAGCAAAAGCGTTCAAACTGTAGAACATGATTCAGAGGCTTGTTGTAATGAACTGCTTTCATTGTTATGAGGGTAACATGTATACTCGTAGAGAAATCAAGATTTCTATAAAAACAATCCCAAATTTCTCCAGGTTTTTTGCTCTTAATTTGAAGAGATTTTAATGTACAAAAAATGTTCTTTTCAGAAACTACGACGAACAACATTGTATAACATACTCTGTAATCAGAATTAAAAAACACTACGTGAAAAATTAACAAGTTTTCTAAATAATGTTCCACTACGCAAGCGCGAATGAAATCAAAATATAGCGTACAAAGTATGTTAGCTAAGAAAAATAAAGGCCATTTTCATCAAAGTTTCTAAGATGCAACTTAAAATCCATTGTTCAAAAGAAAAAAAAAGTGATGAGGGCTATACTCATATATAGTACAAGGGGTGATTAAATGAAAAGGTACGAAACGACGTAAAAACGTAACAGTTAAATATTTTCATATTCCGCCTGTGGGAGAACATAGCAAGACATCTCGGGATGCGATTGTAGTCTTTGACTGGGATCGGAGGATGCGCGGGCTCCCGCATGCGCAGTAGAAAGCAGAGGCTCTTATCAAAAGCGGCTTCCAAAAGATGCGGCAGTCCGTATAAGGACAGGATGGCGTTAGCTTTGCAAAAATTGACGATTGAGGAGCAACGATGTGTTATCCGATTTCTGACAGCGGGTCATCACCAGACTCTTACGGCCTGCACAAAAAAGAGCACTCCATTTTCTGACGGACTTGTCAGAGACACATTTCTCCCCGTAAACTGTCACCATCCGGCGATGAATAGCAGCCAGTTTCTCACCTTCCACTGTCAGAAATCGGATAACGCATCGCTGCTCCTCAATCCTCGAATTTTGCATCCTCATACTGACTGCCGCATCATTTGGACGCCGCTTTTGATAAGAGCCTCTGCTCTCTACTGCGCATGCGGGAGCCCGCGCATCCTCCGATCCCAGTCAAAGACTCCAATCGCATCCCGAGATGTCTCGCTATGTTCTCCCACAGGCAGAATATGAAAATATTTAACTGTTACGTTTTTACATCGTTTCGTACCTTTTTATTTAATCACCCCTTGTATATGTTACTCACTATTGCCATTACACAATATAAATAATGCATCTATAACTGCATAGCTACCAACTTTTACGCATTTTTACTATCACAAAAATTTTATAGTAAATATAATCTTATTTAATCGTTGAATTTTTATGATTGAACAAATGGAAAATCTCTGTACAATTTTAGTGGTAGCAAAAATGCGTAAAAGTTGGCAGTTATGTAACTGTATTTAGATATAGACACTTCTTTTTTTTGTGTGTGTGTGTGTGCAAAGGATTTCAAGTTTATTCTATCAACGATAATTTTCGGAAATTTCAAGCTGTATTTTTGTATTTTTTTAAGTTGCTTTATATATGTAACTAATACTTTTTACACATTATATTTTGATCTCATTTGCGCATGCACAGCTAAACATTATTTAGTAAACTAGCTCATTTTAATCCAATTTTTAATATTTTTCAATTCCGATTGCAGGGTATTGTGTATAATGTTGTCTGTCACAGTTTCTAAAAAGATCATTTTTTTTCATATTAAGGACTTTTCAATTTATGACTATAACTTGGCAAAAATTTGTAACTGTTTCTATAAAAACCTTTAAATGAAGCAATGTTATTTCTCTTTATTTTGACAGAAACCACACTGCTGTTATACGAATTCGAATGAAGCTGAGCAGAGTTCTAAAACGTAATTTGACATTAAGCAAATATTTCCACCTTAAAGTGAAATAATTATTTACTGTTAAGACTATAATTCACTGTTTACGAATTCCTTTATTAGTTAACGCTCTCAAAATGGAGAAAATTTACAGACATGTCTTTTTAAAATTTTTCAAAAAGAATAAGCCAATTTATTTATCACAAATTAGTATATTCAATGTTGACATTTTAAACATGCTTTGTACAATAAGGCATTCTATTTTCAGCTTAACTTGAACACAAATAAAGATTATTAGCTTCTTTAAATGAAATGATTTAGTTTCTCATTATTTTGACAAAACACACACTGCTATTAAACGAATTTGAAATAAGCGGAGCACAGTTCTTAAGGGGGCTCAGAGCCTGATCGATATAGAAAAACATGTAAACTGAGCTCTCGCTTCGAGTCCATATAAAAACAGAAATATTCAATGTAATTCATTTAAACTTTCTGATATTTTTAAGGTATGTTTGTAGTCTTATAAAATTATAAAATGAAGTACTGATAAAGTACTTCAATATAATATAATAAAAAATATAGCAAAATTTATGTAACACAACTTTCGAAAAAACAATTATGTGTTATACCTCCATCCGTAAGATTTCTTAACGTTGAATTGACATAAGAACTTAATTTTTGCTTTAAAATGATCAGGAAACTTTACTCTATAGAAGGAATTAAGGATATAACTATCACTCAAAAAAATAACATAAAAAAATCTTAAATTTGAAAATTTAAAAAACTTCTAAAAAATACAACTTCATTTTCATTAAAAATATACAAAACATTAAACTATCTAAAATATATTAATTCTATAGATAATGATGTTATATGCATGCAAAAAAATCATCTTAATTTGAAATAATTTTTTTCTGCTACGACTTTAGTTCATTCTTTATGGTTTTCTTTGTTAGTTTTTGTTTTGTAACCATTTTATTGAAAAATATTTACAGACATGTCTTCTTAAAATTATTGAAAATGAATACGTCTTGACCAATTTATTTAGCATGAATTAGTATATGCAATGCTGATATTTTAAATATGCATTGTCAAATGAAGCATTCTATTTTTAGTTTAATTTCAACACGAATAAAAATTTTAAACTTATTTATATGAAACAATGAAATTTCTCATTATTTTGAAAGATCACACACCGCTTTTAAATGAATTTGAATTCAGTTCAAAGAGTTCTAAAAATTTCCTTCAAATTTTCAAACGTTTCCTCCTTAAATTGATATAATTACTTTCTGCTAAGACTTGAGTTCATTGTTTACGGTTTTCTTCTTTAGTTTCTGCTTTCCGAATGGAGAGTGTTTAGAGACATGTTTTTATTTAAATCTTTGAAGTTGAACATTTTGCGACCAATTTATTTAGCATAAATTAGTTTCTTCTATGCTGATATTGTAAATATTCATTGTCAAATTAAGCATTCTAATTTTAGTTCAACTTGAGCACGAATAAAGGTCATTACCTTCTTTAAATGAAATAATGTAATTTCTCACTATTTTGTCAGAACACATACCGCTGTTAAACGAATGTGAAATAAGCGAAGCAGAGTTCCGAAACAAACTATGACTTTAAGCAAACGTTTCCTCCTTAAATAGAAATAATTATTTTCTGTTAAGACAAGAGTTTATTGTTTACGGTTTCCTTCATTATTTTCTGCTTTCAAAATGGAGACTATTTACAGGCATATCTTTTTAAAATCTTTGAAGTTGAATATTTTGTAAGCAATTTATTTAGCATGAATTAGTTTTTTTCTATGCTGATATTTTTAACCTACATTGCAAAATAAGGCATTCTAAGTTAAGTTCAAATTGAACATGAATAAAGATTATTAGAAATTATTATTATTATAATTAGATTTATTATTATAAGATTTTTAAGTAAAAGTTTTCTTAAAATTGAAATAATTATTTTCTGCTAAAACTTGGGCTCATTGTTTATGGCTTCATTAGTGTCTGCTTTCAGAATGCAGAATGTTTACAGATATGTCTTTAGATGAAGATTTCTAGTAACTGGTTTTTTTTCACATTTTCTAAATACTAATTTAAATGTCAAAATATACTTCAAATTATAATGATTGCTTACAAAATATCAATACCTTAAATTATGCATATAAATGATAAGAAACATTTTTCTCTAATTTTTCAATAAAACTCGCCTCATAAAGGTATATTAAAATAATTTACATTATAATGGTAAAATTACGAGTTTTATTTCATGCATAGCAAACAATAATTAAAATCTCAATACATAAATGCATCGAAAAAGAAAAAACATTGATCGCTACTGATATCAGAACACTGCTAAAATTTTCCTGGAATAAATATGCACTTCATTTATGAAAAAGCATGTATTCAGTCATATAAACCCCAATTACAAGAAAAAATAAAATAGCAAACAAATTTTACGTTAATCTAAAAATTTTATTTATTTTTCTAAACTTTTGTGTTGTTTGCAAATTGTATGCTTCTTTTAAAATTAAAATTCTTAAATCGAGAGCAACTTTTACTGTTCTTCATGACATTTATTTGGTTATATTTTCATTCTCAGAAAATCAGATTAAAAAGAGATTTTTAAGACTTATTTAAAGTCATAAAACTTTAAAGATTACAAAGCATCTGAAAAAAAAAACTAAAAAGACCTTTTTTCTGGTCGAGTAACTGTCAACTGACAACATAACTTTAAAATTTTACTTTCATAATTGACAAGTAAAAGTCGACTTTTGATACATTTCGTTAACTTTCTCTGTCAAGTATCGTTATTTTAAAGCTGTTTTAAGCCCTTTTCTTAGATTTTATGTGCTTTTCTTACTTTGCTTTTATAAAAGTACTATTTTAGCTTTAGAATGCTGGCTTCTTTTAGCGACGATGTACCTAAAATATTGTTTTTCATTTTTAATGTTAGATAAGAATTTATTTTCAAATATTTGTTTTGTGCAATGGCTTAAAATACAAGTCGGAAATTGCACGCTAAGCGTAGCAAATTAAGTGCGTTCATACTGTTCATAACGAAGTTTTAGATATATTCAGATCCTGGTGTAATACTATACAGTGTTTTGAATACAATATAGTAGCCGAAATATTTTGTGTGTTCCTGTAAATATTATGATCGCTACTGATATCAGCACTTTGTTGAAATTTTCGGGAAATAAATGTATACTTCATTCAAAAGTGCGAATTAAGTCATATAAGCCGCAATTATAGGGAAAAAATAAAGTAAAAATAAATTTTATATTAATATAAAACTACATTTAACTTTCCATGTTTTTACATTATTTACATATTTTATACTTCTTTTAAAATTAAAATTCTTAAATCGAGAACAACGTTTACGGTTCTTTATTACATTTATTTGCTTATTTTTATTTCACAGAAAATCACATTTAAAAATAATTTTAAAACTTATTTAATGTCATCATAAAACATTCAAGATTACAAAGCACCTAAAAAAAAAAAACCTTTTTTTTTTTTTTTTTTTTTTTTTTTTTTGTCGAGTAACTGTAACATAACTTTAAAATTTTACTTTTATAATTGATAAGTAAAAGTTGACTTTTGGCACATTTCTTTAACTTTCTCTGTCAAGTTATGTTATTTTAATGCTGTTTTAATCTTTTTCTTAGATTTCATGGGCTTTTCTTACTTTGCTTTTATAAAAGTACTTTTTTAAGCTTTAGAATGCTGGCTCTTTTTTTCCTTGTAGTTTTCGGAGAAATAATTCTGCATTTCAAGCGACGATGTACCTAAAATATTGTTTTTCACTTTTAATGTTAGTACAGAATTTTTTTTTTCAAATATTTTTCTTTTGTGCAATGGCTTAAATAAGAAGTCGGAAAGCGTAGAAAATGAGGTGCGCTCATACTGTAACAAAGTTTTAGAAATATTCAGATCTTGGATCTATACAGTATTTTGAATATAGTATAGTAGTCGAACTATTTTGTGTGTCCCTGTAAATTTTATTATCGCTACTGATGTGTACTTCATTCATGAGAAAGCATGAATTCGGTTATATAAATCAAAATTATAAAAAAATAAAATAACATAACATAAAATAAATTTTATATTAATATAAAATTATATTTATCATTCAATGTTCTTGATTCGTTAGCACATTTTATACTTCGTTTAAAATTAATATTTTTAAATGAACAGCAACGCTTATTGTTCTGCGTGATATTTATTGTGTTATTTTTCTTTCACAAAAAATTATATTAAAAAATGCATTTTGAAACTTATTTAATGTCATCCTAAAACTTTCAAGATTACAAAGCATCTGAAAAAGACCTTTTTTTGGTGGAGTAGTTGTCAACTAACAATATAACTTTAAAATTTTACTTTTATAATTGACAAGTAAACGTCGACTTATGATTCATTTCGTTAACTTTCTCTGTCAAGCATTGTTATTTTAAAGCTGTTTTAAGTCCTTTTCTTAGATTTCATGACCTTTCCTTACTTTGTTTTTATAAAATAATATTTTTAGCTTTAGAATTCTGGCTTATTTTTTTCTTGTAGCTTTTCGACATTTAATTTTTTTTATTTCAAGCGAAGATAAACCTAAAATATTGTTTTTCATTTTTAATGTTAGTTCATAATTTTTTCCAAATAACTGTCTTGTACAATGGCTTAAAAACCAAGATGCACGTCAAGTGTAAAAAATGAAATTTAGTCGAACTATAATGAAGTTTTAAAATATTCAGATTTTAATTTCACAATTAAAAAAAAAAAAAAAAAGTTTACTTTACTTTCAGAACCGGCTCTGAAACTGAAACTACCTTCAGAGTTTCCCCCAGAGGGTTTCAAAAGGGCGCTCCGCCCCTCCTGCCCTTTAGTTTAAAAACTAGCGCCCCTCTTGCCCCTCATCCAAAAACTAGCGCCCCTCTTGCCATTCATTCAAAAAAATAGCGCCCTTCTTGCCCCACACTTGATGCCCCACAAAAAACGCAGCCCTCCAGTGATGATCCGAACGCGCTATAGCGCGTAAATTACGCAAAAATTCGGCGACGAAGCGCAAAAAATAGCTTCATACCGTCCCGTGGGACGGGTAATTTCTTCAAAAAATCGCAAAAAAAAAAAGGCAAGTTTCGTTAAAAATCGCGAAATAGCGACTAATTTCCGGCAAGATTCCCAAAGTAATGGCTAATTTCATCACAAAATTTCACTAAACGGCAGAATTCCTCAAAAGATCGTGGAAAAACGACAAATTTTATCAAAAAATCGCGATAACAACAGAAAATTTTGACAAATGAGTGTCAAAAGACGGCAACTTTCGTAAAAAAAAAATAACGATAAAACGGCAGATTTCTTCAAAAAATTTGCCAAAAAAAGGCAAATTTTGTCCAAAAATTGCATAATAATGGAAAAATCTGTGAAATGTTCCGTTTTTTCGCGATATTTTCACGAGATTTGTAGTTTTTTCGCGATTTTTTAGCAAAATATGCCGTTTCTTACGATCTTTTAACAAAAACTGCTGTTTTTACGATCTTTTAATAAAATTTGCCTTTTTTCGCGAATTTTTTCACGAAATTTGACGTTTTTTCGCGATTTTTTTGCAAAAAAGAGCTGTTATTTGCCATCTTTTAACTAAATCTGCTGTTTTTGCGATCTTTTAACAAAATTGGCCGTTTTTCGTGATTTTTTTAACAATATTTGCCGTTTTTTCGCGATCTTTTAACAATATTAGCCGTTTTTTCGCGATCTTATAACAGAATTTACCTTTTTTCTTCTTTTTTTCAGTTTTTTGGTTAAATTTCTGTTTTTTCACGACTTTCTGAACCGCTAGATTCTAGATTCAACTCTATAAAAGTGCCCTTAAAAATAAAAAAAGTGCCCTGAAAAGTGTAAAAAGTGCCCTGAAAAATGTAAAAAGTGCCCTTTTCAGAACAGTAGCGCCCTGCCCTTTTTTAAACCTGGGGGAAACTCTGCTACCTTAATATAAAAAACTATAACAAAAAAAAAAAAAAAAAAAAGATTAGTAAGTTTGCAGATCGTCCTCAACTATCCTATGAAAGAAAAAATCATTCAAAATAATATAATTACAGACAGAAATTCGAAAATAACGCCCTTTCCCTCCTAAAGACTTAACAAAAGCGTTTTCTTGACCTATTGTTAAAGTGACCATAATTGAAGTGGTCTCTTAAGGGGGCTCAGGGGTTGAAAACTTTTCAAAAAATCGATTTTTTTAACGATCTAATTTGATTATTCATTTAATTTTTAACTCAATGCAAAAAACCGCATAAAAATATTTGCATTTTTAACGGAGTTATAAGCATTTATGTATCAACACTTTCATAGCCGCATCCATATAATTTCAACGGTAAGTCGCGTTTTCTCAAAACTTGATTTTTGACGACTAACACCAAGATTAAAAAAAACTATTTGATGGAATGGCTAATTTTTTTTTTTTTTTTTTTTTTTTTTTTTGCATGCATATAACATTATTATCTAGATTATGAATTAATATATTTTAGATACTTTAAGCTTTTGAGCATTTTTAATGGAAAAGAAAGTTGTATTTTTTAGGGGTTTTTTTAAATTTTCAACTTTGAGAGATTTTTTAATAATGTTTTTATTAAGTGATAGTTATATCCTTAATTCATAATCTAGATAATGATGTTATATGCACGCAAAAAAAATTTTAAGCCATTCCATCAAATAGTTTTTTTTTAATCTTGGTGTTAGTCGTCAAAAATCAAGTTTTGAGAAAACACGACTTAAAGTTGAAATTATATGGATGCGCCTATGTAAGTATTGATACATAAATGCTTATAACTCCGTTAAAAATGCAAATATTTTTATGCGGTTTTTTGCATTGAGTTCAGAATTAATTGAATAATCAAACTAGATCATAAAAAAATCGATTTTTTGAAAAGTTTTCAACCCCTGAGCCCCCTTAAGGAGGTCATGGACCTTTATTTGAATAACTATCAACCCGAAAATCGACATTTATTTTTGCGTGTAATTTTATTCTCCATTTTTATTCCTACGTCATTCGGGGAAAACCGCATACAGATGCTATTATTTTACACGTATTTCAAATGTTATAATTTTATTCACAAGCAATGTTTTGGCATTTTATTGTACTTTAAATCTCTTTTTCCAAATACTAATGCTTTATCTTTTTTAAAATTTTAGAAATGCTCCTTGCTACTTATTTTTTGGTCAAAATTTATGAAACTGGTAAGGAATAATCCTGATACTGCTTAAAAAGAAACAGTGTAAACATTTTAAAATTAGATTTCGTTAAGACTATTAAATTTGATTTTCAACTTATTATAGGGCACAATTTTTATGAAAATGGATATTGAATTGAGAAAAATATCCTTAAAAATTTAATAATTTAAGCGATTAAAGAATCGAAGAACAGATGTGTTTGTAATCGACTTTTAAGCGATTGAAATTCAAAATCGAGAAAATATCTTAAAAATTAAGACGCAAGGAGCGTTTTAATATTTAATTTTAATATTTTTTTAAATAACTTAAAATTATATACCGTAATTTCGTGTAGATAAGCCGCAGTTTAAACAATTCTGTTTCGACCCAGAAATTTTCAAAGATAAAATGTAACAATTTGTATGGCGGTATATATTTATCTTAAATTAATGAATAGATTTTCTGGGTCGAAAATGAATTGTTTGAGCTTATCGTACGCTTATCGTTTCGTGTAGATAAGCGTTCGGCTTATCTACGCGAAATTACGGTAATAAGATTGGAAATTTCTTTTAACACTAAAACTGCCGGGTATTTTACTAAAATTTTATAAAAAGTGTTTCGCACCAGAATTTTATTTTTAAACTATTTAACTTATTTAATTAGTCTATTTTTGTACTGCCTATATTTAGCATATCTTATGAAGAAAATTCTGGTTCGAATCGACTATTATCATTCTGGCAGGGGTCATTTTGACCCCTAATGGCGGTTCTAGTGTTAAAGTGTTTTATACAATAAACTTTTAATGAAATGTATGTTTGCACAAAATTTCAATACTCTAATATGACAATTAAATAATTTTTTAATGTCCATCGTCCTTTAAGGAGATGTTTCTTGGCAGACCAAACAATGAAAATTAGATTAGTGAACAATCATTTATTTTATTATTTTGAGAGGACTACCGCTCTGATAAGAGTTAAGCTACACAGTAGCATTTAAAAAATACATCATCAATGTAATACATAACATTTTTGGTACTAAATAACACACATAGTGAGTTTCAAACTGCATACATTCACTCATACTGGGATAGATACAGAATATTTTTCTTGGAGCCTATTTTGTGAGAAGTAAAAGATTTATTTTTGTTACCTCTTCACTGCCCACTGTGTCACATCGGGCACATACCTAAAAACACTATAATACTCATTATACGCCATGAATTTTACCAAGAGAATCGCGGTAACGAGAACAAGTCCAAAGAATGAATTAACACTTATTTTGTCCATTTCAGATGGTTGCATTTGAAAAAAAAAATCGAATTTGTTAATCGGAAACAGAAACATTTTCGATCAAGCTATAAAGGTAAAATTTACTTTTATTATTTTCACTGAATACTTAAAAATATTAATAAAAAAGTTGCAGAGTGTTAAGCAGATAAAATTAATTAATTTAAGGCGATTTAATTGCAAAATATCGCAATACATTACTTTAAAATCATAATTGTGTATATAGGGTATACGCCTCACAATATCAAATTTTAGCTGAAAATTTGAGATTTTTTTTTATTATTTTTCTCATTATTTGACCTATATATATATATTTCAAATAATTATTTTCATAAAAATAGAAAAAATCTGCAGTGATGAGTCAAATTTATTTTATTTGTGCAAAAAAATAACATTTAGTTACAAAAAAAAAAAAAAAAAAAAATGAATTGCAGTGGTTCAAATTCGAATCGGAGATTATGTGCTGCTCTAAATCCTTGTGCTTAAGTTTTCTTTTCTGGTGTTTTTTTGTTTGAAAATTATACATTTTAAAGTCTAATTAAATAAAAATAATTAATATAATACACATTTTTATGGAATTAAATTTTGTGAACGTGCATGTTTTTTTTTTAAAATGGATCTAAGCAAACAAATACTAAATAGGCCCCTAGTTTTTCTGGATTGATCCCCGTGTATTTTTTTTCTCCAAAAGCTCTGCAACAACTTTTGTAATACATTATTTGAGAGTATAGCCATACTTTTCAAATTCACAGGGCTCCCAAATAGTCCACGAATTGAACATCAGAATTTTCTTAGAGAAAGTTTCCTTTTAGATTTTTCTTGCAAATTACCAAAAAACCACCTTTGGAAGTTGATTCAAGCACAAACGTATCATGAAATTTTCTGTTAAAAAATACTGATGTTCAGTTCGCGGACCAATTGGGAGCCCTGAATTCACTTAATTCCAATTTCTTATCATACATTATACTTTGTTATATATATATATATATATATATATATATATATATATATATATATATATATATATATATATATATATATATATATATATATATATATATTATAAAGAATTCAAGAGGCTTTTTAAGATTAAAATAAGGTCATTACTTGAAAATTTCTGTAATAAATACTGATCAATAAACAAGATTTTAAAAATACAAATAATTTTTTTGTTGATATCTTGTTTACTACTCTATATTTTGTTTATATTTTAATATTGAAACTATATATCAGATAAAAAATTATAATCTTTGACAAATTATCGACTTAATGTACATTATTTTTCTTTTGAATTATTATTAATTTGTAATTTAAAATTATGCAACAATTTTCATAATAGTTCTGTGAGTTTCAATTATTTTCGAATATTAACCAACATTTAAAAAAAACATGATTGTATTTTGGGGTGAATGTGGATAAAAAAAATACTTATATTTTGCAAGAATTATGAAAAAAAAAATTTCATACTAGTGTTAGTTTTTATGTACAACATGTAAATTAAATAATAGTTACCTGGAAAACTATTCTTAACTTATTATTAATATATTTTATTTATATTATTTTAAATTTATCATCAATATTAACAACGAATTTGTCAACATTAACAACAAATTGATTTCGGAATGTGGTAAGATTTAAAAAATACATACTTATATAAAGTTTTGCAGAGCTTTGTCATCGAGATGTACATTAAGCAACAGAACCTAGTGTAGTAATATGAACTAGGTATAAAATATAGAACTTATAGTGTGAAAATCACTGTAAGTTCAATCATGATGAGCCCACATAATCTATGTGAACTAACTTACTAACTTTATTTAAAATTTCTTCTCATTTTACTGTTTTTTGTTTTCCATAGTCACCTTCATAATTATTGGTGATTTTTTGCAAGAATGATTATCTATAGAAGAGTTGTGATTTCTTGGTGTCATTATCTTTGTCTTTTTTAATAGAGCTGTAGTTGGTTCAGCTTCGTTTTTGATTTCACTTTGAGTAGATGTTTCAGTATTGATGTTGGTTTCGTTACCCATAGGCAATTCAGTCTGATTGTTGGTTTAATTAGTAACAGGCAAGTCTGTTTCGCTTTTGTTTTCATTTTGAATAGACGTTTCAGTATTGCTGTTGGTTTCGTTAGCCATAGGCAGTTCAGTCTGATTATTGGTTTCATTAGTAACAGGCGCTGTTTCGCTGTTGCCTTCACTTGCAAATGGCAGTTCAATCTCGATGTTGGTTTCATCGGGAATAGGCGCTGGTGTTGAATTGGATACAGAATTAACTGTTAGTGCGGATGTAACGGATTCCATTTGATTGCACTCCTCATCATCATCTTCGTCATGTAGATCCATTGATGACAGTACCTGCTTAAAATGAAGATATTGATTGACTAGTTCTTCTTTTTCTTTATTCTCTATCTCACCTTCAAGTCCTTGGGTCTCTATAAATTTTAACACAGTTACCGGATTGAAGCGAACATGGTCTTTACGATTTAATGGCCGTTCATACACTTTGGCAGTTGCGTTGGGTGAGTATTCTTGTATTTTGTTATCGGTCAAATCATACATCTCTTGTAAAGTTTCTTTCACATGCAACAGCAATGCACACGCTTGACAAGCAACGATGCAATCTCGAAGAGTAGTTATGTTTTCTGGAAGACGTCCCAATATAGAGTCAAAATCTTCATCAGTATTACCGGATTCATCTTCTCCAGCATCGATTGAGTTTTTTCCTTCGTCTTCAGCTGAAGGCAACTTCTTTGGTGAAAGAGATTCACGAAATGTTTGCAATGAAATCGAAAGCGACAAAGACAGCATAATTTCCAATTGATGCATTATGAATAGGGGCTCATCTTGAACTAGATATGGGAAATATACAATATTATCTGCTATATACAAAAGCTCTCTTAATGGCGTCCGGGATTGCTCATCAAATAATTTAAGAAGTGAAATCAAGAGAGCCCTGCGATTGTGTCTTATTGGCCTGATAACAGAATATAAGGCACCGTTGTGACTCACTGGATTATCAGACTCCCTAAATCCTCTGATGGTTTCAACAGGATTTTTAATTATTTGCTGCAACTTATATGACATCCTAACACCAAAAACCGCCCGCATTTGAATAAAACCAGGATACTTCTTTGCAATATTCTTAAGCAACTCTTCTGCATTAGTCCTTATTACAATTGTATCATCGGATCCCAGGCATATTAAATATGGTACAATTTCTACAGGATGAACCAAACCTTGCCTAAAAATAGTTTGGATTAAAGAAAGACACGATATGCGTAAGGCCACTTGCTTGTGTAAAACACACTCAAGTAACTGTTTCAAATATATTTGTATAATAGTACTTGCCATTCCAGATGTCACATCTCCCATTTCTTTTAACTGTTCATTTTTTGATATTTTGCTCCATTCGGCTTCTTTTTGCATCGTACTCTTTTCTTCTTCTTCAAGATATTTCTTAATGTTTTTGAGAACTTGACATTTCAATACAAATAAAGCATTTGGTGACGTCAGTAGATTATGATATAAAGTCTTGACATTGGGTTCTAACATGAATTCATAATATCGCATCATAATAAAGCCTAAAGCAGTTAATGCTTTTAACCTAATATCTTGATCCGCATGATAATTAAAGTATAGCAGACTTTGAAAAACAGTTTCTTTAAGTGAAACTTGACCGCTTTTTTTGAATCTGAAATCCATTTTATCAAAATCAAAATGGCAACAAAATAATCCAACAGTATACAGGGATCTCAAAAGCTTTGGCTTCATAGATTTGAGAAATTCTTTTTCTGGATCCTTTTCATATTCATTTTTGTATACTAAAATGACATCAAAAAACTTTTTAAAACAATCTTTTACTAGCTTGTAATTGTGTGTGACCTTGTTAACAACTGCTAGACCCCGAACGCAGCTTGGAAGTAAATCCATGTGCTGACATAATATCATCTTCACAATATCTTCTTCCATTTGAGCGTGTAAAGAATCGTTGGGATTTTCAATTAGAGGCACAATGAGCTCTAAAATTTGCATGGTAATATTTATAAATAGAACACTTGACGTCGTGTTGCTTTTCATGGTAAGATACGATAGAATTGTAATTGCATGAGGGACAATAAAAGGAGGGTGAATTTTACTAAACAAATATAAAGTTTCCAGACATGCAATAAAATGGCTGCTGGATTCACCATCATCCGCATCATTCAAGGAAGATTCTTCTAGCTGCAGCAGATTTTCAACAAGATGATTGATTATCTGGTTACAAGATTTTAAAAAAGGTTTATAGCTTTTATCTTCCTTGTTCTTCAGAAGATTCGTCAATAGCTGCTCAAACCATTCAAGTCCCGTACTACTGCAAGCTTTGACAACTTCAGTAATATTTTTAACCTTTTGATCAATGACATCCTTTTTTTTATCAGAAACAGGATTAAACCACATACTCTGAAAGACCTCGATAACAAGTTTTCTAATAGTATCTTCGTCATCAATTCTTCTCAGGATTTTAACACAAATTTCTGGAATTTTGGGGAAATCGGTTTGCTCGAGACAGATATTCTTTAAAATCTTGATAACTCTTTTGCGAACACTTACGCCGATATCGAGTATTCTTTCAATAAGCATCTCGTAGTACTGATTAATAAGTTCAGGGCGAATAAGAATAAATCTGCCCAATAAATCAATCGTAGCTTCTCTAACACTTATCGAATGATCAAGCAATCTTCCATGCACACTTCTCTGAACATCCAAACGAGCCAAAATATTTGGATCAGCTTCCACAACTAATGTTAAAGATTTCATGGCTTTTGTTCTGACAGCGACAGTAGTTTCCCTCAAACATCGCAATATTTGCGATAAATATAGATCAAATCGATTCGAAAAGTGCCGAATGGATGATAAATACTGTGATATTAATTCAGCAGTTTTATAATCCACCTGCTCTTTTTCTTTTGCTCTAACTTTAGTAAGTTCTTGCCGTTTCAATAAATTCAATAAAAATTTCTTTTTTTCTTCTGCTAAAACAAGTGCTTGGGCATTATTTTTATCGTCATCTGTAGTTTTACGATTTGATATTTTCTTCCTCATCACGGGATGAGACTTAACAGAAGCGTCTTTCTGAACATTTAAAGATTTATCTGTATATTTAACTTCATTATCAGCATCTTTGTACCATTGAGCAACGTAGAATCTGTAAGAAAACTGAAGGACAGGGTCATTAGGTATGTTCGAGTCCAAATAATGTAGCAGAGCTTTTTGTAAAATTTGTGTATTTTCCAATTTTAAAGATTTTGTTTTGCTTTTTGATGTGCTGGCAATGGCATCACCAGAATCAGTCGCAATTCTTTGAATTACATCATTTATTGCATTCTTACTATCTTCACTTATAACGATATCTTCGCGTAAACGTGCGGCTAGAAATCCCAAAAATTCGAGGGATGCCACTCTAAGATTTAATTCTGTTGATTTATCATCTAGTTTCTGGAGCAGAATTTTCCCCAGAATAGATAAAGTTAATTCAGAAGCAGGCCATTCTGGTTTGCGAAGAGTTTTCAGTAAATCATTAACAAAATTTTCAAACAATGGTCTATAGTCAGTTTCGTCAGTTTTCGTTAAACATCTGTTTATGAAAACTGTAAGAAAACGATATGCTGTTTTTATTGATTCTTCATATGAAGTAACAATTAAAATATCTGTATCCATCTTTATTTTTTCTATATTTTCTGAATTTTGCTTTTCTTCACTTGAAGGAAATTCCAACTTCGATTGAGTATCTGGTAAATGAGCAACACTATGTATCATCTGCAATATTAAAGCTGTAAATATATGTATATATTCCCCTGAAAATAATCGATAACACTTAAGGCTTTTTTTACTACTAGGAAGACTAACTATAGATGTTAATATCTCTTCTAAAATAACTGTTCTGATTTCATTATAGCGAGAAAAGAGATTTGTTAGTAAACGAAGAGTTTTTAATTGCAACTCACTTATTCTTTCAACAAGGAATGTGCTAACACCCAGAGATGCAACCTGTAAAATTATACTATCTTCTAACGTTTGTTTGTCTAATAACTCAGTTAAAAGACTAATTATTTCTTGAAGTTTGTTATATAACTGAATGATTGATTTTTCTGTAACTTGTCGTGCACGAAATCCTTTTTGTTTTCTACTGGCAGGATTCGATTTGGAATCAATCTTCACAGATTTATCAAAAACTGGATAAATAGTATTTTCTAGTTGATATTTTAATAAATTTACAATTTTTTCAATCACATCTTCAAGAAAAAGTTGTTGAGGTACTTCCGAAGAAGTCATTATGTAAAGAGCAGTCAATGATGCATGTACGCTTCTCATCACACGTTCCATTGTGGGTCCTAGCATTAAACGTGCTTCATCGCGTTCTTGCTCCTCAGTTACTTTTATTGGCAATACTTTTGTACCGTCTATTACATTTTTCTCTAAAATTGTAAGTAAATAAACTAACCTTCCTTGTGGTAACTGATTCATTGAATGAAGTTTTTTCAACTTTGCAGCTTCATAGCTCAGTTCCTTTAGTTGATCTAACGGTAAGAGGATGTCTGGAGAATCTTCTGTATCTTCATCATTCTCGGTCGCAAAATCAATACCTTCAACACTATCGAAAATAGCTTCTGTTATTTGGTAAAAATGTTGATTGATATTGGTATCTATTAATTCTTCCATAAATAAAGATTCCGATTCCCTCTTAGTTTTTATTTTCTTACATTTCTTTTCCTGTGGGGATTGGATAACATGCTCTGACAGACATACTTTTCTGTGCATTTCGTCCATTTTTTCATCTTCTGAAATTGACGACTCAATTTGATTCAGCGGGGACGTAATGTGAGGTCTTTTTCTACTTCGGTTATCTAAAGGACTATCATATTTAAATTCAGAAAACGAGTTAGGACGTCGCGTCGTTTTGATCCGTTCGATTCTCCTAAGTCTGAACTTTCTCCGCAATTTTCGTCTTTTGCTTCAACATTACCTTGTGAACTAATGCTGCGGCCTCTTTTTCTTCCTCTAAAACTCGTAGTATTGTTATGTATTCTTTCAGATGAAGGCTTTGGGCTACTTTTAGATTTTACTAGATCAATATTTGAATTTTCTCCGTAAGATTTAACATTATTTCCGCCTTCTGAATCTAATTTAATTAGTTCTGAATTTTCTCTGAAAGATTGAACATTCTTTTCATCTTCTGAATCTGATAATTCAATTAGTTCGATGCCGTTGGATTGGATGATTTGCGGACTAATTCGAACGCTAGATTTATCTCGAGAAGTTGAAGATTTCTGATTTAATAATTTACTTGCAATATTTTGAGGAATATCAGATTGCCGTTGATCTACGGCAGTCCCTTCAAGAGGATATATAGGAGAGATATATGGCTCGGTAATTCCACTAGATGAATGTATTTTCTTCGGAGTAGAAGATGATGGCAATGATTTACATTTCAATTTGGAATTTTTACGACGTGAATTTGCGGAAGGACCTCCATTGCGGGATTTTTGAGCAGATGATGATGGTGATGATAAAGACAAATAATTTTGAGTATCAGGAGAGGAAATCAACAGAGAACGATTGTCACTAAATTCTGAGTTTCTTCGAAAAGATTGATGACGCTTATTAGGTTTTTTATCTGAATGTTCAATAGAAGAACCAATATTTTTGCTGCTCTGTGTGAATTGCTTAACACTCTTTTGAGCAAGCTCTATGTCTTTGGAACTTAGTTTTGAGAGGACAATCACAGGCAGCTTTAGTGAAATTTTACTTTCATTATTTCCAAGTTTATTAATAATTTTACTTCTCCATAATAGTATGGATTCAGAAGCCTTTGACAGTTGAAAAGTTGAATCTTGAATGATGTTTAAATTTACCTTTTCTCTTTCAGACCGAGCTTTTTTTAATGCCTCATTTGATATTGATTGACACTGTTTCTTTTTTGCAGAATGTGCAGCATTGATAGATAATCCAACAATGTTAAATGAATTTGTATTCTGTGAAGTTGGCACTGGTAAATCACATTCATTATTCGAAAGGGAAGTTAAACAAGTGCTATTCCTTTTAAAACTGTTTGCGCGAAGTGATAACTTGCTATTAGTCTTTGATAATGTCGAAGTTTGGCATTTGTTATCTGATATTTCACCAGAAGGTTTTTGAGAATACGTTTTATTTCTCAATACAAATTGTCTATCGCTGCTTAGCGTAAAATTTTGAATTTCCGGACTAAGTTTTGAAAGTAGAATTGCAGCTTCTCTATCATTATAAAAACTTCTCTTCATACATGATAGCATTTTTCTATGCTTGGGTTCTTTCGAAATTGCATTAGGAATTTTGTCGTCTAGCTTATGTTTTGAAGGTACTTCACACTCTTCAACACACATTTTACTGTTAAGATTATTATCCTGCTTGCTTTCTGATTTGTTAATTATTCGTCTATTATTCTTTGGTTTAGTTCCCGAAACAATTGGTGCCCGGACAGATGCATCAGGTACTGAAATATTTGTTCCATCAGGCACAATTGATGGCTGAACAGATGAATCAGGTACTGAATCACTTATTCCATCATGTACAATTGATGACTGAACAGATGAATCAGCTACTGAATTATTTATTCTATCGGGTACAAATAATGACTGAATAGATGAATCAAGTACGGAATTATTTACTACATCAAGTACAATTGATGAATGAACAGATGAATCAGGTACTGAATTAATTATTCCATCAGGCACAACTAATGTCTGAACAGATGAATCAGGTACTGAATTATTTATTCCATCAGGCAGAATTGATGCCTGGATAGGTGATCTAGATACTGAGTTATTTATGCCATCAAGCACAATTGATGACTGGAGAGGTGGGCTAGCGTTATTTATTCCCTCAGGCACAATTGAGGCTTGGGCATGTGAATCAGGTACTGAATTGTGCATTTCATTTATATTTCGTGCTGTAATACTTTCAGGAAGCGAATGTTGCTGGCATGGCTCTAGGACATCTTTTGTAATATCCGCGGACTGTCCAGCAATAACATCAGATGAATTGTCAAACTGTCTTGTAAGTAATGGTGTTAGATCATTTGATTTATTTTGAGGTGAAACTGAGAAAGAGCAACTATTGTTAAAACATTTACTGCGAACTGATAACTTCTCCATGAATTTTGGATCTTTCAAATAATTTTGATAATGATTAACTGATAGTTCATTGGTATTATCAGGTGAAAAATTAGATTTTTCATTTTTCTCCAAGAGCTGCTTTTTTTTAGCAGACATGTGGTCGTTTGGACTGACATTTGAGACCGGAATTGTAGATTCTCTATTACTATCGTTATTTGGCTTATTTTCCAGATGGTTCACAATTTTGCTTTCTTTATTGCATTGAGACACAGGCACCGTTAAAGGCTGAACTATTGAATTAGGTATTGAATTATGCAATCTATTTACATTTGTATCTGTAGTAGTTTCAGAATACGAATACTCTAATATATTATTTTTTACAGACTGAATGAGTTCCACAAAAGATTTTTTTATTACACTTGAAATGGTGACTGATGGTCTATTGATAATGCTAATGGACTTTGAAATGTTTGGAGTAAATGAAGATGATGATGACTGTGATGCTACATCATCAGGAAAATTTTGTGTTGAAATACTGGAAAAAGAATGATTCTCACAACTTATGTCAAGTGATGACGTATCAATGGAATTTGATTTACTCGAAAAAAACTGAGGTCCATTATTTGATAATTCATGGGGATTATCTGTTACAGATTTTTCTTTTCCTACATCTTCCTGATTCTGAGTAAATCCATTAGTTAAATCGTTGAAAATGGCCGCGTTTTTCTCTATTAAGCATTTCAACAAAGGAGATGTATTTCTATTGTCCGATTCTACTTCATGATTATCACCCTTCACTTCAATAAACTCAATACTGGAAGAATTCAAAGCATCTATCAGTGATGGAATAAGAATGGATTCTTTGTCATTTAAATGCTGGCGTGCTTCTTCAGGATTTTTCAAATGAGAAAGTAGGCTTTTATGGCAATTGTCTTCAAAGATAGGTTCAGGAAGAGGCAATGCATGCAGAAAATTTATCAAGTGTAGCCCAACATCTGTGACTATTGGTAAACTGAACCCTTCTCCATACAACTTTAGAAACGATAATTTCGTATCTGGACTTACCATCTTATCACGTATGGGAGGCTAAAAGATAAAAAAAATATATATAATAAAACAATTTTAAATAATCCAAAAAGATGTTTGAAGATACATAAAAAGCTTTTAGTTATATTGCATCAAATTTAAAACGATAAGAATAGGGAAATAATGTGCATCATGGATAAATATAAGGGAGACATTAGAGAAAGACAAAATCTATAACTACGCGATTCTGGCAGGTACAGAAATTAACATATGTAGTCGTTGAGCCAGGGGGTCCAGTGGTTTCATCTCTGGGGACTTGGTAAATCATACATTTTTGAATTCACCACAACATAAGTAGTACATTTATCCATGATACTTTCAAAATTAGGGTAGCTTAAAGATGCTACACCAGAAAATGTACACAATAAATAGCGTTTTTGAATCAAGCTGAATTTTTAGTTAGAAATATTAAATTGAAACCAGAAAAATTTCAATGGTAATTTTTATTTATATATTTACGACATTTCATTCAGCGTTCGAAAACAAAACTAATTAAAAAAATTTGTTTGTGACAATTCGGAGTTTAAAAGTGGAAAATTCAGCCTATTGTGGCAACACTTTGGATGATATTGTGATCGGAAAGTTTTTCTGGCTTCGCATGATATTAATTTAGTAAGTATAAAAGCTATTATCTAATGGATTTTTGTCATTTTAAAAACAAATTATTGACTGTTATAATTGATTGTTGTATATAGCTACAGTTTTGAAATTCGTAAATAAACAGAGCTTCAGATTTACTAAACAGTAAGAAATTTTAAATGATAGGGCTGATTTTAAAGTTTAAAAAAATAAATCTAAAATATCATATATATTATAAAGCAGAAGTTCTGAAACTTCCAAACGAGTGTTTTTAAAAACTACCCGATGGATCTTTTTGCAGATTATATCATTCGATAGGAAATATTTTTGCGGAGGTTTATGATACAAATATACAGGGATAACTCTGATTTTTCGTACTAAATTTCTTATTTTTCGGTTATTTTTGAAGAAAGGCTTGCCAGTACTTATTTTTTGGCGAAAATTATCATTACTAAAGAAATTAAAAAGGATATATCTGTTAGAAATATTACAAACATCTTGCAAATAAAGGCAGAAAATAATTACTGATAATAAAATAACTATTGATAATAATAATAATAATAATAATAATAAAGAAAAACCATTTAATGAGGCATGATATTATAAAAAATATATTTATCTTAAAAATAAAAGAAATATTTGTAACGCTTAAAAAATAACGTGAACTATTATATTTGATGCAACATTTGGCGACTTATCCTTGCGTTAGAAAAAAAAAAGAATTTGAAAATTTGATTAAATGAATTTTGAACGATATTTATTTTCCTTTCTATTATTTCCTTTCTCTTTTTTTATCAAATTTCGATAGTATATAACTTACTCCAGAGAAAGGCAGATCTAATTATAAAAGTAATGAGTTATATATTTGTTTCTTTGAGATTTTTTTTCTTTTTTCGGCAAAGAATTAAGCCAAAAATGCATATGTCTAACATTAGGTCGCAATAAAGTTGTTTTTTCCAAAAGGAGATAATTTTTGGAGTATATTTTAGTATTCAATTGTAATTTCAATAAACATAAGTTAATATTTTAAAAATTTTAATCAAATATTTAAATTTTAGCTTCAGTGTGAAATTCTGCCACACGCATATATATTGTAAAATAATGTCATTCTTTTTCAAAAGTTTTTCACCGTAATTTTGAAAATTGTAATCAACAAACATACTTTTTTTTCGCCATTTTGTCAAATTCTCTTCCAGGTAAAATTAGTTTTAAAATTTACAAACTAAACAAGGAAATCTATGCAATTTAAATGAAATTTATGCAATTTCGCGTTATTACTATCGATAAATTCAACATTTTGAAATAAAAATTGCCTGCTGAAAAAAATGGCACAGATGTCATATATGCACCACATTGGCGCGATTGCAACAAAACGTCGATTTTATATTCATTTGGTAGCTCGGCTATTGTATATTTATTAATAAACTATTTACTCTTAAGTTTTACTGGCACAGATATTATATATCACCAAGGTAAGTAATAGACTTTAAATCGGCATTATTTTGTCTGACATATTAACCCAACTATTAATATTTATTTATAAATACTAGGGGGGGCCCGCCCCCCTGCTCGCTATGCTCGCCAACCCCCCGCGTAATCGCTTCGCGGTTCCAAATTATTGGTTACCCCTGCTTGCTGCGCTCGCCAATACCCCATGGTATGAATAAGCAGTTGCAGACCTTTCAAATGATGTGTCACACGACTGGTGTTGTAAAGAAATTAAAAATGTGCCCCCCTGGGGGGCAGAGTGGGAGTGACACACAAGACATCCATAAAATGAATAAACAGTTGCAGACCTTTCAAATGATGTGTTACACAACTGGTGTTGTAAAGAAATTAAAAATGAGACCCCCGCTGGGGAGAGCAGAGTGTGGGGGTGACACACAAGACATCCATAATATGAATAAGCAGTTGCAGACCTTTCAAATGATGTGTTACACAACTGGTGTTGTAAAGAAATTAAAAATGTGACCCCCGCTGGGGAGAGCAGAGTGTGGGGGTGACACACAAGACATCCATAATATGAATAAGCAGTTGCAGACCTTTCAAATCTTGTGTAACACGACTGGTGTTGCAAAGAAATTAAAAATGTGTCCCCCCTGGGGAGCAGAATGGGGGATAACACACAAGACATCCATTATATGAATAAGCAGTTGCAAACCTCTCAAATGATGTATCAAACGACTGGTGTTGTAAATAAATTAAAAATTTGGCGAAATATTACAGTTACAGCCAAGTTGGCGTCACTTTTGACAACTAATTTTGGTCGCCAAATTTGGCGATTGTTGGCGATGGTAACCTTTCCTCTCTTTATGGTAACCCATACGGCGATGCATAGACGGAGCCCTTTCCTGATTGGTCTATTCGACTCATGGAAGGAGTGGACAACCCGGATTCGTTAGTTCCGGAAATCTTCCACATCAGCATCATTCCAGGAGTCATTCCTTTTAAGGCTAGTTTTTTTTTACTATAGAAGGAAAATGTTTATTTACTTTATAAATTGTATAAATTGTTTTGTTATATACTTATTAATTAAATTTTTTCATTAATTTTTATCTCTATTAAAATAATATAAAATAATTTAAATATACATATGTAACTGGTATTCGAAAACAATGTTTCCGCCAAATTAGCATAAAAAATTATCGCATGACATCATATGACATCTTTGCCGTTTTGTTTATGTATTAAGGAGACTTCTAGATCATCAATGAGGTTATAGAAAATTTGTCAGATTATTTTATTTGAGATTATTAAATTTATGGTTTTTCATTATGAAACAAACGAAGAAAAGAAATTTTACTATTGATGCAACTACAAAATTAACGACTGCTTGGTGTTCTTTTTTTTTTTTTTTTTTATCGAAAAGGCAATTTTTTAATTATTTGTTTACTTTTTTTGTTTACATTATTATAATCATTTTTTCCATTTTTATATACGCATTTTTTTTTTTTTTTTTTGTCTGACATTAGTTTGGCAAACACTAAGTTTTCAAATACCAGTTACATATTATATTATTTTCAATTATTTTCTATTATTTTAAAAAGGAAACAATAATAAATAAGTGAAGTTTAATTAATAACTACAGAATAAAACAATAAAAAAAAGTAAAGAAACAGTTTATTAGTAAATAAACAACAATAACCAGATTACCACGCAATCCATAAAAATCACAATTTTGTTGCAATCGCGCCAACGTGATACATACATGACACCTGACCAAAATATTATTGGCTATATTATTATTTATATATTTTTATATTATCTGGTACTACTTAATTATCCCATCGACCAAAAAACTGCCGCCAAAATATAAGATTAAATGTCAATAATGGATTATCGTAAATGTCACATTCATTTGACATTAAACATGTTATATGCGTTTGTTACGTTATCAACTATTTTTTGATTCGACGTTTTATTTGTATTTCTATAAACATTTTAGTAATTTATTGATTCTTTTGTTATTTAAAATAAAAGTTACACCCGTTTGTATAATATTGTGAATAGTTTTGCAATATGTCTAATTTGGCGAAATTCATCTATGGAATAATAAAGTAGTACCTATTATTTGTTAAAATTCTATCTGGATATTTAAGTTAACAGACTTTTCAAGTCTCCATAGAGGCATTCGCCAAGCTGTCGTTAATTCTGGGTTTTAGCCTTATTATGTATTTTTCATCTGCAGTTATTTTACTATTACTAAAAAAGCAATATTTGCAATGTGCAGGAAAAATCTTCGGAATAACAATGATATAGAATTAAAAAAAAATATTTGCAATTAATTTATCAATCATTCAGGTTAAAAAAAAAATACTTTAAAATTGGCTAAGAAAAAAAATATACATGAAATACCGACAGTAGAAAATTTTGTTTTTAATGTTTATGTTGCAGTTTTAATTAACATTTAAGCCCTATCAACAGAATTTTATCAAAAATTAACTATTAAATACTACTTCATTTTACCCCGTCGAACCCCCGCCCCCAAAATACTATCGCCAAGGTATAAGATTAAATGCCAATAATAGATGATTGTAAACTTCACTTTCATTTGACAATAGACGCACGAAATAAGTCTATCGTTATAAGCAATACTAATGTTTGACGCCAAAAATCATAATGGAATTGATTACAAGCTGAAGTTTTATTTTTCTGCAAAATTTAGCATAAAGATTATCCCCTATTTAAAAGCTAAATGTTTGCAACTGGTTTAAAAAAATTAAGAGGCAGTGAAACTGATGTAATTTTAATTTTACTCAAATAATTAAGCTTTAAAACACACCTTTTATGCTTCATTGTTCTAATAAATATATAAGTTAAACACTCTTTTTTACATATTTTGCTATGTACTTTGCTGGAACAGACCAAGGTAGATAGAAAACTGTAGTAGACCTGCCAGGAGAGGACGGTTATTAAAAAATGTAACGCAACATGTAATGGAGATTGTATTTAGGCTACCAGATCTACACATAGCGCACGTTCAGATTCGGGAGTTTAAGAACTAACATATGATAATGTGCGATACGAAAATTAATAGAGTTTGATAATCATTGCAATTCTTTCTGACAAAATAATGTGATGAGTAGAGAACATTTTGATTCCTGCTGTCATAACGGTCTCATTTTCATATCAAACTCTACTATAAATGATAAAACAAGAGAGATAGTACTTAATTACCCAAATTTTGTCCAAGGCATACAATAGTGCAATATCGCAATGTCATTAGCACTGGCATCGTTTTCAGCATTGCTGAAGGACATTCCAGGTGATGGTATACACTGCTTTAAAAAAGACATTTCAAATCACCATTTTGTTTGAGTCAAGATTCGTTTGGAAAAATGGACCAGCGCAGCGGGCATAGCCTGCTAGTCTTTATATATTTTTTTTATCTTCAATAGAAAAAAGTATTGTAAATGAAATTTTTTTCGACTTCCGGTTTTTTACGGATTTACACGTTTTAGAGATCAGAGGTTCCTAAAAACTTGCTTTTACAAAATGTCTGTCTATCCATGTGTTTGTGTGTGTGTCATTCAAATCATGAAAAGGTGTATGAAGATATGAATAAAACAGAACCAAATTTTTTGTGAATGTTTTTGGCTGTGGCAAGGAGGTTCTCCTTCATTTTTTAAATATTCCGCCGGACGGTGGCTTTAACAGTTTTTGTGCCATTTTCAATATTGTACCGACTAAAAGTGTATGATTTTATGTATCGAATTGAACGAAAGCATCCAATGTTGATATTGAAGTTCTTCAAGATGAAGTTAAAACATTGTTTCAAGATATATCTACTGCTAAAACGGATGATTACTCCAAAATCATGACATCAACGGAATTTTCTAAAATATATGATGAGTTTGAGAAATTTTTGCAATATTTGCAGAAAAATAATGGACAACTCACATTGCTGTCGTTGTCTTATATATAGATGGTAGACATCTTACTTACATTGGTGCGGGCAACCAGAGAAGGTAATTGGATTCTCTACCTTCTGGCTGTCAGGAAGATACTACCATGGTGCTTCGCATATGATCATTTAAATTTTGCACGTTATCTGAGTGTTAATTATGCTGATATGCTGGCATTAGAAACTGATCATCCTTCCATATATGATTCTTTTATTAGAGGAGGGTATTATGTGCAGATTGGACAACGAAACCCATTTGGCAGAATCCCCATGGATCAGGCGATTAAAGAGACAATAAATAAAGACACACAGGGATCAAAAGGTACAACTAAGTTCAGCCAAAGACCTGCCGCAGTTGAGAGATACTATTTAAACTCTGATATGAGGGCAGCATTTCTTCACATGATTCGTGAAAGAACAAAAGTCAATCCTTCAGAAAAATCCGTTTCACATCCAGATCTCTGTTTGAGTAGGATTCAGAAAGACAAACGCGATATTTCAGCTTTACAAAACCTGATCATCAATGAATAGATAAATCCATTCCAAGATTTAGACATGGTAGTATTATCAACTGGAACAGTGCCAAATCGAAAAATTGTCGAAGATATAATCAAGGCTCATGAAGTGGGTGAAGAAGCTTATCAAATGTTCAAAAAAGAATATCTCTCGGAAAACTCAAAGCCAGAAGGATTTTTCAAACCTCAAAAGATAAAAAAAAAAAGCTAAAGACATTCTCTGATTTGAAGAAGAAACAAAGTGTAAAGGTCAATAAAACAGAGTTTGTTGTCAAGGCTCTGTTAAGCAAAGAAATCTGTTTGCTCAGATGACAATTATTGCTGAACGAAGAAAGTTAGACATGAAAATTGTCTTTTCTTACCCTCTAGGGCCTCTCCCATGGTCCTTAGCAACACCCGACGGTTCAATGCGAAAAGCAAAAAAGCAAAATTGATGGATGTTATAACAAAAAACTTTGTGCAGGCTGGAAGAATTCCAAATGATCGTGTTGTAAATATCATTGACGGAATGTGCTTTGTTCAAAAATTACCACAATCGCTACAAACATTTGGACAAGTAGCAGATAATCTATTTTATAAAATAATGAAAGAATCTACATCCTCTGACCGAATAGATGTTATATTTAATACATACAGACAAGTATCAATAAAAAGTGATGAACGAAAAAGGCGAACTGTCGTATATTCATTCAAACGATATGTATGTATATACGTAAAATCCTTGGGGACGTGCGACACGTGTACATGCTGCAAAAAGGCTTAAGAATCCTTGTTTATCCCCACCAGTAAACTTTTATTGCTAAATTTGCCTTATTTATTCGGAACATTTCCTAGATTTAATAAGATACAAATTTCTGTCTTTAAATTATACATTAAAAATTTCGTAAAAGACTCCCATCGCAAAGGGTTTAAAAAACTTTTTTTGACATCACTGATGAAAAGTAAAATTTTCCTTATTTAATCATGATATTTTCTTGATTGATAAACTAAATTTAATTAATTTAAAAAAAGGCTTTTCACCGAATAAAATGTATGCAAAAAATTCTGGTGTCGAATAAGTTTCGTGTATTCGTCGTATATTAGTTATTTCTTATTTAATAACTTTTACATAATGTACGTCTTTTGTTGCTTGGATAATTGAAGGAAACTTACGTTTTACATATCACTGATGTAAATATGCCAGTTTGACCTACTTTATCAATCAAAAATTCTGATTTATTATTCAGAGTACATTAATTGCTACTAAGAAATTGGCAAATGAAATTTATAATACCATTCTGTTTTATGAATTTCATCTGTATATGAATTTGATGTACCTCAGAAATTTACAAAAGTAGCCGAGCATTTTCTTAACTCAACCTCTTCATATGCTAATAATTTATAACAACAAAAACTATTTCAGATATTTTTTAAGAATTCATTACATTATCAAATGATTTAAACATATCAAACAGAAACAGTTTTTCTTTAAAAAACATAATGCGTTGGAATCTATACGAACTTATAATAACTTTACTGCTTACGTAAAGAAATGAAATTGTTAATTGCAATTTCGACCTTTTATGACGTAATTATCAATTATATATGACGACCCCAGAAGCCAAGGGGTTCAAGTGACAAAATGTCGATTTGGAGTAAATTGAGTTTAAAGATAATTTATGTTAAATTGGAACATCAATCAAATGGACTAAATTGAAATAGGAAACATCTGCTTGCTGCATTCTAATCTTTGAACTCTCATTTCAATAACTGTTAAAAAAATAGAGTACAATTTTCTTTAAATGTATAATTAATCAATATTGTTTGTTTTTCGAAAAAAGTAGTTTATCTCTATAACTAAACAAATAATAAGAAAATGACCTAAATTTATTTACCTGAAATGAAAAAAGCATATTTCCAGATACCCTGTGCACTTAACTCAATTTTTTCAATTTTGTCACTTATAGTTATACCCCTTGGCTTCTGGGCTCCTCATATGTACGTCTGCATTCCGCACGTCTCTTAGTTTCTTGGATGTTTCTTGGGAAAGTAATATTTTACTGCCCTCGCATAAATTTCAAAGTTTGACCTCTTTTTTTCAATGATAAATTCCGAATTGTTATTCAGAATGTCTCAACTGTTATTAAGAAATCTGAAATAAAATTTATGTTACATATTTTCATTTGAGTAGTTGATCTAAATTTCAAACTGATATATTTATGAAGTTTACAAATTTGACTCAGCACTCTCTTTCCCAACCTTCTCATACGCTTATAACTTATAAAAAAAAAACCTATTTCAAATATTTTTTGAACAATCATTTACATTATGAAATGATTTAAACACTTTCTTCACTAAAAGTTTTAGATATATTTTATAAATAATAAGGCACTGATGCATACGACAAAAGTCCGAAAGTCCGCCATCGTTCTCAAAAAACGAAACTGTTAATTATATCTTCGAGAAATGTGTCATGACGTTCACAATTATTTATGTTCTTTTACATTGCGAATATCACTTTATTGCTCGGATGTTTCTAATTACGTAATATTTTAAATCACACAAGTAAACATGTCATTCGGACGGGTTTTTCTTTAACCCTTTGACAGTTAAAGCACTTCTATTCATAAAATACTAAAATGATTGAATGACACCGGAATTTAAAAACAAATTTATTTCATAATAAATAAATATATATATTTTTTTTTTACGTTCTTTGTAAAATTAAAATTTTTACTTAAAAATTCCGGTGTCAGTATGGCATTTCGCAATTCAAATTAAGTGGTATTCCGGGCGCGTATACGCGCTTATAACCACGAAAGGGTTAAATCAGAAATTCCAAATTGTAATTTAGAACATCCCAAATGCTGTTATAAAATTGGCAAATAAATTTATGTGGCATACTTTCTTTTGAATTGTTTATCCTAATTCCATTGATATGTCTACGAAATTTACAAATGTTCCTTAACTCTTTTTTTTTTATCCGACACCGTCATATTTTTAAGATTATCTTTAAAATATCTGCAGATGTTTTAAAGATAAAGCTAAATCTGCAAATTTTCTTCAGATTTCTGTAGAATTTCTGTAGAAAGTGCCGATTTCTTCAGATAATCTTAAGATTATTTTTAGTGTTCCATGTTAACCTCTTGAGAGGGGAGCAAGCAATAATGTCTCTTTAACGCTGAATTCTCACCGGAAAAAAAGAAAACTGACTGACACCGGAATTTGAAAAGAACTTTATTTGTAGATAAGAAGATGCTAAAATATGAAAAAATATGAATATGAAATGAATATGAATGAATGAATATGAATATAAATATGTTCTAAAACATGAAAAAATCAACTTTTCAACATTGTGCCGCCAAAGTTAGACATAAAGTTTCGTTAAAATTTGTGAATCCCAATTTAATTGGGTGGAATAAAATATATCCCACCGCCCCTCAAAAAGTAAAAAATAAACAAAAATAAAATTAAAAAATAAAATTAAAATTAAAAAATAAAAATAATTAAATTAAAACACGCAACCCATTATCTCTAAATGATCAATATACTGCGGCGATCCAATTTTGAAGAAATTTATAAGAGCAGTAAAATACATTATATCTTGGTTACTATAGATGCTTTTAAAGGTATTCAGACAGTGTAACAAAGTTGTACATTTAACCCTTTGACAGTTAAAGCACTTCTATTCATAAAATACTAAAATGATTGAATGACACCGGAATTTAAAAACAAATTTATTTCATAATATATAAATATATATATATTTTTTTTTACGTTCTTTGTAAAATTAAAATTTTTACTTAAAAATTCCGGTGTCAGTATGGCATTTCGCAATTCAAATTAAGTGGTATTCCGGGCGCGTATACGCGCTTATAACCACGAAAGGGTTAAGGGCTTCAGACACGTCTCTGAAGTGTGCAACAGAACTTCTAAATGCGTGAAATGTGCAGAAAACGTTTTAGTAAAAATTACCCAGCAAGGTCTACATTACGTCTAAATCTACTAATTAAGAACTTGTTGGAATACTGCTATTCACCAATATTACATTTAAAAAGCTTTTAGGTTTGATAGAAAAAGCAATCCTAATCCAACCTAAAATAGCAATAACCTGGCTACCAGAGATACCCAAATTTTTTTGGATATTTTAAAGAACATTAACAGCACAAAAAGTAGCAAGATAACTAGTTAACACTAATCTACAAAATTCAACTACTGAAAACTCTACTTCTAGGCTCGCAAACATACCTTACTCTGTTATTAATGAAAACTCTATCAATGCATCGACTTCTGGAGAATATACTCCAATTCTAACAAGTTACAGAGATAAAATTCCAGCGATATTCAAACTATTTAAAGACGTCAATGAAATTTTACAGATAAATTCTTATAATGAATTAAAAAAATTGCCACTCGAACAAAAAACTGTTAACTCAACGGAGAAAAAAGCTTCTATCAAACAGGATCTCGAATAAGTTTCTTATTCTATCGCAGAATAAGTTAAATATACGTTCTCCTAAATTTTTTCTTCTTTTCTATTGGATATACTATTTATAACTATAATTTAGATTGAATTGCCTCTTTTGTTTGTTAATTTTTTTCACTTATTTTCTTATTAATATTATTATATGTGAATAACAATAAATCTAACCTTGTTAGTTACTTTTAATAGTATTTTCTAGTTATATTAAAATACATAGTCTGTGAAATGTGTCTTTTCATCTTTCCTGCATGAATTAATGGAATTTTCAATAAATTAAGTTACGAATGATCTCTTGTCTTCTAAATAAAAGATAAAGATCATTTACAGCATATTAATAAAGATAGATGTGCTACACTATCTCAAGACAGTTTCAACATAAAGATACTGATATCCTTCTCAATATAGCGAAAACAATTAAGCGGGCTATTCCTTATAACCCATTAATGACTGGTGGTATACTTTTAGATCTCTACAATAAGAAGAAAGAAAACGCTTTAATCCTTTCCGGCACACTGTGCCCAATCGGGGCAATTCCAAACTTGCAAACGGTACCAATTATATTTCAATAGCATTTTGTTTTTAAAATGAAAACTGAAATTATGAGATTCTTAATTTCTAAAAATGTCGTTTGCAAATTCCGGTGACAGGCTAAAATTTATCATTTTTCTAGCAGAATTTGTATGTGCCGGGAAGGGTTAAACCCCACTAAATAAGAAAATTAATGTATCAACTTTCTTTCACAAGACAAATTACTTGAAAAAAAGGATAGAAATTTCTCATCTGTTAAAAGTTGCAGGAAATACAAAACTTTGATTTTAACGAAATAATTTGGACGTTAATGGGTTAACAGTTATGAAATTCTGGAATCGTTAGAAATTTTAACGCAAACAAGCAATTGTAACGCACACAAAATTCCACTTATTTGGTTTGAATTGCTTCATGTTACACGAGAGTTTAGCCATCACAGTGATTTAGCTTTCTTTTAACCCACTCCCTTGCTTAATTTTAATGGTTTCAATCGTCTGCTTTGATTCTAGATAAGGTTTCTACCATCGTATATCAGACAACGCCATGTATTTCTGCATTATTATTCTTTTTACCTTTACAATATCTAAGGTTTAAACGAAAGCTTTTGTGTTGCTATTAACATCCAGTGTTTTTCATTTTTGAAAACAGTTTGCATGTTTCACGACACTTATTTTAGTAATGCATTTTAGAGAATCAGTTTTTGGATATTTTCATAACTTTTATGCCTTAAATAAACAGTGAGTTTAACCTTTCAAATGAACTAGGGAAAATGGGGATACTTGTGCCATTTTTTGAATTTTAATTTTTAATTGTTTTTATAATTTCTTAGAATAAAATAAAATATTGAAAATGAAAATTTTATAACTTTTCTTCAACTGAAAACCTCTTTCAATTAATTTTGAATTATTTTTCTATGTCTAATAAATTTTTACTTTTTCTTTTACATCGTGGCTCAAGCATCCCCATGAGGGGGGGGGGATACTTGAGCCATAGTGAAGGGGTACTTGAGCCAGTACGGAAAAAATACCTACAAAATTGATTTTTTTTTCGTTTTATTTTTGCACAAACATTTTACAGAATGATAAATTATAATACATAAAGTCCTTCAAAACCAATTGAAAAAACAAAGCTAGTAATACGATCTTTTTTTGTCGTTAGAACTGGCGGTCGATGGATCATTTCAGCTTGAACTACGTCGATGATAGAAAAAATCTTCAGTTCTGAGCCATTTAAATTTGGAATCTGCAATTCTTCGGGCAAATTTCATTTTCAAAATATTAAGCACTTGTCCAACAAATCTTTTTACAGTTTTCTTTCCAGCATATTTTATTAGTAACCAATCATCAACAGATGGTTTTCTTCTTTTCATATCATCACCATCATTGATAGAATTTTCCTCTAATAATAAGGTCGAACTTATGCTTTTAATTGAGTAGCTATCGGAATCTAAGTCAGATGTCTCATACTATTATTTCAAACACTTTTTTAATTTCACAGGAAAAGATTTTGTCTTCACCTTTTGCTTCATGCAGGTAAGTTTGAACTGTGGTTTTTGTTGCTTTTATAGTTTTTTGTGCGCTCTTTTTGCCAATTCTTCTTCAATTTTCTTAGTTAAAAAAAAGTTACAGTAACAGAGGTTACAATTTCAATATAAAATATTAATCTTAATATATTATATTATATTAAAAAATAAATAATTTAATATGTTGGATCTCACTAATAAAAGTATTAGAGATTATAACCTGTAAAAAAGTTTTAAAAAGTTATTTTAATGTAATAAAAGTTAAATTGAAAACTACGTTTACATTTATCTAGACAGGCTATTTCGTTAGTCAAAATGAAAAATCAAATGGATATTTTCATTAAAAAATATACATTTTTAAACATTTTTTAGGTCGTTATTTTATTAAGAAAAAAAAATGAAAAATTATTATCCTTTTATCTAGAAAAAAATCTATTTGTGAATATAAGGATGTAATTTTATTTTTTGTTTGTTTCATCCATGTTTAATTTCCTAGTAGAGATGGTTGAGCCACGGCTCAAGTATCCCCAGTCTCACTGGCTCAAGTATCCCCACTACCACTATTTTTGTTTATCAGAATTTTACTAAATAAAGCATGCAGCTATTAGAACTATTTTAGATTCAAAATACAATTGAAATTATACTTATTAAATTTGTGTATATAGTTGCAACTTTAAACAAAACTTTGATTACAAAAAAGTAAAAAAAAAACATGCACTTAAATATTTACTTCAGATAGAGAAAAACAACTATTAATCACTATAATTTCAAAATGGTACCAAGGTGTGTGATTTCTTTTGTACATGTTCAGAACTATAAATATGTTACCATATTGCTACTTTTAGAAAGAAAAATTAATCAACTGTAGAGATAATAGGGGTGACTCAAATACCCCCACTCTACCCTACTTATAAGGCCAGTCTATTAGTGTAATTTAATCCCTTGAATATGAGCGTCTTCGACACATGCCACACGAGCTGATCAGAATGCTTGATCACTATTATTTTTTTTTTGCCTCATTTTAATCTATGAGTTTTCTCGATTCAATTAGAATCAATTTTTGCATTGTTAATCGCGTGATAAAAGATTAAAAAATCCACAAAAAACATTTGTCTAGTAAAAATTAAACAGTTTCTTTGACGTTAACAATTAAAGTTCTAGGAAAGTTAAAGTTAGTGTTTTAAGGAAAATTCTACATTTTATGCATTTTTACTAAAGCTTTCCATTAAAGCTTTGAACTTCCTTTTTATTTTAATCTCAACCAAATATATATTTCATAATCTCAAATGATTTGTTATAAAATATCGGTTAGTTATAAATATTATAAGCAAATCAAAATTTCCTTTTGCTTCAAAACATATGCGGTATTTCCTGCCATATATGAATTCATTATCTTTTAAAAAGAATTTGAGGTGTTTATCGTTGAAAATGTAAAATATTATACAGCCAGTAGAATTATATTTATGATCTTGCAAAGTTTTATACTTTTAAAATTTATTTCTAAAGTTTTGAAAATACTCTTGTGTTTTCAAAGTCATGTTTCAAAACTCTAAAGCTTGTCTACTGCGGTATAAATTATGCGAATAAATATGCAAAAAAATGCAAAGTTAAGCAATTCCGTGAAATTATAAGTTATCTTAATTCATAGTTTGAAGAGGAAATTAACAGTTTTAAATTTTACTTCTAAAGAAGAGAAATTTAAAATATTTTACATTTATAAGTCCCTATTTTGAAAGATTTTAGTATATATTATTAATAAAGGATTTACTGGAGTTATTATGGATACGTACTTGAAATAAAGTTAAATTCAGCTTATAACGAAAAAAAATGTGTGATAATATTAAAACATGGTTGTTTGTCAAAATTTGAATGATGCAGTTTAGGAAAACAGCTGTATAGCTACAATCGTGTATGTATATTCCGGTTCCACTAAAATTCAATAGTTATTTTTACCTTATTTATTACCTTATTATCTTTAAAAAAAGCCTAGAATGTGAGCATAAAAATTTTTGTTTTTATTCTTGTATCAGAAAAATATTAAGTTGTAATATATGTAAATCGTACAAGAAAAAACAATGAAAATAGACAAATGTTGATAGTATTTTCAGATTGTGCGTTTTTAATAATTCATTTATGAGAGGCTTTCAAAATATATTGTGTAAATGCCGTTTATCACTGGTCCGTTAAGGGCTAATTAATTATAAATATATGAATAAAAACTTCAATGTTATTAAAAATTTGAAATTCTTCACTGACAATAATAATTATTACATATTTTATTAATGCAGATCCGTTTTCAGCAGTTTCCAACAAAGTTGAAAAGTGCTTATTCATTCGATTTATCTGGACGTGTGGCCATCAGGCAGACTTTCCATCTACCCATTCTCTAACTCCTGTAAATATACTCGGATTTTCATGTAATTGATAAAGCTCATGTATGGTCATTAACCCTTTCCGGCACACTGTGCCCGGTCTGGGATACCTAAACTTAATTTCAAACTTGCAAATGGCACCAGTAATATTTTAGTAGAGTTTTGCTTTTACGATAAAAGCCTAAATTAAGGAATTCAAAATATCTAAAAAATTCGTATGTGAATTACGGTGTCAGTCGATAATTTCTCATTTTACTAACACATTTTGCCCGTGCCGGAAAGGGTTAAAGCAAGATTGGTGTTGCACATGAAGTATATATGATTAATGGTTCATTTACAAGGACACTAACAGAATTCGATTACACTATGGTATATACGGGAAAATTGTTTTGTGAATATTTTAATGACATTACGCTACTTCAAATGTATTGAAACTTATATAAGTCACTGAATATCACTACGATCACGTTAAAGGAGAGCGCTCATAGCACTTTTTTATCAATTTACATGACAGACAAAAGAATTCGATTACAATACTGTCTTGGTTGCTGTAGAGTACGTTTAAAAATTCGGTATACGCTTTTAACCCTTTCCGGAACGGGCAAAATCTGTTACTAAAATGAGAAATTATCGAATGACACCGGAATTCACAAACGAATTTTTCAGATATTTTGAATTCCTTAATCTTAGCTTAGCTTTTATCGTAAAAACAAAAGTTTAATAAAATATTACTGGTGCCGATTGCAAGTTTGGAACTAAACTTAGGTATCCTAGACCGGGTACAGTGTGCCGGAAAGGCTTAAATTTAATTACATTTTGCATATCAGTCTTTTTATTTAAAATTTTACCTAATATACAGGGCTGCAGAAAAGTATTCTTATACCATTCTCCTTATTAGAGTATCCTATTCATTTTCCTATATTACTGATGGGGAATTTTCAACTGAAATATATGTATTTCTTAAATGAACTAAATTTTGAAATGCATGTTGTTAAGAGACACAAATATCCATGTCATATACAAGGCTGCAAAAAATTTCGGATAATTTTCCGATTGTATATGGGAACATTTGGTATTCGGTTTTGTAATGCGTTATACATTTCCATATGATGAAATTAAACGTAACATTTTTTTTTTAACGCTCCAGTTTTGTTACATTATTCTGGATGTGTTGGAAAGTGCTTCATAATCTATGTTTGATGATTTTTTTTCTTTTTTGTTTAAAAAATATTTTTTCAGACATAGATGCATACACAGATACACAATACAAACACACACACACATATATATACATGCATATATGATACCTTATATATGTACACTCTGCACAATCCCATAGCCTTCTTCTATGTTAAAATTAGGGTAGGCAAATGTTACCATTTGTTTTGTCAGTTCTTGATAATATTATGTGAGAAGAATGCGCAGTCCGGCAAAATAATAGAACATTTATAAATAATTAAAAATATATAGAAACATCCTCTTATTTTGACGCACTGCGCATCCTGCCGGATGGAAATGCCACTAATCTACCAATGCCTTGAAAGCAGCGTACTTTTGTTAATACTAAGAATGAAAATTACGAATATTTTAGAAAGTTGCTAGGCCTTTTTTTTTTTTTTTTTTTTTTTTTTTTTTTTTTTTTTTTTTGTACACAAAAAGTTCTTTGATTTTAACGATTTCTTTTCCTTAAAAGTACAGTCGGCTCTCTTTAATTCGAACTTGTCGGGACCACAAGAAATGTTCGAATTATCCGAAGTTCGAATTATGGAAAATATGAAATGAAAACATGCTTCATATGGTACTATTACAATGGAATTAATGTTACTTTTTTTTCAATTTATTTCGTCTGTTAAAATTAGAATATGACTTAATATTAAATTAGAATGTATAAATAAATAAACTAATTAAAAGATTAGAAACAAGCACAATGGAAGAAAGATTTAAAGCGTCACTGATGGACCGACTGGCCACTAAGAAAGTGGATATCAAATGCATTGGATTATATGTATACTCGTTTGGAATAATATCCACAAAAATCAAAGAAAGAAAGTTATTCAAATGATCTGACATCCGTAAGAAAGAAAAGAAAAATGAAAAATAAGAATTCTCCTTAGTTCGAATTAAACGAAGTCAAGAGAAAATGAGTTCGAATTAATGAAAATTTTTAACGTTATTCTGCCATTGAAAATTTCGGGACTTCATGTTTAGTTCAAATTAAGCGAAGATTCGAATTATCCGTTTCGAATTAACGAGAGTCGACTGTACATACTTTGAGCATTATTCTGTATTTTTTCATTGGTGTAAATATAAATTTTCTCTTGCCGAATTGTTCATAAACAGATTTCCCCATTTTCAACAGCTAGGACAAAAAAAAATGTGACGTATTTTCAGTAAATATCATTATACAGGATTCCTACGGATCAGGGGACCAGAGGAGACACCAGTATTTAATAATGGCGATTCAAGCACTAGAATTCGCCATCTGGTGGAGAAAAGGTGTAACTTCTTGCTTCAGGATAGTGTCGTGTAAGCGCATTGCATTACATGCATTTTTAATTTGTTCAGAATAATAATTTTTTTTGCGCAATTTCAGATTTTCTGTAACATTTGTGTTCTGTCTTATATGTCGAAGTAAAAATTATATGAATTTTAATATCTTAAACTTTTAACTGCATTTACAATAAAGAATTGTGACAGTGGGACTTTAACATTATTTAAAGGGAAAATAATGGGACAATTATGCTGTAGCGAAGGCTGCGAACAGCGCCTCTATTGACCGTTTTAGTTCCCAATAGAAGAATAAAAAAAATATATGAAATAAAATAATAATATAATAGTAATAAAATATGAAATTTTGCATTCTTTTACCCCTTTTCAGTACAGACAAATTCTATTCGTAATATGACAAATTATTGACTGATATTTTTTTGGAAATTTGGGGCAGACCTCTTAGAGGTTTTCATTCTAAAAGCAAAATTTTATTAAAATATTCTTGGTGCTATTTGTAAATTTGAAATCAAAATTAGGTGTAATTAAGTGTGCCCGAAGGAGAAAGGACACGGTGCCAGAAAAGAAAAAAAAAACGAAAAGTATATAATAATGCTGGAGAACAACACTTTGCAAGTTATTTTTGCATCAATAACTTCATAGTAGCAGCAAAGCACTCTATTTAGTTTCTAAAATTCACAAATCAGGAACTCAATTCTTATTAACATTAATATCTAGCATTATTTTCTAAACATTAACGTGCGCAACCATTTTCCGAAAATTTCTTTATTCTTTCGCATAATTTCATACTGTAGATAAAAGATAATTTGTATTTTCCGAAAAATACTTTATAATATATAAGATATTTATAAGACTATTTTGCAAATCTGTGTATTTCTGTAAAATTTTAGAATTTTTTTTTAATTTATAATATATATGAATTAAAATCCTCTATAATGTTTTATAACATATTTCAGGGAAATTTGTTCGCTTGTCTTCGATTTTTGGCTTAAAATTGATAAGAAATAATGAGTTTAAAATTTTTTTGGGACAAGTTTACATTTATTTAGATAAACAGATTTGTGTATATCGAAATGTCTCTTATTATACATTTGGTATAAATTTTTTTATTGTAATGTTGACGATCAGATGTATTTCAAAAAAAAAAAAAAAAAAAATTACACTGCACATGAGCGTACGTCATCCGGAAAATAGTATAATCAAGACGAAAATAGTAGAACTCTAGGAAATTAATTTAAATATCTAAAGAATTTATAAGACTGAAAAATAATCATGCTTTAGCACACTGTGCCTCGAAAGCTGCAGATGAAAATTCTCACTATTTAAAAATCCTTCGAACGTAAAATAAATGAGAAAATACTTTCTGAATTTGACATCTACATACGTTAGTTATTTTTCCTTTTTAAATAAAATCTTTTCCTTTTCAAAATTCTACATAAATTTATGTAGCACTATTATCTTCAGAGAAACAGCAATGTGTTTAATTTAATTTCTCTAATGGGAAAACAAACATCGCGAAGTTAATACCCGTTCAAATAAAACATAAGGGATTAATCATTTCATAACGAAAAATAAAAGGCATTAATATTGAAACTTTATTTAAATAAGTAACCTTTAACGTCTTCTATTCTTGCATAATTCTCGTATATGAATTTTATAGATTTAAAATAAATAATATTTTGTAAAATGTTATTTTAAAAGTTAATGCATTTATTAAAATCTGTCTACTTTTCGTTGAAATATTTATTCATATATTTATAAGAATATGAATGAACTACCACATTTTTCATTACTTTTCATTCCTTTCAGGGGTACAGGAATTTTGATCTTAGAAGAATGAAATAATTGACTGATAGCAGAACATTCAAACGAATTTATTAAATCTACTGGAACAATGGAACAGTGTAATCTGTGGAATGGATCTCCTAGTTGCCAGACAAATTTATATCCAGTGTATCATAGTAAACCGTTTTGCATGGGCATTAGGGAGCCATAAGAAAAATTAAAGAATTTGAATAGGTGCGGTAAAGCCACAATTAAAATTAAAAATTAGCTAACATAAAAATAAAAAAAATAAACATAAATTAAGGAAAATTACAAAAAAGAAAATAAATCAGGAAAAATGTTCTGTTAGTTCCATAAAGGCAAAGACGAATAAAGCTACGAAGGGATGTCCCAACTTAAAAAAGACTCTTTACAGAGACCATACGTTTAAAAATATCATAAATTAATAATGTTAGTTGAACACTAAATGGTATAACATTTTTTTTAATTTGAAAAGTCATAACTGGACAAAAAACAAACATAGACAAATTGAGTTTAAATTAGGATTGACGATTGAGGGAAACTCAATCATCCTGCTCCAAAATAAGAGTATGTCTGGGATTAATTCTACTGATATAAGCTTTTATCTGATAAGTAAAAGTTTATTTAAATTTTCTTGGTGCCAATTGTCAGTTTTGGAATTAATTTTAGGTGACTAGGGCCATAGTTGTACAATTTTTACGATTTTGTTCATACCAATATTTATAGCAATCGCACTGTGTATTCAATTAAGTACCGTAATTTCCTGCGTATAATCCGCGGATCAAACGATTCTTTTTTGCCCCAGAAATTTTATTTTGTAATCGAAGGCAAATATATACCGCGATGTAAAAAGTTACATTTAATTTTGAGATATTTCTGGAACGAAAAAGAATTGTTTGATCCGCGGATTATACGTAGGAAATTACGGTAAAGTGTACATTTTTGTATGATTTTACTTATATCCAGAAAAATCGGGAGGTTGGCAACTGTGGTAGACCCTCTAGCCATTGCCCAGAAAAGAGTTGGACTTATTGGAGGGTTCATACGCATCATGAAAATTTTGGTGTTTTTGGTGTTAGTACCAGAATGTCTTAAAGTACTGGTATCTATACCTAAAAATAATTTGTTCCCATTAAGTAAGACAAATATTTCTTTACGAAAATTCTAGTAACAGGAGTTTGAAAGTCCTTGAAGCGAATGAATTCAAGATTTTGTTTTAATTGGCAGTTATTTTTTTTAAAAAGGCACAGTTAGTATCATGTCAATCAGTTGCGAGTGAAGCAAATGAAGATGTAGTAATTAGTTGACGCTTGGCAGTAGTTTTTTATTTACATCTGATTAGAGTTTGATAAATAAAGAAAACAGACAACTACACTTATATATTTGCCCTATGTATGTCATAAATTCTGCAAGAATAGTTGACACTTGGCACTGGTTCTTTGTTATCATCTGTTTCGAGTCTCATGAATAAATGAAACAGACAACTACACTTACAATATCTGCTCTATGTATCTCAGGAATTCTGCAAGAATAAAGCATTTAACTCATTACTATATGATGTTGCTTGTTGATCCAGATCAGTAAAATTTCACTGTAAAATTTTCCTTATTTAATCAAAGCATTTTCTATATTCACTGAAGCAGGAATTTCTGATTTTAGAAAACGGCGACAGAAGATTAAAATTCCGTAAAAGGTTCCCGCTGCGATGAGGTCAATGATTTAACCCTTTGCAGCGTAGGGCAAATTCATTGCATAAGTGTTGAAATTAATGAGTGACACCGGAATCTGACAAAAAATTTATTTGTAAATAAGAAACAGCTATATTTCACACATTCAGTAAACCGTATTTTTTTTTTACAAAAATTCCGGTGCCAATGTGGTGTTTGGGAATTAAAATTAATTGATTTCATCGATATATCAGCGTGCCACAAAGGCAGGGGTGCAAAAATCTAGGCGCCAGCAGGCAGTCTCACACCACTAAATTTATTTTGTTGGTTTTCGTTTAATATTGAGCGTAAAATTCTTGCAAGAATGCTATTAAATTTTAACCGAAGAAAACTTTTATATTTTAGTGGTGAGAAACTGCCCGCTGGCGCCTAGATTTTTGCACCGCTGCACAAAGGGTTAACGTAACATATTATATAAGAGTAATTAAAAATTTACTGTCACCATGAAAATAAAAAATAATTATACTAGAGCTTCTGTGCGAGTAAAACTATCGATGACGAATTCTTAAACAACTTTACGAAATTATTTAATAATTTTAAAAACGTAAAATAAATGACAAATTTGAATTCGACTGTTACATATGTTTCTTCTTTTTCTCTTCTTTTCAAATAAATCTATCTTTGTAATTTTCGAAAGTATACTTAAATTTATGAAGCACTATTATCTTCAGAGAAACAGCATAGTACTATATTTTAATTTTGAAATGAGGAAACAAACATCAGGAAGTTAATTTCTGTTCAAACAAAATATAAATGATTAATCATTCAATTAGAAAATTCTGAAGATAGCATTACTGAAACGTTATTTATTTAATTCTCATATTTGAGCTTTACAGAATTATAATAAGTAGTATTCTTGAATATTATTTTTAAGGTAATGTAGTTTCAAGAATCTTACTCTTTTCAAATAAATATCTGTTTGCAATTTTCAAATTTCTACTTTAATTTAGGAAGTATTATTATCTCCAGAGAAACAGAATAGTACTGTATTTAATTTTTGGAATGTATGAGCTTTTCAAAAGTATGAGTATTTCATAAGTTAAAGGTATCTTAACTTAGTTACGTACATCCTCATATCAATATATCACCCGAGCTCCAAACAAAATCGAAATAGTGTTAATGCTAAAGGAAAGACAGTTGCTCCAATACATATTGAAACGTTTAAAAATTGCTTAGGACCTTGCAAATTTAACTGCTCAAAATACATCTCAGAAGAACACAAATAGCAGGCATTAAACAAATATTATAGGCTTTAACAAAATGGGAAGTATTACCTAATTGAAAAAACGACTGATTGCCTGGGTAAGCAAAAAAAACTAACAAGGAAGGTCTCCATACTAGGCATACTCAGATTAAAAAAAACTAATTAAACTATTCAAGTATGTAATAAAGGATGAGTCAAAATTAGCAGCGGAATTACAGTAAACATCCTATAAAAAATAAAAAACTTTCGAATATTTGGCGTAAAAAGACAAAAGTATCACTCAATTTAAGCGTGAAAAACAGATAAGTATCGATATCACAAAATTATGCTTAAAACAAATTAAAACTGGCAAAACAAAGTTATTTATTTTATCAAAACAAGTTGAACATGAAACTTTTTTCCTTTAAGGTGTATTTGACATAATTTTTTTTTAATTACTTTTCATCGTAAACCGATGATAAATTGCCAAATAACGAAATGTTCATTATTTTTTACGAACGGTGTGCGAAGGTTCCACGGAAATTTTTTAATAAACGTATTTATCCTCATGAGAAGAATATTCTGCAATTTTTTGAAAATTTTCAGAGCATGCCCGTAATGGAGACATTCCTTTTAAGCAACAAGACAATTTCCCATGAACAGAACTACGTTTATTACTTCAGATATAATTTTTTTCAAGTGGGAGAAAGATGTCCAGGCCAGGATTCGAACCAGGGATGTACTGGCTGAAACCGTCAATGCTCTACCAAATGAGCCATCCCGGACGAATACCGGAAAACTAATTCACTCAACTAACCTTAACGATCACACAGTCTGGTGTGATACTTTGGATAAGTTCAACAGAATAAATCGGTGATTTATTTATGGAACTGCAGAAAATGCTGCATACGAAAGTATATATCCTGGCGCGGACTTATTTCACCCACTTGGAAAGTTTAAATATGATGTAATAAATTTAATGATTGATTAATCATGTTATAAATTAATCTAATATACTTTTATTATTATTTGTTTAAAAGGCGTGGCAAGGTTAGAGTGTATAAAAAATCTACTTGTGAAAATTGTCCATCACTCAAAAACCATTCCATACAGTGCATGAAAATAAGGATATTTAATCAGATACTCCAACTTGTAATTAACGGGGTAAAACTTCAAGTGGGCACTCTCATTTGATGTAAATGATGAAATGAAATATAACATTGAAAATTTTCCAAAGATCGCGTTCCATTACAACAGAGCAAATACTAAAAAAGCATACTTAGAATCAGGGTTTAACAAAATGCATGATTTCTACATTTGGAAATGCAGAGAAAACAATGAAGAATCAGTGAAAAACTTCATTTAACCCCTTAAGTGCCACAGGCGTGTATATACGTCGTGCATAATCGATGGGTTAAGTGCCACTGACGTATATATACGTCAGTTCAAAATATTGTCCTTTATACTGCGCCAGTAAAACCATGCCCACGGCTTTGGAATAAAAAAAAGAAAAAGAAAAAAGACTTTGAAGATGTTTTTGGAAGACTGATCTATTTCAGAGAAGAAGGGGTAGAAGGAACTACTTTCATAAAGGCTATCGCACTGAGCTAGTGACGTTAAAATACAAGCGAATTTTTTCCATATTTGACAAGGCTCCGCCCTTTTTGTACACCGCTATTATTTTAGAGAAAATATTGTTTGGTTTGGCGTTTACTTTTCACTTTTCTATTGCATTGCTATTTTGATGTCACTACCTCAGTCTCATGGCTTTAGCCGTGCAGTTTCTCGAATTTCGTAGGAGTATGTCCGATACTGATAATAGTGAGTTGGATGACGACTTTCCGTCATCTTCTGGATAAGAGACGTCAGAATATGATATATCAGATGAAGAGGTTTCAGATAACGACTATTCTATGAAAGATGCCAGAAACTGGGTACGATTGGATATAAAAAATTTACCCATGCCACCTTCACGGTTTCCATTTTCGGGACAACCAGGAATAAATCAAAATGTAACAGATGTTACGAACCCACTTTTATTTTTTGAATTATTTTTTGATCAGAAGCTGGTGCTTCATATTGTTACAGAAACTAACCCTTTTGCAGACCAGTATAACAACCAGCATCCTGGAAAAGAGAAATCAAGGACGAAGTCGTGGCGTCCAACAACTTTAGATGAAATATATGTTTTTTTTTAGGTATACTTATTCCGCAAGGAATACTTCCTCACGTTGCGCTTTACTGGTCTAAAAACAAGTTGATCGAAACTCCAATTTTTGGGAAATTTATTAGCATAAATCGCTTTTAACTTATGAAATTTCTGCACTTTTCTGATAACAGTGCTTTTGATAAAAATTCACATCCAAATCCAAAACGAAGAAATATATGGCCTGTTTTTTTCTGACTTGATGAAGAAATTTTCAAGTGTCTATACACCTGAAAGGGACCTGAGCAGAGCATTGATGAGAGCTTGATGCTTTTCAAAGGCAGGCTATCATGGGTACAATACATACCAATGAAAAGAGCTCGCTTTGGAGTAAAACTCTTTGTACTTGCTGAAGCAGAGACAGGATATATTCACAATACGATCGTGTACACAGGGCAGAGTACAATCTTTGATAAAAAGTATGAGAACTATGGAGTCGCAACAAAAGCACTGATGACGCATATTGAACCTTTTTTGGGAAAAATTTATTTTGTAATTGCGGACAATTTGTATCTCTCACCAGAATTAGCAGACCTTCTTATCCAAAATTCAACTGACGTGTATGGAACTTTCCGTTCTAATCGACGTGATTTGCCGGAAAATTTCAACAAACTTGCTTTGAAGAAAGGCGAAATAGCCGCTTTCGAAAGAGGCAAAATTCCGTGTTGACATGGCGTGACAAAAAAATGTTTCGCTTCTTAGTTCTATCCATGCAGCAAATTGCTCTGAAACTGAAAAAAAATGTCATGAAGCCAAATATTGTTATAGATTAAAACTTGAAGATGTGTGGGGTTGATAGAGCGGATCAGGCATTAGTTTGTTATTCAACAACACGAAAAAGACAGAAGAGGTATTATTTAACAATATTTCGCCATCTATTAGATATGGCTATTTGGAATGCCTTCACATTACAAAAGAAACAACTCCGTAACATTGATAATTACAACTTCCGAATGAATTTGGTGGAAGGTATATTTGAGAAATTTCATATTACTCCCCAAAAACCTGCCAAACGACAGAAATTAGAAAGTGGCTGTCCTTTACGATTTTCTGCTAGACATTTCCCGGACTTAGTAACATCAACATCTTTAAAAAAATTAAACGAGAAGATGTGCGGTTTGTTCAATGAAAAAATTTCGCAGTGAATCCCGCTATCAATGCACTGAATGTGATGTAGGTTTATGTGTCCAACCATGTTTCAGGATATATCACACGGCCACTAAGTTCTAACATCTTTTTTATCATATTGTTACACTATAATTTTACATTTTTGGTATAATTTTTGTACATAATTTTTATATTTTCGTGGAAGTACACAATGTTTATATTAAAAGCTTGTCTCTTATTTCTCTCAATACAACGCATAACTACGTGAAACTGCTTGGAAAACTGTAGCACGGGAAATGAATTTCGTAAGTTTTTCTCAGCAGGTAAGAGATTACAATAACTACTAATTGTTTAATATTTTACTTATGACAGTAATTTTTGCTCGTGTTGCCGATGTGTAGTACAAGAAAAAAGTTGACATTATGCGAAAAACACATCCCTGATTTTATCATTATTTTTGCAGCGCAATAAACCTTCCATTAAAACACATATCATTTTTTTTTTCCAAAAAAATAAATCAAATAATGCATAAAGACATAAAGAATCCTACTAAAATGAACGCAAGAAAAACTTTTTTCGTATAATGAAACGAATAAAACCAATATTTTTACCAACAAATTGTTTCTAAAGCGTACCTATTTATCGGACGAGAATCAATAAATCCTATTCGAAAAATATGAATTATTTACCTAGACGAATTTTTACATAAAAAAATTTTTTTTCGGAAATATAGTTTTGTTCACGTTAAACTCACTCCTGATTCTTTTTTTAGAGATACATACAATAGTTTCCTATCGGTAGCTTAAGGGCACAGCTTTCAGTTAAAATGAATCCACAAAAATTAAAAATTGTATGGAACATCTTCTATCTCTCAATGATTATTTACAGTGTTCGCACGCTCTTAAGCCATGCCCCATTTTGTAAGGCCACTAAGTTCTAACAGTGGCACTGGGGAGTGAATCTCGTAAGTTTTTCTCGGCACTTAAGGGGTTAATTACAATATAACTAATTATTTGTCTTAATTATCATACTCCCCTTTCACTTCCCCTCCTTATCCTACTGAAATAGTACAGTAAAAAGGGAAATCTTTCATATTTAACATAATTAATTATTTAAGACAAATTGTGTTTAATTAAATAATATATTTAATTTATATAAATTTATTAATTTTGTGAAGATGCTATTAATTAGTCTTAGAAAACGGAAGCAGCAATTTCCTCTTATTGTAATAAAATATAGTTAGTAATAAATATTTTACTACCCACTGATGTTTATTCAAATTAATCAACGAAATTTTACTTTGTTAAGCTATAAAAAGTTACAAAAATTAAGGGGTCATAGGACTTTTGAATTTGGAAAAAATGAAAAAAATGACTAGATTCAACATTTAATATCTAAAAATGTGTATGTTTTTAAAAAACACAGCTTTTGGAGTGATGAAAGGTATAAGAATATTATTTCATTTCATATATTTATAAAATTACAATATGCAGAATTAATATCATCTTAATATCAATCTTCAAACTCTCAGATATTTGACGAGCATCTAGATCAACAATTTTGGTGCCCAATTATACTCTAGATTATAATATATACTCTGAACCTAAATAAATGTGTATTTAATGCTTTTTTTATATTTTTAGTGAAACATTTTATTTAGCTTATACAAAATTTTGAAATTTTCAACACTATAACCACCTAGAAATTTTTTTCAACAATAAAAACTTAAATTTAGGTTCAGTTTATACAGACTAACATAACATGTGTCTTCTGAAAATTTCAAGCAAAAATATTGAACAGTTTTTAAGTAATCCTGCGCGTTATGCTCGAAAACCTCAATCTTAGAAAAATGACTTTAAAGTTTCATTTTACCAAAACAAATCATTTTGCGCTTCGTATGTTTTAGGCTATAACTCGAGTAATTATAGGAATTTTTTCAACGCGGTTTGTTTTATAATGTTCAGAAACGCTTATCCATTAACATATATTTTTTTGAAAAATTCGAAATTTTTGAAAGTTTAAAAGTGCTTTGACCCTTTAAGAATAACACGGTTCTTTTATGGTAGAACCCTGTTACTCTAAGCACTACACGACGTTTGAGAATAATATAGTTCTATCAATTTTTTTAGGCCTTTACGGCAGAGTAGTCCCACTCCGGACACACCTAATTTTCATTCCAAACTTGTTAACGACACCAAGAATATTGTAATAAAATTTTGCTTTTACAATGAAAGCTTAAACTAAGCAGTTCTTTATTTTTTAAAAATTAGTTTGTAAATTCACGGTAATTAGCCCTTTCGGGCACGGGTAAAATCTGTAATAAAATGAGAAATTATCGTCTGTCACCGCAATTCACAAACGAATTTTTTAGATATTTTAAAATCCTTAATTTAAGCTTTTATTGCAAAAGTAAAATTTTAGTAAAATATTACTGGTGTCGTTTGCAAGTTTGGAATTAAAATTAGGTATCCCAGACAGGGCACAATGTGCTGGAAAGGGTTAAGACGATAATTTCTTATTTTACGAATTGAATTTGTCAGTGCCAGAAACGGTTAAATATATAATAACTTTGATTTTGCTGAATCGCTGTCTATACCCGCACACAATTTTATTAATGCCATAAGTTTTTTTGCAAACTTTAATAGCTATAAAAGCAAGAGTGTGCTGATTTTCACAGTGCTTTACCTGCAACGTGAATTTTGGCCAGATCGAACCGTATTATTCTCAGGCGACGAATTGTACAGATCATAATCATTACAGAGAGATAGGGATAAAGCAAAATACATACAAGTCCGTTATTGAGAATGACTACAAATTATGAGTACAATATTCGAAACCGCAACGAGCAGCTTCGCTTCTTGACCAAAGAAAAATGAGTCAGTGAATATATATATATATATATATAGTTCACTTACATATATTTTATTTAAAAATATATAAACTTTTTCTGGTACCAATAAATAAATAAAGCATTAATTAATCATATTTTCGATTTGATATAATAGACTCTTACTTGCAGGCATTAAATCTCTTATTCACAATAATTGTTAAAAAATAACATTTAGTGACTTACAACGTAGTCGTAAGTGTGGCAACGAAGCTTATATCATGCAGAGATCGCATTGAGAGAAAGGAGATTGTTACATTATAATAAATAATACAACATTTTAAATTTAAATAATTTAAAATTTGAAGTTTGCTTATTTACTTCATTTCAAAATTAAGTAAAAGTATGCATCTTTTAAGTTTAAAGTCTTTAACTCCTTGCGGCGCGGTGTTATATCAATGAAACCATTTAATTTTAATTTACAAACGCCACATTGGCACCAGAAATTAGGTAAAGAAAATTACGGTTTATTGAATGCGTGAAATATAGCTTTTTCATATTTACTAATAAAGTTGTCGAATTCCGGTGTCAGTCATTAATTTCAACACTTCAGCAATGAATTTGCCCTGCACCGTAAAGGGTTAAAAACAATCTTTCAAAAATAAAATTATCTTTCATGCTAAATAAATAATATTTTTAATGCTTTAAATGCTTGCAAAATACGATTTTTCTAAAACTAAACTATTTTTTATAATTAAATAAATCAATATCTTAAAGCTGTAATCGTTTAACCTGGCGGAACGGCCGTCAAGAAAAATTAGTAGAGAGGAAACGTGGGGTATCACATACATCCAATATTTAAAAAACATTAAAAATAGTTTTATTTAGTTTTAAAGCTCCTTTACATTTATAATACGTGATTAAAACTTAAGTTACAAAAAAAAAAAAAAAAAAAAAAAACTTACAGGGAGGTAAAATTAAGATAGATGAAAATAACGACAAAATAATATCAAAGTTATAATACCTGTTTTATTGCACCTCTAGTATGCAATGCTTATGGTTTGCAGTTTAACCAAAATACATTCATGTGTTCTTGACACAGAGAGTTTTCAAATTTTGAACATCGTATTCGTGTTTTTCTGTCGTAATATTATGTGAATAAACTCGTACTAGTGATGGGCGATTTCGATTTTTTAAAATCGATTTAATCGATACTACGGCCAACTCGATTTAATCGATACTTTAAAATTTTTAATCGATTTCTCTGAAGATAATATAATTTTCATTTTCCTTCAAAAGTCGAAGATAAAATAGACGGATGTGCCAATTCCAAAATTTCAGTGTATTAGTTTCTAAGAAGATAGAAGAATTAAAGAAACCTCAGAACCCCCCCCCCCCTTGCAAAATAGCGTTTTTTGTTGAGTGATGTACACCAAAAATTGATCAGGATCAATTTTTATTAAGTACCAGCTGAATCTGAATTTTGATGAAAATCCATGAAAGCGCGAGATACAGCTATTGCGAAATCATAAAAAATGCAGCATATCAGCGCCACCTGTTAGGCAATTTACACCAAGAACTAAATAACACTAATCTATGTCCGAGATTTACTGAATCTGAATTTTGATGAAAATTCGTTCTTGAGAGAGCGCTATTGCGTTAATCATGAATAATGCAGTATAGCAGCGCCATCTCTTAAGCGATTTCCACCAAAATGTAATTAGCATAAAATAATATCAAGGACTAATTGAATCTAAATTTTTATGAAAGTCCGTGCATTAGTTCTTGAGATAAAGCTAAAATGGAAACAGGGGCGTGCGAAAAGAGAACTGCGCCCGGTTCAAAGTTCCAATTTAGCCCCCCCCCCTATTAATTTTTTCTTGTGATAGGCTAGAAGTGATGTTAGTAGTAAAAATTTGGCGCCCCCTAAATTTCCGTGCTCGGAACGACCGCTTCCTTTCGTCCCCCCCCCCCTTTCACATGGCGCTGAGTGGAAATTGTGAAAAATTCAGTATAGCAGCGCCATCTGAGAAGCTATATACACCAAAATGCAAAAAACATCAATTCATGTCAAGGACTAACTGGATCTAAAATGTGATGAAAATCCGTTCATTCGTTATTCAGATATAGCTGTTGCACAAATCGCAAATGGCTATATGCACCAAAAATTAATTAGATTCAGTTTATATCAAGGTCAAACTAAATCTAAAGTTTTGTGGAATTCCGTGCATTTGTCCTTGAGATAGAACGGTCAGAAATTTTTGTCGTATACAGACTCACAAAGTGACAGACACACCCACAGACAGATATTTCTTAAAAACCATGAAATCGTGTTAAAGACCTTCTAAAATATATAAATCCATTAAAAACGGGAAATCAAAATTTTTCACGAATCTAATACTCTCTTCTTGTAAAGTTACAAAAGAAAGTAAAAATGTAAAATCGATTCTGCCCGTAAGATCGATCTTTAGTTTCGATTTCGATCTTTAGATTCGATGTCGATCTTTAGATTCGATGTCGATCTTTAGATTCGATTTCGATCTTTAGATTCGATGTCGATCTTAGATTCGATGTCGATCTTTAGATTCGATGTCGATCTTTAGATTCGATTTCGATTTTTTTCTTCTTTTTTTCTAGGCTAAATTAGTGTTGAATGCAGGTATTTTTCTGCGACTCCGGAGGAACGCATCATGTTTTACAGCTCTGTAAGAGAGGGGAAATCACAATTTGTGCATTAAAAAGCATAAATCTCATAACTTCTTGGGAGGGGGGGGGGGGTAATCCCCTGCGGGCCACTCCATTAATTCGACACTAGGTTAAATCGTTATATTTTTGTTTAGAAGTTCAGTTATTTGAAGTATTAGTTTATTATATTTTATTTTTCACGCTCGTCTCTTCTAATCCCCCCTTCCACGTCAGTTTTAACTTACAGGGCCGTTCGAAATATGCATAGAATTTTAAAAATGTCCAATTCTCGGTCTATTTTATTTTAGATCCACATTTTAAATCCTTGACAAAAGATAAATAAAGGGTCGCCCTTCCGAACGTTTGGGGTTTATCTGCGCCCCGCCGGGGGGCATATTTTTTTGTTTCTTCAAAAGAAACAAAAAAAAAATTGAGGAAGGGGGGGGGGGGGGGCTTGCACCCTCCTCCAATATACACCTTAAAATTTCGCTCATTTAATTTTTTACCATTTTTAACTTAAAAGTTTAAGCTACATGGCACCCCCAGAGCTGTGGACCCTCCCCCCTCTGTCGATCACTCACCTAATTTTGCTTATTTCTTCACTTCATTTCAATCTTTAAAAGGCTATAACTTTGCTTCTATAGCAGTTACAGTGCAGAAAAAAATTCTAGTATAGCTAAACATTTCTCGCCGTTTTTGCTTTTCCAGTTTCCCGGTTTTCCCTATAGGACTTTTTTTTTTTGGGGAGGGGGCAGAGGGGGTTTTCCTTCATACAATATGTCTATTGAAAGCTTATGCTTTATACATTACAAATCTAGCAAAAGAAATTTTCTCCCATCATTTCAGGTCACGTTACGGACCCATAATGTGTTAAAATTTTAATTCTCAAACTTTTTCAAAAAAAAAAAAAAAACAAACATTGATACATATTAGCGAAACTGGGGTTCGAACCCGCAATCGTTTGATTGCACACGTAATCCCTAAGCTTATTGGCCACCGAGTACTCAGCAGCGCTATTATTTCTTTAGATTGTCATCTTTAAATTCATAACATCTTTTGAATGGAATGTCCGATTTGAATAATTCAAAAAGTAATCTACACATATTGTAACAGGCATTAATACAAAATGATTTATTTGGATAAGGATTAAGTATCGATAGTATGGTCTAATTTTGGTTGATGTATTTATCGCGTTTTAAAATGTAAGAAAGTAGTTATAGTGAGTTAACTACAATAGCTGGATATATGGTATCGCGTGTTTTTTTTTTTTTTTTTTTTTTTTTTTTTTTTTTTAATAGACATTAATATGTTCTTTAATATTATAGAACCTTTTTTTATTCCTTTAAAAGTATTTCCTGGTGATTCAAAATTATATATCATAACGATTCAAAAATACACACGTAATTGTTCAAGGTCTTACTTCTATCGGCACTCTCAGAGTGCCACTATTTTTTTTTTTTTTGTTGTTTTTTTTTCATGTTCGTCCGTCCTACCCCCCCCCCTTCCTCACCAATCTTAACTTACAGGTTCTTTCAAATTATGACTGCGATTTTTAAAAAGTCTAATTCTCGTTCTATTTTGTTATAAATCCATATTTTGAAACCTTAACAAAAGATATATTTGGGCCGGGGTCGCCCTTTTGTCCGTTCGGGATTCACCTTGCCCCCCTGGGTGGGGGGCATATTTTTTGTTTCTTCCACACCATCTCATGTAACATATCGTTATAAAGCTTTTATCTCCTATATTTTTGTTTAGAAGCTCAGTTATTTGGGTTATTAGTTAATTATGTTTTTTTTTTTCAAGTTCGTCCGTTCTAATCCCTCGCCCCCCCCCCCTCTTTCCTCGACAATCTTTACTAAATGGGCCGTTCAAAGTATGCATGCAATTTTGAAAATGTCCAATTCTCGTTCTACTTTATTATAAATCCTCATTTTGAAACTTCGACAAAAGATACATTTGGGCTATGGTCGCCTTTCCGTCAAGAGTGGGGTTTACCTGCCCCCTTGAGAATGGGGCATATTTTATGTTCTTCCAAACTATCTCGTGTAACATTTGGTTGGCATTAGAAAAAAAAAAGGTTTTTTTTTTGTCTATACTCCTTGTTCCCCATCCTAGTTACACTCTCTTGGCACTCTTTATACTCGGTTTAATGCCATGTTACTCAGTGTTGTTATTAGTTGAGTTATGTCTCTCAAATTTGTCAGAGTTTTTGTGTAAGTGAAAACCATAAATGACAATCATTTTAAAATTTAAAATTCTTAATATCCGACTCTAAAATCTGCAATAACTTAATTATATGCCTCCCTAAATGGGGATGGGGGGCGGGAGGTGGTAATTATGGTCCTGCTGATTGTCTAAGTTTTGGAATTAGTAATTTGGATCTTCTCTGTGTGAACCTAAATATCAAAATATCGATTTTAGTATCGAATCTAGAACTGAGAAATCGATTCTTATTATGATCGATGTTGTTTTATACGATATCGATTTTAATCGATTCTCAAAATTTCCAGAATCGCCCATCACTAACTCGTACATTATATCTAAATATTTTCTTCCACACCGTTTTTCCATGTTTTCTAATAAAATTATCGGAATAATCATCATTTTTAGAATCATCCAGCTCATTTTCTTCTGTATCTGTGTTATGCTCGCTAAATATTTTACTGTCAGAATCATGTTCAATTGCTGAAATTCAATCTTCATCACTTTCCACTATTTTTAAATAATCTCGCATCCGTTGCATTTCCAATTCATATAAACATTCATCTATTTCATAATTTTTGAAATATTTTAAACATTGAGCTTAAATAATTTAATATTCAGCACACTCTTATTTTTGACAATTTTAATTCTTAACAATTTAACTTAATACTTCATTTTTTAATTCATAACCTGATTTTGCGAATTTTTTCATATTCTATTAGTTATGTTGTTTTTAACTCCCTACACGATCACCACCGTTGTCTAAATTTGTGATTTACACATGTTTTAATAATTGAATTATTTAAATATTATTTAGTTTGAATTTAAATGGTTTGTTAAATTACTATAAACCTCTCATTCAGAGTTTACATAACAGAGATATTTGTTCTTTTAACCCCTTAACTGGTTCTTTCTTTTCCGTTCGATAAATTCAACATAACGGATTCACACCACTATTTTCTAAATAAAATATTCGTAACCTTCAGTCTTGCCATTTCCGCGGTTAACCCTTTAACGTTCATCGGTTTCGCCCCGAAACCACAAAATTTTAATTCCGATACGCAACACTGTCACCGGTATTTTTATCTAGAAATATCCCTTTTATTTTGTATGTGAAAAATCACGTTTTCTTATTTAGAAATATATTTGATCTTAATTACCGGTGTCATTCATTTATTTCGACATCTTAGCAATGAAAATGCTATGATCGTTAAAGGGTTAAATGGTATAAAATTATTATTATTTTTTAAACAGTAGTGTCAAAAAGCTTTGAATAATGAATTAAGCAAATTCGTCTTCGCGTATGGGCAAATCAGTTAAGGGGTTAACCCAGGGGTGCAAAAATCTAGGCGCCAGCAGGCAGTTTCTCACCACAAAATTTATTTCGTTTTTCTTCGTCTAATATTCCGTGTAAAATCCCTGCTTGAATGCTATTAAATTTTGAGCGAAAAAAAAACTTTAAAATTTTAGTGGTGAGAGACTACCCTCTGGCGCCTAGATTTTTGCACCCCTGGGTTAATGAATGGTTTGCAACATATGCTTAGATGTTATCTCTTCGTCTGCAATAATTCCGTAGAGATATCTGGGCTTTTTAAATGGAAGGTTTCTACAGTCAATTAAGGAGGAAAGTTTCTCTTCACTAATATTGCAAAATCACAACAGAATCATAGCAACTGTCTGCTGTGTATTTGACAATGCTGAATTGTATTTTCCAACTCGTGTATTACATAAATTAAATAAAACAGAGATTTTGAGCGAGTATTATCAGTGACAAACAAAGGAGTTAAGAATATTTCAAACTAGTTTAGTGAAATTTAGGTATAGGAAATTAGAATGGATTTCAAGAGCAAGCAAATATGCCACGACTGGAATTTCCTTTTATTTTTTTTTTCCACGCAAATACTTTAGATCTTGTGATATATATTTTAGCTTTTTAACTTTCTAAACATACAATTTAGCAAATGTATTATACATGGGGAAAAAATTGTCAGTCTATTATATCTTTTATACCTTTCCAGTGCAGATAAACTATGTTCGTAAAACGATGAAATGATACCTTGACACCGGAATTAACATACGACTTTTTGATAAATATGAAAATTGTTAAATTTATCTTTCTTTTTAAAAATAAAAAGTTTATTAAAATAATATTGATGCCGATCAAAACTGCATACATATCAAGCATTCCAAGACAATTCTGGAATCTGTCGTAAATTAACATAGCTGCGCCAGCTGGTGGCAGGGGTGCTAATGAATGCGCGGGTTTTTAGTATGACGTCATATATATGCAGATGTCTATTGTCTCAGAATCTCTTACGCGTATTTTCTGAATTTTTACTCACTCATGACAGATTAATCAAGTCTACCAGACTTATTGCAAAGTATTTTTGTTATAATTTGTTTTGATAAAATCATGTACATTTTTAAAAAAGGTACAATATCATTTTAATTTCGTTAGAAAAAGTTCTAATTCGTACTAATAGGTCCCGTATAATGCTACAAAAAAAAAATTCATTTTTACCCTAAAATTAAAATGACAATGAGACTTTTTTTAAATACTCATATTTTTAATTAAAAAAAACTGTAGTAAATATTTTGCAATAAATCTGGTAGACTTGATTAATCTGTCATGATTAAGAGAATACCTTGAAATTTATGAATGAATTTTCAATATAAATTCTCTAAATAGCTTTATCAGTTTAAAAAAATAAATAAAAAAAGAGAGAGAGAGAGAGAGACAGACTAATCTACGATCTTAGGAAGATTGTTGTCCAGAATCGCAAAATATTTAAACAAATAAATTGACAACATTTCTTTTTTTAACAAAACAACATTTAATACATACATTTAAAATTAAAGTTATTCCGAATATACGTATAAAATAGGTTTTAAATTAAAAGAATGAAATGTTTGCAAGTTAAATAATAAAAGTCGATACGACCAAGAAAACATTGGTTTTTTATCGTCTGCAATCGGTAAATGGAATAAAAGGGGCTAAAGTTGAATATTTTATTTAGTATTAAATTCTATACATATTCTAAACATTGATAAACATTATATTATCATAGGAAATACAACGGTGTATACCATTTTGTATAACTTAGCTCATCAAGAATTTAAGTAAGATATTACACTACTACGAAATTCTGCCTTTATATATTAACTACTTACTAAATTTAATGAGTCATCTTTCATTACATTAAAAATATCATTAAAATCGAACATATTTAAATCAGCGATATTTGTATAACGTAGTTAAATTATATTTCATATTTCATCTTAGTATATTTTAAGTTAATATTTAGTCTTACTAGACTTATTTATTCTATATTAATTTACAATACTTCAAACCTAAAACTTATTCTACGCAATATTTTAAAATAATATTTTATAGAAACAAAAATATTATTTTGCCATTCACACAAAAGAAATGCAATCTACTTAACACTAGAACGCCCGGATGGAGTCGATTCGACTCCAATCATGTAACTAAATTTCAATTCGAACCAGAAAAATTTTCTTGAAATAATTTAAATCTAATCCACGCAAATTTACGTAAAATAAATCAATTAAATAATTTTGAATAAAAATTCTGGTGAGAAATATTATTTTCAAACTTGAGTAGAATTTCCGGGCGTTCTAGTGTTAATAATCCTCTTGTTATGCACCCCTGCCGCTAGGAGGCATAGAGCTTGACCCCGCCTTTAATCTTGCAGACTCCTCATCCATAGGTCTTGGGAAGCTTGACTTGAATACTGCTTCGGTGCCGATTGTAAATTTGGAATTAAAATTAGGCGGTCTCGGGAGGGGGGGGGGCACCACTACCCTCGAAAGAGGATGTAGGAAATAAATTCTTTCTTTTTGATTTGTTTTGCAAATTATTTTTTGTTTAATACGCCTATTTTGTAGTAACTATTTCATTCAGACAAACTCATTTCACAATTAACGAAATGTACCATCATCAACGTTATTTCTATTTTATTTTTTTACGCATCAAAATAAGTGGTATAATTTACCAATATTTAATAAGAAATGTTTCATATGTGCAGCAGTTCAGGTTGTCGTAGTTTGGAATAAAACTCCCATTCTGATCATAAAAAATCTAAGCAAAAATAATAATATTATTATTACTATTATTAAACTGATTTTACTTAAATTTGGCTATTCCATTTTCTACTTAGGAAAGATATGAAAATAAAAATATTGTTAAAACAGCTAATTTTTAACAACAGTATAGCTGTAACATGCGATATAAATACAAGATGAAATTGATTATTTAAGTTTAACTTGGAGTACTGAATTGGAGACAACACCAGTTGTTTCTGTGCCGCATAAAAAATGACAAAAGGCCTTGTGGAATACTTTTAGATTGAAAATGCATTAGAATAAACGTTGAAAGAGTCTATATATTTAAAATTTATACATATGTTTTTTCTTGATACCATAAAAAATTGCCTATGAACAATTTATATACAAATATATATATATATATATATATATATACAGGGTGTCCGAAAAGTCTGGAAACGGTCGAATAACTCGAGAAATACATATGAGATTGAAAAACGTAAATATATGTGTTAAATATTTTTAAATAAGCTACTCAGTGATACCAAGTTTGACCTTCGTAACCGACCCCCTGGGGGGGGTGTCAGAGGGGGTCCAACTTTGAAATCTTAAATTATAACCCCCATTTTTTATTGCAGATTCGGATTCCACGGACAAAAATACGTAACTTTTGTATTTGATGTTTATTTCGAATCCTCGTTTATCATGGTGTAATTGAGCATATTAAATCGATACATATTTCGGCTTTTCCAACGGGATTTTCCCTAATCGAAACTAATTGGGGAGAATTTATGACATCAAATTCCTCGTCTTTTGCAATAACAGCGTTTCCTGAAAAACACCCGTGCCGATTATTTCGGTAGTGCTACACAGTTAAAAATTTGATCCATTTGCTGTAGCGTCACTCCACAGCTTTTATAGAATATCTCTTTCATGACCAATGAGAATGTTCCATAACACAGTAAAGTACACTGTAAAAAAATTGACCCTTTAACTGCATCGTCACTCCACCGCTTTTATAGAAAACGATTATTTTACTGTGTTATGGAGCATTCTCATTGGTCACAAAAGAGATATTCTATAATAGCTGTGGAGTGACGCTGCAGCAAATGGGTCAAATTTTTAACAGTGTAGCACTATTGAAATAATCGCCACGGGGGATTTTCAGGAAACGCTATTCCTACAAAATACGAGGAATTTGACGTCAAAAATTCTGCCCAATCAGTTTCGATTAGGGAAAATCCCGTTGGAAAAGCGGGAATATGTATCGATTTAATATGCTCGATTACACCGTGATAAACGAAGATTTGAAATAAACATTAAATACAAAAGTCAGGGTGCGTAGTCATAAAAAAACTCAGAGGATTTTAATTTGTTTAGTATCAGAATTTCTTTAAAGTACTGGTTGTTACATCTGAAAAAGGATTTCGTTTTCGTTCAATAAAAAAGATTTTATTTTATAAAAATTCTGGTAAAAGGTGCTTACAAGGTCCTTCCAGACTACGCACCCTGAAAGTTACGTATTTTTGTCCATAAAATCCGAATCTGCAATAAAAAAAGGGGGTTATAATTTAAGATTTCAAAGTTGGACCCCCTCTGACCCCCAGGGGGTCGGTTTCGAAGGTCACATTTGGTATCACAGAGTAGCTTATTTAAAAATAGTTAACATGTATATTTACGTTTTTCAATCTCATATGTATTTCTCGAGTTATTCGGCCGTTTCCAGACTTTTCGGACACCCTGTATATATATATATATATATATATAAACATTAAATTAAAACATAGATTATTTAAAAGCATATATTGATATATGTATTTTCCCGTAAGGGTAGGCTATGACCGAAAAAGAAATTATATTGAATTTACGTCAATAATTTTTCACTTTAAAATAGATATACTGTAATTTCGCGCGTATCCGCCGAACCTGAGATAAATCGATTTCCTCGCAGAATTTATTTTAAATAAAATGTGACTTACTTTAGCTTAGCATTTATTTGACATCTTTTTTGCAATAAAATTTCTGGTCTGAAAAAGACTTAACTTCGCAGCGGCGCATACGCACGAAATTACGGTACATTGAAACTATAAATATTCGATTTTAATTAAATTTGATTATCCTCTTTTCTCCCAGTGGGAGCTACAAAAGGGAATATAAATGATAATAGTTTTGAATCAGTACAACCTATTTTTTAATAACCATCTAATCTATTATTATTATCAGATGTCCTTCTCTCCACAGATCCTAATAAAATATTCACTTTCTTTACGGGTGAATCATGACACAATATTTGACAGTATGTAACTGAAATTTATGCTTAACAATAAGAATCAGTATACTACCTATAACTATAGTTCTACAACTAATTCCCGACAACGCACTACAATACATGTTTTTTTATGTATAATGTCGAATTTACTTTGTTTCTGTATAGCTTTTTGATTCGTTAATCAATGTATGAAAACATCTTTTTAATATAAAAGCTATACTTCATATTAACCTGCTTTCTAAAACGCTTCGTATGATGGCACCAGGTCTTTTAAAATATCCTGTTTTTTTCCAATTATACGCTCTAAATTTTACCTCTCTCATTCTTGCAAAAAAAGTAGCTTATTATTATTTTCCATGCTGAAATCAAATAAAACTGGTTAAATTTTACAGGAAATATATCTATTGAACATATTCAAAGCAATTTACCGAAGTGACCAATCTCACCAGTTACATCACCTCGATTCTAAAACTACTATTACACGAGGGGTCAAAGTCGCGTCAAATATGTTATCCTATGGCGTCAGTTGCTCGGAAGGCAAGCAACTATTTTGTGTCGGAGCGTCTTTGACGTCTGAAACAAGGGAGTCGACAGTAACAGGAAATCAAATGCTTGGAAATTCAGATGATGGAATAAACTTTTCTCGACAGCCAATGAAATGCTTAGAAAACGAAAATACTCACAAAGAAGGCCTCCATACTGGGCATACTCAGAATTTTATGAAAAAAATACTAATTAAAGTACTTATGTATGTAATAAAGGATCAGTCAAAATTAGCGGCGGAATCACATTAGATATTGTGTAAAAAAATAAAATAGTTTCGAATATTTGGCGTGAAAAGACGAAAGTATCACTCGATTTGGCGGGCAGCTCTTTTCCTCCCCAAAAGCAAACGATTATTATGCAACTTAAAACTGTTGGATATTTAGAATGCGTGCAAATCGCATTTAAAGAATTTAAACATAAACAATGAGAGACTTTAATATATTATATACATATATATACATATTGTATTACAGATATATATATATTACTTGTTGAAGTAGCTATTTAATTAATCACTGTAAAAAATGTTTTCATAGATTAAAGAAATCATATTGAGAAAAATTATCTTCATGCATTTAAATGTATTTAAAAATAAAAGCCAGGTGTTTCCATAGCAAAAAAATCTGTTCGACAATTCTCAATTGGACTTTGAGCTTGAAACAAATTTAATTAATTTAAATTATGAATTTCGTTTTGAATCGTATATTTTGGTGGTTAAATTTGAATATTAATATATATAAATATCGATATCAGAAAAGTATGCTTAAAACAATCTAAAACTGACAAAACTGAAGTTATTTAAATAAAATTTATCAAACAATTTCAACATGAAACTTTTTTTACTTGACGTGTATTTGACATAAAGCATTTTTTGAAATTACATTCCTTCTCCAACCGGCGATAAATCGCCAAATAACGAAAATTTCATTATTTTTTTACGGTTATTGGGTGGAGGTTCCGCCGAAAATTTTTTGATAAGCGTATATACCCACATGAGAAGAACATTCTGTAATTTTTTCAGATTTTTTGGGGTATGCCCATATGGAGACCTTCCTTGTCAGGCGATTTTTGTCGCTTGAAAATTTTTTTATGTGTAGCAGCACTTTAAGAAGTTATTATATGTTCAATGCTAAGTTAACATTTTGGCGAATTAAATAACAGTGCCTTCAAGTAACTGGTCAGGCCGGTCACTTTGATTGCCTCCTTTGTACGGCAGCCTTACCGAAGAAATTAGCAAGATGGGTTCGTTAACGACGCGACGTTTACAGTGGAAATGACCGAATTCAACGGTAAGCAACCAAACTCATTAAAAATTGTATAGGTATTTGATCGGTTATTTAATCACGTGATGAAATTCACTAACAATATTTCTCAGACGACGCTAATCGGGATGACAAAACATTACAAGTTGGTATATACTATACAATAGAACTCTCGTTCTATTATAATGACGTCAAGTAACTAACGAGATTTATACCTTTTTTTCAATTAGGACGTCTCTATATAAGACTTGCGACGTATGATGCTCAAAATATAAAAAACCACCATTCCAGAAATAGGCGATACTCACCTGGACAAGTTCTATTATAAGGAAAAGACAATAGAATTATCAAAAAGATACTAGTTCCATGAGTGTGACAACAATTAGCCTGTCAAAAGTCGCAAATGGCAAACTTGTCAATATGCTTAGTGATTCGTTTTTCTCTAGAATCATCTCAAATAATCAAATTTTATAATCCGTATATCGCAACTCTTATATTGAAGCACTATGCACTGTTAAAAATGTCGTGCAAAATTACTTCTATAATTAAAAATTATCCAATTTCTGACGAATGAAAACATTATATAAACGTCTAGCTTATAGAGCGTTTTCATTTACAGAAAAGGAGGAGTCCGGGATCCGGATAGATATGTATTATTCGAGAATTCTTTTTTAAATAGATGTTAAACCTTGTATCTTAATATTCAAGGTATTTTTTTAAATATACTTCATAAAACAGAAAAACTTGAAAGCGCAATATTTTATGCAAAGTATATCAATGATGAGTAGTTTTATCTGCCTTAAAAAGTATATTGACCATCTGCATTACTCACACTTTGGGGACGAGCGACATGTATACGTGCCACAAAAGGCTTACCAATCTATTTTTATATTGTCCATTAAAATTTGACTGTAAAATCTGACTTACTATTTAATCGGAGCATTATCTGAATTTAAGAAGGCACAAATTTTATTTTTAAAAGCCGGTGACGAAACATTATATAGGCTCCCGTCGCGAAGGGATTAACGATAGTTACCAACTTTACGCATTTTTTCTACCACTAAAATTGTACAGATATTTTCGATTTGTTTAACTTAAGATTTCGACGATTAAATAAAACAATATTTACTATAAAATTTTTGTGGTATGAAAAATGCGTAAAGATTGGCAGCTATGGAATAACAGTAGGTAATAGTAGGGAGAAGTATTAAGCTTAGCATCTAAAAGAAGATTTGTTTCTCAGTTATGCCGACATTAATAAGTGACTTCTTAACCTGCAGAACGAACATAGTTACTGTATTCATAGTTATTCAAATCAAACATAGTTACTGTATGAAATACATCATAAATGTAGTTACATAAATATATTAAAGTATAAAGAAACAAATGGTGTACATAAATAACCGGGTATCTCCAAAACCGCTGATTTGCGATGGTAGTTCATTGAGTTTTTTATTACCAAAGATTCAATCGTTCGAAAGATACCACTCGGGTCGAAATCGGCTCTTCCCTTCTTGCACTTCCCTAGTGAATGAAAGGCATAAAGCATGACTTCCCCAACTATTTTCGGATAACGCAAAACTTGTGAATAACTAAGAGATGTTTTTAGATAATTTTAAATATAAAAAATTGATCTACAGGTTTGTTATATTTAAGTTACTCTGGGTGGATAAGGACTCGAAAAATCGACATAACCGAAATCAGTTTTAAAAGACGTCCTAAGTTTTAAGATTCTAATTTGCATTATTTTCCTAGAATGTTGGAGCTCAGCCGATTTATTAGCATAATAATCAAGTGGAATTTTATCTTTTAATAAAACTGGTGTTAAATCAATGAACTGTGATAAATCCAATTAAAAAAAATATAGCTAGTCGGGAATGTCGGGGATGTAGATTTTCGAGCCCTCGTGTGGACCTACTGAAAAATTGCTTTCATAGACAGACATCAGATTTACATATTTGGACCCCACATTTATTTTTCTTAAAAATTCGGCTTTACACCAGAAAATGCAAAAAATATTTTTAGATTTATTTACTGTCAGACTTTTATTAAATATTTATACTTAAAATTCCTCTTGAAAAACTTTGCACTTAAGTCGAAATTTTGCGATAAAAGTGGAGGCCAAGCAGGCAACCCAACAAATATCCAACTTTAAAAATATGTTAAATAGAATACGATGTAATCTGCAATTAAAAAAAATATATTTGTTCAAATTTTGACCACGAAGTGAGAGGGAAGCGCATGGAAGTCAAATTCTCAAAATGAAAAGACAAAATTTCCCCTATTCAAAGCACATATTCAATCCGAATTACATTTGCATCAAGAACATGTTCCAAGTGTGTTCAAACTAGCACGAAGGGTTTCTCAATCAATTCCATCAACATGAGCGATATGTTTCGTTTCAAATGAGGCAGAACCCGTACACTTCCCCCCCTAGACACGAAATTTCAGGAATCTCTACATCTAGAAGGCAGAGAGATTCAGTTTCGGTGAACGAGGAGACCAGGTTACCGGAACACCTCCTGAAATTACCGGATTATCTTCAAATTAGGCATGAAGCGATGCCATCACTGCTCGGGCAATGTGAGATGGTGCACCATATTAAATACAAAATCACTGCCTTTTTGATGAAACAAATTCTCCTGTAAGGCTCTTTCTTTCTACTCTAACGTCTTTGTGCAAAATGTCCTTACGGCAGGACAAATAATTTTTTTATATCACTATAAAAATGGTTTTGTAGTGATAAATAAATGACAATGGCTAAAAAATTGTTTTTTTTATATCACTAAAAATTTGTATATCATAATTTTTCACAGATGAAAATTGTCATCTGTCTATAGAAATTTAAGCAACTATTTTTTATAGCAGATTTCATTTCTCCGTGGTCCAAACAAGATATATTCGAACTTACATCAATATAGCGTCACCTGAAAATAATAAGATTCTGCCTCTTTTTTTTTTTTTTTTTTTTTTTTTTTTTTTTTTTTTTTTTTTAATTGATTTGTCGATATAGATAGGTTCTATTTGGATCTGTGGAGGCATTTCTGGATTAAAATAATGTTATAAATTAATTGCATTGTCATATATAAATTAAATATAACATCATTTTGATGCAAAATGCCTTCAAAGATACAAATAGAGCCTTATTATCCTCAGGTTTATGATATGTCTAACAGAATGGACTCTAAATAGGTCTAAATAGGGTCACTTTAATTATAATTACCTTTTATGTTACGTAAGGTTTCAATATATCTTACTTTAATCAAACATATGACTTGACCTAGAAGATATTCTTAAATGCACGTATTTGTTCGCTGCATTCGAAACTGCAACTGACAGATTCGTTTCTTGATCAAGAAAAACTGTATATTTTACAAAATTCTCTACTTTGTCTGATTCATTTGCTGAAATACTATTAAAATTTTGCTGGTGGCAGTATTTAAATTTACTAATAATCACATAACCTACTTAACACCACGGTCCTGTAGGTCAGATCTTCCATACTTTTTTCTTTCAAGCACCTCATAACCCTTTATCTACCGATGGTACTTATAAGTACCAATAAAATTACTTATAAAATTCGTTTAATGCGTCAATTAGTGGGAATGCTGTTTAGAATGAGTTACAGATACATTACTTTATTTTGTAACAAAAATATTTTTAAAAAGATGATTTTTTCCCTTTGTATCTTTTCAGAATTCTTGGCGGTGAGAGAGAGGGATGGGGATTTTGCAATTCGGAAATACTTCTATACTTTTATTGTAAAAATACTTTTATTGTATACTTTTGTTTGTACATTTTATAATTCTACAAAGTACTAAGAAAACAAATTAAAATAAAAGATTAGAGTGGGGTTATAAATATTTCACATAATCCCTGTAAATTCAAATTTACTTAATCCTTCTAAAATATTTAAAAAATTTATTCACTGATTATGTAAAACTTTTAATTTAGTTTAAGCAATTTACATAAAATACTTTAGAATGTAAAATTTTCATGAATTCCTAATTCTGTAGATAAACGATTAACCTCCTCGCTACGAGAGCATTTTACGAAATTTTTAATGTTTTCTCACCAGTATAAAAAAACAGAAATTTGCGACTTTTTAAATAGCGAAAATGCTCCTATTAAATAACGCGAAATTTACGGTATAATTTTACTGGTGGCGATAAACACGGATTCTTAAGCCTATTTGCGGCACGTATACGTGTCGCTTGTCCCCCAGGGGTTAACAGGCTTTTCTTTTTGGAGTAATCCCGTTTCTCAACAAACACGCCCTCTTCACCCTCTACTCAACACTAGCGGCTCTTTCGAAGAGTAGCTCACTATGAAATGGCATAGTCCATTAATACTGCAGGTGGGGAAAGAGGAGTAGACCAGACTGATGGGAGAATTCAAGTCCAGTCTCCAGTACCTTACCTGGACTCTGAGCTGTGGTCTGATTTCTCCCTATAGTCTAATGGGCACCATAAATGGTGTCATGCTTGAAGTGGGGGGGAGGGGTTCATGAAATTGTGACAGTTTGTGACAAGCGGGGGGGAGGGGCTAAGAAGAAATGTGACATTTTGGTTAGAATAAAATCATTAAAATTCAGCAGATTAAATTATGAATTTATTTTTAAATTAAAATATTTTGTGCTCATAAAAAAAAGATATAAAGCCAAATATGTTAAATTCTATTTCAAATCCCGAAATACTGATATTTTCAATTGCTGTTTCATATTAATAGCTTATTACTTTTTTTTTTTTTTTTTTTTTTTTTTTTGTATAGTTTATTTTATGCAAAATACGAATAATTTTTATTGTTCAGCTCACAAATGTCATTAAAATACATAGTTAAAGTTTAAAAATAAAATTAGAAATGTGATCTAAAACGTAGTGTTTTGTTTATGAACTGCAATTATATATTTACGTAATATAGTGTGACATGTGACAGAAGGACGTAAAGTGCAATGTGACACTTTGTGACAAAGCGGGGGATGGGAGTCAAAAATACGGAAAAAACGCGAGACGTCATTTACGGACGGCCCCTAAGGAGCTTTAATTACGCAACGTTGATATTTAAAATAAAAAATTACATTGGTTTTTTCTACTGAAAATAAGATTTTGTTTTGTACGTTTTGTATTGTCTTACGTTTTTAATATACAAATTAGTTTTTGCTAAATTTTATTTGTTGAATATTCTTTTGTTACTGTCAGTTTGTTCGTAAATTTGCGTAGGGCACATTATACAGACTATTTTCCAAAAAGTTTATGCAATTATCTTTGCCAATTTAGTCTTTTCATGTAGAGATTAATGTAGCTAATTTTAGGATAACAATTTTTATTTTGTTATATTATTGTATAACATATTACATATATTATACAATATTATTTATATTAAGTATCTTTTTCCCCTTGGTAGATTTCTTGTATTTATAAAAATTATTAAATTTTCTTAAATTTCACTGTAAAGAAAAATTGACTTTAAGACTTACAATTTTTCTTCCATTACACAAATTTCTTTAACAATTTAATTGGAAATTTATTATTTTTTTAAATATCATCACCTTTTAAATATTTTTATTTGTAATAACAGATTTTTGTGAACAAAATTTATTGAACAATGAAACAATTTATGAATCCTGAGTATATAATTTTTCAATGAAAAATATTATTTATCAATTAACGTTATATTTATTATTTAAAGTTTATGTAATGTTATCATTATTTTAATTTTATTTTCACTTTTCGAATGTCCACGCTCCCATTTTTGCATATTTTAGGTTGAGAATTTTTGGCTTTACCAATGCAAGTTAAAACTTTTTAATGTTTTAAAATATTTCTGGACATTTTGTAAATTTATTACAAAAAAAAAAAAAAAAAAAAAAAAAAAAAAAAAAATCATATATCAGTTTTTAATCCTCATCACCCCAAACTCTTCTCATGGCAAAATACATTTTTTTTCTAAAGTGAGAATTTATTAGATTTCCATTTACTTTTATAATTTTTATTGTTTATATTCTACTCAAATCCATCTTTGCTCACAAAACACAAGTTTAAAAACATTTTAATGTTTTAAAAATTTCCTGCCCATTTTTGTTAATTTACAGTAAAAAACAATAGTCCTTCTTATACTCCTCCCCTACCTCAATTTTTCACATAGTAGAAAATATTTCAAATTTTAAAAAAGGTAAGACATCTTCCTTTTTTTTCTTTTGTTTATTATTTTTATAAATATATAGTTATATTATAATTTTTTTTAAATATTAGAATTTTGAAAGAGAAAATAATGATACTAAAAATAATTAGATCAAAAATTTCAACTATTTCATCTAACTATATTAGTTTAAACGATGCAATTACAAACAGGATATTTATTTGAATTTTTCATGTAATTACATCGATACAAAAATAATGAAAGCAATGCGTAACAACACCAGGTATTAGAATAATGAAATTGTATAACACATGATCAATAACCTCAAATATAAAATTTGTGCGAAACCGCATATGAAGTGTTGTGCCATACAATTTAGATCTTAGCCGAGTTCAGAAGATAAGGTATAGACTCCCTCCCAGTCTCCTCTTTTCATCCTTCCCCACCTTCTATATTGAGAGTTCTAAATGGACTGATCCGTTTCATAGTCCGCTACTCTTCGAAAGAACCGCTAGTCTACCCAACTAGATAACGCAAAAATACTTTCTTAACATTAGGAGTTATCTTATTTCAACCGTATAACAAAAATATACTAATTACTTTCGCATGTCTAACATTTTATTTCTTTAGTCTTGCATTTTAACGTTAATGTTTCTTTTTATAATATTAGCCAAGCATTAACAAAACTCAATGTAGCATTTAAAAGATTATAATAATCAAGATTTTTTATTAATTATATTTTTCATTTATATTTCATTAACTTTAAATTAATTATCTATAATTATTAATTAATAATTATTTTGTTTGCTATTAATTAGATTTTATAAATAACATTTATTAATTTTAATAACAAAATATCACATTATAATAACAAAATCATTCAAACAATAAGTAAATACTTCATATTAGGTACTCATTAAAACAAGAAAACCCTTTCTACTGTTAAATTGTCGGTGCCATATCAAACTACCCACTATGAAAACAATCGGCTATATTTTTTAACTCAGGTTTCATGATTTGCACTACTTTTCTGAAATGGCGAAATTTCTCTTGTTTTCCTTTTCATTAATGTATTATTAAACATATATATATATATATATATATATATATAAAGAATTTTACTATTAAAAAATGATGTCGATCATTAAATCTAAATGTAATAAAAGTGTAATAAAAGACCACCGGCAACATTGTTTACAATATCAAAAACAGTAGGCGGAGCTACTGACATTTCATTATCGAGGAATTATAAGTTATAATGGATCTTTTCCCCCATTTTAATTATGATATATTGGAGTTACACATCAGACAAAATTAATAATCTAAATGTAATATCTGAACTGTAAAAATGTAACTGTCTAAATGTAATATCTGACTGTAAATTGTATAACCACCCTGTATATTACATAAGGTTCTGATTTATTGTACTGTAAACATACGGCTGTATTGACCTAAAACACGCCGTAATACGTATGCATCTCTCTGAGACGTTCGAAACTGCAATCAACAGTTTCGTTTCTTGATCGACAGAAGAATCCAACAAGATGCCGTACTGCATTACATGTACGATTTATTCACTAAAATATCATTAAAATTTGGCCGGTGGCAGTATTTAAATTTACTGATAATCACACAACCTGGTCAACATTTGGGTTGCAATCCTGTAGGTCTGCTATTCCCAACTATTTTTCATTTTAAGTGCCACTTTTCTTTTCAATGTACCCCCGTTTCCCCCCAAACACGCCCTCTTTGTCCTCTACTCAATTAAATAACACAAAAGATGTTTTTTTTTTTTCATTATCCATCTTCTTATCACAGTGACAGATACTGATAACTTTGGTGTGTCTAACATTTTATTTTTTTAATCTTGCATTTTGAAATTAATATGTCTATTTATCAAAAGAACAAAATTTTACATTAAAATAACAAAGTCACTCAAACAATAAGTAAACTCTTCAAATTAAATGCTCATTAAGGACTGTAGCTGGCCCCGTAATTTCCTGCGTATAATCCGCGGTTCAAACAATCATTTTTAAGGCAGAAAATTCTATAAATAAAATGTAACATTTCAGATCGCAGTAAATGTTTGGCTTCAATTACTAAATAAAATTTCTGAGTCCAAAAAGAATTGGTTGATCCGCGGATTACACGCAGGAAATTACGGTACATATGGCTTTTACAATTGTCACCACCACTTAAAAAAAAAATAATCTTTAACGCATTTTATCGCATCAAACGCAATATTTTGTTTTCGACTAAATAAAGTAATGATTATTATTTACATTTATTGATGACAAAGTAAAAATCATTAATTTATCGAATATCAAAACACTGTCGTGTCAAAATATCGTCGGTACCATGTCAAATTGTCAATATGTAAACGATCGGCTGCTTTTCTAAAATTCAGATTTCATGATTGGCACTACTTTTCTGAAATGGTGAAATCCCTCTTCTTTTCATTTTTATCAATATGTCATTAAATAAAATTTTAAAAAAAATTATTATTTTTAAAAAACGGAAGAAATCTAAATTTTATAAAAGTCGCCCATTGGCAGCACTGATTACAATATAATGAACAGTAGGCAGAGATACTGACATTTAATAATTGATGAATTGTAAGGTACATAAAATTTTTTAATTCGTTTTAAGAGTGAGATATGGAGTTACACATGAAACTAACTTTGCAATCTAAAACTGCCAATTTTCTTTATGTGCTCTTAAATAAAAAAAAAATTATTCCGCCATTACAAATATTATTTTCAGGTACCGCCAGTACGCCCATGACGTACACGCAGCCCCAGGGACATGCGTACCCCAGATTGGTTCAAAATGTTAGAATATTTTATTTCTCGCAACAAAATTACCTTATGAATATGAAGTAAGTTTAATTAATATTTTGTAGCATCCCATTTAGCATTCATAACGGTGTGCAATCTATCTTGTATACTATATGCAAGGTGTTTACAAACATTTCTATCAATATTACACCAAATATACTATATACGTGCCACCAACTCAGTTTTACTTGAAGAAAGTATTTCTTGGAGTTTTTTCGTCATTATACACCATACGTTTTTAATGGGATTAAGGTCTGGGGAGTTTCGTGGTCAAGGAAATAACTCAATGTTGCATTGGCAGAACCAATTCCGCCAAGATAAATTAGATATACAGCTTTCTGAAACACATCAAAATATTCGAATAAAATTTAGATTGTTTCAAAATATTAGAATATTTTATTTTACGCAACAAAATTATCTTATGAATATGAAGTAAGTGTTAATTAATATTTTGTAGCATCTCATTTAGCTTTCATTAGAGCATACACTCGCTCTTGAATACTATGTGCAAGGTACTTGCCAAATATGCTTTATGAACCAAATATACTTTATACATGTCACTAACTTTTACTTGAAGAAGATTTTTCTTGGATTTTTTTGCGTCCCTATACACCATACGTTATCAATGGGATTAAAGTCTGATGAGTTTCGTGGTCAAGCAAGTACCTCAATGTTGCGTTGGCGGAACCAATTCCGGCAAGATCTGCGTTTAAAAATGTGACGACCGTTAAGAAATCTAAATATTAAAAATAAATAAATAAAAAAATAATAATAAAATCTAAAATTTGTGTTGACTTATTCGGGATGAGTGTCACGTATCTGGGATGCATAAGGTACAAAGATTTTTTTACTAATAACAAAGTATAAGGGAGAGTGGGAATACTTGAGCATAGGGGATACTTGAGCCACCACTATTATCTCTACAGTTGGTTAATTTTTCTTTCTAAAACTGGCAACATGGTAACATATTTACAGTTCTGAACATGTAAAAAAATAAATCACATACCTTGGTACCATTTTGAAAGTATGGTGATTAACCCTTTGAGCTCTGCTGGTAGAATTTTCTACCACATAATTTTAATTCTGAAATGTCACAACGAAACCAGAAAATTCGACTAAATTTATTTGAAAAAGGTTTAATACATTTTTTCGCGTATATTGTAAATAGGTTTTTTTCTTTGCAAAATACTGGTGCGAATGTGACATATGGCTCAAATATCCCCTGCATCGGGATACTTGAGCCACGATGTAAAAGAAAAAGTAAAAATTTATTAGACATAGAAAAATAGTTCAAAATTAATTGAAAGTGGTTTTCAATTGAAGAAAAAATATCAAATTTTCATTTTCAATAATTTATTTTGTTCTAAGAAATTATAAAAAAATTAAAAAAAATTAAAATTTAAAAAAATGGCTCAAGTATCCCCACCTTCCACTATATTCTTAGGGTAATTTTTGCCTTATTTAATCAGGGTATTTTTTTTCGATAGTTTGAGGCAGAAATTTCTTCTTTAAAAACATGTGGTAAGGCATTAAACATTCTGTAAAAAACGCTTGTCATGAAGAGAATAAAAATACGTTACATTTAATTTCTGCGATATTTATTTTGACCAACATACAATACATTTTACCTGATAATAAAACCGACCATAAAATAAACTTGCAAAATGAATAGCAATCAAAGCATTTTTAACACCTCTCTCTCCCAAACTATTTAGATATTCTGTCAAAAAATACCTGCCGACATGCGCTAAACATTAATTTTCTAAGAACTATTCTCCACCTTAAAAATGCTGCCTAATGTACTTTCACAAATGTAATGTCATGAAGGTACCAAAAGCATGATAATTAATTTTCTGAGGTTTATTCTGCCACTTTTAAACACTTAATTACGTTGAAGCTGTTTTTGTCAGCGCTTTAATGACAGGCAAATGCTAGAAAAGTTCTTTGAAAAAGGAGATTAGCAATTTCTCATTTAACCCTTTCCGGCATGGGCAAAATCTGTATTAAAATGAGAAATTATCGACTGACACCGGAATTCACAAACGAATTTTTTAAATATTTTGAATTCCTTAATTTAAGCTTTTATTGTAAAAGCAAAATTTTACTCAAATATTACTGGTGCCGTTTGCAAGTTTGGAATTAAAATTAGGTATCCCAGACCGGGCACAGTGTGCCGGAAAGGGTTAAAGCATTGCGAGCAAAACTCCAAAACTAACTTGCACATCTTTAAAATAATTGGGAAAAATAGCTACGTTCACATGTTAGTTATTTACCTACTACAAAACAATTCGCTTTCTTTTAAAATGTTCTGCTGCGAATTTTAACAAACTTTATCCGAATAAATTTATTAAGTACATAATAAATATCTTGTGATTTCGTTTCCCATTTTTAAATTTCTTATTATGCTGTTTACATCACGATTTTAATGCGAAGTTGGCGTAAAAATAGCTACGTTCACATGTTAATTATTTACCTACTACAAAACAGTTAGTTTTCTTTTAAAATGTTCTGCTGTGAATTTTAACAAACTTTATCCGAATGAATTTATTAAGTACATAATAATAAATATATTTCGATTTAGTTTTCCATTTTTAAATTTCTAATTATGCTGTTTTCATCACGATTTTAATGCGGAGTTGGTGTATGTACATTTGAAAAACGTTGAATGAGGAAAATATTTGAAATGACAATCAAAAGCAGCAATCCATGTCAGCATTTTAATAAAAGAACGTATTTTCGGATAATTTATTCAATTTTTGTTCAGATAGATTTTAAACAGAATCTTTTGAATACGTTTAATGTATTTTCATAAATCTGTTTTAAATAGATAAATATTACGTATGAGAATTAATCTCGCGAAACTTCTTTATCCACATCAGACAATTAATTTACGTTACAAGTCGCTTTTTTCAAACGACTTGGAATTATGTTTGATAATTATAAAACATTTAGGGCGATTGTTTGAATTCTAAAGTAAATATGAAATTAATGGTGGATTTCGATGTAAACTACGTTTTTCTGTTAATGTTATATTCGTTATTATTTAAAATAGTTAGGAAATAGAAAATTAATTAATAATTGTCAGTTTAAAAAAGAAGAATATAATAATATTTTCGTGTTTACCCATTTTATTGTACATTTTAGAAAAATAACATAAAACTTTATTCTATGATAATAAAAATATTTGTTCCAAATTACACATTATAATAGGTAAAGTAAATTCTGGAAAAAATAGATTTTTCAATTAAAATAAAAAGTTTCTGATACTTTAATATACACTGGTGTCCAAAAGTTAAGCATAATTGGTAATTAAGTAATTATTTTTAAGTAATGAAAGAAATATGAATCGGAATTTGCTGAAACTCCAGGTGTGTAAACAAAATAGTACGCGTCACATATTTTCGCGAAGAGTTTTCCCCGAAATCGAACAGGGGACCGTCAACAAATTGAAAAAAAACGAAGATTTTTTGGATAACCCTGTCAAAACTAATGTAGCAAAAGCGTTCAAACTGCACATTGTGATTAATTGGCTTATTGTAATGCACTGTGTTAATTTTTACAAGGATAGCATGTATACTCGTAGAGAAATTAAGGTTTTTATAAAAACAGTCCTAAATTTTTCCAAGTTTTTTGCTTATAATTTGCAGAGTTCTTATTATAAAATAATGTTCTTTTCTGAAAATATGACAAACATCATTGTACACAATACCCTGTCATCAGAATTTAAAAATAATAAAAATTGTATGAAAAATGAGTATGTTTAGTAAATAGTTTTTCATTGCGCATGCATCAACGATATCAAAATGTCATTTACATATTGTGTTAGCTAAATGTATAGAACAACTTCTGTAAAAGTTTCAAAAACATAGCTGAAAATTCTGAAAATTTGAGCCTATAGAATCAACTTAAAATCCTTTATTCCCTAAATGAAGCAAAAAGATGAGGGGCTGTATCCATATTCCATTGTTTAGTGCCTACACAATATTGCACGTACAACTATATTTAGGTAAAACCCCTGATTTTTTTGCTTCCTTTAGGAATAACGGATTTTGAGTTGATTCTATAGGCTCCCATTTTCAGAATTTTCAAGCTATGTTTTTGAAACTTTTACAGAAGTTGCTCTTTACATTTAGCTAACACAATATGCAAATGACAATTTGATATCGTTGACGCATGCGCAATGAAAAATTATTTACTAAACATACTCATTTTTCATACAATTTTTATTATTTTTAAATTCTGATGACAGGGTATTGTGTACAATGATGTTTGTCATATTTTCAGAAAAGAACATTATTTTATAATAAGAACTCTGCAAATTATAAGCAAAAAACTTGGAAAAATTTAGGACTGTTTTTATAAAAACCTTAATTTGTCTACGAGTATACATGCTATCCTTGTAAAAATTAACACAGTACATTACAATAAGCCAATTAATCATAATGTGCAGTTTGAACGCTTTTGCTACATTAGTTTTGACAGGGTTATCCAAAAGACCTTCGTTCTTTTTCAATTTGTTGACGGTCCCCTGTTCGATTTCGGGGAAAACTCTTCGCGAAAATATGTGACGCGTACTATTTTGTTTACACACCTGGAATTTCAGCACATTCCGATTCATATTTCTTTCATTATTTAAAAATAATTACTTAATTACCAATTATGATTAACTTTTGGACACCAGTGTAGTTCTTAACTATAGTTTTATAAACATATTTTCTGGTCGATAGAATTTTCAGATTTTGCGTGCGGTTGCAGTAGCTAGAATGCTAATGTTTGTTTATGAATGATTTCCCTATTCTGTCATTTCTTCAGGTTTCGAAAAGTACGTCTAAATATGCTGGATCAAGGCTCAAAAAACCTACATGACCGACTTCAATGTTGCCAGACGGGCTACTTTTTAGGTGCGCTCGTAATTATATAAATGCCTAGCACCTATAGTTGTCGTTCTGTCCGTCCGTCTACCCGTCTGTCCGTCCGTCCGTCCATCCGCATATAACAAAGCAAAAACTTCACAACAGAATCATTTGAAATTTAAAATATATAAATATTAAACAATTTTGTCATTTCAAATTTTATGGAAATCGGATGCATAGATCAATTACAGGGGCAATCAAAATTATTCCGTTACATTACGGTCAATGGAGAAAAAAGTTTCAAATGCATTTTAATCGTTTGAAATTTAAAACATATAATTATTGCATAATTCTGTCGAGTCATTTCAATTGTTATGAAAATCGGATGCATAGATCAATTACAGGGACAATCAAAAGTGTTCCATTACATTACGGTCAACGGGAAAAAAGTTTCAAATGCATTTTAATGGTGTTACACTCATTCGAACATAATAGAATTGGCATGAATCTATGAAGTATGCACTAAAATATACATTCTGTACAATCTGTGACGCAAAGAATATTTATTATAAAATTACAGGACCACACAAAAGTATTCCACTACATAATGCTATACGGGAAACATTGTTATTACATAATTATTACATAATTTTGTCGAGTTATTTCAAATTTTATCAAAATCGGATGCACAGTTTAATTACAAGGACAATCAAAAGTATTCCGTTACATTACGGTCAATGGCGAAAATATTTAGAATGCATTTTAGTGGTGTTACACTCATTCGAACGCAATAAAATTGAGATGCATCTATAAAGTACATATTATAATATATATTTTGTATAATCTGTTGTACAAAGAACATTTGTTATTGATTTACAAGGCTACACAAAAGTATTCCATTATATAAAGGTATAAGAAGGACATTGCTTGGAGCAAATTTTAATTGTAATTTACTATTTACAATTTTATGAGATTGATATATGAGAATGATAATTTTTAAAACTTCATTATTGTACGAACGCAACTCATTTGCTACGCTTCATGTGCAATTTCCAATTTCTTTAAATTCAGATTGGCACAATTTTTTTGAACTGGTAAATTTCTTTGGTTAAATGGCATATTTATCTAACATAATTTTATCATTTAACACCTTCGCGACAGAAGTCTTTTACGAAAATTTTATTGTTTTTTCACCGGTTTTTAAAACCAGAAATTTATGCTTTATTAAATCCTAAAAATGCTCCGATTAAATAAGGTAAATTTTACAGTAAAATTTGAAGAAGGATTCTTAAGCCTTTTTACGGCAAGTATACGAGTCGGTCGCCAACTCATTTGCTACGCTTCATATGCAATTTTCAATTTGTTTAAATTCAGATTGGCACAATTTTTTTGAACTGGTAAATTTCGTTGGTTAAATGGCATATTTATCTAACATAATTTTATCATTTAACACCTTCGCGACAGAAGTCTTTTACGAAAATTTTATTGTTTTTTCACCGGTTTTTAAAACCAGAAATTTATGCTTTATTAAATCCTAAAAATGCTCCGATTAAATAAGGTAAATTTTACAGTAAAATTTGAAGAAGGATTCTTAAGCCTTTTTACGGCAAGTATACGAGTCGGTCGCCCCAGCAGGTTAACAGAAGTAGTACTCTTCAAAGAATGAAAAAAGTAAGTGATAATTATTTTTAAATTCGAAAACTTTTTTGTCATTTTTTAATGAAAATAGAAATTTTTATTTATAGAGTTTTGGTATTTCATTTTTAATATAAATTCGGATTTGTAATTAATTGACCCAATACGCATGCGTCCTACGAATGAACGGATTTTCTCCCTCTTTTTAGATGTTTGGGCAGAATTCGCGGATAACACGTTTGCTAGGAGTGCGGAAATTATATGATAAATGGTTCATTTTTAATAAAAAATGAAGGAACATTTTTTGAGAGACTGATAAACAAGCACTAGTACTGCTACAACACCGAAAAACAAGCCTCAATTAAACTATAAACAAAAAGACAAACATTTGCATATTTTTTAATGTAGTAAAACTATATCTTTTCTAAACTAAGCAATCTGAAATGTAAATAAATCTTTTAAAACCGGTTTTCTGCAATTTTCTAAATTTTGATTTAAAACGTGTTTCATCTCCATTTCCGATATTGACTTTGACAAAATATACATCGTAGTTATCTGATAATGAAATCGAAAAATATTTTTTTCAATATAATATTACTAAACAGGCTTTAAAAAGATGACAATCAAACAAAAAAGACCTTACGGCTCGTGCCCGGAGGAAAATGTTGCTTTTATATTTCTTAGTTTTAAAATTTTGCATGTTGTATTCGATGCTAGTTTTTCTCAAATTAAAAAGCTAAAATGCGACTAACCTATATGAAGATATTCGTCAATACTGAATTTGAATGAGAATTCAGCCAAAAGAATAAACTATTGCAGAGTTGGCATCATTTAAGGTTATTTACTTTTGCTCCCCAAATTTGGCGTTATTTTGTCTAGTGTCGACAAGCTGGGCAAGAATTTGAAGCTAACGTATATTTATTTTTATACATTTGCGCGGCAATGCATGGTGCAAATAGTCAATATGGAAAATGAAACTGGTCAATGAACTCAATAGAGACATTGGTATCTATTATGCATACAATCTCATCCAAATCAGTTTATGAACACGGGAGTTACAGCATAACCAAAGACAGATTGTTTCAAAATGCCAGCTATTGTAGAACTTTAAATTGTTATGTCTCAGCTATTTTTCAAAATAAAGACAAAAACAAAATACGCTTAGAAATCCTCGTGTTAATGTTAAACTCTTAAGAAAGAAGTTGTTTTCAGTTTTAATTTATTTGCACCCTTTTTATTTATTTATTTTCATATGGCTGCCATTAAAGCCGCCAACAAGATTGCAGTTGAAGCTGGTAAACGAACAAAGTTGACACATTGGTATGTATTATGCATACAATTAATATCATTCAGATTGGTTTATAAATACGAGAGTTATGAAAAAAATCAGATATATATATAGATAAATAGATAGGTAAGTCAACATTATGAGCAGGCATGTAGTGGAAGGTATACGGGAGTATACGCCGCATACCTTCTGGATTTTTTAAAGAAACACCGTATACCCTCTGATTCTCACGAAAGCTATAGTATACACACTCTAGGGTAATCTTTCTGCCTTGAGCGTATATCTTCTGTTTTTTTTTTACGACTACACCCCTGATTATGACGTAAGGTAGTTCTGGAGTCTGGCGATCCATGATCGGTGAAATGACACTAAAATTTTCTAGAAGTGCTTTCCTCCAGTCGGCTGCGATAACTAGCTTTTTACCTTATTCCCCGCATTAGCCGACATGCCGGAAAATATGAGCTCTCCAGTAGCGGCTCGTCAGGGAGTGCTGCATCAGATTTTTCTTACCACTAAAATTTAACAGAATCTTTTACCTTATTTATTCGCAAACTTTCATGATTAATCAAAGCTGAAATTTTTATACAATTTTGGTGGTGTGAAAAATTAGATGCAGCACCCCCTGACCGGCCGCTACTGGAGCTCTCTCTATAGTAGGATGGGCGGTTGATTTATTATGTGTTTTCCAAGTATACTTTTCATTTTTAGGAAAAAAATGTCATTACTTATTTAAACTAAGTTAAATAAGTATTGACGAATGAAAAATCGAGTTGTTTAGTAATAATGAATTTTGTATTTCTAATTGTTTCTCATTAAATAAAATCCCGGATTTCAGTTATTTTTCATTTTTTTAAATTGTCATATAAAATTAATGTTTTAATATCAGTTATGTACATATTTCCCTCTTTCAGGGCCTGATTATCAACGGGGCACTCTCCCACCAGAAAAAATAAATAGAAATTTTTTCCTTATTCATAATAGTAATTTTGACTCAAAAGGGCGTTTAAACAAGGCGAAAATTTCTATGTAATTTTACTGGGGAGAGAGTGCCCCGTTAGTAATCAGGCTCTGCCCTCTTTATATATTTAGATAATCATTATATTTTACTTATTTTATGCATAGTAAGAGTATTTCTGTTTATGTAATAATTTAACCCTTTCCGGCACATTGTGCCGGTCCTGCGATACCTAATTTTAATTCCAAACTTGCAAACGGCACCAATAATATTTTAGTAGAATTTTGCTTTTACAATAAAAGCTTAAATTAAGGGTTCCATAATATCTAAAAAATTCGTTTGTGAATTCCGGTGTCAATCGATAATTTCTCATATTGCTAACAGATTTTGCCCGTGCTAGAAAGGGTTAAGTGATGATATATTTCAGTGTTGCCAGTGGGCTATGTTTTTAAAATTCGGATTTGTTGATTGACACCACTTTTTTAAAACGGTAAAGTACCTTTTGTTTTCGCCTTAATTATCATGACAATGAATAAGCCACATTTTATCATATGTAAAAAATGGTGCGAATCAAGTATCTAAATTTAAAAAAAGTAGCCCATCTGGCAACATATATATTTCTACACTGTAAATCTCGTATGGGTACTGAGAAGAAAGCTTTGTTATAGGAGATGACTATTTTGAAGGATGGTATGGTAACTTTCGTTAATATTTCATCTACATTAATGCTACAGGTCTATTCACCGAACTTTAATGTCAGAGGTAGTATATATACCGTAATTTCCGGTGTATAATCTGCGGATCAAACAATCATTTTTCGACCCAGAAATTTTTTAATTAAACTGTAAATTATTAAATTGCTGAAGTTATTTGACTTCAACAATAAATAAAATTTCTGGGTCCAAACTGAATCGTTTGATCCGCGGATTATATGCCAAAAATTACGTTATACATATATATGTTTGTTTTGAGTTCTGCTTTACCTAAGGGAAAGTTAATTCCAATAAAAAAGGAAATGCTTAACCCTTTCCGGCACACTGTGCTCGGTCTGGAATATCTAATTTTAATTCTAAACTTGCAAACAGCACAAATATTTTAGTAAAATTTTGCTTTTACGATAAAAGCTTAAATTATGGAATTCAAAATATTTAAAAAATTCGTTTGTGAATTCCGGTGTCAGCCGATAATTTCTCATTTTAGTACAGATTTTGCACGTGCCAGAAATAGTTAAATTATGAGAAAAAATATCTTATAATATCTTAATCTCTGGCCTCCTGCTATTTTGTAGTATACTTTGCGGTCGAGAGAATTTTCAGATTTTGAGTGCAGTTGCGGTGCCCAGAATTCTAACATTAGTGCATCAATGAGCTCTCAGTCTAGTATTTATTTAGTTTTCGAAAAGTATGTCCAGATGTTCTGGAATCTGAATGTTACGGTTATTTATTGAAATGGTAACATTAATTACGTATATATGGGTGTGTAGGTGGCTAGGGAGAACGCTAGGATTTGAATTTGACGAGTTTGAAACGCGTCTGCCTTGAAGGTACTGTAAGTTTGGGTTGTGAAATGTTACCTAATGTGTTTTCGCACATCTGTATTGAAATAATGTATTGATTGAATCAGAGTAAATCTCCTGAACTTTATTTTCATCAAAACATTAATTACATCCTATGTCGTTTTAATCAATCAAGAAAATTAAAGAAATATAAGCAAGTTTTAGAAGATTGCACTGAATTGTCAAAGATTTGAGACGCTGATTACCAAGAAATTTCTAATGGTGTAGACTCTCCAGAAATACGGCTCTCTACCCCTTCCTGGAGGGAAGGAAGCCTATGAGGAGAAGTGATGTTTTTGTTAAATAAAACTCCAGGTATAGATTTATAAAACAAGCTTACAGAAGCTCACATGAACTGCATTGACGTAGAAGAACCTACTATATTGATGCAGCTTACGCGCTGTGCCGTCGAAACGAAATATTCCAAATCAGAGAACACGAATGTGGCGTTATCGCTTATCGATCGACTTGTCACTAATGTTAGAATTCACACCGGGAAACTTTTAATAGTGGTTTTATTACACTATTTATGGACTAACAAGTATCTTGTAAAATAATATTTACTGAAACTTAATTATGCGAATTTGGAATCCTTAAATAAAGCTTCAGTCAGGTTCGGAATGGCAGATTATTGCTTATTTTTTTATTGGGGAATTCGAAGGTCTTACCAGTAATTTTAATTAGTTATTATTGCTTTATAAAATGATAGATATTCCGCAAATAAAATAAAGGAAAATACTAATCAGAATTTTCCGAGAGCAATTTAAACACTTGTGAGAAGTTTATCCCCACCAGTAAAATTTTACTGCAAAATTTGCCTCATTTAATTGGAGCAGTTTCTCAATTTAGAAAGCACAATTTCTGTTTTTAAAAACCGGTAACAAAGCATAAAAAATTTCGTAAAAAGCTCCCGTCCGGAAGGGGTTAAGAATTTCGATGGCAGCTGCTGTGCAGGAAATAATATTGGTGCACATCACTAAATCCCAATAGATTTCCTTGATGAACATCAAGACATGCATTATCACACGTGTTGTTTCGCAAGGCAAATTTGCCAATTCTAGGCGAGATACTTAAAGCATTACTCTCGGCTTTAAATTCGGACCATACAAAACTAGGGAGCAACTGACAGTTCAAAGCAAGGGTTGATATATTTATCATTGAACTAAGTATAAAAGGATACAGAAAAATCCTCGAAATCGGGAAGCTTTAATAATAACTGTTTTTGCAGTGGCTTATTACCGCTTTGGGAAATTTTCGCTAGCAAATTTAAATTGAAATTTTCTTTCACAAAAAAATTGTTATCATATTCATTGTTACTGGTGGAAGTTTACTTCCCTGTCCCTTCTTTTCTGCCTTGTAGTGACAACATTCTCTTAATGCCAGTTAAAGATATAAAATTCCAGGCCATCTTTCTCAAAAGAAAATGAATAAAAATGTTTACCATACTTGTTATAAAAATTTTGCATAAAGAAGCCTCTAAAAAAACATTAATTTTGTTTTCGAAATTTAATAATGGAAATTTGCTACGGCGGTGATTAGAAACCGTTCGTCGGATGCACAGAGTACGTAACAGAGCCTCGACTTGAAAAGAACGCCCTCAGTGGATCACTTAAAAACTAAACCATCGCGTTGGCGATTTTTATCCTCGTGATTTCTGTTTAACTGTAACCCTATTCTGGTTTGGCGCTTCTTGCTGAATGCTGATTTGATTATCTTTGCACACGTGCTTATGCTATTTGATCTTAGATTTCCGCGCTTATATTGATTCGTAATTATTACTGTTATTATTCTTGAATTTTCAAGTTTAAATTATTAGGTCGTTATGTTACGAAGAGACACATGTATTGTTTGCAAGACGAATACGTCGAAGTTATTTCATATTAAAATAATTCTTTCATAAATTTCAAAACAAGAAGCAGCAAGCCGTCGCTGTATTTTTTTTCTTTTTTCTTTTATCATTTGTCGCAAAGGAAGCGATGTTTCGCCGAATTAGCAACCTCTCTTATGTTATGATCGTAGTTTCAGAGTCATCCGCTCGTCTCGCTATTGTCTATGCGTAATCCCATGTTAAACAAGTTGCCATTACAGTGTATGAAAGTTGATTCTCTGTTACTACTCTGTGGTCGGATGTAGCATAAAATTGTCCATCATGTAACAAGCTCCTGTGGTACTTCACTCGCAATGTTAGACTATATGCCATAAGTCTTCCCACTTTTACTCATAACGTCATTGTACAATTATAAGCAACAGAGAACTACATACTAAAAAAATTGGAAACTGCTGTTAACAGTTTCGCTTCTTGACATCCGTCTCAACACAAAGAAAAGGAACGCTACAAAAATCGTTACCAACTAATATTTACTAAATAGAATTTAAACTTTTTCTGGTGCAATGTTCAAAGCATTTAAAATTAATTTTTCTAATTTGAAATCATACACAAAGGTTGCCACACGCGATTTTTTTTTAAATTCCAACTTGTACCACTCTATCTTAACAGAGATATTTTACAGATACTTTGACAACATCTGCAAGAAGAATAAAGTTGAAATTTTGTATTAGAAAAATACTGGTGTGAACTGAATAGAAAAATAGTAGCCTGTGGCAGCCCTGTACACATTACAATGTTGGTGATAAGACGCTCATTCAGAAATTTTCTCTGGAATAGACGATTACTGGCTTCCAGCGCCTTTCAAAATAAGTCAACGTCACATGTAAAATAAAATTGTCTATTATGTAACAAGCTCCTGAGGTACTTCCATGAAACTATTAACCTTCCTTCCCTGTTCAAATTTTACTCAATCTTGATAAAAACATCTCATACCAGAATTGTTATTTAAAACATTTTAATATATTTAATTGACTTATTTCTCTGAATCTATTATTTAACTTTCCTTATAAAAAAAGTTCTGGTTCGAATCGTATAAAACAAATTATAGTTATGGGTCGATTAGACCCATTCAGGGTAGGAAGGTTAAGAAAAATTAACGGACATAATTTTTAAATAGTGAAGCTTCAACTGTAACTGTTTTTGTAAGGGCTCATTGCCACCGCGGAAAACTATCCCCATGAACTTAGAAGGAAAATTTCTCTTTATTTAAAAACCTCAATATGAGGAAATTTCAATCAAAAATAATGTCAAAAACTTATATTCCCTTTTATTGGTAGAGGTTTACCTCGGTGGTGGTAGTTCCGCCACATTGTGACAACCGAGACAAACTATTGTGTGTGTTAGTGAAAAGATTATAATATTTTTGCAAACTGACACCAGTAAAAATAAACAAAATTTCCCCCCCCCCACATTTGTGAGTGCAATTTAGACGCTTAAATTAGGTGAAATTTTTCTCCGGAAGTTATTGGAAGTTGCTAATATGATTTAAAAAAAAGAGCTTTCATGTTGTGACAACCTCCTCAGTTACTTCACTCGCAACTGCTAGAAATGCAGTCTCCTCCTCTTTAGGCACGGTGCACACGTTCGGTTTTTCAAGCTCCGGCGCCGTTGCCATGCCGCAATTACGGCGTAGAATACAAAGGAAACAGGTATGGCATGCAGACATACCTCCGGCGCCGTTGCGGCGACGTACGTCCATCTTGCGCTCGTTTTTCCAAGCTTTTCCCCCTCCACACCACAGCGGCGCCGCACATGCGATTCCGGTTCCTTAGTACCTTGTTGCCTACTGAGCGCTGCACACGTCCGGTAAAATACGCAAATACGACAAGGATGGTGGACGTAGAAAACGTTGATATTGAACTTTCCATCGATCAAGATAAGATACGCAAAAATAATCCGCTCTCTAGAATAGACGTCTGATTCGACGATCTGATTCTTACTGTCGCAGCTGGAAAAATCGGACATGTGCATCACGTGTTGCGGGAACGCAGCGGCGCCGGAACTTGAAAAACCGGACGTGTGCACCGGGCCTTATTCGTAACTCCATTGGTACATCACTAGCACTTCGTAGACTGTATGCCATGAGTATCTCTGCTCTTGTAAGCAACATAAAACTACATATGAAAATAACTCGGAACTGCTGTCAGCAGCTTCGTTTCTTGACAATTGTGCCAGTACTTAAAAAAATGGATGTTGCAAGTATTTGTTACCAACTGGTATTTACTAAATATAATTTAAACTTTTTCTGGAGCGAGCATTTAAAAATATCTTATCTAATTTGAAATAATACACGTTAGAAGCTGGTGATAAAACGCTCATTCAGAAATTTTCTCTGAAATAGATTACTTCAGGCTTCCAGCGTCTTCAAAAATAAGTCAACGTCACTTGCATACGATATCACACAAGATATCTAGTGCGACTGGTTATCACACTAGAGAACTGGAGAGACATATGCTTTTGTATAATAATATGACATGCATGACAATAATATGACTATAACATTCAATTACGTGCGATACCTTTCTTCCGAGCTTCTGTATAATATCTATACTAATGAAATGCAACTAATGCTGTCATCGAATTAATTTAATTTTTTTGTGATATAAGAGCTTTATTGGATATAATTAAAAAAAAAGCATTGCGTATAAAAGTTTGAAAATTGGTATTTTTTTACAAATAGAATTGTTTGATAAACGCGCTGAATCAGACAGTTTTTAAATCTAAAAATTATCTTATGGTATATTTAATGTTGAAGTTGGTATGTAAAAATTTTTTTAAAGAAAAGATGATTAACAGTGCTAATTTACAGTGAATTTCCAGAAATGAATTCAAGAAAAAAGATTTTCAAGCGATCAAATTATAATATACAACTGACTTCACGCATATTTATATTTATAGCATGTCATATTTCAAAAATCTTTCGGAAAAATAATACAAAATAACTGACATTAAAATTCTGCAGAGAACATTTAAGAATGATTGTTTGTTCTTGAGACATTATTTGTAATTAATGGATAGTTAAAAATACTTCTGTTAAAATATTTAAATATTTATTATTTTTTAAACAAAATAAACTTATGACTATTATTAACGTAATTTGTAATGAAAAGCGTGACATTTAATATTTATAACAAACATTTCTGAGCCTATTTGGGAATATCTTTAGATTTATTTTCCATGCATTATGTCTGGAAGCATGTGTCTGACTTATGTAAAACGTGCAAGTTTAATAATTATTTTTTCTGCGATGAACTTATTACAGAAAAGATTTAACATTTTATGAAGATAACTTATAGATATGAATTTTTGCTTATGCTTGTCAGACTTTTGAAATGTTATTTATAAGTTATAAATAATTTATAATTATAATCATAAGAATAGATAAATATTTAAAAACATTTTTTAAAAATATAGAGCAGTGTGTGCATAAGTTGCAGGTTTAAAATGTCTCGTATATTTTTAGGATTTCGTATATTATAAATAAATTCATTTCGGGTTTCAAAGTATGAATTTGTAATTCTTGAATATCTGATCAAATATATTTTTATCTTTCTTTCAAAAATCGAATTGCATATTTAATTTATGTCTAATTTTGCTTTCCGTAATTTATTTTATAGTGCAAAATAGTTGTTAAAATAATTTGTAATTAATAATAATATTGATTTATTATAACTTAATAAATATTTGTTTAAAATATTTTGTAAAACAAAAAAATTTATTTATCATTGTCAATTTAAAAAACGTAGAATAAAATAATTTAATTGCCTTTACATATATTATATTTATTCATAAAAATAACGCATAATGCTCTTTAATTATTGGTGCTACTTTTAAATTAGGCTATTTTCTTCGCCATGTAAAAGCTCGAAATTTTTTTTTTTTGGAAATAGATAAAAACTGTAATACTGGAACATTAGAATTTATTAAAACATTTTTCCATAAATATTATCTTTATTTCTTTTTCAAGATTTTGCCACTGATTAAGCCCTTGAATACAAGCGACCAATATACGCGCCACTTTAGGTGCTTGAAATCTCTGATTAATATTACCAGTTATTTTTTATTTTACTGTTTACTTTATTCAATCGGATATTTTTAGCGAGTTGACCCTAGAAAATTTTCTGTTTCGAAAAACCGGTAGTGAAAGTTTAAAAACAAAGCAAAGTGATTAATTTAAATGCTTAAGTCGCACAGGAGTTAAACATCGTAAATGAAATGAGGATTTTCAAATTATTAATTTCTAATACATAAGTGTATTCATTTTGGAAATTATGAAAATACTAGCTGTTACCCGTGACTTCGTTCACATAAAGAAGAATAAATTCAACAATCAAGCAAAAGATTTCGATGATTAAATGCATGTGTAACCCGTAAAGCATGGTGACGTCACTGCAACGTCGTTGTGAAGTCACATTGTGACTTTGTGACCATCGTTTGTCGATGTGAAGTCAGAGTGACTAAAATGTGAAGTCATTATGGCCGTTTTAGAGCTCTTTTGTGACGTTTCAGAAAGTGGTCACAATGTGACAAATTTGTGAAAAATGTGTCATTTGTGACTAATTTGAGATTAACATTGTGACGAAACTGTGACAAAAGGGACGATATTTAAATTGCCAGAAACATGTTTTTTAAAGTAAATAACATGTTTTGAAGGATATTTATAAATTTCTAAAGATTTTTAAGAAAGTCACATCTCAGTCACAATGTGACGTCACTGAGAGGTGGCATTTTGGTCACAGATGTGATGTGACCAAAGTGACTCACAGTGACGTCACTGTGACCATGCATGCTATTAGGGTAATTAACCTTTTATCATGTTTTATAGTAGAAATGTTTTTGATGATCTTGTTTTTTTATTATTTTATATATAGGGGATTATTTAAATTTCTTTCGTGAGCTCCAAAAATTCATACTCATTTTCTAAGATTAAATGATGAATAAAATTACATTTCTGTTTTTCTAATTTTCTAATTTATGTTTATTCTATTTTATATTTAATCCGTTCATGAATATCCATTTATGTTTTTGTGTCAATATTACAGGGTAGCGAGTGTTCAGGGAAAAACACTGTCAAAAAAAGTGGAAACTTCCAGTATTGTTTTCCAACATTCCGCTATCTTAAATAATCAGTGACCAAATGCAGAGCTGCCGGTATGGCCTTTCTTCTTTCCTTTCGGAAATTCCGAAATCAGGCAAAAATGTTCTGATAGAACAATTTTTACTTTAAGTAAGCATGCTACTTTAAATAATCATGTTACTTTAAGTAAATTCCATTAACCCTTTCCGGCGCAGACAAATTCCGTTCGTAAAATGAGAAATTGTTGACTGACACCGGGATTTACAAAAGACTTTTTTAGAAATTAAGAATTCCCTGATTTAAGCTGTCATTGTAAAAGTAGAATTTTACTAAAATATTATTGGTGCCGTTTGTAAGTTTGGAATTAAAATTAGGTGTTGTCGGAGTGGTAGCACTGCGCCGGAAAGGGTTAAGCAAAACTAAAAATACTTTCAACATATTTTGCATATTTAACCCTTTGGGGAAGAGCGACACGTATACGTACCGCAAAAAGGCTTTAGAATCCTTGTTTATTCCCACCGGTAAAATTATACTGTAAAAATTTTCTTATTCAATCGAAAATTTTCTCGATTTAAAAAGAAACAAATTTCTGTGTTTTAAAAACCGGTGACAAAACATTAAAAATTCCGAGAAAGGATGTTAAATTACAGCTCATGAGTAATATATTTAAAACATTACTTTCTCCATTGATTTTGGATCACACAAAACTGGAGACAAACTGAGAAACAAGATTAAATCAAAGGCGTATGGCTTTTCCACTTGACAAGTTGTTTTCTTTTCTTTATATTATTTAAGAATCTTGATTTTTATCCTCTTTTTGAAATGGTAAATTTTTCCTTATTTAACGATATAATAACCCTCTCCGGTACAGACAAAAATTCTTTTCCTAAAAGAAGAAATTATTGACTGACACCGGAATTCAGAAACGACTTTTTTTTTAATTAAAAATTTCTTAATTCAAGCTTTTACTGTAAAACGAAAACTTCATTTAAATATTATTGGCGCCATTCGCAAATTTGTAATTAACCCGTTCGCGACGGGAGCCTTTTACGAAATTTTTAATGCTTTGTCACCGGTTTTAAAATACAGAAATTTGTTTCTTATAAAATCGAAAAAATGCTCCGATTGAAAAAGGCAAATTCTGCAGTATGATTTTACCGGTGGGTATAAACAAGGATTCTTAAGCCTTTTTGCGGCATGTATACGTGTCGCTCGTCCCCAAGGGGTTAAAAATAGAACTGCGTAGACTGGGACCACTGTGAAGGAAAGGATTAAATAAGCTGAATATAAGAAAAATTTTAACAGTTGAAAGAAGTGGTGCCTATCAATAAATCTAAATTATAAAAAGTAGCCTTCTTACCACACGAAATGCACACATACTATATGAAAGCAATGGGAAACTCAAATAAAATATTCGAAGCTGCATTCAGCAGCTTCGCTTGATAGAAGAAACAACTCTAAGTTCCAAGTTGACATATTGCGTGTACTTTTATTTAAAAAGAAATCTTAAACATTTGCTGGTGGGAGTGTTTTATTTTTTAAAAAAACACGGTGCAACTTTAACATTATAAACACTGTGCCTCAAATAATAATGCGCTCAATTCGGAAATTGTTTTACAGGGCTCGTACGCATCAAAAACTTTAAAGCACTGTTTTATCAATATTTTTGGATTTCATTTGATAAAGAAATTTTTGCCTTATTCAACGCGTTCAGGGCCACGTCAGTCACCTGTGAATGACACTGAACATCCTTTTTGGCATCGGTGACTGACGATCGTATGATATAAAGCTAAAAAAAATATTTTCTTTCAAGTAATTACTGAAACATTAATTCAAATTTACTTAACTTTTATTTACTACATGATTATGCTTTCTAAATAATTATACTATCTTAATAATCGTTCAAAACTATATATGACGACCTCAGAAGCCAAGGGGTACAAGTGACGAAATTTCGATTTGGAGTAAATTGAGTTTAAAGATAATTGATGTTAAATTGGAACATCAATAACAATTGACTAAATTGAAATAGGAAATTTCTGCTTGGTGCATTCTGGTATTTGAACTCTTATTTCAATAACTGTTAAAAAAAATAGAGTACAATTTTCTTTAAATGTATAATTAATAAATATTGTTTGTTTTTCGAAAAAAGTGGTTTGTCTCTATAATTTAGCAAGTAATAGGAAAATCACCTATATTTCTTTACCTGAAATGAGAAAAGCATATTTTCAGGTCGTCTGTGTATTTACTTTATTTTTTTCAATTATACCCCTTGGCTTCTGGGGCCCTCATTTATATTTCCTTTACTTTCGGAATCAGTGATCATGGTTCTCAACGTGTTATTAAAAAAAAATTATATCTTCAGATATAGAGACCGGTACTTTACGAAATTTCTGTTCTAAAACACCTAAAATCCCCTGAATCCTGAATGGGTACGAACGCTGAATTACTTCGATCCAACGGTTCCAAAAATGTGCAACGATATATGTATATGGTCGAGGACCACAGTGGAGAAATTTATGCTTTGTATAACAAATTATTTATAACATGCGACAATTTTGCCACACCTTTCTTCTCAACTCGTGTATTATATTACTGTATTTTATCAATCTTTTATGATCAGCGGACTTTCTTGTCTAATATTAAAAAAATAATAATGCATGTAAGGATACGGAAATTGGTAGCACTATAGAGAAACGCTCCCCAAACACGCAGAAGTAAGCATTTTATTATACATAATCTTTGAAGTATTTTAAGAAGTATTTGATGTTAAAATCGGTAAAAATGTTTCGGTTTAAAATGTTTTATACGAAAAAAACTATGAATATTAATGAAATCATCATTTTCTTGGACATGCTTGATAAACTTATGGCATGCAGAGTGCAATTATTCCTATTTTTTTAATTAGACTTTTTTCAATGTATTATTTATGATTTTTTTTACATTAAAAAAATCACTATTTCAATGGAGATTTATTTCAAATTTTGAAAACAAACATTTGTTTACATTACTGTCAAATTGTAAAACAATTTGAAAAATATTATGTTTCCTAATATTTCAAATTTTAATTGCTTAAAAAGCGTAATGTGGCATTTTGGAATTAAAATAAAGTGAGATAAGTTTTATCCTACCACCCTTCAAGGGGTTACCCTTTCCGGCACACTGTGCCCGGTCTGGGATACCTAATTTTAATTCCAAACTTGCAAACGGCACCAGTAATATTTTACTAAAATTTTGCTTTTACAATTAAAGCTTAAATTGGGGGTTTCAAAATATCTAAAAAATTCGTTTGAGAATTCCGGTGTCAGTCGATGAGATTATTACAGATTTTTCCTGTGCCGAAAAGGGTTAAAAAGCAGCGCGAAGTAACATTATACAACAGAACTTTCCTGTGGACCCAATATTTTACAGCTGCACTGTTATTTCCTTTTTTGAAAAACCCTATCTGTTTCAAATATGCATGACTAAAAAAAGACTTCATTATTTGTTTTTTAACAAAATATACTGTAGAGAATTTCACATATTGCCTTGCTATTGACATCTATGGATTTGAACATTTATTTTTGCATAGAGAAACTTCTCTGTTTTATAACTTTTTTTATTTTCTATATTTTTTTCTTGTTTCGGACAAAGTTAAACCTTTTTAGTTCTATAGACCCAAATATCACTAAAAACATAGAACTTACCAGTGGTGTAGTCTTAAAAAACAGAGAGTGTATGCTCTAAGCAGAGGGGTATACTCTCAAGGTAGAGGGTAATGGCCTATACCAGAGTTTCTCAAAGTGTGCTCCGCGGACACCTTGAGGCTCCGCCTGAACTTTCTATGGGCTCCGCGGGGTTCCAGGTAAATAAACAAAACATAAAAGACAGAAATAAGCATATTGCAAATGAAATATTTTTAAAAATATGTAGGAATTTGTGTAATTGTATGTGTGTGTCAGAAATAAATGTATCTATAACTAGGTTGAAAAGACATTAATACACTTCGAAGCCATTGATCCATTTGTATTATAGATGTATCTGTTTTCTGTATAATATTTTTGGCTTGAATATATTTTTTTTGTTTCTGCATTTAATTTGTGTAAAAATTCGATTTAGCACGTTCGCTGCCAAATCTGAAATTCAACAGTACTGAGACTACGAGTAATCTCGTAGTTGGCAGCGAGCGTGTTAAAATAAGTGACAAAAAAAGTATTCTCAATCGAATGCACAACGTGAACATCGAAACAGAAAGGAAAAACAGTTTTGTTTTTAGGAATTCCGCCTATTCATATGTTTATAGTTAATAATTTTGCTTAGTAACAAGGCTCTAATGTCCTCATGAGGTACGCGTGTCTCACATTGTTTATATTCTTTCACTTCACTCTTTAAAATGAGTCATTTTTTACTCCATTACTTGTTATATTTACTGAGAAATGTGTTAGTTAAGTTTTGATTGTTTCAATGATAAAGTTATAAATGGTTTTAACTTTTCTTTCATATTTTTATTTAAGTGATTTAATATCAAATTCCTTGTTCTATTTCAGTTCTATTTCAATTTAAAACTGCTTTAAATTTTACGCTGCAGCTAGGAAATAAATATTTATTTTCATTTTCACAATTGTTTTGGCTGTAAATTTTATTTCAGAGTTATTTATTTACTAACTGTTAGTTCTGTTTTTTATATAAATTAAAATTCTTTAATCTGTTTATGTTATTTCTACAGTTAAATTTTCTATATTGTTTTTCATTGCACAACAATGTCTGCCGATTCAAACGCCCCTTTTTTGTAAAACTTGTATCATTTAATAAGCTCCTTATTAGATTCCTTTAATATTTATAAGCTGTGTATATAGTTTTTTTTTCTTTTCGTAACTTTAATTGCTTTAATCAGTTTACTTTATTTTTATATTTACTTAGTTATTTAAATTCTCTATGCTGTTTTACATAATTGTACTGAATTTTATGTATAATGTATAATTTTATATATAATAGCAATGTATATTGCTGAAAACGCATTTTTTAAGCATCTTGTATCCCTTTTACACATCTTTAAAATTTTCTTTTAATTGGTCTCTTCCCTTTTTTCAATCTGTAGCAATTCAACCCTTTCCGTCACGGGCAAAATCTGTTAGTAAATAGAGAAATTATCGACTGACACCGGAATTCACAAACGAATTTTTTAAATATTTTGAAATCATCAATTTAAGCTTTTAACGTAAAAGCAAAATATTACTGGTGTCGTTTGCAAGTTTGGAATTAAAATTAGGTATCCGAGACCGGGCACAGTGTACCGGAAAGGGTTATATATATATATATATATATATATATTGTTTCTTTACATTTGTCATCATACGGAGAATTTGAAATTTTCTGAGCTCCACCCCTTACTTAGACATTTTGTAAATGGATACTCGCCCTGATATAAATTTAATCCCACCCATATATCTCGTTTTATAAATAGTAGTATTAGTTTTTCTACTAGTTGAAGTTTGTTTAACATGTATATTTTTTAACTGCATACCTGTTTTGAGGCAAAAACAATGACGAATGAAAGTTCCTTTCAAAACTATAATTAATTGCCAAAAATTTTAAATAAAATATCCAAAAAAGTGAACAATGCTGCACCTAACAATACAGCTTGTAGATTTTGCCCCGTCCACTTTAACACTAAAACGATGACCTGCTTCTAAATGTACTTTTTTTAAATAATTCAAAAAAAAAAAAAAAGCTGAGAGGCGATTTATTTTTGTTGCATATTTGGAAGTACTAGAAACTTAAAGAAGAGCGAAAATATATTCCATAATCGCATCGTTTTATTACGTGAGGAGGGAATAGTGAAAACGTGTTACATAATTACTCATGCATTACTGGAACTACGCATTTTTATTTTCCCAAGTAGCCTATTGGAATTACACGGAAGTATCTCTCTACAAACAAAAAACTGTACAATTTACCTTTTTTTTTATCTGTGTGTGTGGTTTCCGCCATAAATAGTAATTGTTTTATGGACGCCCCAATGCAATGCATAATCCAAACATAGTTACCCTTTTGAACTTTAATTCTGAGATCATACTGTAAATCCCAAAAGAATATTTTTTATTTTAAAAATGGATATCATTAACCCTTAACAGTGTTGGTTGAACATCGCTCGAGTAAAAATGAGTTTGTTTTTTTCGGTACTAATAGCTATCAGAAATATATGATTAGAGATTAAATGATAGAGAATTTGATTTTTAAATTCTCTAGTATGAATTAAGAATTTCTGTATCAGGAAAAAACCAAACAGAACCTTGGTCAAATGTTGGAAATTACTGCCTCGTATTTTATCCAGTAGATTTTCCCCTGTTCCATAAAAGAAACATTAATTTGTGAACACATAGAGTATAGCGGGTTCAGGGGCTCCGCCTTAGAAATTCTTTTCAAAAAGGATTTCGCGAACCCAAAAGTTTGTGAACCACTGGCCTAGACTATATATACTATAGCTTTCTAAAGAATCAGAGAGTATACGATCTTCCTTTAAAAAAATCTAGAAGGTACACGGCGTATATCCCGTATACCATCCACTATACAGGGTGTTTCGCAACCAGACCGACAAACTTTGAGGAGTGATAGAAAACATGCAGACAAACATTATTAAATAGGAAACCATGGGGCGCAAACGTCTTCTGTAGGAGCTAAGGGCCATTAAAGTTTAAGGTCCAAAACTTCAAACGCTGGTAAAAAACTGAAAAAAGGGTCGATTCGTTTGCGGTTTTCGCTAAAATCATTCTCTAAATCACGAATTTTTTATAAAAAAAATTAAAGGATACGCTCAGAAATTGTCGATAGAGGGCGCTTTAGACTTTAGAGTAATGAACAAATACTTTTTACTTCTTTTGTGCATGGGGTTGAAATTGCTCTAAAGTTTAGACGTTAACTTAAATTTTAAGCCCAAAATCGGATACATGGGGATCGGTTAACTAACGAAAATTAAACTGTGAACCGAGGGGGAGATTTTAAACGCTCATTAACATTGAAGGACTAATCGATTTTGTTGCGGTTTGCGTGGAGGTTATGCCCTTGGTAATTATTTTATTCGAAATGACGTTCAGCTTTGTGTCCTCATTTTTTGATAGAGGGCGCTTCCGACACATCCCGACATTTCAATGGTATTACTCCTGGGTGTTTTACTACCAGACCACCATACTTCCAGGAAGTGTTAAGGATGCAAAAAAGATTCGGAATCACATAGAAATGTAATGTTGAAAATGCCTTTTTTGCGAGTTATGGTTAAAAGAAACAGAGAAAAAAGGAACAGAAATAAGCAGAGAAACAGCAACATGTTAAAGTGACAGAACAGAGTTTATTTAAGGTTTTACTGCAAAAGGTGTTCGAAATTGCGACCAGAAGTAGTACGGCAAGCTTAACAGCGACAGTAGATTGCGCTGCGATTTCCTTGCGATAGATGGCGCTAAACGGTATTGCGCGTGAAAACCGATCACCCTGTATTGATCATTCCCGAACCGGTTCCAGAGGTAGTATAATGGAGTATTCGAATTATAAACTGGTCAACATGTTGCTCGTATATGGACCTGCGGAATTTAACGGACGCGCCGTTTTGAGACTGAACAAGGAGCGTTTTCCACATAGGCATGCACCCCGTATACGACTTTTTCAAGTGTGAACAGTGGGCTTCGTGAAACTGGTTGTATGAGCTTCTTCTGCTGGGGTCAAATGAAAAATTGGGTGTATGAGACTCGTCTACCTTCAGTTAAAGACTTTGCAGCTCGTATTTCTGAAGATATTTCTGCCAGAAATCTATCAAAGTTGAGCAGAATCTTTCAAAACGTGAGGAATTCTATGCGACGCCGATGTCAAGCATACCGGACTACTTCGGGTCATAATTACGAACACCTTTTGTAGTAAAACATTTAAATAAATACTTTTCAATCACTTTTGACGTGTTGCTGTTTCTCTGCTTGTTTCTGTTCCTTTTTCCTCTGCTCCTTTTAACCATAACTCGCAAAAAGGCATTATCAACGTTACATTCCTATGTGATTCCGAGTCATTTTTGAATCCCTAACACTTCCTGGAAGTATGATGGTCTGGTAGTAAAACACCCAGGAGTAATGCCATTGAAATGTCGGAGATGTGTCGAAAGCGCCCTCTATCAAAAAATGAGGACACAAAGCTGAACGTCATTTCGAATAAAATAATTACCAAGGTCATGAGCTCCACGCAAACCGCAACAAAATCGATTAGTTTGTCCAATGTTAATGAGCGTTTGAAATTTCCCCCTCGGTTCACAGTTTAATTTTCGCTAGTTATCCGATCGCCATGTATCCGATTTTGGGCTTAAAATTTAAGTTAACGTCTAAACTTTAGAACAATTCCAACCTCATGCATAAAAGAACGGTAAAAAGTATTTGTTTGTTGCTGTAAAGTCTAAAGCGCCCTCTATCGGCAATTTCTGAACGTATTCTTTAAATTTATTTTATAAAAAATTCGTGATTTAGAGAATGATTTTAGCGAAAACCGCAAACGAATCGACCCTTTTTTCAGTTTTTTACCAGCGTTTGAAGTTTTGGACCTTAAACTTTAATGGTACATAGCTCCTACAGAAGACGTTTGCGCCCCATGGTTTCCTATTTAATAATGTTTGTCTGCATGTCTACTATCACTCCTCAAAGTTTGTCGGTCTGGTAGCGAAATACCCTGTATAACTAGAGCTTTCGGGAACAATGTACTGTACATATAGGCAACCCTATACTGAATTGATACTGTAATTTCTTGCGCATGCGTGTAGCTCAGATGATTTTACTTCCTACCAGAATTTGTCTAAAAAAATAAAACTTACTTTTGTTTAGCATTTATTTTATCGCCTTTTTTAAATAAAATTTCAGGTATTAGAAAGACTTAACCAAACCGCGGCGCATATGCGAGAAACTTCAGTAGGTAATTTCCTGGCATTTCTTTTTCCCCTTTGAAACATTTAACACATTCGCGGTTGGCCAACGTTAAGAGGCCACTCACGCTCCAGCGCGTGATGTGGGGTGATGTCAAATAGCCAGTCACGCGCTAGCGCGGGAAAATCTTTCACTGATTCTTTGTTTGTGTTGTGTGGCTTCTGAGAAAAACCCACTTCTACAGTGCGGCATTAACTATCATCACATTCTCACGTAAGCAGGAGCGAACGTGTTAACAACGTTTGAATATATTTTTGTAATAGCTTTAACGTCAGATGAATATTTGAAAAGTTACGTAAGAAAAGTAGAATAACATTTACTAGTTTCTTCTTACTTTGAATATTTCAAGCAAAAGTGCAAGACAAGATTTCACGTCTAACGCATTAAAGATTATTAGCAAATTTAATTGTTTCAAACACATGCTAATTACTATCTTTATTAGAATAAATAACCTTTCGTCAAAAACTTTGCTATGAAACTTAATAAAGTTCAACTTAATGAATTTACTAAGTGTATGATAATTAATATTCCAATATTTCTTTTTCTATTTTTGAAATTCTAATTATGTTGTTTTTATTAAAGTTTGGTGTAAATTAAATGGAAGCGCACTTTTAAAACGTAGAATTATGCTTAGCATTTATTTTATTTCCTTTTATAAATAAAATTTCAGGTATTAGAAAGATTTAACTAAGACGCAATTCATATGGGGAAAAACAGCAATTAATTTTCTGACATTTCTTTTTCCACTTTGAAACATTTAACTACGTTTGAAGGTATTTTTGCCATGTCAGATGAATGTTAGAAAAGTTATATAAGAAAAATAGAGTAATATTTACTTTGAAATTTAACTAATTCTAATTATGCTGTTTTCATTAACTATTTAGTGTAAATTTAATGGAAGCACCTTTTTAAAATGTAGAATAATTAATTTGATTAAAGTAACGTTTAAACTCTGTAATACATGAAACATTTGAATGTGAAAACGAATTTTTCGATGATAAATTTATTTCCGTTTTACAGAATTTTTCATCTTTTATTTTTTTTATCCTTTGTTGTATGATGTATTTTCATGAGTCTCTTTTGAATGAATTGATTGAATGCAGGAAAATTTTAATCTCCCGAAACTTCTTTATACACATCCCTCCATGTCGTTTTAATCAAGCAAGAATGCCAGAGAAATGTAATAACGCAATGTGACGTCTACAGTGAAGACATTGTTTGAATTCTAAGATAAATACCGGGTGTCCCAAAAATGACTGATGGATTTTAAAATCCAATAACTTGCAAACGATGACAGCTATTTAAAAAATTTTCGCAGGAGGATTATGTATAATGTCAGGAGTTTTTTTACCGAAATTTTTTTGTTTTAGTTCGAATTTCAAACAACAGGTGGCGCTGACGGCTATTGAAGGCCAGGTGATCAGTGCTGAGTGAAACGTCGACCTGGCCTTCAATCGCCGTCAGCGCCACCTATTGTTTGAAATTCGAACTAAAATAAAAAATTACGGTAAAAAAAATTCCTGACATCATACATAACCCTCCTGATTTTTTTTAAATAGCTGCCACCGTTTGAAAGTTATTGAATTTTTAAATCCATTAGTCATTTTTGGGACACCCGGTATGTAATATATGATGGATTTGAATTTAAAATTGTATTTTTGGATTAATCATTCATAATTGTTATTATTAGTTTTTTAATTAAAGAGTTTTATAAAAAAAACTATCACTTTAAAGATGTAGAATAAAATCATTTCCTTATATTTAAATTTATTAACCCTTTAACGATCATAGCATTTTCATTGCTAAGATGTCGAAATAAATGAATGCCACCGGTAATAAAGAACAAATATATTTCTAAATAAGAAAACGTGATTTTTCACATACAAAATAAAAGAGATATTTTTAGATAAAAATACCGGTGTCAGTGTTGCGTATCGGAATTAAAATTTTGTGGTTTCGTGGCGAAACCAATGAACGTTAAAGGGTTAATAGGGTTCGTACGCTTCAAAGATATTCAAGGAATGTTCTCAGAATTTTCTCACAGTAATACAGGGTTGTTCAAATTAAAATATCCCTGTTTGAGACGCACTAGCAAGAGAAGCAGTGGATGAAACACTTTTATATTTGGAGCATATACATATCAGACCATGGGAAACTGATTGGTGCAATAAAAATTTTTTTGTTCAAATAAAGGCCACCAGGGGATAAAAAGGCGCTGCAAACGGTTTTAAATAAAAAAAAATTAAATAGAATTTTAAATTCCCGCCTCTAAGTTCTTCGCCTTATAAGAACACTAATTAATCGCAGCATATACTAATAAAACCTAAACGAATAGTACTATTAAAAATTATTGGTGGGAATCAACAATTTGGCAACAAAATCCTTGGTCATGTTGCATTTTTCTTATCTTAAACTGATCGCAGCGCCTTATCATCACCTGGTGGCCTTTGGTTGAACTATTTTTTTTTTTTTTTTTTTTTTTTTTTTTTTTTTTTTTTTGCACTGTTCAATTTCCCATGGTCTGATATGTATACCTTCCAAATATGAAGACATTTCATCCACTGCTTCTCTCACTAGGGTGTCGCAAATAGGGATACTTTAATTTGAACCACCCTGTATTTGGCTTATAGAGTAATTATAACCATTTCGGACCCAGGGTTCCGATTTGAGGGCCTCGGTTTATTTTGTTTAGCATTTATTTAGCTTCCTTTTCAAAATAAAATTTCCGGTATTGAAAAAACTTAACTAAGCCTCGGTAAATATGTGGAAATCACATTAATTAATTTTCTGAGATTTCTTTTTCCACTTTGTAACATTTGACAACATTTGAAAATATTTTTGTCGTTGGTTTAATGTCAGATGAATGTTAGAAAAGTTACTTAAGAAAAATAGCATATCATTTAGTTCTTTCTTTTGAATATACCAAACAAAAATGCAAGAAAACATTTCACATCTATCATACTTTGGATTATTTATTACCAAATATAGCTGTTGCGAACATGTTAATTACTTATCTTCATTAGAACAAATCATCTTTTGTCAAAAAGCTTTGCTATAAATTTTAATAACCTTTAACTTAATAAATTGAGTAGAAAAGGGAAATTGTTTAAAGTAACGCTTTAAGGGGACTCAGGGATTGATCGATACGGAAAAACATGTAAACAGAGCTCTCACTTCGAGTCCATATAAAAACAGAAGTATTCAATATAATTTATTTAAACTTTCTGATATTTTAAAGGTATGTTTGTAGTCTTATAAAATTATAAAATGAAGTACTTCAATGTAATATAATAAGAAATATAGCAAAATTTATATAACACAAAAAAAAAATGTTATATCACCAACACCAAAATATCTTAACGTTGAATGACATAACAACCTAATTTTTGCTTTAAAATGATCCGGAAACATTATTCTATAGAATGAATTAAGGATATAACTATCACTCAAAAACAACATTATTAAAAAAACTCTCAAATTTAAAAGTTTTAAAAACTCTTAAAAATACAACTTTTTTTTCATTAAAAATACTCAAAATATTAAACTATCTAAACTATATTAATTCATTCTATTGATAATGATGTTATATGCATGCAAAAAAATTTTTAAGCCATTCCATCAAATAGCTTTTTTTTTAAATCCTGGTGTTAGTCGTCAAAAATCAAGTTTTGAGAAAACGCGACTTAAAGTTGAAATTATATGGGTGCGGCTATGAAAGTGTTGATACATAAATGCTTATACTAATTCCGTTAAAAATGCAAACATTTTTATGCGGTTTTTTGCATTGAGTTAAGAATTAATTGAATAGTCAAACTAGATCATAAAAAACGATTTTTTGAAAAGTTTTTAACCCTGAGCCCCCTTAACTCTATAATACATGAATCATTTGAATATAAGAACCAATTTTCTGATGATTATTCTACTTTCGTTTTACAGAATTTTTCATCCTTTAAATGTTGTCTGATGTATTTTCATGTGTCTGTTTTTAAATTATTTGATTGAATGCATGGACATTTTATTCTCCCGAAACTTCTTTATAACTATCAAACAATTAATTTTACATTCCATATTATTTTAATAAAGCAAGAATGTCACAGAAATGAAATAACCTTATCTGAAATCTAGACAGAAGACATTGTTTGAATTCTAAGATAAATATGTAATGTATGATTTATTTCAAATTAAAAGAGTATTTTTGGATTAATATTTCTTAATCATTATCCATAATAGTTTTTTTAATTGAAGAGTTTTATTAATAATTATCACTTTAATCACTTAACTACCCGTAAGTTGTACGGGCAAGAACAGTGCTTGATCCATCACTTAAAGCTTTTTGACATCAATAAATTTTTTAATACTTTATATATAATTGAATTTCATACTATTTAATAGGCAGAAATTATTAGAACTGAAGCAAAGCAAATAAATTTTAAAACGAGAAAACTTTTCATTCACATAAACAATCACGTCGACTGATATCTTATTCTATATGTTTGGCTCTATACGCTTCAGTCAATTTTTGAAGATTTAGTTAACATCCTATTAAAATTTTTTGAAGACCGCTTTCATGTGACTGTTTGTTTTTGAAGACGATATTTATGGTAACAGATATATTAAAATTCTCTGTACAAAATGACTTATATAGAGGTACTAAATATTACGAAAAATTTGTAATATTTATATACCAAATATTACGAATGTATTAGCTTTAATAAAGTGGTTTTTATTCCCATTTAATTTATAGTACCTTAAAAAAAAATAATCAGTTAAAACCCTTTAACCCTTTAACGATCATAGCATTTTCATTGCTAAGATGTCGAAATAAATTATCGACACTGGTAATTAAGAACAAATATATTTCTAAATAAGAAAACGTGATTTTACACATACCAAATAAAAGGGATATTTTTAGATAAAAATGCCGGTGTCAGTGTTGCGTATCGGTATTAAAATTTTGTGGTTTCGTGGCGAAACCAATGAACGCTAAATGGTTAAGGGGCAAGCCAGTTGCGTTTGTGTAATTCTGAATTTCCACCGGAAATCTGAAAAAAAAAATCAAAATAATGAAAAGCGATTTCCCGATTTATTTTTTCCACCAAAGTTAGGAAAGTAAAATTTAATAACATTTTTTCTTGTGCAAATCTTTATTAATCTTCAACGTACCTCGAATTTTGCAAAAGACATTTAAATTAAGAGAAAATATCTGTTCATAGTTACTGGAGAAAGTTTACCTCACTGATTGCAATTGAACAATGCTAAAAAACAAACTCTACTCACTAATAGATATGTCAGTAAAACTTCAATAAATGGCATATTTTTTAAATTTCAATAAATCTTAACTTATAATTTGTTTGATTTGGATAAATAATTTCATCTTTTATTTACCTAAAAGTACCTCCACCCACACCCCCCGAATAAAAAATAATCGGTATTGAAAGTATTAAGTTAAATGGAATTTTTGAATTTCGGAAGTTAGATTTTTCGTCATACGATTTTATTTGGTGTGTTTCTTTGGTTTCTCGAAAAAACTCAAAAAAAAATTTTTGTGGAAAATAGACAAGTAGCGAAGATTTTACGATTAGAAAGAATTTACGATAATTTTAAACAAGTTTTTTTTGTATTACTGAATTAAATATTTTTTTACAGCAGGTAAAATACAAAAAAAAGAAGCTGTAAAAAATAACAATAATTTTAAGTGTCTGCAATTTTGTAATTAAAATAAAAAAATTCGACATTTTTAGATTTTTAATAAAATAAATAATTGTGACAAATATGAAGAAATGAATTTCTGATTTCGGACAATTATTTTTATGAGTTCATCGCAAATAGACCGAATTTTTTAAAACCGAGATTTTTTTTTTTTTTTTTTTCGAAAACAATAATTTTTTATTCTAAAAGATTATTAAACATTTGTGAACGAAAAGAATGTTTCTAAGTCTTTTCTATTCACTGAAAAATAATTTTAAAGATGATCTATATTTATAACACTAATAAATAAATGATGTCTTATAACTGTCTCCATAAATTATATTTCGTGTTACAAATAATTTTCATAAATTCGCTTAACCCCTTCGCGACGCGAGCCTTTTACGAAATTTTTAATGTTTTGTCACCGGCTTTTAAAAACAGAAGTTTTTGACTTATTAAATCGAGAAATAAATAAGGCATTAAATAAGACAAATAAATAAATTAGGCGATTAATTAAGCAAATATTACAGTAAAATTTTACTTCTTAAGCCTTTTTCAGGCACGTATACGCGTCCATCGTCCCCAAGGGGTTAATGTTCAAATCCTCCTTCATTACGAAGAAGCATTAATTGCTTTGCATATATCTGTTACAAAAGCGGAAATAAGCATTTAAACACTCTTATATAGAGAATTTTAAAATATCTGTTACCATAAATATCGCCTTCAAAAACAAAGAGTCGCATGAAAGTGGTCTTCAAAAAATTTAATAGCGTATGTTACCTAAATCTTCAAATATTGCCTGAAGCGTATAGCGCCAAACATATAAAATATGTTATCAGTCGACGTGATTGTTTATGTGTTTGAAAAGTTTTCTACTTTTAAAATTTATTTGTTTTGCTGCAGTTACGATAATTCATAAAACTAGAAAGTATTTTTAAAATGTGAAGTTGATATTTTGTCACGCGACTAGCAGAAAATAATATTTTGAAGAAATAAACGAAATTTCTTTCTTTTCATGATTAAAACATTCGCTATTTTTCTTTCATGTGAAGCATAAAAACACGAGCTGTTGTCCTTATACAGGGTGGCGAGTAGTCAAGGTACTAATGCACAGTCGTGAAAAATGCTGAGTATCATTATTTTGTTAAAGTGAAGTTTGATTTCTTTAGTCTCTTTATATTATTTACTTTCCATGCTTAGAATATTGATTTGTTAAAAAATAATAAATAATGTGATTAAATACCTTATTTACTCGTGTATAGTGCGCACGCGTATATAAGGCGCACCCCTACTTTACAAGTAAAAATGGTGATTTCTTAGAATCTCGTGTATAACGTGCATCATAAATTTGATACGCTAATGAAGAATGACCAAATTAATTTTAAAAAAAAGTCGAAACAAATATTACACAGGACCAGAAAACAAGACAAAAATGCATTTTTAGACTTCGGGTTGTAAGAGAATGACGGGAGATAGGAATGAGTGACGGTAAAGAGAATTGCTAATTAGCGTTTAGATAATGTCATTAGCTCTGTTGTATAAAAAACTGCAAAGAGTGAAATAAATATGCAGTAATACTTAAATTAAGTAACATTTTCCGAGTTTTTATATCTTTTTTTTGAATAATTTCTTGTTTCATATGTATATAGTTCGACTTTATCCAACAATAAAAAAATATTCCGTATATAAAACGCACCTAGGAGTTTTGCCCTAAATTTTTGAAAAAAAGCGTGCGCCTTATACACGAGTAAATACGGTAGAGTGATGGCCATAAATGTAAAGAAGCGATATCATAGATGCCAACAGTCGTAATTCGTTTAGTCAATTCGTTTCAGAATTTTAAATAGAAAAAAAGGTTTTTTTATTATTTTTACTGATTCCTTTAAATTAATTCTAATTAAAACAGCAAATTTTTTTATATGAAATTTCTTGTACAAACTTAATATTTTTAAAACAAATATAGATATCTATGCTGTTGCGCATGCCTGAATGATTCATTCAAATAGTAAAATCCTTATTTTGCCTATCACTTGTTTGTACTAAAATTATAAAAGAAAGCTGCCTTTAATATCAATATATCAAATATATTACAAACATAAAACTATATTTATATAATTTTGTTCATATATTTATATACACTCGTGTCTAAAATTAAGTTCATACTATAAAATTTGTGAAAAGTGATGAACTAATGCACTGTATTGCAACGAAATTTGACGCAAAATTACATTACAATGGGAGATAGAATATACTAACATAACAATATGGAGAAGATTTTTACTGTGAATTAAGAAACAAGGTATAACAAAAAGTGCAAAATAGCCTATCAGAAATAAGCATTGATTTCGATAAGAGTGTATCTAATATGGAGTATGATCACCGAGGATTGATATACAAGCATCACAAAGATCTCTTATGCTGTTTATTAGGGTGTAAATAAACCATCACGACAAGGAAACACTTTTTTTTCTAATACAAGGCTTTTAACTCCTGGTGGGTTCAAGAAGGAGAATTACGCTATGCAACGACTATTCCCAAAATGTCCAGTAGGATTGAGGCTCGGAGACTACGAGGGTCAAATGAAAAGTCGAATAGGATTAAGGCTCGGAGACTAAGAAGGTCATTCAAATGTCGAATTGCCGCTTATTCAAGAAAATTATCAACAACATTATCTTTGTGTGAATTCGCATTATCATTCATAAACATGAAATCTGGGCCTACAGTTACCCGGAACAACCACACAAAGATCTCAAGAACCTCATTATTGTAGCGATGTGCGTTCACAATACTTTTAATCGTAGACTTGCAGTGCTATACGACTACCCAACATTATAAAAGGCAAAGATTCGTTTGCCACCAAATCTGTCTAGTTATTTTAGATAGGAGGGATGATAGGGAGCTTCATGTTCTCATTAGATGAAGTTTCAAGGAGAATCACTCTGCATGTTAAATCTAGACTAATCACTGAAAAGAATACGCCACATATATACAAGACCGATGTCTTCGGCTGCACAACAACCGGCCTCTCCTGTTACATCCAATGAAAGGAACACATACGACTGGATCCCTTCAAGAAGGGAGTCTTTTACGAAATTTTTTAATGTTCTGTCACCAGTTTTTAAAAACAGAAATCTGTGAGTTATTAAATAGAGAAAATGCTTTTCAGGATAGGGCTCTCAAAAAATTATATATATATATTTATATAAATACTTTTATAAATACATCCAAAGTTATTCAGACAATACCATTAAATAAACCAATGAAACCAGTATTTTTACAATCATATTATTAAAAACAGTTGAAGTTTGAAGTGAAATAGAAGGCAGATTACCAAAATAATGAAAGATAAATGGATAAAAAGACAGTAGAAGGCTTTTCTATTAAACTACTTCAGGGGTGTATAGTTTAACAAAAAAGCAAAAACATCCAACCAGTTTCTGTTATGAGTCATGCTGAAAACTAAGAATTCGACTCACAATACACCCGACTGGCTGGAAGCTATTCACATGACAAATTAGTAGAAAGATACTTATTGAAGAAAATAAAATCAATATGAGAAAATAACAATAATATAATATTCCTTAAAAAAAAGAATATATATACTAAAATATTTACCATTACCCAAATCCTAGCAAGATTTGTAGTGCAATCAGATACAAACTACATGTGACTTACTAACAGTCAATATATAATAACACTATTAATGAAAGGCAGGTTGCTTGTACAAGTGTGGCCTGCTTTCGTGGCGTCTGTGCGTGTATTCTGCTCTGGAGAAACAATCGGCATTGAAAAATGTCCACCCTCTGGGTACCCAGTCAGGCCTCTACATTCAACTTTAAAATTTCGAATTCATATTGAAAATTCTAAAATAAGAACCTTTACTTTCGATAATCCCGAAACGCCTGTCATTATATAAAGAAAACTATACTATAGAAAATTTTTGCTGTGAATATAAAATTTCAGAATTAAAAAAGAGGGCAAATCTGGCAACCCAGCCCAATTTCGTTCTTTGACAAAAAATAACCATGAAAATTTCGAAAACAGCAAGATTTTGTTGACGAAGTAACGTGCTATTCTGTTCAACAAACATTCTTCTATCTTTACAGGAGTCTTTCCAGAAGATTTGATGGAGAACATTTGATTTGGTTCCAAAATACTTAACCTTCCGTCTACCAGACGGGTCCATTGGACCCGACAGCAATATTTCTGGTGTCAATGGTAAAATGAGAAATTGTCGATTGACACCGGAATTTATAAAGCACTTGTCTAGATATTACGAATTCCTTAATTTAAGCTTTCATTGTAAAAGCAAAATTATATTAAAATATTACTGGTGCCGTTTCCAAGTTTGGAATTAAAATTAGGTGTTGCCGTAGATAAATAGGTGTTTTGTCTGGTAGACGGAAGGTTAACGATGTCATTTTTTATGTTATTCAAACAGTTAATATTTTTTAGTGAAAAGAATTTTTGAGAGAGAAAAGCAAAGAGCAATCGGACGGAACAATGTCCTAAGAGTAAAGAGGGTGAGTCAGAACAGCAATCGAATGCAAGGAATTTGTTTCTCCTCGTATTTGAAGGATGTCCGAAAAGCCTTTCTTTTGCAAATCATGTGCTATTATTTAAATCAAATTGCAACATTTTCCGTAAGTACAAAACAGGTTTTACACAGACTTAAAAAATATTTTCATAATAAAAATACTACGAAATGGCTTTATAAAAATACTGGTGCGAATAGAATATAAAAATTGTTGATGACGGCCGATCTGTTTCAGTATAAAATTGTAGACCGCATTTTCAACAACGAAAAATATCCTTTTATGAAAACATTAATCCCAATAGATCAAGGGATGGATACTCAAGAATGCAAAAAAACCTGATCCAGCTTGAATAAAAGTTCCATTCAGATCGCTAAAACCTGACTGCTATAGAACAATGTTTTGGTCTCTATTCGTAAAATTGGATCGACTATAAGATACTTCCACCAAACCAGACCATCAACTCTGAAAATTACTATTCACAGTTGGAGGAACAGAAGGCATAAATTTCCAGAAAACACTCCGAATTAGCGAACAAACGAGGTTATACCTTCCATTGTGATAACTCTATTCAGCATATATCTTAGACCAGGCCTGTCCAACCTTTTACTACGCAGGGGCGCACCTCAGCTTTTGGTAAGCAATGAAGGGCGCCATTATAAACATGGCTCAAAACATGCAAAAACATCATTTTTAAATATTAGTAGTAATACATATATATATATGTATATATATATATATATATATGCAAATGAGTCATAATGCTCCTATAAATCTAAAAATGCCATGTAAATAAATAAATAAATATTATATAATATAATATAATATAATAACAGTAAATTGTTATAAATTTCGAATAATACATGTTTCTGCGACGGGTCATCTAAAACATTTTCGAACTGGAAGGAGCCATAAAATGAAATATTGAAATAAGTTCAGACATCATCCCATTAAAATAAAATGTTTTTCAAAGATATTCTTAGGTTTTTTTTTTTTTTGAGACACAAGTATTCTGATATAACAATGAATTTTTTGTGGGTGTAAATTAGTCATTATAAAAAGTACAGAAACAAAGTCATGAGTGGTTCCAAAGAGAAAATATGAAAGAGTTTTCATTGATGGAAATCATTTCGCACGATTTTACAGAATTAAAAAAAAAAGTTACTTAAAGTTTCAATGGTCTGCGGGAGAAAAGGACAGCCTTTATCCCTCTTATAAAACAGCCTAATGGACAGCGCAACGACGCAAATAACATAAACAAAAATACTGAACTTTCATGCACGAAGGAGAAGGATCGCTTATTTTTTTTTCACATTTTACTTCTTAACTTAAAAAATTATTGCCGACATTTGTTAATTCCTATCTGTTTAATTTCCATAAAAAGATTTATAAATTAGTAAAGGAATAAGACAGTACATGATAAGTTAAAAAAAATAGTGCTGTTGCCTTTCTTTTAATACGTTACGTACATTACAATTATTAATACATGAAATACTCTGGTAGTTATTTTTAAAACATCTCTCATGAAAATATCAAAAATTTTAAATAAAGTGTCCTTTACAAGGTAATTGAATTGAATTAAAAAGAAAAAATATTAGTAGCGGGAAACTTTCGAAAGGGCGCTAAGAAAACCTGAAAAGGATGCCATGGCGCCCGCGGGTGCCACGCTGGACAGCCCTATCTTAGACAATCCGAAACAAACACCTTGCATTCGATTGAGAAATTCAGTTCCCCCCCCCCCCTTCTCTCCAGACATTGCTTCGTCCAAAGTCCGAGAGCTATTTTTATTTTCTCAAACGTTCGCTTCACCAAAAAAAATTAATTCTTTGAATGACATAAAAAATCACCTCGATAAGTATTTTGCCATCCAATCAAATATGTTTTTGAAAGAAGGTATTATTAGACTGCTGGAAGAATAAAAGAAAATTTGTTCAACATATTTTCACGAACATTCATCAATAAAATATTGCCCCTATTGAAATTCGTGTAGTTTATTTTTTTGTAAAAAAATGAAAAATACTTTTTTGATAATCTAATATGATAGCACAGATATTTCATAACTATTCTTAAAATATATATCTCACTTTTTAGTTGCGGGTGTATCCTGTCACATTTGCAACGCATAAAAATTGCTTTTTTAGACATAAAGATAATGAATCAAAAAATCGATGCTGTTATACTATGCCATAGAGATTTTGGGTGAACATGTAATTTGAAAGTTTAAGCTACATATCCTTTGAATTCAAATTTAATTTTTAAGCAAATGTGTGAGAAACGCCTACATTGATTTGACAAGTTTCTCTTGAGCTATTCCATCTCAATTCAGGCAGGCAGTATTGATATGCGTCAATTCACCATCACCGATTTTTTTTCAAAAAAATACAGTAGTTACACCTAAGTAAAACACAAAATTTCCCAAAAGGATTTTTTCCAAAAAATTTTTTTTCTCCAGTTCAGCACTTTCAAATTTGTGATAAAATTGACAATTTTCAGAAAAACTGAAAAACGCTTCATTTTGAAATGAACACAGTACCAAACATACTCAACATATTCAGTCAATTTATTTTTTACAAATAGTTATTAAACTGAATTTTACTTTAGCACAGTTTAAAAAAATATAGTGACATTTTTACTTAATTAAAAAAAATTAGTTTTTAAGTCCAAAAAATATAATTATTACTAAATTTAAGATTTTTTTCAAAATGAAAAAAAAATATTATAGAGCTAAACATTGGTGGCAATCCAAAGAATTTTAATGGAAATTTTAGAGTAAAATTTATTTTAACCCTGAGGTGCATACAAATTTTGTAATTCAATTTTAACTTATGCAAAATTTTGTAAAATCGCTACTTTTGAAGTGTAATTTCCCAAAAACACCATTTTTTAAAAATCTGATAATATGCTCAATAGATACCTTATTAGTTTCTAATAAATACCTTACAGGCAAATCGTGTGTTTTTGCTTAGAAAATTTTATATGATTTTTGAAAATAACATGTTGTTTTTTTTTTTTTTTTTTTCAAAAAACCAGAAAGTTAAGATCTTTTTTATTTAACCGAATTTATAATGTAATTAATATTTCAAACTAAAAAGTACAACACTGGTACATAATTATTGCTTTTAAATTATAGCTAACCATTTGCTTAAGTTTAAAATTGTATAAAATACAGCTACTAGTAGAATTAGGATTGATCATATGTCATTTCATTCCATACTCATAAATGTATCAAATTCACCTACAGTGTGTTAAATATTTTGTTATATAGTATTGATATAATATATTAATACGCAGATACATACATTACAGAAGAATTAGATACTGAAAATTTCTTGTATTAACTTTAAAATCTTATCATTGAATGTGTGAACTTGTGCAGATTGTCCTATTGGAACTGGTTTTTCCATTTTTAGAAGCACATTTTCCAATAGTAATGCACATTCATCTTTTTTCTTTCCAGATTATTCTTTCCACTGGAAATCTTTAACGGAGTATGGGGGTACATGAATGATACTTTAATGTCATTAAATTCTTGTGATATACCATTGATTTGTCCTATCCACCAATTATTTTCATAAATGCATCCAATGAAATCACCAATTTGGAAATCATGTATTGAATATCGTTTTTTTATTTGGATGGAGGTTTCAACTTTTGTTAATTCAATTTTAATTGTTCGTCCGATATAACTCATGATACAGCTCATGCAGTTTGTGCCATAGAAAAAAAAATAAAAAACCAATTATTTAAGTTGTACCAAATCTAAACACTGGAATCAACTGTGTATATATCAGATGGAGCTGAGCACATTTTAAAAACAAATATCCCTTTTATGAATTACACAAAAATAATAAAGTTGTACGAAAAAAAATGGATTTTTTCAGCTACTGGCCATGGTAAAAGTGCATGTGATGCTATAGTGGGTTTATGCAAGCATTATGCAACAAAATGTAATCTCCACAATGAGCCAATAAGAGCTATCTGAGATTCTGTCTTATTTGTTGCTGAACTTTCCTTTCTGTTAAAAAAATATCATTCTGCTACTTCTAGACAAAAAGATTATTCAAGATTATAGAGCTAATAAAGAGAAAGTATATGCCAATGTAAGATCTATTGTTGGTATACGATCTAAACATTATTGAGTGATTGAAAATAATGAAGGTTATATGGGACGAACGATTAAAAATGAATTAACAAAAGCTGAAACATCTAGCCAAATAAGAAAACAATATACAATACATGATTTCCAAATTGGTGATTTTATTGGATGCATTTATGAAAATAATTGGCGGATAGGACAAATCAATGGTATATCACAAGAATTAGATGACATTAAACTATCATTCATGTACCCTCATGGCCCAGCTATAGATTTCCAGCAGCCAGAAGAATTTGGAAAGAAAAAAGATGAATGTGCATTACCATTGGAAAATGTGCTTCTGAAAATAGAAAAACCGATTCCAATAGGACAAACTCTGCGAGTTCACACTTTCGATGATAAGGATTTGAAGTTAATTCAAGAAATTTTAAGTAAGGTATTTGTACCCCATATGGACAGGGCTCTCAATATGGACACCCCTAATATTTTTAAAGGTAATAATTTTGATAGAAAGATGGCTCAACATTTTCGCGAAGAAAAGCAGTTGAAAAGATAATTAAGGCTGAATAGTGTAAAAAAGCGCGCTGTTCGCCATTTAGGAGGAAACTTGTTGTTTCGAGATGTGCTGATCTTAATTACTTGTAAGCTTAAATTCTTATTAGATATGGTAAAATTACATTAAATGTTTAAATGTGGAGCATTTTAGAAAGCTAATAAAACATATTTTCGATTGCTATTGCATATTTTGCTTAAAAATATTTTTCTTATTCATTTGTTACAAGATTTAGTAAAACTACGCCCGGTTCCCAATATAGACAGCTTATGTCCCCATCGACTACAACTGTAAGAAAGAAGAAAATTCAACGTTGCCTAGCAAAAAATTGAAAAGGCATCAAAGTGGTAAAATCTTTGTTCAACAAGATGCCATTTGAACAATCCTCCAAATACCTTCCTCCAAAAAACCCTTGCAGAAAAATAAAAAGAATACCCCCCCCTCCCCCGTAGGATATTTGTTGGCGAAATCGTAGGTACCAATGGTATGACTTCCTCAACAAAAGAGAGCTGGTACTGTTTCTTTTGCAGTATTGATGCTTTTTCAAACATGCGGACGTGCATCATATGTGGCAAATATGTTCATGAGGATTATGTGGGACTTACTGCCCATGGTGAAAAAGTTTTTATTTGTTTATGCTGTGAGGACTGAGTAATAACAGACGTAAATTCGCAGACAGATGCAATAAATCTCAGCAAAACCAACAATATTATTTTATAATATTTACTAGTAACTAAGGGGCTTTGCATGGGTCTTTGAAGGGTAAAAACCGAGAATGACCCCTCCCCTTTCTAAAATGCATGTTCTGAAGATATTTACTATCCCCCCTCCTCCTCCGAATACTTTAAGATACATTTTTTTATTTCCTCTCCTCTAAAATCCCCTGGAAAAGTGGCTCTTCCATACACACTGTGTAGAAAGTGAATAAGGAAACACCTGTCCATAATAGGGACAGGTAGTTCCTTATATGGACGCTTGTAAACATTTTTTGTTTTTATCATTTAAATTAAAGCAGACTAATTACAAGGTCGCTAGTTTTAATAATGATAGTCAATAGTCCAATGATAGTGGTCACATATTTTTGGACTCCTATGACTTGTACATGGGGGTGAAAAAAATACATTCTCCTTAGGGTGTACATATTGGGTACAAGTACCTTATCTAATTCTACTGTAATGTATGTATCTGCATATTAATATATTATATCAATACTATATAGCAAAATATTTAGCACACTGTAGGTGAATTTGATACATTTATGAGTATGGAATGAAATGACATATGATCAATCCTAATTCTATAAGTGGCTGTATTTTATACAATTTTAAACTTAAGCAAATGGTTTGCTATAATTTAACAGCAATAATTATGTACCAGTGTTGTACTTTTTAGTTTGAAATATTAATTACATTATAAATTCGGTTAAATAAGAAAGATCTTGACTTTCTGGTTTTTTGAAAAAAAAAAAAAAAAATACACAACATGTTATTTTCAAAAAATCATATAAAATTTTCTAAACAAAAACACACGATTTGCCTGTAAGGTATTTATTAGAAACTAATAAGGTATCTATTGAGCATATTATCGGATTTTTAAAAAATGGTGTTTTTGAGAAATTACACTTCAAATATAGCAATTTTACAAAATTTTGCATAATTTAAAATTGAATTACAAAAGTTGTATGCACCTTAGGGTTAAAATAAAATTTGCTCTAAAACTGCCATTAAAGGTCTTTGGATTGCCACCATTGTTTAGCTTTAAAATATTTTTTTCATTCTGAAAAAAAATCTTAAATTCAGTAATAATTATATTTTTTGGACTTAAAAACTAAGTTTTTTTAATTAAGTAAAAATGTCACTATATTTTTTAAAACTGTGTAAAGTAAAATTCAGTTTAATAACTATTTGTAAAAAATAAATTGACTAAATATGTTGAATATGTTTGGTACTGTCTTCATTTCAAAATGAAGCGTTTTTCAGTTTTTCTGAAAATTGTCAATTTTATCACAAACTTAAAAGTGCTGTAACTGGAGAAAAAAAAATGGGGAAGAATTCCTTTTCGGAAATTTTGTATTTTACTTAGGTGTAAATACTGTATTTTTTTTTTTTTTTTTTTTTTTTTTTGAAAAAAATCGGTGATGGTGAATTGACATGCCCTGCCTGAGCTGAGATGGAATTGCTCTCTTTCTTTTAAGCCATTCCGGCTCAGTGTGTCCGGTCTGTACACACCTAATTTTAATTCCAAACTTGCAATTGGCACCAATAAAATTTTAATAAAATCTTGTTTTACAATAAAAGCTTAAATTAAGGAGTTCTTGATTTCTTAAAAAGTCGTTTGTAAATACCCGTGTCAGTCGATAATTTCTCATTTTACTAACAGAATTTTTTCAGCGCCGGAAAGGGTAAAATGTGGTTTTTATTAAAAAAAAAATAAACGGAAAAATAAGCGAAAGATAATCAAAACATGCATAATATTCATGTTTAGAAAATAGCGCTAAAAGTCAATTAGCGCTAAAGTCTGCATTTACTATCTAAAGTTAAAAACACCTTTCTCCTTGAAAAATTTAAACATTTACAAATATATTTGAAAAACCAAGCTTAAGAGGAATGTTGGTTATTTAATTACTAAACAATTGCGCATCTTCAAAAGTGCTATATTATGCATTTTTCTGAAGTCTCATTTCCATGAATCTGTTAAGTACACTATGATTAGATTCCAGAGATATCATTCTCCATTTCAGACTCCTAACGACATCCTCTGCTGTTTTCACCAAGTTAAACGTCATACACCTCAACAAATTTCGAATGTTTGTAAAGAAGGTGTTTAAAATGTAAAGCAAAAATTGTAATGATGAAGTTTATTTATTTATGAAAGAATTTGTTGGTTATTCTTTAACCTTTTCAGTACGGAGTATATCTGTTTGAAATAACTATTAACCCCTTGCGGCGCGGTGGTATATTTCCGAAACCGCTTAATTTTAATTCCCAAACACTACAACCCTACATCACTACATCCCAACATTGGCATCGGAATTTTGATTAAAAATTTTTAAGTTTATTGAATTTTGGCAAAATAGCCTTTTTTTTTTTTTAATTACAAAAAAAAGTTGTTTTCAAATTCCGGTGTCAATCACCAATTTTAGAACTTAAGCAATGAATTTGTTCTGCGCCGCAATGGGTTAAAAGAATTTATTAGAAAATACGAACTTGCTTATATTCAGGTATGTCATAAAACAAAAATTTCAATTAAATATTCTTGGTGTAAGTAAAATTAAAATTAAGTGTCCTTTTTTAGGGACACGGCGCCGGAAAAAGTTAAAAAAGCAATTTTTGTAAAATAATTATAACTTCCTAAAAATGTTAATTATTTAAATTTTACAAAATTGCCTATCTTGACAGGTGCTATATCATGCATTATTCTAAAGTCTCGTTTATATTAATCTATTAAGTACATTATGGTTAGTTTTAGAGATTTCAGTTTCCATTTCAGACACTAAATGACGTCCCTTACTGTTTTCACCAAGGTAATGACGTCATACAAACTTAAACAAATTTTGAATGTTTCTAAAGACGATGTTTATAATGTAATACAACAATCGATGAGGTAAAGCTTATTTATTTATAAAAGTACTAGCAGGCTAAGCCCGCTGAGCTGGTCTATTTTTCAAAACAAAACATGAATCAAACAAAATATTGAATATGATTGTGTTTTTTAAAGCAACTTCACCTCGAATGCTCTTTCACATTTCTGAAAATCATACAAAACGCCATTGTATTTAAAGATAGAAAACCAACGATTATAAATGCACCAAAAATGCATTAAAAGTTAGCAAAGAGCTGTTTCGAATCTACTGTCGAGATTCTTCATCAGTGCAAAACTCAGTGAGCTAGAAAAAACAAAACTGAGCCAAAAATAAAAACAACAACAATGGAATCAAGGCCCGTTGACGCCAAAATATATTAAAATAATAATAAATATTATGTTGTTGAATCAGCTTATGCATTCGATAAAATTCGGGCTTTTAAGGAAAAAATATTTCAGTTGACCATTTATTGTAGAGTTTGATAGATAAATGAGGCAATTATGAAAAGAGCAATTTAAATAGTGTCTATTCACCATACTTCTAAAATAGCGAGCATTATGATCGCAGAGATTGACCATTGAATTTAAACAATTTTCAAGTGATTCATTTTCATTTGATAGTTTTTGAATTCTAAACCTCTCAACTTGAGGATATGGGTATCTGTGGAAACCTTAATACATCCTCTATCGATATTATATTATATTTCGCAACGTACATCTATTCTTGACAAATCTATTACAGTGTTCCGTTTTTGGAATGCAACAGAATAAATAAAGTTAAATAAAGTTTTCCTTAGAAAAATAAGGCGAATGTTTTTTGAATGCCTGAAATTCATTTTTTGATACAGATGTCATATACGCATCACGTTGGCGTGATTGAAACAAAATGAACATTTTATGCCTCTCATGGTAATCCAGCTTTGTTTTTAATTTATTAATGAACTATTTATTTACTTTCATTTGCATTTTAAAATGATACAAAATGTTATGCTCTATACATAGAAAAGTAAAATAGAAAATAGAAATGTATCTGTCATTTGAAAACGAAGTTTCCGTTAAAGTGGCGCCAGAAATATATCACCCCAACGTGGTGCATATATGACATTTGTGTCTCTTTCTTACAACATGGATGTGTGCATATGCACCTAAATTTAGTTATTTAACTCTATTTTTGTAATATTAACTGGAGTTTGTACAATGTATGGTACTACTTGATTATTCTGTCGAGAAAAAAATTAATAGCAGTTTATAGGAATAAATGTCAATAATCGATAATCGTAAGTATGATAGCAATTGATATTGCACGTGATACACGTATTTTTTTACGTCATTAGTCCTTTTTAATTCGACTTTTAATTTGTATTTTTTATTTATGTTTATTGTTCTTTCGTTATTTAAAATGAATTTATGTAAATTTGAATAGTTTGGCGAAACCGGCCGACGTGTTAATCAAGTAGCACGCAATTTACATTTGAAAATATCATATTTTACAAAAAACTCCGGCACAAACCCGGATTTGCAAGATTTCTTTCCAATACCAATGCGGCAAAATCCTCGTTTTAGAATAGCGAAGAAATGTGCATTTTTAAAAATTATTTTCGTTATTTTAAAACGAAAATATTAATAAATAAAAAAGTTACTATAGCACAAAACAATTTATAGAATTTCTAAAAAGAAATTGAAAGTAAATAAACAATTTATTAATAAGACACAACTATCGCTGGGTTATCATATCAGGCAAAATAACACCGTTTTGGCGATAGTCAGATACCTCATTATGTATATAATATCTGTGCCATTATTGTTTGAAATGTTTAAATACTGTAGTATAGTGAAAAAAATGTATACATGACATATACGCACCACATTGGCGCGTTTTTTTTTTCTTCTGGTGCAAAATAAAAAATTATTAATAAATAAACTACAGCCAGGTTACCAAGTGAGGTATAAAATAGCCATTTTATTGCAGTCGCGCAAATGTGGCGCATGTATGACAAATGTGCCTAGATTAAAATAGTTTATGTAATTGGAAAAAAAAGAAAAAAATTGCAAATAGACAATTTATTAATAAATAGACAATAACATCCGGGTTGCCATATCAAGCAAAATAATGACACTTTGGCGTCAGTTAATTACCCAGATGTATTATATGGTAATGGCGTAAGAGACAAATCGCACCAATGTAGTGCGTATGAGATATCTGTGTCAATTTTTTTTTAAGTTGCAGTTAAATTATTTTACAATTTCTATGTATGTATCTTTACAGTACCTATGTATCTATGTATATATATGTATCTATGTGTTTACTCTAAAATTTAAATATTATTCATCTAAAAATGCTCTCACTCATTAAAAGAGAGAGAAAAAAAATAGTTCTTGCGAACATCGCTCCGTCTTGTGCTTTTTTTGGTTTAGAATCTCATTGATTGGCGACAAAAGTAGATTGAAACACCCAATTGAACAAACAACGAACAAATAACAATTAGAGCCTTTTTTTAAAAAAATAATTCTGCGAGTTTCTTCTGTAAAACACATAACGGGAAAATTAGATTTAAAAATATTTTTAAAAAAAGAAAGAAAAAAAATACTTATGTTTTATCTAATGAAATTTTTGAGATGTTGTTTTCTTTTAATCTGGCTCGAAAGAAATAAATAGCCAGATATTGTGTCACTTCAAAACTTTCTTTCACATTGAGTTATTTTTTAAATATTATAAATATTCTTTTTTTTTCGTTAAAGATAAATATTTTCCTTTCATAATATTATTTTGCATTAAACGGATTTTTTTTTTTTTTTTATCATTATTTATTTTAAATCAATGAATTAACAGGTTTTCTTTTTTTCGAAATGTTTATATTATTTTCCATTAGAGAAATCATTTCATTTCTTTTTTGAAACATAATTATCGCCAAAAAATTAGTTGTTGCAACCCTTCCGTCAAAAATTACCGAAAACTCGAAATTTAGTACGAAAAATCAGAGTTATCCCTGTATATTTGCATGATAAACATCCGCAAAAATATTTCCTATCGAATGATATAATCTGCAAAAAGATCCATCGGGTAGTTTTTGAAAACACTCGTTTGGAAGTTTCAGAGCTTCTGCTTTATAATATATATGATTTGTTGATTACTATTTAAAAAATCGGTTTTGGTAAAATAATTACAACTTTGTAGAAGTGTAAATTATTTAACAATTATGCATCTTCAAACTTTCGAAATTATGCCTTTTTCTGAAATTTTATTTAAATGAATCTATTAAAAGTACATTATGATTACTTTCGAGAGATTTCATTTTCTATTTCAGACACTTAATGATCACAAAGGAAATAACGTTATACAAATTTAAACACATTTCGGAAGTTTGTCAAGATAAAGTTTAAATTACAATCAAAAATCAAGATCATAAAACATTTTATCTTAAAAAAGTTTTTGTTTATTAGTTTTTAAAGTAGAAGTTTTGGTAAAATAATTATGATTTGATAAAAATTTTAATTATTTAACAATTACACATCTTGTAAATTTCTAAATTATAGATTTTTCTAAAGTCTTCTTTAAAGGAATCTATTAAGTACATAATGATTAGTTTTCAGAGATTCCATTTTCCATTTCAGACACTTATGGACGTCCATTGCTATTTTCACGAAGGTATAACCTTGGACAAATATAAAAACATTTCGAAAGTTTGTAAAGAAGGAGTTTAAATTGTAAGAAAAAAATCGAAGCGGAAAAATAATAAACATCATAATTTAAGAAGAGTTTGTTGATTACTCTTGAAAGTAGTAATTTTGGTAAAATAATTAAAACTTCCCAAAAATATTAATTATTTAACTTCTACAAAATTGTCTATCTTGAAACGTGCTATATTACGTATTATTCTAAAGTCTCATTTGCATGAATCCATTAAGTACATTATGATTAGTTTCCAGGGATTTTCCATTTTCATTTTCCATTTTAGACACTAAATGGCGACCCTTGCTATTTTCACCAAGGTAATAACGTTATATAAATTTAAACATATTTTGGAAGTTTGTCAAGATGAAGTTTAAATTATAATTAAAAATCAAGGTGATAAAACATTTTATCTTAAAAAAGCGTTTGTTGATTAGTCTTCAAAGTAGAAGATTTGGTAAAACAATTATAATTTAACATGTATGTAAATTATTGAACAATTACACATCTTGTAAGTTTCTAAATTATATATTTTTCTAAGGTCTTCTTTAACCCTTTCCGGCACGGGCAAAATTTACACTAAAATGAGTAACTATCGACTGACACCGGAATTCACAAACGAATTTTTTAAATATTGTGAATTCCGTAATTTAAGCTTTTATTATAAAAGGAATTTTTTACTAAAATATTACTGGTGCCGGTTTCAAGTTTTGAATTAAAATTAGGTATCCCAGACTGGGCACAGTGTGCAGGAAAGGGTTAAAGTAATCTATTAAATACATAATGATTTGTTTTCAGAAATTCCATATCACACACTTAATGACGTCCATTGCTATTTTCACTAAGGTAATAACGTTGGACTAATTTAAAATTACTTTGAAAGTTTGTAGAGAAGGAATTTAAATTGTAAGACAAAAATCAAAGCAAAAAAATAATAAATATTTTAATTTAAGAAAGAATGTGTTGATTACTCTTGAAAGTAGTAGTTTTGGTAAAAAAAAATTAAAACTTCGCAAAAATGATAACTATTTAACTTCTACACAATTACCTATCGGGAGACGTGCTATATTATGCATTTTTCTGAAGTCTCATTTGCAAGAATCTATTTAGTACATTATGATTAGTTTGCAGGGATTTCATTTTCCATTTCAGACATTTAATGATGTCCCTTGCTGTTTTTACCAAGGTAATAACGTTATACAAATTTAAACAAATTTCGAACGTTTGTAAAGAAAATGTTTAAAATGTAAGGCAAAAATCGAAGTGATCTAGCTTATTTATTTATAAATGAATTCGTTTTAAAAAGTCCGTTTTGGTAAAATAATTACAACTTGGTAAAAATGTAAATTATTTAACAATTGTGCATTTTGAAACTTTCTAAATTATGCCTTTTCCTGAAGTCTCATTTTCATGAATCTATTAAGTACATTATGATTAGTTTCCAGGGATTTATTTTCCATTTAAGGCATTTAATGACGTCCCTTGCTGTTTTTACCAAGGTAATAAAGTTATACAAGTTTAAACAAATTTCGAATGTTTGTAAGAAGGTGTTTAAATTGTAAGGCAAAAATCGAAGTGCTGAAGCTTATTTATTTATAAAAGAGTTTGTTGGTTACTCTTTAACCTTTTCCAGTATAATAGGAGTAAATCTGTGTGAAATAATTGTTGAACGAATTAAATAGAAAATACAAGCTTGCTTATTTTCAGAAAAGTTATAGAAGGAAAATTTTAATTAAATATTCTTGGTATAAGTAAAATTAAAATTAGGTGTCCCTTTTTAAGGGCACCACATTGGAAAAGGTTAAAAAAGCAGTTTTGGTAAAATAATTATAACTTTGTAGAAATGTAAATTATTTCCTAATTATACATCTTGAAACTTTCTATATTTTGCCTTTTTCTGAAATCTTATTTAAATGAATCTATTAAGTACAGTCAAACCCCGTTAATACGCGCCATGCTTAATACGTGAAACCGCTTAATACGCGAATTTTCTTTGGTCCCTTCAAATACTTATCTTGCGCATATAAATTTTTATCTTGCGCATATAAAAAGACCCCCTTTAATACGCGAATGGTTAATACGCGAGCCCGTTTAATATGCGAAATTTCATCAGTCCCAAGAAAGAAAAACCTACGTTTAATACGCGAATGAGCTTAATTCTAAACATACGAATTTTTAGATGAAGTATTTTTCCAAGCATTTAATACAACAATTATTTAAACCCAATTAAATTAAACATTTTTACCCTTAAAACCACACGTTGACTAGAATTAAACCCCGATCCGAGGCTAGCACAAGACTGCCCAATCAAAACTCTCCCAATGTAATCTCATAAGCGACACGAGGCTAGAGTTACTGAAAAGTTAAAAACATTATGTCTGCTTTGAAAAACACATGTTTTCATTTGATGAATATATAAAACAACAGTGTAAAATTTTAATGGAAATTCAATTTTTTAAAAAATACAGCAGTTAGAGATTTTTAACTTATGCATTTCGACTTATCATGAGACGTTACTTAAGAATATGTAAATTAAACAATAATTGATACAAAATTTTTTAAAATCAATAAAAACCTGAGTATTTTGTTGTGATTTCCCTCGCTTTCTGTACGAATAGACTCAGAAAATGAAATTACTCAAATCAAAATGTACCTTCAATTCAATACTTTTCTTGCGATTTGTCACTTAAAAATAAAAATGTAGACTAAAAAAGAATTAAATTTATAAAATCATACAAATATAGCTAACAAAGATTTCAATTTTGTTAACATTAGTCTTAATTAATTGGTTCGCAGAAATGTTTGTGTTCACCTTATTCAATTTCATGTGCCATATACAATAAATCTAAATTTGAAAAGACATGGGATTTTTAGGAAAAATAACGATTTTTTGAATTTTCAGCTTTCAAACGTCCCTTTTTAATAAGCACATAATGATTAACATAAATAAAATGTCACTTTATGTCTAAATAATTCTAAAAAATGACAAAAAATATATTTATTCCGCATACATTGTTATTAGATAGATCACTCGACGAAAATTCGCGACCTTTGGTTAATACGCGAACCCGTTTAATACGCGAATTTTTATCGGACCCCTCATTCGCGTATTAACAAGGTTCGACTGTATATTATGATTAGTTTTCACGGATTTCATTTTCCATTTCAGACACTAAATGACATCCCTTGCTCTTTTCATTAAGGTAATAACGTTATATAAATTTAAACAAATTCCGAATGTTTGTAAAGAAGATGTTTAAAATGTAAGGTAGAAATCGAAGTGATAAAGCTTATTTATTTATAAAAGAATTCGTAGATTTCTCTTTAAAAAATCTGTTTTGATAAAAAAAATTACAACTTTGAAGAAATATAAATTATTTAGCAATTATACATCTTGAAACTTTCTAAATTATGCCTTTTTCTGAAGTCTTATTTAAATTAATCTATTAAGTACATTATAATTAGTTTCGAGAGATTTCATTTTCCATTTCAGACACTTAACGACGTCTCCTGCTGTTTTCACCAAGGTAATAACGTTATACAAATTTAAACACATTTCTGAAGTTTGTCAAGATAAAGTTTAAATTATAAGATAAAAATCAAGGTGATAAAGCATTTTATCTTTAGAAAGAGTTTGTTGATTAGTCTTTAAAGTAGTAGTTTTGATAAAATAATTTCAACTTAATGAAAATGTTAATTACTTAACAGTTACACATCTTGAAATCTGCTATATTATGCATTTTTCTGAAGTCTTATTTAAATGAATCTATTAAGTACATTATGATTAGTTTCCAGCGATTTCATTTTCCATTTCAGACATTTAGTGACGTCTCTTGCTGTTTTCACCAAGATAATAACGTTAAACAAATTTAAACATATTTTGAAAGTTTGAAAAGAAGGAGTGTAAATTGTAAGACTAAAATCGAGGGAAAAAATTAATTTAAGAAGAGTTCGTTGATTATTCTTTAAAAGAGTAGTCCTGGTAAAATAATTAAAACTGAAATTGAAAAGTTGATATGACCTTGCGATAATGCATGGAATTTTACAATTTATTTAAAAATAATGTGTGTAAAGTTTAGAGTATTTAGAATATTAGAGTATTATTTAGATTTAGAGTATTAGAGTATTATTTAGAATATTAGTTTTTAGTAACTATTTCATTCTTTGAATTTAATAAAAAGTAATTACATAGCCTAGTTTTTAGAAAATGATATAAAACATGTACCAAAGGATATATGAAATATATATTTAAGGATATAAAAAAACTGGTTTAAAAGACCGAAGCAGAATTTCGTTAATCTTCCTGTTTTTGGACGAAAACGAAACAAAAATTATCAAAAAAGTTTGTAGGTACTTAATGCATACATAAATATACATAATTATTATAAATTATGTGTGTTTAATAAATGGTATGCATAGTTACTAATAAAATAAACCTGCGGCCCAAGTCAGCACAGCATATTTCTGACCAAAACACAAAACTTCTTTATTTTCAAGTAAAATAAAATGTGCATAATTCCTGAACTACACGCAACGATTTTTTTTAATTATACGAATTTCGTCTAATTTGTAAATGCATTCGGTACACAGATTTCGATTTATATATTTTAATGTCTTTATTAATGACCACCTATTTTACGAGAAATTTTTCAAAGAGTTTTCAAAACACTTCTAGAGTTTCAAACAAAAAAATTTCTTTTACTATTAAGTCTGCAACTTCTAATGAGCTGATAAAAAGCGTCTTCAAATTTTGTCCCACATGCATTAGTCGCTTTGTAATTTGCACTCACGTTTTGAGCCGTTCATAACTGATAATTATTGTAGTGATGTTCATAGCAAGGAACAAAGAGTGACATAATTAAAATCGCTGAGTAATGTTGAATTGTTTAATAATAAAGTTGGCACCACGTTTTTTAAAAGCATATATAAATATAACATAGCTGCCAACATTACGCATTTTTGCTACCACTAAAATTGTGCAAAGATTTTCCATTTGTTTAATCATAAGATTTCGACTATTAACCATGACAATATTTACTATAATTTTTTTGTGATAGGAAAAATGCGTAAAAGTTGGCAGCTATGATATATATATATACATACATACATATAATTATAATCTTGTATATAGTTAATTGTATCACATAGCTATATGCACACTATTCCTTGAAAAAAAAAATTTATAATCGCATTTTTAAAATATGAAATATACATACATATACATATATACTACTTTGACAAACTTGTACATGAACTACTAAAAAATGATCGTTTAAAATATAGTGGTGCGAACAGTATATAAAAATAATATGTATATAGAGCTTGGATGGATATTTGCCGATGCTCGACTGCAAAGAGTTAAATAATGGGTCTTTTTTTAACAAGTTTGCGAAAAATAATTTGATAAAAATAAAGTTACGTTATTTAATGATATAAGTAAAATGGTTATTGTGGTTTCATCGTTTTTAATGAGTTTCAAATTTTACAACAATCTAAATAATCAAGCATCAAAATTCTATATTCACGAAACATTACAAGACAACTGATTACAAATAAATTACTACATTACAAAATCCTATAGTCAACTCTCAAAAATCCGCCACTCTTATAATCTCAAGCACTTAAAATCCACACCTTGCTTGCAATGTAAACAAAGAATTTCAGGGAACATTCAGAGAAGAAAAAAATCAAGATGACAATATTTTGATTGGGGAATACCAAGCGGAGTAATTTGTGATGATGAATTTGTGTTCAATCAGTATGTCACAAATTAAAACTAGTCCAATGTGGCAATCCCAAAACCTTCTTCTTATGTCTAACTCGTTAATACTTTCAGAAAAATAAAACATAGCAGCGTAACCAGTTAGTTAATTTACACTAAAATCTAATCTGCAACAACTTATTTCAAGTTCTAACTGAATCTGAACTCAGCTCAGCCTCCCCCAAAACATTTCGAGCCTTGCTTGGAAAAAATACGAAGGTCACAAATGAATTTTTGCTCCGAAAATCAAAATGAAATCCTATGCAAAAATCTAATTTAATTTTGAGACTCTTTCACAATTTTTCAGAGGTACTAAATTGTAATTAAAATAAGTTTTCCGTCTTATTTACACATACATAGGTGCCAATCAGGGATGAGATTTCCGCTTTTTTGCACACCAGTAAAATCTTGGAGAAAATGCTATATTTTTAAATCGGAAAATTTTTATGATTTAAAATAACAACATTTTCTCTAAGATTTTACTGGTGTCCAAAAAAGGGGAAATCTCATCCCTAGTGCCAATCTAACATTGGTTATCCGTTATACGTGCGTTAATTTGACCCTGGTTTAATGAGTTTCGAACCAGAATTTTTTCAAAGAAATGAAATTAAGTACATGTTCCACTAACAATCCTGAAATTAAATAAATAAAGATTCATGAAACATATTTTCTGGTTTGAAATGGCGTTAACCTGGATCAAACTAATGCAGGTATTACGGAAGATTAGTTGAAATTTGGCAGCTATGCACATATGAAGCTAACATGAAGTTTAATATTGCGGTAGTTATACACACGAATTTTCATCATCATGTTCTTTTCTTAGCATAAAATAAAGTTATTACAACTGTTTAACCTCTTCAGACCCCAGGGTTTATTTATGTACTTTTTTTAATTTCAGTTACGGATTTATATTATCAAACCGATACCTAAAAAAGATTGATCAGCAAAAAAAATTAGAATTTATTTTTTTGTTGATAAAAATTAATGATACATCGGGACTCAAAAAAGACATTTTTTGACAATTTCTTTGGATTTTTTAATTTTATTATATTTTTTTGCATTGTAAAAATACTGAAAAACATAAATTAAATATATATTTGGTAATTTTTCATTACTAATGGACTCTACAAATGATATCTTAACGCACAATAAAATTATTTGAGTTTTCATCTTTGTTCATTTCGTACATTTTTGCCTCAAGCCAATTTTATATAACACGTAGCTTACTAAAAAAGAGCTATAACAAGCAATTTACTATTTTGTTTAATTCTTCTATCTGTTAGGCCTCCATTTACACCAATTTCTCTTTTTTTACATTATTTATATATGTGAAAAAAAATTGTAAAGATATGTATCCTATAAGATACACCAGGTCCGAAGAGGTTAATAAGAAACATGGTACCTTATATTTTCTTGAGTTCCACCTATTATCACTTCTAGCCACGGTCCTGCTTTGATGAAAATCCGTGTATTAGTACTTGAGATAGTATCATCGCAGAAATCGTAAAAAAACTAGATAGAAGCACCAATTGTTGAGCGATCTACTCTAAAAACAAAAGAATAATAATTTATATGAAGGAATAACTGAATTTGATGAAAATTCGTGCATTAGTTTCTGAGATAGAACTATTGCGATAATCATAAATAATGCCGCATAGCAGTGCCATCTGTTAAGCGATTTACTCCAAAAACTAAAGAATACTCATTTGTATCAGGGATTAACTGAATTTGAAGTTTGATGGGTGATTTAAACCAAAATGTATTCAGAACAGTATTATATGAAGGATTAACGAAATCTGAAGTTTTACGAAAATTCGTCCATTAGTTCTTGAAATGTAGCTAATGTGGATATCAAGAAAAATATCATCATAGCAGTGCCACCTGTTGGCCGATATACCACAAAAACTAATCAGATTTTATATCAAATATCAAATATCAGATTTTATATCAAATATCAAATATCAAATTTTATATCAAATATCAAATATCAGATTTTATATCACCATTTTATATCAAATTCTAACTTAATTTAAAGTTTTATGAATTCCGTGCATTAGTTCATCAGATAAAGTGTCTACAAAATTTATGCCACATACAGACAGACGAACGCACGAACAGATATTTTGTAAAAACATGTTTTTTGTAATCTCTGACTCCTAAAATATGCAAATCCGTCGAAAACCTGAATTAGAAAATTTTCACGAATCCAATACTTTGTTCTTGTATCGGTAGAAGAAGGTAAAAAATATTTTTTTTTATTTATTTTAGTCGTCTGAACAGTCACAGAAAGTGAATCAGTGTGACTTTTAATGTCAAATTTGCTCATGAATACACAAGCTAATACTTTTTAACACAATTTAAAAATTCTGATCGATTTCAAAATAGATTTGCTAGTCACAGAAATTTATCATAATGAAATTTTGCTCTTAGAGTTTCGCGTGTAAAGTTTTGCATTCTTTAAATTTACACAAGAACTTGTACCGGAATTGGAAATTTCGAATATGCAAATAAGGAAAACATGTTTAATTCTGATAGTAATATAAAATGTAAAAAAAAAAAAAATCTCGAATTCAAATTTATTTTTTTAGTTTAATTTAGATGCGCAATTGCATAGACAAAAATAAAAAATAATGACATTTAAAATTTATTTGATACATTTTAAATATTTACACAATGATATCAGCAAAACTTTACCTGCTTCATAATATATGAGTCATTTTAATACTTATCAAAATTCTTATTAAAACAGTTATTAAAATTCGTCATGCACATTGCGTCGTAAACGAGATTTTTTTTTTTTCGAATCTCGTGAGACGATTTTAAAATGTAATTAAAAGTAAATAAATATTTATTTCTCCAAGAGCTTTCAGAAATGTGTACGTACATATGTGTTTATCTTTGAGATTGGAAATACTGAGGTTCCGAAAATACTTTTAATTTACCCATTTTTATTTTAATTTATCCGAGATAAAATAACAAATTTTAGGTTCGTTTGATATTATTATCACGGACCCGGGCAACGCCGGGCGGGTCAGCTAGTTTATATATAATTTTCTGCGCTTGACGTACATTTTCGAATTTGTTATTCAATAATTTTGAGCTCATACCAAAAATGCAAATATTACTTTGTACTTTTTTTTTAATGAGAGCCATTTGGAAAGCTTAATCAAAAACTCTAAACACTCAAAGTGGCACAGGTTCATTTCACGGGCTTCAAAATTTAATAGGAATTTTTGTCTTATCCAATTGGCAGATTACGGCGATTTGAAATGGTAAAATTTTCTATAAAATTTTTCCGGGTCAAAAAAAGCGGAAGATGTTGGCAGCTATGCAGGTTAATAAAAAAATAACTATTTTTAAAACTTTTAGCCAGCCAATTATCGCGAATTTTTTTATTCAATAGTTTTTGAATTCATAATGATTTTTAATATATATATAGGCATAGCCCTTCTTCGACTTCCACGGTTGACATTAGTAAAAAAAATTCAACCTCCTCTCTTCCTCAGATTTAGGTTCATCTGTATAGATTTCCATTTAAAGGTGCACTTAACCCTTTGCGGCGCAGGGCAAATTCATTGCTTAGTGTTGAAATTAATGACTGACACCAGAATTTGAAAACAACTTTATTTATAAATAAGAAAACGCTATATTTCACGTATTCAATAAACAGTAATTTTTTTAAACAAAATTCCGGTGCCAATGTGGCGTTTGGGAATTAAAATTAAGTGATATATCTACAAAACCACTGCGCCGCAAGGGGTTAAGGTTTTTGTCTCGGACTAGGCAATGTAGACAAGACAAAACTATTCAACTATTTTCATTATATTAATATTAATATTTCGAGATCAACTATTTTCATTATATTAACAAATAAATAAGTAGGTATGCCGTGACCTCCCCTCTGGACTGTCCTAACGCCCCCCCCCCCATTTTTCTCAAGACTCGCTACCGCTCCCCTGGAAGGCTCCAGCGCCCACTGGGGGGACGGGGGTATCGCCCCCGTAGGAACCTATGTACTTATACATAGTCGTGTTCAGTATTTTAGGCATACAGTGAATTTTATGAGGAAAAAACAGTTGACAAATGATAATGTATTATATTATTTTATCAATAAAATTTTAAACTAATTTTAAAAATTAAAACTAATTTAAGTACAATTTTTTTAATCAAGAAATTTCAACAACAATTACATTTCAAATTATCATCATTCTTAGATGACATCGTGATAAACATAAATCATTCACTACAATATATCTGCTTCTAATCCCGGCGGATAACTATTACTTACACATAAACAAGGCATATCTTTAGGTTAAAAAACTTGAAACTACTAACTATAATTCTCTTTGCAAAAACTGGTACAAAGATTTTCATTTAAACCGATTGTGATCGCTGTCGTTAACTTGGATATCGAAGAATGTAGTTTGTTTCTATGCCAAAAATATTCTTCTCTGTTGTGGTGTGCGACATCAATAACAAATTTTGTTATCGAAACAGTATCGTCAGCGTTGAGAATGATGCTATGTATTCATTAAATTTTTAAATACAGCAATTCTGTAAGTGCGTATTCCAAAAATTCTTCAGGTGTCGAAGATGCGTAGCTCCGCCCCAAATAATGCCTTTAAATAAATGTTATACATATGGATTTTATACATATTTTTGTAAACATTTATATGGAGTTCCAAACGCAAATTTTCGACATTTTTATGCAATATGCGGGCGCACATGAGAAATTTTTTACAAGAAAATGTTAATTTTAGGACAACTATAAGGTATTTTTATTTTTACAAATATTTTAGTCGCTTTTTCACACACTTTTTACAATCAGAAAATTTATAAAAATCTCAGTTATGCATCTTTGATGTCTCCTGAAACTGAAATAATAACATATGATTCGGTACAGTAGTTTTTGAGAAAAGGAGGTTTTTAAAAAATCGAAAAAAAATTTACCTCACAAAATTTTAATATTTACAAGATGATAACAGAGGAAATACATTGTCAATATGTGGCCACACATAGGGAAAAAATCAAGACGTTCCATTGAAAGGCACGGTTCCTAAACTTATTCGGCTATTCCCTTTTAATATAGTATTCTCCGCCTTGTTTAATATGAGATAATTCTGTCTTTTAAAAAACTGAGGAGTACTATTAATATCTTGGGGTAGCAATCAACCTTTTATAGTGCCATATTTGGATTTTTATTTAGTAAAAACGAAGACTGTCTATAAACGCACCGTAACTTAAAAAGAAAAAAAAAGCTATAGTTAGATAAGTATAACGTACCATATATACTCGCATATAAATCGATACCGAATTCAAAAGCAATAACTGACTATACATGTATTTAGAAAAAGTTATCTTTATATTAACTAAATGCGGAATTTTCTATATTTAGTAAGGCTAATAAAGCTTCAAGAACATATATCATTCTTTTCTTGATTTTTTCTCGAATCTTTCTCTGAGTAGTCATTTCAAATTTCATTTTTATGATAAATCTATAATAATAAAGAGAGAAGGATGTTTGTCTGTCAGCGCTGTTCTGAAGAGACTGCTGCACGTAGAGTTACAAAATTTGGAGGGAAGGTACTTTTTTACATGTAGTTTTGCACCTTGAAGCCCGATTTTCGATTTTTTGTTTAGATTTTTTTAATAATTTTTTACGCGATTTTTAGCGTTATTTTTGCGGTTTTATCCCATTAGTGAAAGGAATACGGTTTCATTCTTTTAACCCAAAATAGCAAATTTTTTTCTCATTTCAACAAAGTTTATTCGGAATTTGTACAGCGAAAAACAATTCGACACATATACAAATTTATTTTTTAACGGATAAATATAACATTGGAAGGCATTGCTATGCGAGCGATATGGAATCAAGCTTCTATTCTATTTTTTTTATCAATAGTTTATTTATCGAGTTATAAGCGACTATGAGTGACTTGACAATCTGTTTTTGACCTATCACTGACTGATATTTCTCTTTTCCTTCCGAAATTGAATTTAAAACCCCCCACATTGACACTACTTTCTGAAATATGTATTGCATTTTCAAAAAAAAAGGGGGGGGGGGAGATGTGTGTGATTAGATAGTTTCTGAACAACAATAATTGAACAGTTAATATACCGTAATTTCGGGTGTATAAGCCGCAGATCAAACAATTCTTTTTCGACCCAGAATTTTTTAAGAAACGCATATAACTAGTTAGATCGCCGTAAATATTTGTCTTCAATCACTAATTAAGATTTCTGGATCCAAAAATAATTGTTTGATCCGAGGCTTATACACCCGAAATTACGGTAATACACTCTAAAAAATAAATGTGTAAATTGGCCAATTTTACCCATGGATATGTGTAAATTTGTAAATTTACACACCTGTCGTAAAATTTACACATTTTTTCTCCGAAATTTACTTATTTTTATGTGTATTTATCTTATGAAAGTAAGTGTGTAATTTATTATCACTTGAAAAACTCAGACAAGTGTGTAAATGTTGAAAAATGCCATTATTTACACGAATTTGTGATTTATTCTAATTTAAACATAATTATATGTACACAGATAAGTGTGTAATTTTTTTTAAATGCATACTTGACTTAAAATTTACACATTTTGAGGAAAAAAATTACCTGTTTTTATGTGCACCTAACTTGAGAAATCAAATGTGCAATATGTTATCGCTTTATAAACTCAAACAAATGTGTAAATGTTGAAAAATGCCTGAAATTACACAAATGGCGTGTTAGACATAATTACAAGCAGAGAATATTCGAAAAATCCGTTTTGTTTTCGTTTTCGGCCCAAAATCTGAGTTCTGCTGAAAATTTGGTTTCGTTTTCGTTTTCGGCCCAATATTCGTATTTTGCCAAAAATTCGATTTCGTTTTCGGCCCAAAATCTGAAATTCACCGAAAATTCGGTTTCGGTTTCGTTTTTGGCCCAAAATTTGAGTTTCTCCGAAAACTCGTTATCGGCGGAAATGCTGTCAGAAATTCGGCTGGACCGAAACTCGGCCGAAACTATCTGAATTCTAGAAATCTTCTTTCTTCCGTTGGAAATTTTTGACATGACTTGTTGATTGAGCTGTTTCCGCTCAGATGAGAAACTCTTTATTTAATGTTATGAATAAAGTTAATTGTTTATAATTATCGACCACAGCTGATTCATGACGTGAAATCAAATTAAACATCCTCCTACATACGGCGCTCTTCACCTGCTCCTTAAAAGCTGCACGCTTAACAGTAATAGAAAATTTTTAGTTTAAAACCGCAGATGTTTCGATTGCTATTTCTAAAAGTTCTAACATTCTATGTTGTTGATGAATTAATTACATTTTATTTTACATGCAAATAAAAAGTTTTGTTCAAAGTAGAGATGTGCACGCATCCGAGCTTGGCTGACGATATGAATCAGAATTTTCAAATGGGCCGGCAAACAAAATAAACGGGTTTGGGCCGATAAAATAAAATATTTAGCGGTCCTACCGGCCGACATAAAAATTTAAACCAAGCCGATAAAATATTAGCTTCTTTCAAAGAATTTGTTTTTCATCAGAATAAATATAAACCTGCGTCACGAGCTGATGCTTGATAAATAACATTAATGAAGAAATGTAACATGTCCACGGAAGAGACTGGCATCGGACATGGTGTCTGTTTAGATTTTTTCAGCACACTTGTGCGGTATTAAGATCAGATTTGCATTTTTTTATTACATAGTGGAGCTGGGCCGGAACTGAACGTAGCTGTTCCCAGGATGTGTGGGGCAAGCAATATGTTTTGTAAAAATATTAGTAGTGATAATGAACTTCTGCTTACGGAATCTTTGGAAATGTACCTTAAAATGTTTTTTAGCTCACAGGCTATCATAGCCTGAGAGCTTATGTGCCCGTCCGTTCTGTATGTATGTGCGTTCGTGCGTAACGCGATAACTCATGATAAAAATATCCGATCCACTTGAAATTTTGTATATAGGTATATCCTGACAAGGCGCTTCCCTGATTAGTTTTTGGAGTTCATTCGATATGTATAAGAGGGGGAACGGGGGGCTCATGCCCCCCGTTAGTTGATATAAATGGGATTTTCATGCAGAATTAAGTTTTCGTTCAAAATTTAGATTAGGATCATTCTGATGAGGCGATTCCGTGACTGTTATTAGGTGTTCATTGAATAAGTATAAATAGGGGGAACAGGGGTTCTAATGCCCCCTCGTTAGTTGATATAAATGGGATTTTTATGCAGAAGTAATTTTTTGTTCAAAATTTAGATTAGGATCATTCTGATGAGGCGATTCCGTGACTGTTATTAGGTGTTCATTGAATAAGTATAAATCGGGGGAACAAGGGTTCTAATCCCCCCCCCGTTAGTTGATATAAATGGGATTTTCATGCAGAATTAAGTTTTCGTTCAAAATTTAGATTAGGATCATTCTGATGAGGCGATTCCTTGACTGTTATTAGGTGTTCATTGAATAAGTATAAATAGGGAGAACAGGGGTTCTAATGCCCCCCCGTTAGTTGATATAAATGGGATTTTCATGCAGAATTAATTTTTCGTTCAAAATTTAGATTAGGATCATTCTGATGAGGCGATTCCGTGACTGTTATTAGGTGTTCATTGAATAAGTATAAATCGGGGGAAGAAGGGTTCTAATCCCCCCCCCCGTTAGTTGATATAAATGGGATTTTCATGCAGAATTAAGTTTTCGTTCAAAATTTAGATTAGGATCATTCTGATGAGGCGATTCCGTGACTGTTATTAGGTGTTCATTGAATAAGTATAAATAGGGGGAACAGGGGTTCTAATGCCCTCCCCCCCCCGTTAGTTGATATAAATGGGATTTTCATGCAGAATTAATTTTTCGTTCAAAATTTAGATTAGGATCATTCTGATGAGGCGATTCCGTGACTGTTATTAGGTGTTCACTGAATAAGTATAAATAGGGGGAACAGGGGTTCTAATGCCCCCCCCCCCCTTAATTTATATAAATGGGTTTTTCAAGCAGAATTTTCAGATTTCGTTCAAATCTCTGAATAGTTTTGGAAGTTTAATGGTTAAGTATAAAAGAGGGGGATAACTCCTTTTAAATTATATAAATGCTAAATGGGTTTTTATTAAGAATTACCTAATTTGCTCTGAATTTTGGATATAGATTTTTTATATGATAAAGCATGTCTTTGATAGTATAGGAGGTTCAATGATTAAGTATAAAAAAAGAGGAAAGGGGAGAGCTTTTTCCCCTTCTTAATTTTTTTTCGAACGGAATTAACCCTTGAAAATATAAGGCTTTAATGTACAATTAGTATTTGTAGCCTGTGAGCTCAATGCCATCAGTTTAGCTGGGCAGTATTCTTTATTAATTCCCTGCTCAACGTGAAACTTTGACACATATTCTGACTAATATTATTTAACAGTAAAGACTTAAAATTGACAAGCTTGACTATTAAAGGAATTTGGAATCGATAGCGTTTTCTATTTTTGATAGATAAATTATTTTTCGACAAATAAGAGTTTCTTATAGTGGCTTCAGGTTTTTCTCCTTTTCGTGATGTTGCTTTCGGAAATTCAATTCAAACGTTATCTTTTGCACGATTTTTTCAAAGCTACATTGCCTTTATCAAAAAATGGATAACGCCATTCGATTACATTATTTATTTATGAAAACACCTGTCTTATGGGTTCCAAAAAAAATATGAGTTCATAAATGTGTCAGAAAGTAGCTCTCTGGGGTTTAAAAATAGCCATAGTAAAAGAAAGATAAATATTTTCACAAATCTTCTTTTTATAAAAGAGTTTTAAAAATTATGTTTTTAGCATTCATTTTTTTCTTTTATTCAAAGCAATATTAATTTTTTTATGAATTTTTATTTGAATGTTGAAACGTCCAAGAAATCTAAGTAATCGTTACTGTTGTATTGTGTATTTTCCATCGTAATTTTAAAATATACGTTAAATTTATCCCAGATATGTATGCAGTATTCTTTAAAAGAATCTTAATTGTATGTTAAGAAAAATCTGAATTTTTTATAGAAATTGAGTTGGGCCATTAACTGTGAAAATCTGAATGGGCCGGGCCGGGTTCGAGTCGAATTTATATCATTTTTACACCGTACTGAGCTGTATCCAGGGCCTGAAAATTCCGGCCCTTGCAGACTTTTAGGTTAAAGACACAGAGATTCCGCCAACTTGGGCACAAAAGATAGATTTTTCAAACAAGGACGCTATTTCAAAGCATTCGTATAGAGGCGAGGGAGTGGCAAAGTTTTTTCGGGAGGAAGTAGCACTTAGTTATTTAATCATACGGCTTATCTATATTTAAATCTCCGTTAAACTAATAATAAATTATCAAATGGTTATATTTTTTAAATAACAACTTACTTATAGTTAGTTTTCTAAAAAAACTTTTAAGCAATTTATTTTAACTACTTTTAATGAGAAATATTAAATAACTGAAAAAATGTGTATATTCAAAAATTAAATATTCACTATTGATTTGTTCTTGATTATTAATTGCATTATTAATTAATTATTAATAAATATATATGAGTATTGATTGTCAATAGCAAAAGCAAATATAAAAGTTATATTAATATTTATATTTTGCTTTTGCTTGAACTTGTGCACATTTATACATGTTTATGTATGTTTGTTAAAAATGTGCGTCTAATACACACATAATTAATTAATAATTATGTGTATTTATGTATGTATTAATAACTTAAAAAATGAACATTTTCGTTTTCGGCCGAAAATTGAAAGATTACCGAAATTCGATTTCGGTTTCATTTTCGGTCTTACAGACCTGTTTCGGTCGATCCTTTTTATAAGTATGTAAATCTGAAAAAAAAAACTGAAACGAAATAAACCGAACACGAAACAAAACATTTTTTTTTTTCACTTCAAGCAACAAACATAATTTAGTGTTTGTTGGCTAATATTCCACAATGAAATAATAAAAAATAAACTTCAGTAAAAACACGTAACCTATATAAAACAAAAATTTAATAGACATGTAATTGAACTAAGCGCATAAATTGCTAAAATATTAGAATTAAAAAAATTTGCAGCCAGCAAAATCTATGATTTCTCAACTATTGCCTCTTGGTATGATTCCTAGCTTAATTTTAGGAACAAATTTTGCATTTGCGATGGAAGATACAAAGCGTACTTTTCTAATTTAGAAATATTTTGCATTATTGTCTATTAAAATCATTTTTAACTATTCTAAATTTGAACATTGTTTAATTTGGTATGCAATCTATATCAGTATAGTTATCGTTACAATTGACAAAAAGCTTAAACTTTTTTGAAATAAATCGAAAAAAGGCATAAAAAATGTCTTAATATAAGAAATTTTAAATTAAAAAGTCTTCACCACATAAAGAAACAAAAATAATTCACCATATAAAGAACAGAAGAAAACATCTGCCATGTGCCTAGATAAAGAACTCGAAAACTGCAGACGATTATCAAATATAAATAAATGAATAAAAAAAACACCGCTTATTTAGTCTTTGGAATACGCGGAGAACATTTGCAGAGAACAAAAATAGCCATTTTATGCGCGTATAGCCTCAGTCTGGATTTAAAAATCTTACCTAAAAATTCGTTGGAGTCATTCCATGCGTACTTTTGATGAAATATGTATCCGAGAAATGTACAATTGCTCTGGGCATGGTTAAAAATATTTATGCCAGTGTTATTGTACTTATTATCGGAACATTTATTAGATCTACAAACATCAAGGATTACATCAGAAAAGGAAAAACGAAGTCATTGAAAAATAGGTATGAAGAAATATTTTCCCTGTTTCTTTTCTTTGAATTATAACTATTTTATTAAAATAAATAACTGTCTTTCGACAACTAAAATCAGATGATAAAAATCAATTATTTAAATTACTTCTTTTAAAAATAAGATTTGTTTACCTGTAGAATATAAATCGTTAAAATCGCATATTTTCTGAAATTTTAAAATTATGTTGAAAAATATTGTAACCACAGTTTATCATAATTAGCAAATATTTAAAGGTATTTAAATTACTGAATAAAAAACTTTCTTTTAAAATAAAATTGTTTGCAAATTTAATTTTTAAATTTTGCATTAAGTAATGACATGAAAATGCTTTTATAAGAGAAAGTTGGTATTCTTTCCAGTTTTAAATTTGTAAATTTATAATATTGATGTGAAGCATATACTTTTCTGCTTATTTTAAATATGAAAAATTATTACTATTTGCTATTTATTCTTTTATTTATTTATTTTTGTATATATTCTTAAAATGATGCCTTTCTAGCATCCGAATAAATATTTGAAATTTAAACATCTAATAGCATTTGAAATAATTCTTTGATTTAAAAATTGTCTGTTTCAGCATGCTTATCATAATGTTTGCTATAAAGTTAATCAGTTTTCATAGTTTTACATGCTATAGATTTCTCAATTCTATTTCTACTGGTGTCAAATGAAAATTAACGGATTTTGATTCATGGTTTTTCATTTACGATTTTTAGATTGAAGCAATTAAAAATTGTTTTCAATTCATTGAAAACATTCATAAACTACAAACAAAATAAACAAAAATAAAAATTTTAATTAAATTAATTTCATTACCCTGTTTATAGTTTAAAGAATACAAAAAATACTGTATAATACAAGAGATTAGATTTTTATGTAAAATTAATTTTGATAATGCTTTGAACATTTAAGCAGCAATGTTTCTTATATAATTTTAAACCTTAAAAAAATCTATTAGAAATATTGCACCTAATTTTCACGTAGATTGATAAAAAAAAATTCTTTATCAAATTTAACACAATTATTATAATTGGTAAATAAATCACACAAATTGCCATTTTTTAACGTAGTCCAAAAGCGTATAGGCCTGAATTTGAATCGGAGAGCTTTGAGAGAGCTTGCAATGTTCTGCCAATTGAGCTATCCAGGATAAATCTGGAAGACACAATTGAGCCAAAGAACTACAGATATATAATAAATAATACTAGACTGGCAGCTTACTCCAAAGGTCCCTAGTTCCTGTCCTGCCCTAGATGCTTTTTCACCTATTTGGTAAAATTACATTATAATTCTTTTTGAACGTTATTATTTAGAACTAGTAGTTATCTGTAGAGCTTCTTAGAGCTCCTGGTGATAAATTTGGATGCCAAATTGAACAAAAGCAAGGGTATGTAATATGTGACTATAACATTGCTAACAAAGCGTAGAACCAACATAGTGAAAATTATCCAAGTCGGGGATCGAACACGTAATCCTTGAAATAGCTCTCCAAGTGCTCTACCATTTAAGTTACGAGGAAGATGGCCAGCTTTTCAATTCTCACTCACATTTTGTTGGTAAGCCTGCAACTGCAGCACAAAATAATAACGTCTACATGAGCACACAAACTTGTGGCATAACATGAGACACAGATAAGCCCAGCATCAGTGAATACATATTTAATTATAATAATTTTTTAATTATTTATCAGCAGTGAAATTACGCTTTAAATAATTGAATATTTAATATGTGATTTCCACATTACTAATAAAGCGTAGAACCAAAATAATGAAAAATGTCAAACCTGGGATCAAACCCGGAACCTCTGGAATAGCGCTCCAAGTGCTCTCAGCTCCAAGAGCACTTGAAGCCTTAATCGGAGCTTTCTCCCTTTTAATATTTATGATATTATCAGAGTTATAATGGACCTGGCAATACACATCTAACCAGCCACATACATCCTTGATACAAGAAAGCAAAAAATCATGCGTCAAACATAGATTATAAAGCACTTTCCAATACATTCAGAATAATGCAACAAAACTGCACTTAAGAAAAATAAATATAATATTATGTCTAGGTCCACCATATGGAAATGTTAACACATTTTAAAATAGAATTTCAGCTGTTCCTATTCACAATGGAAAAATTATCCGAATTTTTTAGCAGCCCTCTATATGATATAGAGATTTATATCTAATAATAGCATGCATTTCAAAATTTAGTTCATTAAAGAGATACATATATTTGGGTGATTCTGAAAATAGGAGACTTTTTCAAAATTTAAATCTTTAAAAAATTACTGTTAGCAAAATTTCTGAAAAAAATAGGTGTTGTTAATATAGTATTAGGCATACTTTACATGTAGTCAGCAGAGCTAAATATTTAAAAATTAACTTAAAAAAATAATTAGTATTTTTTGAGCCATGCTAATGACAAAAAAAATTGCATGGAATAAATATATTAAGAAATTTATTTTCTTCCTGTTTAAATATTTTTTTCTATATTTATTAGCCTTCCTTTTCAGCAAATGGTTTCCATTTTTACATATATACATACAAGGAGAATAAAAACATTACCAAAGAGCAAACTTTGTTTACATGAGCAACATTTTGACACTAACAACGTAAGAAGCTGTCTTATTGATTTTCTGACAGATTTAATGCATATTTTAGGGATAATAAATGCAATACGTAAATTTATATGTAAAATTAAACTTTATAAAGGATACAATATAAGCACTGGTTACATGTATGCACATAGAAGTCTTTAGCATGGACAGAAAAACCATGTTAATGACACTGATATTTGTCCATGCTAATGACAAATTTTAATTTAAATAAGATTATGAGCCATAATATAATCACAATGCAGTAGTCCTTTCTGGGGCTTTTTAAAACACAAAAGTTTTATTCAAATAAGTAAAATAAAAATTTTAACTATAAAATAAACATGAAAATTATTATCCATTCTAATGACATGCAATTGATGTACGCCCCTAATATTCAACTTCTATTCTTAAAATACAATACATGCTTCTATTTTCAGGCTGGGATAAAATGGATATTTGTTGCCATCGGGAAACTTTATATTTTCAAACTATTGTCATATGTGAAAATGAAATTTTGATTAATAACTAGCTGTTATAGTATGACCTTGTTTTGAAAATAGAATATGGAGGACAAACTTTAATTCTTTTTTTATATACTATAATTTTATTTTTAAAAATAAATTTATTGGATAAATCCTCTCCTTGATTAATTTAAAGAAAGAATAACATTTGTTTTATTTTATAAACATGACATTAACTCTTGAAAAATGCTAGTATACACTAAGCACAGCTGCTGTGGACATCCATGCTAATGACATTTTGAACCTTTATTCTGTTATTTTAAGGTGTTTTTAACTAAAAAGTGAGTAATTCTTGAGTGCAAATTATGAATAATATTAAGACAAACATATCTAAATATAAAAACATAACAGAAAACCTCTCAATTTTTTTTGTATGTCGAAAGACATAAATTGTCCCCTATTTTGAGAATCACCCATTTCAGAAAATTCTCCTTCAGCAATTTTTTAATAAGGAGAATGGTAGGCGAATACTTTTTGTGCAGCCTTAATTATGAAGTATAATATATATATATATATATATATATATATTGATAAAATCTATTGGTGAATTTTGTCTACTTTTAATGGTATTATATATATATATATATATATATATATATATATATATATATATATATATATATATATATATACAGAGTAATATGCAAAAAACTAATTAAATTTAAAAGTGCATACTGAATTTTAAAACGTACTCTCTAGCATTTATTAAGCAAAGATAACTGTAATCTATACAATAATGCAAAATACTATAATTAATTCCTTTTGTTTGTCCCTGTAAATTAGTGAAAAATGCTATGAATACTCTGTTTTAACGTGATCTGAGTTATATCAGCTTCAATATATTTGAAATAGCAAAATGTCATTAAAATACTCTCAAAACGATTTTCCACGTGTACTATAATGTAATCGTATTCTTTTGAGTGTCCCTGCAAATGAAATATTAATCATACATACTTAATATGCAATACGAAACATGCTTTGGTGACCTTAAATAAGCTTTATCAATTGCGTGAAAATTATAGGAGTTAGAGCATCGACAGTCGGACTGGCAAACCGAAGCACTTTTCAACATTTTTGGAGAGTGCTAAAAAAAGAACATAAAAATATCACATTATAGGGAAACTAGAGTAGATGCGGTGCTGTGTAATATATACAATTAATGATAAATTTATTTCTTTTAAATTGTATATTAAGATATATTATTAGTTTAAATGTATAATGTTCAAATTTATTGTTTTAAATGTGTAATTTCATAAATATTTATGTAACTTTTGCAAACTGCTATTAAACTTATTTTTTAATCTATATATATAAAAGGAATTCTGAGGATAATTGAGGCACAGGCGAAAGCAAATCTTGGCAATGCGCCAACTCGGTCCAGAGGAAGCAAATCTTGGCAATGCGCCAACTCGTAAATATTAATCTAAAATATAGATTTCTGACTGCAGACGATTTTAAGATATTAACAAAAGAATGTTATATTTTCAAGCAAAACGTTAAAATAATTTTCTATATTGATATTTAAAACACATATGATAAAATAATTAATATTTTTTACCGGTGAAGCGATAGATTAGTTCTTTTTAAAAAACAACAGTCAGTGGCCACGTATTTCTGACAATGCATTTCTGCAAGTTTCGAGTTAATGATAAAATAATACAAATTTCAAGTTCGTTTAATATTGTTAATACGGACCCGGGCAACGCCGGGCGGGTTAGCTAGTAATAATAAAAAGTTTTTAAGTATTATTTTACTGCTTGTAAATTCTGACGTAAAATGAATTAATCCAAATGACACCTTTTAAAAGTTTTTATTCGTGTTTTTTTTTTTTTGTGTGTGTGTGTGTGATTTTTATTAGGGAGATAATTAAAAATTATTTTTTAATACACTGAAGACTTTTTTTATGCGTATTACATTCAAAAACTATTGATAGCAAAAACAAAAAAAATAAAAAAAATTTTAAATGTGTAATTTGATATCCGTAGAAATAGTACAATACACGAGTAGACAGAAAAAGTCAAAAGTTTCAAAATATCAAATTACAGAAACAGAAAGATTTGCTAGTTTCCATTTTTTATTTTAATAGTATGAAAAATTATTGTACATTTTAGAATCGAAATAGTTTGAATTTTTTTAGATGCATTGCATTATAATCGTATATTTCATTCATAGTAATTAGTATCTTACAATTAATGTAGATAAAATATAATTACTTAATATCGGTTTTACTTTTTATCTTTTAATATTTTTTATAGCTGTTGTGTAATAAAGGATAACTAGTGACTTAAGGTTCAAAATGCACATTAAATTGCTAAATTAATTTCATTTTTGTCAATAGTAAATTAATAATCTTTAAATTCAGGCAATCAATAATCTTTATTATTTAAGTAATACAAGAAGTATTATGTATAATTCAGTGGATCATATTTTTATATAAATTTTACTCTGATAATACTTTGCACATTTAAGCAGAAATGTTTCTTTAGTAATTTTAACTCTTAAAAAATACTGTTACAAATATTGCTCTTAAAATTTACGTAATTTGATTTAAAAATATATATATATCTATACATTTATTACTTTTAACACAGTTATTATAATTGGTAAATAAATCAAATGCCTTGTGAATTTTTCCAGCAGAATTAAAAAGTGTATAGGTGTGGGTTTGAACCGGGTACTTTTGTGAGAGTTGCCGATGCTCTACCAGATGAGCTACTATCCTGGATATATTTGGCAGACACAAATCAGTCAAAGAACTAGAGTTACATACTAAGTATATTTAACCAATGCCAGACTGACAACTTAAATTAAAGATCCGTGATTCGAATCCTGCCCTGGACGCTTTTTCACTCATTTGGTAAAATTACATTAAAGAAAAAAATTTTCTTGAACGTCATCGGTTAGAAATAGTACCTATCTGTAGTACTTTACATGTGTGATGATAACTTTGGAAGTTAAAGTGAGCAAAAGTTTTTAAAGAGAGTACAAAAATACATTTAACACATACAAAAAAATTGTAATAATTTATTAAAAAAGAAATAAAATGTATAATTTTATTTTACATGGCAACAAGTGAAAAGAAGAAAATAGTATTCCGTCCGTTATAAATACAATTAAAGTTATACCATTTTCAAAATATGGAGAAAAAAATGTACATGTATTTCTAAAAGAGAATATTATGAATTTATTAAAAACAACACAAGCTGTTACAATTGTAAGATAGAGTGAAAAAAGTTTAATTTTTAACTTAATTTAGAAGACAGTCTCCACGCTGTCTGTATTCAAATTATACATCCCTGTTCATAAATTACAATTCGGATTACAAAACATTATAATTTGAGACGACCCTGTTTCTTGTAAATTAAGCGTATAATGATTTGTGGTCTTGCTTTAAGTCTACAAATCTGGTAGAAAGAAAAGACATGTCAAGCATATGAGTTTGTTCTTAATGCAATTTTATTTCGCGATCATGAAAGCATTTTTTTTTCAATTTATACGTAAACGCATAACATAAAGCTATGTACACAAAACTGTGCATTTTAAATATTACACAAAAATACGTGTTTTGCATGTTGCGCATACATATGTGTAAAAACAGAATATTACATACAAATCTGTGTATTCTGTATATAACACAAACATATGTGTAATTTGCATATTACACAGTATTATGTGTATTTTCTTATTACGCAAAAACATATGTAAAAACAGAATATTACACAGATATATGTGTAAAAATAGTACTCAGAAATATGTGTATTTTAGTGCAATTCACACATTAAAGTGTGTATTTTAAGTGTTATCAGATAACTTTTACACATTTGGACTTATCATCAAATTACACATTAAAATGTGTATTCTGAAATTTACACATTTGGCGCAATTTACACACAAATTTACACATATAGACATGTCGTTTTTGTATCATCGATTTACACATTTTTGTGTGTAAATTTACACATTTTTTTTTTAGAGTGTATATAATGGGTATAATTGAACACATTATTTAAACAACACGACATTTTGTCATGTGATTCACGCAAATTACCTCCAGCGACTTAAACGAAAACATAGCTCTTTGATTAAAAGGAATATTTTGTGATTTTATGGAAAATTGTGACAATTTCAAAAATATTTTGCTTTAGCAGGGATGAGATTTCCGCGTTTTTGGACACTAGCATTTTATTATAGAAAATGTTGTTCTATTAAATCTCAAAAATGTTCCAATTAAATGAAATAATATTTTCTCTAACAAAATACTGGTGTGCATATACGCGGAAATCTCATCCCTACTTTAGTTTTTAGCTCACAGGCTATCATAGCCTGAGAGCTTATGTGCCCGTCCGTTCTGTATGTATGTGCGTATGTGCGTAACGCGATAACTCATGATAAAAATATCGGATCCACTTGAAATTTTGTATATAGGTATATCCTGATAAGGCGCTTCCCTGATTAGTTTTTGGAGTTCATTCGATATGTATAAGAGGGGGAACGGGGGGCTCATGCCCCCCGTTAGTTGATATGAATGGGATTTTCATGCAGAATTAAGTTTTCAAAATTTAGATTAGGATCATTCTGATGAGGCGATTCCGTGACTGTTATTAGGTGTTCATTGAATAAGTATAAATAGGGGGAACAGGGGTTCTAATCCCCCCCCCGTTAGTTGATATAAATGGGATTTTCATGCAGAATTAAGTTTTCGTTCAAAATTTAGATTAGGATTATTCTGATGAGGCGATTCCGTGGCTGTTATTAGGTGTTCATTGAATAAGTATAAATAGGGGGAACAGGGGTTCTAATCCCCCCCCCCGTTAGTTGATATAAATGGGATTTTCATGCAGAATTAAGTTTTCGTTCAAAATTTAGATTAGGATCATTCTGATGAGGCGATTCCGTGACTGCTATTAGGTGTTCATTGAATAAGTATAAATAGGGGCAACAGGGGTTCTAATGCCTCCCCCCCCTCTTAATTTATATAAATAGGTTTTTCAAGCAGAATTTTCAGATTTCGTTCAAATCTCTGAATCGTTTTGGAAGTTTAATGGTTAAGTATAAAAGAAGGGGATAACTCCTTTTAAATTATATAAATGCTAAATGGGTTTTTATTAAGAATTATCTAATTTGCTCTGAATTTTGGATATAGATTTTTTATATGATAAAGCATGTCTTTGATAGTATAGGAGGTTCAATGATTAAGTATAAAAAAAGAGGAAAGGGGAGAGCTGTTTCCCCTTCTTAATTTTTTTTTCGAACGGAATTAACCCTTGAAAATATAAGGCTTTAATGTACAATTAGTATTTGTAGCCTGTGAGCTCAATGCCATCAGTTTAACTGGGCAGTATTCTTTATTTTTTTTTCCCGTAATTAGCGGTGTAGCAATTGTGCAGGCGAAATGACTAACTATGATTCTAAAAACATCGTTCATACTAGAATATTTCAATAAATAATTTTACTTTAAATGACTTAAATAAATATTTTCAATCACAATAGCAATCCTTTGAGAAGCCAAGCGTTGACATAGGCAACTCGTTTCTTAATTTGTTCTTACTTAATCTATATTAACAATTTAAATAATAGCAAGTGGGGTTACAGCACAGATTTTAGTGTGTTAGAAGTGATTAAGAAGAAAATTTTAAAAATGGTTTAGCTTTTATTTAACATATGAATAGTTTTAACCCTTTCCGGCACGGGCAAAATCTGTAATAAAATGAGAAATTTTCGATTGGCACCGGAATTCACACACGAATTTCTTAGATACTTTGAAATCCTTAATTTAAGCTTTTATTGTAAAAGCAAAATATTACTGGTGCCGTTTGCAAGTTTGGAATTAAAATTAGGCATCCCAGACCGGGCACAGTGTGCCGGAAAGGGTTAAACAACATTTGCTATATTCAGGGCTGTCACAGGCGACTATTTTTTAATTCAAACTGGCACCTCTTTCTATAAACAGAAATCTTCAACAGATACTTTACAACATGGTTGACATGGTTTTGACAGTGTGTGGTTTTATCCGGTTAACCCTTTAACGATCATAGCATTTTCATTGCTAAGATGTCGAAATAAATGAATGACACCGGTAATTAAGAACAAATATATTTCTAAAAAGAAAACGTGATTTTTCACATACAAAATAAAAGAGATATTTTTAGATAAAAATACCGGTGTCAGTGTTGCGTATCGGAATTAAAATTTTGTGGTTTCGTGGCGAAACCAATGAAAGTTAAAGGGTTAAAACCGTGGTTTAAACCGTCATGTTTAAAACCTCTTGTCAAAAATCTCGTCCGAAACCTCAAATACTACACTGATCTGTAAAATTTTACATTAAATACCTGTCACACATATACAACATTATATGTAATATTAAAAATTCACTATTACTTTATTGTATATTATTATTCCCGGAAAACCCCGGAAATCCCGGAAATTTCCGCAAAAAAATTCCCGGAAATCTGTTGTAAATGCAAAAATTTGGCCTGCCTCCAACCATGCTCAACTAGCAATGCTTCTGCTATAAAGCACTGCTAGCTCAGCACCGATTGAGAGAGTATTTTCTAACTTTGGGTTCATACACTCTAAACTCAAGTATCGTCTAGGTGTAAAAAAAAATTTGCTTAATTGGTTATCTGCTATATTATGCTGCGGGGTAAAATTGATCCAGATTATTAACTGTACAAAATCGTTTTCTTCTGTTTGAACATTCTAAAAAACAATGTTTTATTGCAATTAAAGTCATTTATTTTTGTTTTGTAATTATTAAATTACAGTAATTAATTTTAAATAAAAAATTACTTAAACCATTAAGTATCAATCACTTATCCAATGTTTCCCTCTTGTTCTTAAAATGCTTGAATCACATAATATGGTTTTGACGATTTAAGCCAATTTTTGAAGGTTTAAACCAGTTTTTGACGGTTTAAACCAGTTTTTGACGCTTGTCATGTCAAAAACTGTTTCTGACGTCAGAAACACAACCCTGCTTTACAAACATTTGGAAGAAAAATACATTTCAAAATTTTTCCTAGAAAAATATCGGTACGTACAAAATATAACAGTAGTCACCTGTGACAGCTCTAGCTATATCGAAAAATAAATATACTTACTGATTACAAAATTCTAGATACCTACACCTTTATATCTCAAAGATTTCCCGATTAAAAATCAAGGTAGATTTACGTATGCCGAATAATTTTTCTCCCATAATGAATTGTAATTTTAAAATCATCTTTAGAAAAAAAAAATTAAACGCATACATTATTAAAATTTACAATTGCTTTCGCAAAAAGAAAAATTCTGTCTGGAAAATTTTCAGTATACATCTCATTTACAATAGAAAATTCCCAGATTCTAACATTCGTTGTGCATAAACTATATTCCATAAAATATTCTCCTAACATTCCATTTATTTTGTTTAAAACTCTCTTAAAACTCTCGTAGTCTCTTAAAATTTTAATAGAACATTTTGAATTTTAATTAAGCTCAAATAAATATTTCATTCTCGAACAAGTAGCTAAAATTTTGTGTAAATACTTTTACGTTGTGATATCTGAAATATTCTTAAAATGCATCAGATTATTTTAAATTTATCCAATAGAAATTGAAATATATTTGAACTTTTTCAATTTTGTGGATCATTTACTTCTTCATATTGCATATAAAATTTATATAATTTAAATAAATACTTCATAATAGAAAATACGAATCATTTTATGACATGAGTATACATCATAATTATTGCTTATCAGGGTTGACAGATAACGCTTTTTTTTTATTTTTTATTTTAATAGAAATTTTTTTATTTTAGGCAAACACGAAATGCATGGCATTGAATAAAGTTTCAGTTACTAGTTAAAATTTCTGGAATGAATACGGAATTTCTTAATTTCAAAAAAGCAAAACTTACAATTCTGGCATTTATACCTGTGTGTAACCATAGAACTATTAATAAAGAAAACTGACGTTTCCTTAAAATAGTAAATCTTCAATTGCAACCGGTTTCACAAGGTTTAATTACCATTGCGGAAAATTTCCACCAGTAAATTTACTCATTTTTTTTATTATTATTTAAACGTATCGTTAAAAGAAAATTTCAAAACAAATAATGGCACAAATACCTATTCATTTTTACTGGTAAGTATCTTCGGCGATAATAGTTCGCCACATTGTAACAGCCAACGCAACCCCCTGTCAGCGTCAGTAAAAAATTAAATTTGAATAATGAAGTTTTCGTCACAGATAAAAACGAAACATTTAAAAGATTCTTCCATTGAGAATTTTAATGTGACGTCAAATGAGAGATAAAAGTAGAGCAGATAGCAAATTTGTTTACATATTACATTTTATGCAGCCTAAATATATACTCTCAAGAAATTTTTCTTTTTTTCAAGGAAAATCTACTGGCAGCAGTGCTGCCGGTATATTTCTTTCAATCGACGGATATCCGTTTATTTTTTCTCCGTTCCAAGAGGTAAAATATCCGTATATTAAAGAAAATTTGGGAAAAGCAAAGCGGCAGACGCTGGGATAGAACCAGACACCCAGCATCGGAAGGCGAATTCGCTAGCATGGGGCTACAGTTGTATAGAAGTCAAACGCCTTTAAGTAAATGCTTTCGTTTCAGATGGATGCGGCTTGATTAATTTTTTCAAGAAGGTCTTAATTTTGAAAATAATTTCTGGAAGATTTCGTCTTTAATGAGATTGTGGCTGGGGTTTTTATACGTTAGTATTAATATAGCATTACAATGTGAATTTTAAATATATTTACGCAGATTGCTAGAGATAAAGTATGGATGTTCTATTTTTATCATATATATATACAGTCGAGCCTCTATATAACGAAATCCATCATTCCAGTAAAAAATTCGTTATATAGAGAAATTCGATGTATAGAGTATGATGTTAAAAATAGTATTTAATGTGTAAATTTTGAACAAATATTATTTTTGATCTTTTTAATTAAGAATTTGAAATGTTTAAAAGTATATATTAACCTAACATTTTATTTCTTACTTATTTAAGCAGTTTCAAAAAAGAGAAAAGACATTTATTTGAAAGCTTAGTGAAAATCAAATAAGGAAGACTTACATAAATTTCAGAGGAAGAAATCTGTAATTTTTTGTTGTTTTGATTTTAAAATTACAATTGTTACGCTCTCAAAAAAAATTCTCAAATTTTAGCAAGGAATGAAAAATTGTAGTTGATATTTTCCTCCATTTGAAGGTCTCTCTTATGTGCTCTCATTGATTCCTCTCTTATATGTGTAACAATTCAATTGACTGTGTTTTGAGAAGGATGTTGAAAGGTGTGTGGGAGGTGGGATGAACTTGTTAGATTTAAAGAATAAGGAGAGAAGTAATATTTATAAAAAAAAAAAAAAAAAAAAAAAAAAAAAAAAAAAAAAAACTCTCCACTGAACGATAAATCAAAAATAAGTGATCGAAAATTGATTCCATATGATTTCGAAGCTTTTTTAAAACTGAATAAATTAAGATCAATTTATGAAAAAATTCGTTATATGGAGATAGATATTTCGCTATATAGAGTCTGTTTTTAATGTAATCATGCGAAAAGGGGACCGTTCTTACTAAAAATTCGTTATATGGAGGAATTCGATGTATGGAGTTTCGTTATATAGAGGTACGACTGTATATATATATATATATATATATATATATATATATATATATATATATATTAGTAATATCGATTTTTTTGCATTTGATTTTTTAATTAAAACATCTTTTGAATGTGTTCACTTAAAGTATATTTTAAATGCGAATATTTATTTATAAATATCTTTGTAAATTCAACTTTATTCAACTTGTCCAACATTAAATAAAAATTGTGAGTATTTTTGAATGAATGAAGAAAGTAATTATTTATTTTCGAATTCGAAAAAAGTTTTGTCTTTTTAAACTAAATTAGACATCCTAATGGATAGAATTTTTTGTTTTTCATTTTAAAAAGAAATTCGAATTTCTTACTAACAGACGCATGCGCACTAGAAATAAACGGAATCTCTTCCTCTTTTATAGACGTTCGGAATGAATTCACGAATCAAATATGTTTTTTAGGACTATGGAAATTATTTGTGAAGCGATAAGGACAATTTAGTGTATATTAACAAATTTTTGTGACAGTGTAAATAAATGTATGCAAATTTATATATATATAATACAAATTTTATTTATTTTTCCTGAAAAAATTAACCTTTATATTATATTAATTTCCTTATAACAATATTCCGTACTTAGTTCAACTTATTAAATTAAAATCTTGTTTCTAGATCTAATCTATTAATCTTTATGGGAACGACATAAATTCTTAATTCGCCTTAAAAAACATTTATTCCAATATGCGTTGATATAAAAAGATGGCTCTAAATTTAAAATATTCTTAATTAAACTTCATTTCTTGATATTCCAAATAAAACTCATTTTTATCAACCCTTTTTAAGAAAGTCTTATTAAATTTATTCCAAAACCATACCTTTCAAAAAATATCATTATTTTTATTTATCTATTTATTTTTCCTTCCTTCAACATTTGATATTTGTGCATCAATAAATTCATTTCTTTTCTTTTTCTCTTTGAGTCGTTTATAAATTAGTTAAATAATATTTTTTAGAATAAAATTATCGTCTGTGGAATAAAAATCTCGACTCTGGACATGAGTTATATTTACATGGAAAATGATGGTTAGAGAGTAGAGAATTTTCTAGAATCTTACTTTTAGATTTAAAAAAGGAATGGTGAGAAGGGAAGATTCTTGGTTTTTTCTTCGATGAGTACGGCTTGCTGAAGTAATATTCTTTTTGATGTTTCGGTTAAAGACGGTTTACAAAAGGAGTCTTTCCCTCTCTCATGACTACAGTTTAATAAATTAACTTGCAGCAGCCAATGATTAACTTATTGGATCTTCGACATTTATTTATTTTGTTTTCCCCCTCACTTGCCATGACTGCTATGTTGTGAAAGGGAAAACCGGCGATGATGTTTCTGGCTCCTAACTTTAAAATATCATATATATATATATACTCATTAATTTTTGATAAATAATATTAGAAAATTTGGGAAATCCTGTTAATTAATATAGACAGTATGCATTGTAAAAATAACATAAAAATTTGCATTATGATTTACTGAAATAGAAAAAAAAATCACAAATGAGCTATACCTTTTCCTAAAAATATCTAAAACCTGATCAAAGCATAAAATATAAGCGTAAACTTTTAAACCGTAATGCTTTTCAATATCGTGATTCTAAAAGCTATTCCTATAAGCAGATTGAATTTTTTAACATCTGACCCTAGATAAGAGTACTTTCCTTGGCGTTGTTATAAAAGTCTGAAAGATAGCGACACTTTTAATAAACCAATTTGTGTAAGATTATTTCCACATGTGTAATTGATATTACTTATCCATTCCGAAAGCAGCAGTCAGCTGCTATGGCAGCGGCAGATGGGGCCATAATAATCGAAAAATGCACCATTAAAACGGAAAATCCTGGAAACTAGTTTCTAAGAGTCAAGGAGCTTTGCGGACAAACTCTACTGCCCTGAACTGACTCTGTTATGAACATGCTCGGCTGAGGACCAACTCTATCGCCAAGGACTGACCCCATGGCTTTGCGTGAACTGTCACAGACAGAATATTGTGCTAAATTCAAGTTTCTTCGGATTTCGGAAAAAGTGGCAACGGCAGAACGGACGAATGATTTTCTGGAACTTTCGACGATTTAAAATAAAAAACAGTAAATTGTAGTATGAGACATAGATATGTAATAGATATTTTTTTTTTGTTAAGATAGTGAATATACTCGTTTTTCTTTGTGGTTTTGTGTCGCGATAAATAAAGATGGAAAATTATAGTGTATTCTTCAGTTCAAGACTTAATATGTATTCATCTTCTACAGATTATTGTGTTTTTAAATGAATTAATCTACAGACCTGCGCAGCGGGAAGTTTACTACGTTTACAGACGATAGCCAGCATTACAGTGATTATAATATCTTATCTTGTGTAACATGGTAATATTTTTTAAACGGGGCACATTTCTGTGTTTTTAACTGCATATTTCCAATGAGCACTTGTCGTGTAAGTCACATTACTAATAACTTCTAAGTTATTGGTCACCGTTATTTTCGAAAGGTTTCCATGGCCTTATGCAATTAATGAATATCTCCGATAAAATAAATCACATTTTTCCGTTGTAAAATACTGATATGCAAAATCGTAGTTTGTGACTTACGCGGCATGTTCTCATCAGTGTTGCCAGTGGGCTACTTTTTTAAATTCAGATTTCTTGATTGGCGCCACTTCTTTAACGCTTTAAAACTTTCCGGCGCAAACCAATTCTGTTCGTAAAATGAGAAATTGTTGACTGACACCGGAATTTACATAAGACTGTTTTAGAAATTAAGAATTCCCTGATTTAAGTGCCATTGTAAAAGTAAATTTCACTAAAATATTATTGGTGCCGTTTGTAAGTTTGAAATTAAAATTAGGTGTTGCCGGAGTGGTGACACTGCGCCGGAAAGGGTTAACGATCAAAGCATTTTCATTGCTAAGATGTTGAAATAAATGAATAACACCGGTAAAATTGAACAAATATATCCGTAAATAAGAAAAAGGGATTTTTCACATACTTAATAAAATAATTTTTTTTAGATTGAAATTCCGGTGCCATTGTAGCATATCGGAATTAAAATTTTGTGGTTTCGTAGAGAAACCAATGAACGTTAAAGGGTTAAACGGTAAATTACCTTTTGTTTTCGACTTAATTGTAATGTCATTGAATAAAGCACGTTTTATCATTTGTAAAAAGTGGTTCCAATCAAGAATCTGAATTTAAAAAAAGTAGCCGATCTGGCAACACTGGTTCTCATGGAAAACCCCAATTGGAAAGCCTGAATGATAATCGATGGACGTAGCTCGCAGGGGACTAAGTGCTGGAATTCACACTCAAAAAATTTGAATGGCAATTTTCTTTTATTTTATTTGTCAAATATCATCATCTTATAAAACAATAATAACTATTTAAACATACTTGTAACATTTCAGAATCCTATAAATAAAATTCAGCCAGATGTGGAATACCACAGTGTTACCTCAACAGGCTGGTTTTTTTTTTTTTTTTTTTTTTTATTTATTAACCCTTTCCGGCGCGGACAAATTCTATTAGTAAAATGAGAAATAATCGACTGACACCGGAATTTACAAATGACTTTTTAAGAAATAAAGAACTCCTTAGTTTAGGCTTTTATTATAAAAGCAAGATTCTATTTAAATATTATTGGTACCAATTGGAAGTTCGAAATTAAAATTAATTATTGTTTTATAAAATGATAGATATTTCAGTGATAAAATAAAGGCAATTTTCTATTCAAAACTTTCCAATCTGAATTCCAATTTTAGAGAAAGAGAAATTGGTCGATTAGCGTGACGTCACAATTCATGTCTTTCAGATTTGATTATTTCGATGGCAGTGGTTGAGACCTTTAGTATATATATATATATATATATATATATATATATATATATATATACTGCATATATATATATATATATTAGGGTGGTGCGAAAAAACAAAAGTTTTTATTTCCGAATCGCTATAGTGCGGAAAAGTTGCGATTGGTAAATACAAGAAAAACTAAAAAAAATTTTTTGAAATCGGACATTATCTTCCGATAGCGCAAACCACATAAAAAGTCAAAAAAATTGAAAAATTCCGATTTTTTCAAAATTTTTTTAAAATTATTACATATACATATATTTTATCACTATAGTGATAAATATTTGCATATTGTACTGTTTAATAATAATAAAAAAATAAATTGCGTTTAGAGATTATCCTCCGATCGTGCAAGCTCATTAAAAATCGGGAAAAATTCAATTTTCAGTGATTTTTGATACATTAAGAAAATAATTAAATAAGCTCAGTTTGCAGTCTCATGTTAAAATTTAAATGTAAATTAATACTATTGAACATGTTATGCTATTTTTGAACAACCGAGTTCTTACCACAATGAGATCGCTGCAAGGTTTAGTAGTTCTTCAAGTTTCAGAGTTTCGCGCGCATCGTGTTAGCCACGTTGCGAAAAATCGTTGAAGTCGCCTTACGTGTCCACATGCTTTTGTCCCCAACCTCGTCCACTTGCACAGAGCACCATTTCGTATCAGAGAGCCCGTGAACGAATTTCGTTTGTTAATTGGATGTAGTGTGTTATTAAAAATACATTAACATGTGACAGGGACACGGATCTGGATACGTCGTTGACAAAGAAAATTACTAGACAATCTTTTCATTGTCCTATATTCGGTCATCCAAGAGATTTTCTGCCAAATATTCTTCCAACACACGAAGATGTTCTTCAATGCTACCTTGAGAAGAGGTCTCTATTAGCAAGTAAATTGAACATCATTAAAGTGAGTTTCTCATTTGTCAGCAATACAGTGGCACAAAAAATAAAATATATTTATTAGAAGACGTCAATCCCAAAAGTGTTTGATTGTAGAATCATTTAGCTAATTAATGCCTACTACGATAATATTCTAAACTAACGAAATCTTATATTCGAGACAAGGAATAGCCAAACCTTATAAAAAAGTTTGATGAATTTAAAAAACAAGAATCTCAACTGTGTGATGTTTCAGCCTGTAAAAAGTCACCAGATCTGAGGGAGTGCCTAATTGAGACTAATTGTACGTCTCAAAAACACAACAAAATTCCAGTCATTGAGCATAGATTTATCTACCTCCAGAGAAAGGACGGAACAGGAAAAATTGGTACTAAAGTTTAAAAAAAAAAAAGAAAAAAACTGAGTACAAGACTTGGAAGACGAAACTATATATTGAAAAGGCAACCTTCCAAATTTGTTGAAGCGAAAATAAAAGACCTTGAGCATTTAGATGAAATACATGAGAATTTTAATGCTAATGAAGGTATATGTAAAATATCATTACCATGACCGATATAGCCTATCAGATTTAAGAAGAAATTACCATGGCAAATGAAAGTGGAGTTACAATCTACATCTTTACATTGCGATCGCAATGGTGTATCTGACAGTGCAGGTGCTGCTAAACCGTTGAGTGTACTAGATGATATTCCTGTAATAACTAAAACAGATGCTTTTCAAGTTATTGACCTCTACAAAATTAGAAGAAAACAAACAGAAAGAAAAAAACTACGGCAAAGTCAAGTGGAATCAAAAGAACCACATGACATACATTTTGAGGGAAAAAAGGACGATTATTTAGTTATCCTCCTCAGTTCTGAGACAAATATCACGATGGACAGCATACACTGTTTAAAATTACTTTAAACCATCTTCAAACATGTATCATTCTACATATCAATGCGAGTTATATGGACGCATTTATTGAAAAGGTCTAGAAGTATTTTTAACGATTTTAGAAGTATTTAAATTCTTTTAAAGGATTTTCTTTAGTTTCTCGTACAGGCGCTATATTCGTGAAGAATATGTGACAAAAAAATCTCTTGGGGATGACAAAACATAGGACAATGAAAAGATTGTCTAGTAATATTCTTTGTCAACGACCGACGTATGCAGATCCGTGTACCTGTCACATGTTAATGTATTTTAAATAACACAATACATCTACAATTAACAAACGAAATTCGTCACTGATACGAAATGGCGCACTGTGCAAGAGGACGAGGTTGGGGAGAGAAAAAGATGTGGGCACATAGGGCGACTTCAACGCTGTTTCGCAACGTGGCTAACAGGAGTTGCGCGAACTACTAAACCTTTTCGCCCTGCAGCGATTTCGTCGTGGTAAGGTCTCGGTTGTTCAAAAATAGCATAACATGCTCAATAGTATTAATTTACATTTAAATTTTAACATTAGACCGCAAATTGAACTTATTTAATTATTTTCTTAATGCATCAAAAATCACTAAAAATTGAATTTTTCCCGTTTTTTAATGAGCTTGCGCGATCGGAAGACATTCTCTAAACGCAATTTATTTTATTATTATTATTAAATACTACAATATGTAAATATTTTTCATTATAGTGATAAAATATAAGAATATGTAATAATTTTTAAAAAATTTTGAAAAAATTGAAATTTTTTAATTTTTTTTTAATTTTTAGGTGGTTTGCGCGATCGGAAGATAATGTTCGATTTCAAAAAAAAAATTTTAGTTTTTCTTGTAGTTACCAATCGCAACTTTTCCGCACGATTCGGAAATAAAAACTTTTGTTTTTTCGCACCACCCTAATATATATATATATATATATATATATATGCAGTATATATATATATATATACTGCCATCGAAATAATCAAATCTGAAAGACATGAATTGTGACGTCATACTAATCGACCAATCTCTCTCTCTCTAGAGCTAAAATGGAAATGGGCTGGGCACATTGCAAGAAGACAAGACAATAGATGGAGCACAAATATACTACAGTGATACAACTTGCTAATATTTGTCCATAGTTACTGTCTTAATAAAAGCCACTTGAAATACCATTAAAAAGTCTGAAATTGAGAATAAAAATTTCGTGAAAAAAATAAATAATCAGACGCTTGGTGCATTTAATTTCAATGACAGTTATGAATATACATATTATAAAATACGAAAAAGTATCATGAGCAAATATTGAGTTCGATCATTCTCGTAAATAATTAGCATTTGCACTCAGCTAATAAACCTTTTTAATGTCAGATTACTTGACACTGAATATTGAAATAAATATAAAATATTAATTTAAAATGTACGATAACTTTTAAAGAAATGAAAACATTGGCTTTTGGAGATAGTTTTATATACTACTTATATTTAAGCGAAAATTTTTATTTGTTTGGACAGGAAATATCTTAACATTTATTTGGCATTTTACTATACTCCGTACGAAATGAGATCCTATTCGGTTTCACGACAAGCTTTTGAAACATAATCCAAAGCAAATAAAGATTTATTTATCAAACAACTTTCAGAAATGTTGTGTAAACGTGTTTCGCTTCAAAATCCGAAATATTCATATTCCAATAATATCTCTAATTTATGCCGAAGAAAATTTTATGGATTTTAAATTTTCTTTCTCCGTGCATACAGTATTAATATCAGTTTATTAATCTAAATTTTAGTGTCATTTTTAAAAGAAAGTATAACAGAATACGAGTAGAATCAGTAAACATGAAGACTAAAAGATCTTCTATAGTTTGTTTAAATAAGAATAATTAAAGGTTTGATTACAGACCTGGTGTGACGACTAATTTTTTAATCAGTCGTACTAGAATTTCATTTCTTTCTCTCATTTTTTAACCCCTTCGCGACGGGAGTCTTTCACGAAATTTTTAATGTTTTGTCGCCAGTTTTTTAAAACAGAAATTTGTACCTTATTAAATCGACAAAACGCTCCGATTGAATAAGGCAAATTTTACAGTAAAATTTTTCTGGTGGGGATAAACAAGGTTTCTTAAGCACTTTTGCGGCACGTATATGTGTCGTTCGTCCCCAAGGGGTTAAGAACAATTTCCTATAAATAACCTCAAATAAACAAACGATAAAGACTGTTTATTAAAAAGTGGTGGTAATAGATTGAAAATAAAGTTCATTGGGAAGTGTATGTATGTCTTAAAGAATTAATAAATCAATACGTTTAAAACCGTTTGACGCCGAATTAATATGATAATGTAATTATAAGTTTGCTTTTCCTACTTCAAATGCTTTAATTTATGCATAAAAGTTAGAAAATAACAAAAAAAATTCTGCAGTTTTTTTTTTTTTTTTTTTTTTTTTTTTTTTTTTTTTTTTTGGTCTGTTTTTATTTCAGTGTTCGCGTTTTGGAACATGATTATTGATTCAAAACCTATGCAAATATAACAAATTATTTTCCGCTATATGCTATTGTATATTGTTCTTGAGTATTTTTTCGAATTCCAAAAACATCTAGATTCCTAGCGGTCAAATGTTAGTAATATAGAGAAAACGATAAAAGCAAATAATGTATTTTTATGCAAATTAACGAATTTGCATTTTTCTAAAACCTGTGATAAATGCTTTAAAATAACTTTCTTTCAAAAGATCAAATCCACTTTATATTTTATAGGAAAAATAAGGATATCGTTATTATGATGGAAAATGTATGTTTTGTATCATAAATAATACAGAGAACATTGGTATTTAAACGATTAAGAAAAATCTTTAAAGAGTCCGTAAAAGCAATATTTATTGCGATGTGTTTATAGTGTTACCACAAGTTTCAAACAAGATATTTCAGGGCACTAAATCGAAGAAAATGTTGATTTTACAGCATCAAATACACATATATAACAATTAAAATAATTTTCCTTTGTAAATTTCTAAAATTTATAATTACAAATTTTCTCCTTTGAAAGATAATTAAAACAATAATCAAAATAATATTTATTAAGAAAATTTTTCTCAGATGAAAATGTATCTTGAATTACCATATTAATCATAAAATACTAACATTTTCTTCAACGTTCTAATATTTCTCCATAATTATTGGTTTAATGTAAGCAATTTGACGTACCTTTAGAAAGTCTGAAACGGGAAAGAGAAATTTCATGAAAAAATAATCATACACACAATGCATATAATTTTAACGAGAGATATGAATAAACTTAATATAAAATACAGGAAAGTGTCAGAAGTAAATAATAAGGTAAATAATTAATGTAAATAATTACCATTTGTACTCAGCGAAGAATGTGTTTTTAATGTCAGATTACTTTAAACTGAATATTGGAATAAATATAAAAATTCACTTTAAATAAACGATTGTTTGAAAAAAAGTAAAACATTTGCTTTTGAAGATGATTTTATACACTACTTATATTTAAGTGTTCTCGAAAACTTTTATTTGTTTGTACAGGAACTACCTTAGTCTTTCTTTAGCATTTCACAATTTTCCATTCAAAATGAGATTCTATTGAGTTTTCCAACAAGCTTTTGAAACTTAATCCAAAGCAAATAAAGATTTAGTTATCAGACAACTTTCAGAAACGTTATGTAAATGCATGTTTCCCTTCAAAATCTAAAATATTCATATGCCAATAACACTTATAATTTAAGCCAATGAAAATTTTATTGATTTCAAATTTTCCATTTCCGTGCACATAGCGTTTATATCCGCTTATCAATCTGAATTTTGGTTCATTTTTAAAAGAAAATAGCATAATACGAGTAAAATCAGTAAACATGAAGACTAATAGCTTTTCACTAGTTTATTTAAATTAGAATAATGAACGGTTTTATCAATGACCAGGATTGGTGACTAATTTTCAAACCAACGGTACCAGAATTTCATTTTTTAGAACAATTTTCTATAAAATAGCTACAAATAAACCTAGAAGAAAGACTTTTTATAAAAAGTGGTGCTAATACATTAAAAATTAAGTTAATTAAAGCGTATATATCCTCAAAGACTTAATAAATAAACGCGTTTAAGAATAAAAGCCTTATTTATTATGAGGTATTTATAGTTTTATAACTAGTTGAGTAAAAAAAAATATTTCACCACATTAAATCGAAGAATGGGTTAATTTTACAGAATCAAATTCATATAAATATAAGCATTAAAGTAATTTTTCTTTATACATTTCTTAAATTCATAATTATAGATCTGCCTCTATTGCAAGATAATTAAAAAAATCAATGTTATTTATTTTAAAAAAATTTCCCAGATGAAAATGTATCTTAAATCCCCATATTAATCTTATTTTTTTTTTTTCGTCTCTCCCGTTTTTATGAACTTTCTAATAGTTGTCCGTAATTATCTATATAATAAAGGCCAAACGTATCTGTGCGTAACGCATACGTCATGTTTTGAATGGCAACATTTTTCGATGAAATTTTAATTTTGCAATTTTCGCTATTGTAAAATTTTAAATTTCTAGACATAGTACGTTTTTGACATTTATATCATCGTATGCAGAAAAATATGCATGTTTAAATGCAGTTTGTTAGAAAACTGTATATCAATTTGTTTTTGAGATATTAATTTTTTTTATAGTTTTTAGTTCATTTTCTCTAATGGTGGCAACTTAAGTATCGCATTTGTGTGGGAAAAAAAAGGAAAAATATCCATGGAGTAAAAAAAAAAAAAAAAGATGATGAATAGAGATGCAGTTTGGTGGCTGGAGGTGACGCTAAAAAATCATCTCTAAAATTCGCTGCATTGTATCAAACACAACCACGTGCTTTCGCAAAAAAGGAAAACTTTTAGCGATACAGTTTTAATTCATAATACAATGAAATGTTATTTTAGAATGCTAAAATATAATTATTATTTTTTTTTTCATTTAGAGAAAAAATGATGTTAAAGGATTCGGTCTCTGTTCTTAGAGATTGTTTTGTTTGAGAATAAGAGACTTAAATTGGAAGAACAACGCCCATGAAACCGTTTTAATTGCATACTTCACCTCCATTTATCTCTTTTCTACGTGAAAAATAACAGATTACTGTATATTTTAGTTGCCATTTTTTCATGGCAACCGAAAAAAATAGTAATTAAAAACGTGTTATGTCAAAATATCGTCGACTATAAAACCCAGTGAATGTTGTTGGTTTTATTTCGTTTTTTCCTATCAATTTAATAACTTTTAGTTCGTTGCAAACTTAATTTACAAAAAATACATCAATTAATCTTTACAAAAATGTATTTTAAAGAATATCTGTGTATCATATTTTCTTAGTTGATTTTATAAACTGAAATAATGCAATTTTATTCTTTGGCAAAATCTTTGGCTAATAAATTCTTTCTTTTGTCTTTTACGGAAGTACCGATAATTTTCAAAGCTTTATATGATAACATAATTAATATTTTTCATATAAAATTGCTGTTTGGAATTAGTTGGCAGTTTAAAAAACATATTACGTAGAAAAAAATTATTAGACTTTTCAATTTTAATTTTTAATAAAGTTTTTCACCTTTACTCTGTGACCCGGGAACCCCGGGTTCGGTGTACTAGTTATTTTAATGTAAGCAACCTGGGGTATCACGAAAAAAATAATCATGCACTTAGTGAATTTAATTTTAATGGGAATTGTGAATACATATAATATAAAATAGGAAAAGTATCATAAGTAAATAATAAGGAAGATAACTAATATAAATAATTAGCGTTTGTATTCAGCTAAAAATATGTTTTTAATGTCAAATTACTTTACATTGAATATTGAAATAAATGTCAAACATTAACTTTTAATGTACGATTACATTAAAAAAATTAAAACATTGGCTTTTGAAGATATCTTTATGCACCACTTATATGTAAGCGTTATCGAAAAATCTTATTTGTTTGCTCAGGTAATATCGTAGCGTTTATTTAGCATTTTACTATATTCCATTCAAAATGAGATGCTATCTAGTTTCCGACAAACTTTTGAAACTTAATCCAAAGCAAATAAAGATTTAGTCATCAACAACTTTCAAAAATATTGTGTAAATATATGTTTCGCTTCAAAATCTGAAATATTCTAATTTCAAAAATGTTTATAATTTATGCCGAGGAAAATTTTTATTGATTTTAAATTTTCCTTTTCCGTGCGTACAACTTATATTTCGGTAAATGCTTTTTCAAAATAAAAACAACAGAATACCAGTAGGATCAGTAAATATGAAGACTCTCAGTTCTTCACTAGTTTGTTTAACACCTTGGGGACGAGCGACACGTATACATGTCGCAAAAAAGCTTAAGAATCTTTTTTTATCTCCACCAATAAAATTTTACTGTAAAATCTGCCTTATTTAATCGGAGCATTTTCTCGATTTAATATGGTATAAATTTCTGCTTTTAAAAACCGGTGACAATACTTTAAAAATTTTGTAAAAGGCTCCCGTCGCGAAAGGGTTAAATTATAATAATGAACGGTTTCGTTACAGACCAGGATTCGAGACTAATTTTTAAATCAATCGTACCAGATTTAAAAAAAAATTAAATATTTTTGAATTGGCCTATAGCAAATGCTCTTTATCAAAAATTAGTGCTATTAGATCACAAATAAGGGTCCATTGGGACGTATCCGTTCTCAAAGGTTAATAAAGCAATACATTAAACCCATTAGTGCCTAGCTTCCCTTTTTAGGGACGCTTCAAAAGGTGCATTCAGCACTGTTTTTGACACTGGTAAAAAAGAAAAGCAATAATTATTTTATTTAAATGATGTATTTTCGTGATTAATCAACTAAACTTAAATCTTCTAAAAATAGTGGTGCCAACCAAATAAAATTTACGCAAAAGATGCTGGGTACGAATGGGTTAAAAAAAATCTTTATATATATACCGTAAAAGTTATATCTGCTGCTAGGTGTTTAGTTTTATCACAATTTGCAAACAAAATACTACGATTTGCAAACAAAATACTTCAAACAAGACGAAGAAAGAGTTAATTTTAATTAAAGAAATTTTTCTTTATGGATGTGTGAAATTCATAGTTATAGATATTCCCCTTTTTAAATATGATAAAAGTACAGTGAAACCCCAGTTATCCAAAAATCGGGTTAACTGAAAGATCTTAAAATCTCTTGAAGTCCATTTTAAATGTGAAAATTTTTGCTGTCAACGCTATTTTTACCGAAGTCAAATGAGTTTTTTTCAACATAATTTGATTTACGATTACTATTTTATTTGTAAATTTCGCATCAAAACAATTTTGGATCATTTTTAATACACTGCAGAGTCGTTTTAATATCTATTAGCTTTAATAAATATAGTTTTAAAAAAAAACTAAAAACCACGCTTTTTAAGTATATCAAACTATAAAAAGTGAAAAATAATTCGTACTATAACCTGAAAACGAAAATAGATGAAAAATACTATATTACTAAAAAATCATTGTTATTATAGAAATCAATTAATAAGCAATAAATAAAATTATCGTGGAAAAAAAAAAGCGTAGGGTGCTCCATCTACCATGCTCCATCTATCAGTTCTTAAGAAGCACCCCACGCTTTTTTTCCACGTTATTTATTGCTTATTAATTGATTTCTATAATAACAATGATTTTATAGTAATATAGTATTTTTCATCTATTTTCGTTTTCAGCTTATAGTACGAATTATTTTTCGCTTTTTATAGTTTGATATACTTAAAAAACGTGGTTTTTAGTTTTTTTAAACTATATTTATTTTTCACTTTTTAGTTTGATTACTTTAAAAGCGTGGTTTTTAGTTTTTTTAAACTATATTTATATTTAATACAAAAACCAAATTAATCGGTTGGATAGTTTCAGAGTAATTAGTGAACATACATAGAAAAAAAATACATACGCGTCGAATTGATAACTTCCTCTTTCTTTTCTGAAGCCGGTTAAAAATAAAACTTGTAATACGGAAATTTTTTTTAAATTTTAAATAGATGTAAATAATGTCAGGAGTGGGGTTCGAACCCACAATCTTTTTCGAAAAACGGAGCTTCGATCCGGCGCCTTAGACCGCTCGACCATGCTATCTACACTCCATTCAGTGAACGTATTCAACACTTTTAATTAGCGAAAAATCACTAATTTTATTAGTTTTTGCCTAATTACTAAAAAAGTACTGAACCAATTTCGATGAACCTGAAGTGGTACCAATTCGAGAGCATCGTCTTTCATTCAACACCAAAACCAAATTAATCGGTTGCATGGTTTCGGAGTAATCGGTGAACATACATAAAATAAGGAGAGTTACAAACTCACAAACTTATTAGATACAGTGTATTGGAAATACTGTTAAAAAAGCATATTGTTTATTTCATAAACAAAGTCAACTTACTTATTTGGCCCATTGCGTAATTTCGGGCACTTTATCAGATAGACACACTTAATAGCACTTCATTTTTTTAGAAAATATGCTGCGATTTTCTTTTGTTTTTTAAATCAGGGTGCTTTGAATGCGGTAACAAAACATTTTTATTATAACTATGCTCTAAATTACGATCAAGGCTTTTCATCAAATAAGTTTTCACCATAAGCCTTCCGATTATTCGAAAATTCTTATGGAACCTCGGTTATCAGAAAATTCCTATGTAACCCCGATTAACCGAAAATGCTTTCGTCCCATGCTTTTCGGATAACCGAGGTTTTACTGTAAAAATGAAATTAATAAAAATTAAGAAATGTTTTCCAAGATTAAAATGTATTGGGAATTACCATATTCATCTTAAATCATCATCTTAATCATTTTCGTCGTACCAGTTTTTATGAATAGTTTTATATTTATTAAGAATTACTGAATTAATGTAAGCAACTGGATATATCATTAGAAAATATGAAAATGGGTAAAGGAATTTCATAAAAATATAAAAATACACTTAGTACATGAAATTATAATAAGCATTATGAATATACATAATATAAAATACGGAAAATTATCATAATTATATAATGAGTTAGATAATTAATGTAAATAATTAACATTTGTGCCCAGCGTAACTATGTTTTTATTGTCACATTAGATTACACTGAATATTAAAATAAATATAAAACATTAACCTTAAATGTGAGATCACTTTAACACTTGAACACCGGGAAATTTTACGCAAATTTTATAAAATATAATTAAAACCAGAAAAATAATTTGAAATTAATTAATTTATTTGTTTAGCTCATTTCACTGCAACTGATATCTAACGTGTTTCTTCAAGATTTTTCTTGTTCGAATTGACAATAAATTCAGTAATCGGTGTCGAATTGATACCTTCTCGGCGTTCGAGTGTTAAAAAAAAACTAAAACACAATTGACTTTTGAAGATAACTTTATACACACTTATATTTAAGCGTTCTGAAAAATTGTTATTTGTTCGCGCAGAAAATATCTTGGTGTTTATTTAGCATTTTACTATATTCCGTTCGAAATGAGATCCTATCGAGTTTCCCGACAAGCTTTTGAAACATTAATCCAAAGCAAATAAAGATTTAGTTATCAGATAATTTTCATAAATGTTGTGTATATACGTGATTCACTTCCAAATCTAAAATAATCATATTACAATAATACTTATAATTTATGCCTAAGAAAATTTTATGGATTTTAAATTATCCTTCTCTTTGCATATAACATTTATATCCGTTTATTAATCTGAACTTTAGAGCAGTTTTAAAAGAAAAAAGAATATCAGAATACGAGTAGAATTAGTAAACATAAAAACTAATAGTTCTTCATGTATTTGTTTAACCCTTTCCGGCACGGACAAAATATGTGCTAAAATGAGAAATTATCGACTGACACCAGAATTCACAAACGAAATTTTTAGATATTTTGATTTCCTTAATTTAAGCATTTACTGTAAAAGCAAAATTTTACTAAAATATTACTGGTTCCGTTTGCAAGTTTGGAAATAAAATTAGGTATCCCAGACCGGGCACAGTGTGCCGGAAAGGGTTAACACTAGAACGCCGAGAAAATTTACGCAAGTTTTGTAAAATATATTTTAAACCAGAAAATAATTTGAAATTACTTAGTTTATTTGATTGTATCATTTTATTACAACTGGTATATAAATTATTTCTTGAAATTTTTTGTGGTTTGAATCAACAATTAGTCGAGTGATCGGTGTCATATAGACACCTCCTCGGCGTTCTAGTGTTAAATTAGAATAATGAACGGTTTGATTATCGGCTAGGATGACTAATTTTTAAAATCAGTCGTACCAGAATTTCATTTATTTATTTTTAACCTTTTGCAGCGCAGAGCTTTTCCCCTCTTCAAATATTGAAAATAATGACTGACACCGGAATTTGAAAATAAATTTCTTCGTTAACATGAAAAAAGGGCTACTTATATATTACGCATCTAATAAACCGATATTTCTTCTATCGAAATACTAGTGCCAATGTGGCGTTTGGGAATTAAAATTATGAGGTTTCATATACATACTACCGCCTCTTAAGGGGTTAAGAATAATTTCTCCAAAAAGCATCCTTGAAGAAAACTATGGCAAATACTTTTTATCAAAAAGTGGTGCTTATAGATTAAAAATTAAATCCACTGGGACGTATACGTACTGTAAAAGTTAATAATTCAATAAATTTAACAAAAATTCTTAAAACAGTCTCTAAAAGCAATATTTATTGCATATTTATTGCGAGGTGTTTATAATTTTACCGTTAACTACAAACAAAATATGTCACAGAATTCAACTGAAGAAAAGGTTTATTTTAGGCTATCAAATACATATATATATACAATTAAAGTCATTTTTCTTTGTATATTTGTTATATTCATAATTATAGATCTTCCATTTTGAAAGATATTTAAAATGATAATCAAAGTAATATTTATTAAGGAAAATATTCCCAAATTAAAATGTACCTTGAATTACTATATTAATCTTAAATTTTTAACATTTTCGTCTCTCCAGTTTTCATGAACGTTCCAATATTTGTCCGTAATTTTTGTTGTAATGTAAGCAACTTGAGGTATAATTAAATAGTCTGCAATTGGGAACAGAAATTTCGTGAAAAAAAATACTCATACACTTAGTGCATTAGTTTTAATGACAGTTGTGAATATACATAATGTAAAATCGGAAAAGTATACGGAAAACTATCATGAGTAAATAATAAGATAGATCATTCTCGCAAATAAATAGCATTTGTAATCAGCTAAATATATGTTTTTAATGTCAGATTACTTTACACTGAATACTAAAATAAATATAAAGCATTAGCCTTAAATGTGTGATTACGTTTAAAAAAATTAAAACATTGGCTTTTGAAGATAATTTTACACAGTTTTTCTATTTAAGCATTATCGAAAAATTTTAATTGTTTGAACAGGAAATATTTTAGCGTTTATTTAGCATTTTACTATGTTCCGTGTGAAATGAAATCCTATCGAGCTTCCCGACAAGCTTTTAAAATTTAATCCAAATCAAACAAAGTTTTAGTTATCAAACAACTTTCAGAAATATTATGTAAATATGTTTCGCTTCAAAATCATATTCAAATAATATTTTTAATTTACGCCGGCGAAGATTTTTATGGATATTAAATTTTCCTTCTCCGGGCTGACACATTTATATCCGTTTATTAATCTGAATTTCAGTGCTTTTTTTTAAAGAAAAATAACAGGATACGAATAGAGTCAGTAAACATGAAAGCTGATAGCTCTTTATTTATTTGTTTAAATCAGAATAATGAATTTTTTGATTACTGACCAGGATTTACGACTAATTCTTAAACCACTTGTACCATATATCAGGGCTGCAAAAATCTAGGCGCCAGTGGGCAGTCTCTCACCACTAAATTTATTTTGTTGTTTTTCGTTTAATACTGAGTGTAAAATTTTTGCAAGAATGCTATTAAATTTTATAAAAAGAAAACTTTTATATTTTAGTGGGGAGAAACTGCCCGCTGGCGCCTAGATTTTTGCACCCCTGCCATATATACATATATATATATATATATACATATATTACATACATACATATATATATGTATTTGAAGAGCAATTTTCTAAAAAATGTCCTTGAATAAACCTATGACAAAAAAAAAAAATCAAAATTTAACGTTTTTAGATTAAAAATAAAGTCTTTTGGGACGTATATTGCCTAAAAGGGTTTAAAGAGAAAAAAAAAACTTTCAATCATCCATAAAAGTTATATTTATTAGGATGTGTTTATTATTTTACCACAGGTTGCAAACAAAATATTTCACTGCATTATACGAAGAAAGGATTAATTTTATAGCATCAAATATAAAATATAAACATTAAAGTCATTTTTCTTTATAGATTTTTTTAATTTTTTATTATAGATCTTCCTTATTTGAAAGATAATTAAAATAATAATCAAAGTAATATTTATTAAGAAAAATTCTCACAGACGAAAATGTATCTTGAATTACTACATTAATCTTAAATTTTTAACACTTTCGTGTCTCCAATTTTCATCACCGTTCTGATATTTGACCATGTTTATTATTTTAATGTAAGCAACTTGCGGTATCTTTAAAAAAATCTGAAATTGGAACCAGAAATTTCATGAAAAAATGATCATACAATTAGTGCATTTAATTTAAATGGGAATTAAGAATACATCTAAGATAAAATACGGGATAGTGTCATGGGGTAATAATAAGGTAGATAATGTAATAATTTGCATTTATTTTCAGCTACAAATGCATTTTCCCCTTAACTGGTTGATCTTTTCCGTTCAATAAATTAAAAATACCGGATTCACACCACTATTACTTAAATAAAATATTCGTAAAATTTAAAACATTGGCTGTTAATAATAATCCATGTTTTTCTGATATTTAAGTGTTCTCGAAAAATTTTATTTGTTTGGACAGGAATTATCTTAGCGTTTATTTAGCAGTTTACAACATTCCGCTCGAAATGAGATCCTATCGAGTTTCCCGACAAGCTTTTGAAACTTAATCCAAAGCAAATAAAGATTTAGTTATCAAACTAAAACAACTAACTCATTATAATTTAGGCGGAAGAAAATGTTTTGGATTTCAAATTTTCCTTCGCCGCGCGTAGAGTATTTCTATTCGTTTATTAATCTGAACTTTAGTGCATTTTGAAAAGAAAAATTTAAAGAATTTGAGTTGAATCAGTAGACATGAAAACTTATAGTTCTTCATTTATTTATTTAAATTAGAGTAAGGCACGGCTTGATTACCGACCAGTTTTGGCGACTAATTATTAAATCATTCGTGCAAAAATTACATGCATTTTATGTATTTATTATTATTTTTTTTAACTTTCTTATTTTTATTTTATTTATTTATTTATTTTTTTTATTTTTTTTACATTCTTCTATTTTTAATAGAAGAAAGTATTTTGATAGAATTTTTTTCGACTTCTTCTTTTCGATGGAATTATACGTTTTAGGAGTTAGAGAGTCCAAAAAACATGCTGTTACAAAAAGTCTGTCTGTCCGTGCCGGTGTGTGTCCGTATGTCATTATTTTACCATCAGAAAATGTATGAAGACATGAATAGAATTGGACCAAATTTTTTTAAAAAGTTTCTGGCTGTAGCAAGCAGGTTCTGCTTCAATTTTGAAATATCCCGCCGGAAGAGTGCGCTGTAATAGCGATTTTTGTGCCATTTTCAATATTGTAGCACCTAAAAGTGTATGACGTTACATATAGAATTGAACCAAAATTTTTGTGTGAGTGTTTTGCTATGGTCAGCAGATTCTCCCTGAATTAAAAAAAAATCCGTCGGAAGGGGCGATATAATCGCCATTTCAGTTCTATTTTCATTATTTTATCATCAAAAAGTGTATGAAGTTAAGCTTAAAATTGAATTTTTTTTTTTTTTCTTTTGCGTCTGATTATTTTTGGGCATGGCAAGCAAGTCCTCCCCGAATTTGAAAAAAATCTTCCAGCCTGGCCTCTGTAAAAGTGATTTTACAGAGCTATTTTCATTATTATGCCATCGAAAAGTGTATAAAGTTAAGTACAGCACTGAACCAAAATTTTTGTGTATGTTTTTGGCTATGTCCAGCAGATCTTCCATGAATCTGGAAATATTCCGTAGGAAAAGAGCATTCTGACAGCATAGTGCTTTTTGTATAATTTTCTCGATTCTTAGTCATTCTATTGTCTATCGGCTCGTGCAAAAATGGAAATTCGCATCCTGCTATACCGGCTATTAGCAAAAAATTGATGACAACAGAATAAGGGAAAACTATTGATTTTAATAAATATCATGATCCACATCAACTCGGCTTTTACTCCGATTAATTGACTGAAGCAGAAATTTAAAGTGAAAATTAGAGTTGGTAATAGTATTGAATTAATAATATCAAATTATTAAATTTATGAAATATTAAATGCACTTATAAGATGGAAAAAAGTTTTAAGATTGGCACAACCAACCTTTTTTTTTTCTTTGGGAAAATATTCCTGAATAAACCTATGGTAAAGACTTTTTATCTAAAAGTGGTGCTGATAGATTAAAAGTAAGTCTATTGGTACGTTTACGTCCTGAAACTATTAATAAATCAATACATTTAATAAAAAATATTTAAACGGTGAGTAAAAGCAATATTTATTGCACATTTATTGCGAGTTGTTTAAAATTTTACTACAAGCTTTAAACAAAATATTTTACCGCATAAACTCGAAAGTTTAATTTTACAGCATCAAATACATATATATAAACATTAAAGTAAGCTTTCTTTATGGATTTGTTAAATTCATAATTAAACATTAACCACAATATCTCCGATCCTTCTCTTTTGAAATGTAATTTAAAATAATATTCGGAGAAAAATGTATTAATAAAAATTTTCCTAGATGAAAATGAATCTTGAATTGTCATATTAATCTTAAATTTTTAACGTTTTCCTTTCTCCAATTTTCATGAACGATATAATATTTGTCCATAATTGTTATTTGAATGTCAGTAACTTAAAGTATCATTACACAGTTTGAAATTGGGAACATTAATTTCAGGGAAAAAATAATCTTACTCTTAATACATTTACTTTTAATAAGAGTCATGACCATATATAATATAAAATACAAGAAAGTGTCAAAAGTAAATAATAAGATCGATAATTAACTTAGATAATTATAATTTGTACTCGGTTAAAAATGTTTTTTTTTAATATTAGATTACTTTACACTGAACATCGAAATATAAAACATTAACCCATTCGTGCCCAGCGTCTTTTGCGTAAATTTTATTTGGTTGGCACCACTATTTTTAGAAGATTTAAGTTTAGTTCATTAATCACGAAAATGCACCATTTAAATAAAATAACTATTGCTTTTCTTTTTTTACCGGTGTCAAAAACAGTGCTGAATGCACCTTTTCAAGCGTCCTTAAAAAGGGACGCTAGGCACTAATGTGCGATTCCTTTTTTAGTAATTAAAACTTAGGCTTTTGAATATAAATTTACACACTATTTATATTTAAGCGTTCTTGAAAAATTGTATTTGTTCGTACAGGAAATTTCTTAGCGTTTATTTAGCATTTTACAATGTTCCATTCGAAATGAGATCCCATCGAGTTTCAAGGCAAACTTTTGAAATTTAATCTAAAACAAATAAAGATTTAGTTGTCAAACTACTTTCAGAAATATTATGTAAATATATGTTTATCTGAAATAAATCTGATATATTCATATTCCGATAATACTTGCAATTTATGCCGAAGGAAATTTTATGGATTTTAAATATTCTTTCTTCATGCATAGATCATTTATATGTGTTTATTAATCTGGAATTTAGTGCATTTTTAAAAGAAAAAATAACAGAATACGAGTAGAATCAGTAAACATGAAAACTAATAGTCGTTAAGTTATTATTTTAACCCTTTAACGTTCATTGGTTTCTCTACGAAATCACAAAATTTTAATTCGGATATGCAACACTGACACCGGAATTTTTAACTAAAGATATCATTTTATTATGTATGCGAAAAATCACTTTTTCATATTTTCAAATACATTTGTTCGCCATTACCGATGTCATTCATTTATTTCAACATCTTAGCAATGAAAAAGCTTTGATCGTTAAAGGGTTAAATCAGAATAATGAACGGTTTGATTACAGACCAGGATTGACGTTTAATTTTAAAATCAATTATACCAGAATTTTCTGGGTTTTCTTCTTTGAATAATAGTTTTCTATAAATTATCCCCGAATAAACAAAGTATGGAAAAGACAGGTGTTCTTTCAAAAAGTGGTAGTAATAGATTTTTAAAAAAAGCCCATTGGGGCGTATATTTCCCGAAAGGATTAATAAATCAATACATGTAAGTAAATTCATTAAACGTTTCCGAGGCAAGTAATTGTGTTTCTCTATTGTTAAACTCACACAAGAAATTTCGAAATATTTTGTTTCAAATTAAAGAAAGACAGTTTTACAACTTTCTTACTATTAATTAATGGTTATTATTAATGAAATGGTTAACTATTAATGAAAAGTTAATCCAAAGAAATTAAAGATTTAGTTATCAAACAACTTTTAAAATTGTTGTGTACATTCATATTTCGCTAAAAAATCTAAAACATTCATATTCGAATAATACTTACAATTTATGCCAAAGATTATTTTATAAATTTTAAACTTATCTTTTCCGTACATACAGCATTTATATCCGTTGATTAATCTGAACTTTAGCACATTTAAAAAAAAATAAATAAATGAAAAGAGTAAATTTCGGATAATGCAAGAAATTTCAAGAACTTCCCGAAATTTTCGTACAGTAATATTTGTCTTATTTAATGAAATAAAAATCTATCGTCAGCTATAGTGACCAGTACATTACGAAAGTTCTGGTACTAAAACAACTAAACTCCCCTGAATCCCTTGATGCGTACGAACACTGGAAAACAGAATAGAAACAAATTCAATAAACTTGAAAATTAATGGTAATTTGCTTATTTGTTTAAATCAGAGTAATGAACCGTTTGCATACCGATCAGGGTTGACGACTAATTTTTAAATTACTCGTCCCAGAATTTACAAAATGTTTCTTTTAAGAACAATAATTGTCTTTAAAATGGCCTCAAATAAACTTATGATAATGTCTTTTTTAAACATCAAGGCTACAGTGAACTTTAAAAATCGCAAAAAATCATCAGATTGTTGAATTTTCATTTTTAGCATAATAACACTATATGTACTCCCTGCTATTGAACACAAAAAGAGTTTTTCAATGTCGACTATTTTTACTGGAGTTAGAAGCATTTTTGTCCAATCAGCTGATTGTGCCCCTTTGTTTAATTTTTTGCCGATTTACATCCGTAAAATTTAGCCTAGTTTTTAGTTTTACCACACAAAATGTTATTATTTTGCACTGAAATTATTAATTTTGTGATTTCGCAAAACAATACTTTAACTGTAGCTTTTAACTGTTTCTTTAAGCGTTTGTTTATAATGTACTAGCAGTTACCCGTGACTTCGTTCACATAACATTTAAAGAAGAAATAATTGATCAATCAAGCAAAAAATTTCGATGATGAAAAGCATGTTTAATTAACTTTTTATCGCGAATTTATGGTAAAAAAACTTCTGATAATCCCTAGTTGCTAATTTGTTTGCTGGTCAAAATTTTCCTTTCAGTGATTAATACTAATAAATAGAAACATTCTTGAATTCTTTTGTTCAACCCTGTAGTTTTCCAAGTGCCTTTAATACACGAAAGTATCTTTCTAAAATTTATTTCAAACAAAAATATTTCTTATTACTACCTAAATTACATTTTCAGAAATTATCATCCGAAGACAACCTTGTATCCAGTTCTTTGCGGGACCCTGTTTATCATTTTATATATATACTACAAACATTTCTTAGTTTACTAAATGCAGTTCAAAATAAAAATGCATATTTTATTTAAAAACCACCTTTAAGTAAATTACGCTCATATTCAGTAACCTTTCCTAGATCTTTTGTGTAACCCTGTATATCTAAATTTAACTATTTATATTATTACCATTTATACTCTCCATTTAATATGCATACATTTAGCGAAACTTAAAAGCACATATCATAATTCAAAATGCATTTCATCCATGCAACAGTCATCATCCATGATATACAGTACTTCGGATAGAATATATAATATTTGAAATCTTTTGTGTGTCCTTGTAAATGCTATGCACTTTGTATTATGCATGAAATAACTTACATTAAGTCTCAGCAACATATATCAATTTGATTATGCATGAAATCGTTTACCATAATTAAAATATGTCGGAAACTGTTCCTCCCTTTATTCCTATGCAATGGAATTCTTCTGTCTGACCCTGTAAATGAATAGTAAGTGCCCTTTTCACTACATACTTTACAAAATGCATATTTTAGTGCACTTTGTAAATGCATATAAATTTGAATATGTTCTACAGGCTGTAACATCGTTAAATTTAATTAAAACGATTTTTCCCCATAATGCCGTAATATAAGGAAATGTTTTGACTATCCCTGTAAATAAACTAATCATGGTAGAAACTTCATTTTCAATAGGTATTCGTGCTAGGTAAACGTTAATAATGTCCAAAATTTTCATGGAAATCGGAGTATATTTACGAAAGTTGGAAAGCGACCAGACAGACAGACAAACCGAAAGCATAATAACTTTTCAACTTTGTTCGAAAGTGTTAAAAAATCGAGCCAAAAATATATTAATCAGTGATTTTATTTTCCACCTTTTCCCCACAAAAAATTTCTTCCATCGATAATTATGAATTTTGAATAAAAATATTCATTTGTATGTAACTTATAACTTATTAATTAGTATAAGTAAAAAATATTTCTGATTCATTTTAAATATGACGTCATTATTTATCTCGCTCCATTAGCTACTGATATTCATACCCCTTGTATTTTTAACGACTGCTATAAAGTACCTGTTTTATTTCAACTATGACGTCACATTTTCACGAGTGAACCATTTTATTAAAAATATAATTCTTTTTCTTTCTTTTTACTTTTAATTTATGTCACCATATTTTACACAAAAATTCCCATTATCTAAACAAATATCCTTATTAAATGTATTATAAAAAATACACCTTTTATTTTTATTTCAAACATGACGTCATATTAATTTTCTTTTAAATTATTTTATTATAGTTTTTCGCGTGGAAGTTTTCTGTTAAAAATTCATTGCCGCTGAAAAATTATTATTCCAATTTTTTATTTTCTTGGCAACAGGAAAGGAAAATGGTTAAATTTTATCTGAAAAATGCCTATTGAATTTGTATGAAAAATAATTAAATTTTGAATTATTAAGGAAAATATTTGAATAAAATAAATAAAAATTACCCTATTATTTAATCCGGACTTCTAACTTTACGTCTGCAAAATTTCAAAGCAATCGGTTCAGTAGTTACGGCGTGAAAGCGGAACAAACAAACAAACAAACAAACAAACTCACCTTCCGATTTATAATATTAGTAAGGATTTAGAGGAATTGCTTTTTGTCTCCAATCTTTTTAGCGTAAATTAAAAAGTATTAATATATTTAAAATATTAAAAAATTAATATACTTAACAAAAAATTGTACAATAAGAGGTATTTATACCATGACTATTTCTAGTAAATTTAAAAAATTTTCATTAGAAAATACAAAATGTTACTCTTGCGAAGATTTTTTAAATTTCAGATACTTCACGTCCTTTGCATGAATTACTGTCGAAGCCACATATTTTATGTGAATGTACCATAAAAACATAAAATAGCTAGAAATGATATTATATCCCTTAATAGCTGAAACTGTGTCAGTAGGAAAATATTAAGCAATTATAACCACTGTAGTTACTAAAACCTGTTTTTCTCAGAATGAATATTTTCGTCGTTTTCATGATTTCAAAATGTTCCATGCGAAATTCTTTATGCCCAATTTTTCTGATTTTTTGTTTAAAATGCTCTTTATGTATGTGTTAACAAATGTTACTAGAAATAAATTTTTTTAGACGCATGTAAAATTTTTAGACGCATGTAAATTTCAGTTATATGAAATTTTTAATGATTTTTTAACGGAAAATACAAAAGAATTAAGTTAAAATCATTTTTTTAAATATTTTACAAGTAATATGCTAAAAATGCTCAGTAACATTTGTTAACACATACGTAGAGAGCATTTTAAACAAAAAATAAGAAAAATTAGGCATAAAAAATTTCGCATGGAGCATTTTGAAATATTGCCATTTTTGTTAATTTAAAAAACAAAAATTTGTATCTCAAAAACTATTGAATATATTTTTAAAAAAAATTGTGAAATAAGAGATATATATATTATGATTATTTCCAGAATTTTTTTAAAAAAATCATTGAAAATTAAAAAAAAATAGTTTTGAGAGTCCACTGTAGCCTTAAAAGGGTTCCGTCGCTAAGGAGTTATCAAAAATTACTATTTCAAAAATATGCATTAAAATATTTAATTGCTATAAAGGACGTTAAATACTAATAAAAACATTAAAAGATCTTAATAATTTTTACATGTTTCGATTGAATTTACTCAGTCATCATCAGAAAAACAAAATAAAAATAAACACAAAGATGGAAAATGACATTTTCCATATAATTATTTGTCAATATTCAAAAAGAACATAAAAAATCTACCACTTTTAAAATGTGTGCACCGTTCTCTAATCGAATATTCTGATGTAAGAAAGCAAAAATAATGAAAGCTTTCACGCTATAAATTTTTAGGTAGGTTACAGATTAAAATTTACAAGTTCAGAAAGTTTTCTCATTTCAAAATTTATACAAAACACGCTTAGTTTCGTCTACTAATATATCATAAAATTGAGACATTTCTCAAGACTCTGAAGTCAGCTTCTTGTGATACTAATCAGAAAAATTACTTCTTTGAAATAGTTAAAGAAAGTTACACTGAATTTATAACTTTGACTTAGGTTTATTCATTTATTCTAGAGAACTACTCTTCGTAAGGATAATTTAGAATTCTATCTAAACTTCATTCATTAATATCAGCATATTTACAAAATCCTTTTAGTTATAAAAGTATAAATATCATGGTCTGTTTTTAGTCGATATTTTCATGATTTATTTTTAATCTGAGTAAAACCACTTAATAAAAAACTATTTTTATCATTTTAATACTAAATAAATAATGGTAAATGCAGAAATATGATATTTAGAGTTTAAATTTCTAAAATTAAAATAAAGACATGAAAATAACGGGCGTGCATGGCGTGGCGATAAAATATGAAAACTAGGAGAACTCAAGATATTTTCAATTCCTGTCACTACTCTTATACATACACTCAAGAGCCAAAACATTATGACCACCCCTACATTTTGCAATGAACTCGCCTGGATGACGTGGAAGGCACGTGATCTGGTGGAAGTGGTATTTAACTGCTGCTGGAGAGTCTGAAGAATTATTCTTCCACTTACTTCTATGTGTGATGGGAAAGGCTGCATATCTAAGCGACTTTGATAGAGGGAAGATTGTAATGGCTTGAATGCTCGGAACAAGTATTTCCGAAACTGCACGACTTGTAGATTGTTCGCGATCTACAGTTGCTAGTACGTATGCAAAGTGGATGAATGACGGTGAAACCAGCAGTAGACGGCATGGTGTTGAACGTCCACACGCTATCAAAGAAAAAGGTCGTCGGAGACTGTCTCGCATGGGGCAAGCAAATCCGGAGCCAGCCCAATACAATGCAGGGCCAAGTAGAATACAGCTCATATTCAAAATATTAGAATAATTACCTTTTTTTAGAAGTTGAAAATATCGTTTGGTAATTTAATGTCTTTTAATGAAAATATGCAAACGATATTTTTATTAAGAACTTATTGTTGATTAAACTTACTTGTTATCTTAAATTTAATATAATTTTTGAAAAGATTAATTGCAAAAAAAATTATTTTGAAAAGACAAAATATTAGAATATTTATTCAAGTGGTTCAAAATATTAGAATATTTCACATTAATTCTCCTTTAATTATTACCAATTCTTAACTGGTGGCATCATTGATTAAATTCAGACTATTTTATTTAAAATCAGTATTCTTTTTTGCAGTTTGTTTCTTTTTCGTCTTAAAATGGGCCGTGTGAGTGATATTCCTGAATCTACTAAACTTCGTATGGTTGATTTGTATCGGCACGGTAAAAATCAATGTTTTATAGCGAATTATTTACATTGTTCGCAATCGAGCGTTGGTAAAATACTAACACAATATTCAAAAATTGGAAAATTTCAAAATAATCGCCGAAATTGTGGCCGAAAACCAAAAACATCTGCTAGAGATGACAGGAAACTGAAGCGTATAGATAAGAAAAACCGATTTAAAAGTGTGCGATTCTTGCACCGAAAATGGAAAGAAGAAGGAGTTGAAGTTTCTACATCGACAACATTAAGACGTCTCCATAAATTTAAATTTGAATCTCGTGTACCGAAAACAAAACCTCTGATGACTGCAAGACAAAAGCGTATAAGATTGAATTGGTGTAAATCAAGACGTTTATGGAGCAATGAAGATTGGAAAAATATATTATTTTGTGATGAAAGTATGTTTTGTGTTTCATATGGTAATCAAGGTATTCGAGTTTGGAGAATGAAGCAAGAAGCATTTGATAAAGAATGCCTTAAACGTTCCGTAAAATTTGCTGCTAGTGTCATGGTTTGGGGTTGTATGAGTGCAGAAGGACCTGGAAAGTTATGCATCGTCTACGAAAAGGTTAACTCTCTGATATTTCAAGAAATTTTAGAATATTACATGATTCCATCATCAGAAGATTTATTTGAAGATGATTTCATCTTTTAACAAGATTTAGCGTCCCCGCATACCTCGGTGTCAACTAAGAATTGGTTCCGCCAACGCAACATTAAGGTACTTCCTTGGCCACCAAATTCACCAGATCTTAATCCCATCGAAAACTTATGGTGTATAATGAAGAAAAATCTTCAAGAAAATCCTCCTTCAAGTAAAACTGAGTTAGTGGCACGTATAAAGTCTATTTGGCTAATATTGATAGAAATGTTTGTAAACACCTTGTATATAGTATGCAAGATCGATTGTACGCTGTTATGAAAGCTAAAGGGGATGCTACAAAATATTAACTACCATTTACTTCATATTCATAAGGTAATATTAATGCGTAAAATAAAATATTCTAATATTTTGAACCAATCTAAATTTTATTCTAATATTCTGGTGTGTTTAAGGAAGCTGTATACCTAATTTATTGTGCTGTATTTTATATTTTATAAATGTTAAAATCTTATCTAAACATTCCAGATATAATTTATAAGAAATTTAATTGCATTTACTTAGTATAAAAAATAAATAAATGACAAATAATTTTTTCTTATTACTTTTTCTCAATTATTCTAATATTTTGAATATGAGCTGTAGTATCGGAGCACACTATTCAGCGGATATCGGGCTACGCAGCAAACGTCCCACTCGTGTGCCTTTGCTGACCGACCAAGCGTCATCGCCAACTGCGCCTGCGCAGGGACCGAAAACATCACGACCGGTCCCTGGATCAGTGGGAGAGAATCGCCTGGTCAGATGAATCAAGATTTGTGATTCATCATGCCGATGGCCGTGTCAGGATGCATATTTCAGATGTGTATATTGCTGGAACGATTACTGTTTTTAAACCAATAGGAGACCGTCATTATCACGGTCAAGTACACGCCCACACAGTTTGATTGACAGGAACTCGTGGACAATTGCTCGTGTGTGTTTATTATTTATTTGTACTCGGATTGTTTGAATTTGTACTCGGTAATTAAAAATTAAAGGTACGAAAGAATTTTTTTTTTCAAAATGACTGAATTTTATTTACTTCAATTAGAAATTATGCTTCCTCTGATCCTGAAATAAATAAATAAATAAATAAATAAAAATTAAAGTAAGAATTTTGCTTATACGGATATTTTCGCAGAATACTTTTTTCCCATTTGTTTAATATATACATAAATCATTTTGGAACGATATTTAGAATATTAAAAGAGTTTGAAATATTTTTTTAAATGTCTTATTTATTAATAAAAGACAGCCTCCAATAATTAAAAAAAAATCACCAACGGACTCTCAGCCCGCGATGGACTCGAACCCATATCCTCCGGTTTCAAGCTCGACGATCTAACCATTCAGCCAGTCAGCTCACTTTCATCCGCAACAGATTATCGTTATAACTAGCACCGTCAATTGTCCACGAGTTCCTGTCAATCAAACTGTGTAGGCGTGTACTTGACCGTGATAATGACGCTCTCCTATTAGTTTAGAAACAGTAATCGTCCCAGCAATATACACATCTGAAATATGCTGTCAGGATATGCCGTCTTCCAGGCGAACAGTTGCTCCCTCAATGTACTGTAGGTCATAATCAGGCCGGTGGTGGCGGTATTTTGCTTTGGAAGACTTCTCTTGGATATCTCTGGGACCCGTGGTTGTGGTAGAGCAGACCATGAATGCTACAGGGTATCTGAACATCATTCAGGACCAGTTGCAACCTTACATGGTCTCTGTTTTTCCAGCCGGAAATGGAATGTTCCAACAGGACAACGCCCCGTGTCACAAGGCTAAAACTGTGTTGGAGGGGTTCCAGAAACATGATGCTGAATTCCAGTTAATGTCCTGGCCCCCTAACTCACCGGATTTCAATCCGATATAACACATTTGGGATTTCATGGGACGGCAGCTCAGAGTTCATAGACCACCAATTCGCAATATCTCGGATTTGTGTGACCGTTGCTTAAACATCTGGTACAATCTGTCTTCGGCCATCTACCAAGGACTTGTGGCATCCATGCCAAGGCGGGTTGAAGCTGTATTGCGCGCCAAAGGTGAGACAACTCGTTATTGACAAGTGGTCATAACACAGGCCTACAAAAAAAAAATTTTTTTTGGTGCCTGAGATTTTACAACTGATTTTGGATATTTTTGAGACGGTGATTCCAAATATGCAATGAGTTTTTCTCTATCAGCTCTACTTTTTTAGATATGCAAAGCGAACTAAAGATATTTTAGAACTAAAGTGACCTTGAACACTTAAACTGACCTTATGATACATAGCCCTGTAACGACGCTCAAGGCGATTAGAAGGACGTTGAAATACCACAAGATCTTGAAAAAAACAAATGTGCAAGCAAAACTGAGGATCTGCGCATGCTTATAATTTCGCGCCGCTCATCCATAAAGCCAAATGTAAAAGCCTCCAAGAGATAAGGTCAGTTTCAGAGTTCGCTCCATGGAAACAAAACTGGCTTTCTTTGACTTTCTAAAGTTTTTGAACTTCCATGATATTTGTGTTTAAGGTAGAATTCGTATCAATTTAACGTAAAACTTATAGTGTTGTAGATTGTTGTGTTTGCGTTGTAGAATGGAATTTAAATGAGTTCAAGTAGAAAAAGTTGTATAAATCATCAGATAAGTTTTGTTACATATGCGGAGAATAAAAGTTGAAAGAACACAGAAAATATGTTACTGACTTTGTAAAGAGAGCTTATCTTGGATACTTTGGGGTTAGACTTGGTGATCAGGATAAAATCTTCGCACCGCAACAGGTCTGTAAAACTTGTACAGAACATTTATGACAGTAATCAGACAGAAAAGAATAAGTCTCAAATTCGGCTTACCAACGGTTTGGAGAGAACTCCAAAACCATTTCTATGACTATTATTTCTACCTAGCACTGGAATACTATTTGAATTAATCGAAACAATTGTAATAAGAAAACTTATCCTGATTTAGTGTCTTCAAGACCCCCACTTCCTCACTCAGAGGAACTACCGAACCCAACGTTTCATCAGCTACCAGAACTTAGTGAGGATGAATATTGTCCTTCTGATCATCCTTTAGATAGCTGTGAAGGTAACAGTGATTATGAGGAGACGTCATCAATGCCTAAATTTTTTAACCAGGTTGATTTAAAGGATTTCAAAAGAGATTTCAATATTTTAAAAGAAGCTTCTGGATTGCTGGTTGGCTTCAAGATTAAAAGACAAATATTTATTAGAAGAAAGAGCCAAACTTACATTTTATCACACAAGACAAAATTGTCTACTACTCTTCTTCTCTTAAAAAAACAATCTTGTATTTTGTCATGAATTTAGAGGACTGTTAGAAAAATTGGCTCTTCCTAAATATTTTCCAGATGATTGTCCTTGGGCAGCAAAGAAGCTACACAAAATACTATTGTTTTTATAATTTTGGGATAGTAGGGATAAAACACACCACTAGATTAGAAAAGAGAGGCCTAAAAAAGAAAACATGGATGTTGGAGAAAGGAATGTCATTAATAACACTTTAGTTGGGCGAAAGAAAATCATACTTTCGGCACTGCCTATCAATCTCTGTTCTATGAAACAGTTTGTGTAAATTATCCATAAGAACGGGTTATGATTTGCATATATAAGGTAAAAACACCCGAATTGAGTTATGAAAATATTAAAGCAGGAATATTTAACGGACAACAAATAAGACAACTGATTAAGGATCCTGCTTTCGTAAATTCAACGAATGAGGCTGAATAAAAAGCCTGGACTTTTGTGGCAGTTCACAAAAACATTCCGGGCAAATGCAAAGGAGAAATCTATGTAGAGCTGGTAAATAAAAAGCATAATAGTTTTAAATCTCTTGGGTGTACTAGAAGCATTAAAGTACACTATTTACATTGCCACTTAGAGCATTTTCTTGAAAATAAAGAAGGCACAAGTGATAAACTGCCCGAAAGATTTCACCACAATATTAAGACTATAGAGGACCGATACCAAAAAAGATGAGATATGCAAAGGGTTTCAGATTACAGTTTGAGTTTAAAAAGACACTGTTCTAAAATACATTCCAGAATGTCACGGAAAAGAAGCTTCCGAAGCATTCAATGAGTATCAGTTTCATCAGTGACGTTTTTCTCTATTTTTGTGAGTAAAAATATTTGTATAATATAATTAAAAAATTATTATTTGAATATGTGATATCATAATAATAAAAACTAGCATTTGTGTATTATAAAAAATAAAAATCCTGTATTTATTTTATTTTTACATACATTTTTTAATACATGGATTTACCTTAAAATAATGAAACATATATTTCACAAAAGGTTGTTTATCTTAAAAAACTGAGCTGATAGAGGAAAACTAAGGCCATATTTGAATTCAGGACATCAAATTCATATAGAATCAGCTGAAAATACCCCGGCACCAAAACAGCTGTTCACCAGTGTAATGTTTTGGCTCTTGAGTGTATAATGATATATATCCTTATTGAAATTAACGTGAGTTAAAGGTTGGTTTGTGGTTTAATACTAGAACCTCGGTGACGGGTCATTTTCACCCGTAGCAATTGAATAGATGTCGATTCCAACCGAAAAACTGTATTTAAAAATTTTTAATATGTTCTGCATAAGAATAGCATAAATAAATTAGTTAAATAAAAATTCTCATGTGGAATATTTTCACAAAACTCGAGTAAAATTTCCCGCGGTTCTAGTGTTAATACTCTTTAACCGTCTAATTTCCATGTTAGTTTAGTTGATATATATTCGTAAATATCATTGAGATGAAGATTATTTGAAAAATAAACTTAATTAAACCTAAACAAAGCGCATCCGAATAATTCGCGTGCGAGAATAAATTTAAATTATTTTGGAGAGCTCATATTTTTATGTGAACCACGTAACTCAAAACTACTCCAAATAAACTCTCGGGAGTGTGGGAATGAAAGCGCGAAATGCTATTCGCATAGGTGCCAACCTGACATTAATCATCCATAATACGTGCGTTAAATTGACCCTGGTTTAATGAATTTCGTACCAGAATTTTTTCAAAGAAATGAAACTAATATGTTTTGCTTAGAAACCTGAAATTAAATAAGTAAGAAATCATGAAATAAATTTTCTGGTTTGAAATGAAGTTAACCCGGATCAAACTAATCCACGTATTACGGAAGATTAGTTAAAAGTTGGCAGCTATGTATTCGCTGAAATGTAAAACTCTTCCTCAACCGAGAGAGAAGTATTAGAAGGCTACAGTAGCCTACATTAAATTTTAAAGACATAAAATTTCGCAGAAATATTAATGGTGCCATTTGCAAGTTTGGAATAAAAAATAGGTATGTCGGATTTGGCACTGTGTGCCAGAAAGGGTTAATGGATATTTGCTATTACCTCCTTATTATGTTGTACTATCTACATGCCAGACCATGTCTTATAGCCAGTAAGGTTACTTGTGTGAAAAGTGTCGCGGCTGCCGGTCCAGATTGCTCTATAGACAGAACGTTTGCAATTTAAGACGATAACCTTGGGTTCGACTCTCAATGTGGACATGTTTTGATTAAATTTGAAAACTGTCAATTCGTATTATACTACCTTTGACAATAAAGTTCGGTGAATAGTCCTGTAACATTATTGGAGATAAAATATTAACGAAAGTTACGGTACCATCCTTCGAAATAATCATCTCCCATAAGTATGCACCGCTGAGATCTGCTATACATGCCCTGGGAAATTCGCAAGAAGTCTTCTTTTGGTATGGAGTTCAAAATCTTCGTCACATTTCGTTGCATGTCAGCAATATGGCCAAATCTCTTTCAAAGAGAGTTTGAGTCCTGAAAATAGAAAGAAGTATGGAGGATAAGGACCTGGCGAGTATGCTGGATGTTCAATTTGCACAATCCCTCATAAATTTCTTTCGGTGTCTTGCAAAGCTTAAAACCAAACTTTAAACTGATCTTTTGTTCATTCATTTTCCTGGTCTCAGTTAAGAACCAACACACTGAACAAGCACTTAGTAAAGACCGTCTTACACAGAACATAAACGACGCTCAACTGAACAACGGTGGGGGGGAAAGATGGTCAACGCTTGCCTCTATGCAAGTGCAGAATTTTGATTCCCCAGTGTTGCCAGATTGGTCATTCTGAATTCATTCACCGAACTTTATTGTCAGAAGTAGTATTTTTACCAATTATATGAATGATATATTGACCAATATATTGACCTTCGATTTATTCTGTTGAGTTGATCCAAAGTATCAGACCACATTGTATGATCGTTAAGGTTAATTGGGTGAATTAGTCCTCTAGTATTCGTCTGAGATTGCTCAGTTGGAATAGCATTGATGTCTTCAGCCAATACATCTCTGGTTCGAATCCTAGCCCGTACTTTTTCATCCACTTGGAAAATTTACATCAGTTACAATATCGAAAGATTTCTCTTTATATATATACTAGTATAATAACCCCGTCAAAAATGACGGGATTTTCATTTGCATTTTATTTTCATAATAATACAAACAGAATGAAGTGAAGACTTTAGTATTGAAGAGTTTGTATTCTAGAAAAGCACATTTTAAAAATAACAATAGATTTCTACAAATACAAATGATAAAGTTTTTTTTTTTCTTTTTTTACTTGATATTTAGTTTTTGAACAAATTTTAATTTCAAACCAAAAAGCAGTATTTATTACAATAACGATAATAATAATTAGCAAAATGAAACTCAATTTCTGAAGATTTCACAAAGCATTAAAATTAAATATTGAAGTTTTTTAAATTTTAAAATACATTATTTTTATTAAAAGTATGATTTGGCAGTGGCTTTAATCATGGGCATATGATAGACTTTTAGTTCGATGCTTTTAGGCATGAATTAAGGAGCTTTGTGTTTTGTTTTTTAAATTAGGATTTGGCGCTATCTATACGCAGTTAATATAAACAAAACAACTTAAAAAAAAAATAGTTTTATTTTGAAAATAGCAAGTTTTTCAAGAAAATTCGCGTATTTTCGACTATCTTTCGAGAAAATTTGTTTATTTCCATTGGTTTTTCGAGAAAATTAGCATATTTTCCGCGATTTTTTGACAAAATTTGCGTATTTTCCGCGATTTTTCGACAAATTTCGCATATTTTCCCCGATTTTTCGACAAAATTCTCGTATTTTCCGCGATTTTTTGACAGAATTCGCATATTTTCCTTGATCTTTCATCAAAATTCTCGTATTTCTCACGATCTTTCGTTAAGATTCGCCTATTTTCCGCTATTTTTTGACAAAATGTGCGTATTTTCCCCGATTTTTCTACAAAATTTTGATATTTTCCCGGATCTTTCTTCAAAATTCGCGTATTTTCGGACGATTTTTCTGCAGAATTTGAGTATTTTACACGATTTTTCCGATAAAATTCGAGTATTTTTCACGATCCTTTGATGAAATTCGAGTATTTTTCCGCAGCCTGTTCACGGAAATCGCGTTTTCCCTGCAATCTTTTGACAAAAATCGCGCCTTGTTCGTGATTCTTTAACAATAATCCTGTCTTTTCCTGCAATCCTTTAACGGAATTTTTTTTTTTCTGCAATTTTTTGGATGGAAATAGCATTATCTCCCGCGATTCTCTGAAGAAAATAATATTTTTTTCAACATTTTTTTTTTTTTTTTTTTTTTTTTTTGTGTGTGTATGTGTGATCATTTGCAGAAATTTGCTTAATTTGGTCAGTTCTCACTGGCTTTTCTGTTCTATTTCATCCGTCATGTCCTCCCCCCCCCCTTAAAATATCAATATAGTTTAATGTATCTTTGCATCGATCTCAGGGGTAGTAAAATTCGTCGCCGAAAAAGCGGAGTTTTGCGTTTCCGCGGAAAAGTAGAAGGTCTCTTCAAAACAGGTTTGGGAGTCCTTTGTTAGCTCATAGATGGCAACACTGAAAAGTGTTAGCTGAGAGGAAGACGTCGGTAGCCTTCACTCCATAAAATGAAATCGTACTAACGATAAAAACTTATCAGTTCAAACTTCCGCTGATATCTTTATGTACTATAATTGGGTATCATTAACTTGTTTTATATGAAAATATGCTGAACAAACATTATTTCAAGTGGAAGAAATTTTAAAAGCATCATTTTAGCACCAATTTTCAGCTAAGCCTAACGTGGCGTTGATCTTCAGTGGATTCCCGAGTGGTATGACCTGGAACCGTTCTTACACTCCCTAAAGACGCAAATTATTATAAGTAGATGGAAGAAATTTTAAAAGCATCATTTTAGCACCAATTTTCAGCTAAGCCTAACGTGGCGTTGATCTTCAGTGGATTCCCGAGTGGTATGACCTGGAACCGTTCTTACACTCCCTAAAGACGCAAATTATTATAAGTAGATATATTTATATGTATATATATATATGTGTGTGTGTGGGTGTGTGTAATAAATAAAAAAAATTGCGCCATTTTGCCCGCCCTGAATTAATTCTAACTTTGTGGAACTTACTTTTATTCTCAGTTTTCGTAATGTATTAATATTTTAACAGCTAAAGTTCTTTAATCTTATTTTATTTAACTTAGTAATAATCTATTGATTGTTTTCTTAAAAAGAGTGGGAGGTTATTGAGAAATTTTTCTTTATCAAATGCACAGATTCGTTTTCCTTTTTGGAAAATTTATCGAGACTAATTTTCTTTCGTTGTTTAATTAAATCGTCTGCTAGAATGATTATGTGCCTTTTACGTGTGAGCAGGTTGTGTTATTACGCGCTTAGATAGTAGTTCGTACAAGGAGACACGCCCCAACTGCCAATAGGAGATGGTGATGTCGGTTGTCTTAGCATTGAAATTAATCCTAATGGGTCTTTAAATTGCTTGCGCGGACAGGGGGAGAGGCGCTAGTTTTAGCTTGGATTTTGGGAAACTCATTTTTCAATTCGAGAGCGTCAGTATGCACCTAATCTTTCAATTGTTAGGATGCCCGTCTCATTTTCCGACAATTTAGAACATCGAGATGACGGACGCGAGCAGACGTGCTTTTTCGCTGCTCCGTTAGTTTTATGCGCATTGCGCCTAAAGTTCATCTCTGAATATAGGCGTTTTGATAACATTATTAGCTGCATAGGCAGCATTATTTGAACTATATTCTTGTCTTTAAGATGGCTGTTTCCAATTTGCCATGGGTTCCCGAGGATTTATTCACGGAAGCCAAAGCCCTTCGTGCCGCCCTTTTCGCGGGTGATATCCAAGCCTCTGATATGGATAATCGAAAAAAGAACGTCCTACTGGAATATTACAGAGCTGCTGAGCAGTATGCCACGCTCGAGCTTAACATCATTGAACACCGAATTGCAAAAGCGTCTACTCCAGCCACCGCAACACAACTTGAGCTGCTGAAAGCCACCAATTTAGATAAGATGCAAGCATTGGAAAGTGAAGTCGAAACGAGCCTTAGGGTGAGTGGTCTATCATTACTTCATGATTTTCCTGTTGAAAATGTCTCTCCCCCCCCCTCTATTGAGGAAAATTCTATGTTGGTTGATGATCAACCCGTCGGCGCACAGCGCCCTTCTAACAAGAGAAGTCTAGATAAAAATGATGTTGACGACTGAAAAACAGTCGATCCAGAAAGAAAAAATAAGAACTCATCTAAATTGGCCAAGCATTTGTCTAATGAACCTAAAAAAGAAAGAATCCCCCTTTTTTCATAGAACCAATCAAGCATTGGAATAATTTATTAATTCTTCTTAAAAAAATGCACATTCAATTCGCTCTGTAATGAGTAAGAATTATATCAGAGTGTCAGTTGACACTGAATTAGAGTACAGAAATGTTCAAAAATCGCTAAACGGGGAAAGGATTCATTATAGGAGTTTTCTTCTCGAAAATGAAAAAAATTACAAATTTGTTCTTAGAGGGTTGCCAGCTAGTGCTGACATTAATCTTATCAAAATGGCCCTAGAAGTAACCGAATTAAATAATTTAACCATTACCCAAATGTACAGGGGTAATACTAAAAACCGCGTAGGACTCCCCCTTTTCCTAATCCAAGTGCCTAGGCAAAAGCAAAATACCGATGCTCTTTTCCAAATTACCGAAATCCTGGGATTGCAGGTTAAGTTTGAAAAGTATCGCGGTCAGAAGGGCCCGATACAATGTCACAATTGCCAGGGATACTTTCATTCCGCGGCAGTTTGCCACCTTCCGCCGGCATGTGTAAAATGTGCACAAGCACATAAATCAAATACATGCCATAAAACATATGATGAACCCTGCAAATGTGTACATTGTGGAGGTGACCACCCTGCGAACTATCAGCTTTGCCCTAAATTCCCAGGAAATCAAAATAATCAATTTTCAAAAAATCAAAAACTTGGCAATCAAAAAGTTGCACATCAACCGATAGTTTAAAAAACTGTCAAAAACAGCGCACCATCCTTTCCCCGCAAAAATGTGGATAAAGCAGTCTCGTTCGCGAGTGCTGCAACCAGCGCAGTTGCAAAACCCCCTATTGCCACCTCTGTGGCAAACCAAATTAAATCGGCCCCTCAAAAGAGTGCACTTTCGGACGCAGAATTCCTTCGCCAAATCCTAAAATTTGAAAGTACATGTCGTGTCCAGTGAAGGGGAACGTTTCTAACAACGTTCCGAAAAAGGAAAAATTAAAGAGTGTGATCGTATTTTAGTAGTACACTGCATTCATTTCGCCGCAAACGACCGCAAGACATGAAGCAATATAGATCAACAACTTTTTGAATCATTTGCAGGAAAATATAATTGAAAAATAAAAATAGAGCTTACCTGCATAAACTTGAATGAGAAAGTGAGCAGATACACACAGAAGAATAAGTTCATAACATTTTTTAGTAAAGACCTTTTTTTTATGAAGATAAAAGATTATAAATTCCTGGAGCATATTATAGCTTTTAGAAGATATGACTCTCTTGATTTTAGAGCCGGGCATGGAAAGCACATTTTCTCTTGTACAAAAATTTATGAATGAATAGAAGAACTTTTTTTAAAATGGTTATACCTTTTCGTGATTCTCTTGGAGAATAAGGGGCAAAATATTAACATACGCAATAAAACGAAAAAGTGTTCCTTCCTGTATTGAGCATACAATGTAACGCTAACGGACATTCTAAGTGAGCGATGTTCCAACAATTTTAAAAAACAATCATTCCTTCAGGAAAATACAGCACTCTCTTAAATCGAAACATATTTCTTTATACGAAATTTTCTTCTTTTTTGGAAATCATAAGATGTATCTTTCATAGACCAACAAATCTTAAAATATCTCCACAAAGGGATAAAAGTCTTTCCTTGCGATTTAAAGACTTCCATTTTTCGCATTTAAAAAATGCTGAACGTTAATCGTAAAAAAACGAACCATTAGTATTGGGATCCCACACATCATTTTTGCAGGCGTTTATTTCCGTACATCTGCAGACGTCCGCTCCGCTCTGAGCCGAAACCGCTTCCCTTCTGTCATGCTCTCTTCTGACGAACGACAGTGGCCGCTCCGGAAAGAAGGCAGGGGTTGCCGTAAAATTAAAAAATACGCCAACTGGCAGGGCAAAAGGAAGTGGTGAAAAAATAGAGAGGCCAAGCGCATCGCTACGAATAGGGAAACAGTATTTTAAGAATAAACATTTATATCAGCAGAATGATGCGGAGCCAAAACTGGATAACAGGACGCAACAACTTTTAAATTACGTAACAGAAGAATAGTACCTGATTAGACAATAGGAGGAGTCACAAAACGGAAGAAGACACCCCATGAACATTCTAGAAAAGACAGGAAACCTCCACAACCGGAAGGAAGAAAAATTTCCAACTGATTTCAACATTTGAAATCAACAAAAAGTTAGGTAATAAAAAGGACTTTACAGGGGAGATAAAAAAAAGCGAGAATTAAGATAATTTTTAGAATGCGAAATATATAATAAATGAATAAAGATTAAAACCAAAAATAGACGATAAATTAAATTAAATAAAAAATATGGCAGTGGTTAAGAGTAACCACAACATATTACCCCGGCTTCCCCAAGAGAAAATATTGGTGAGATGTACAAATTAAATAATTTTTACATCGAGACAATATTTTCTAAATTATGCACAATGAACATATAAAACAGTCATAAATATAAATAAACTAATAAAAATTACCTGAATATCAATAATTGTCTTGCACGACATTCAATAATAACAGAACAAAATTACTATAATAATTATGTTCAAATAATAATGCACAATACACTGGCAAACATTTAAAGTAACTGTTTGTTCACAAAAAAGAACATATCTTGTTTCAAAAAAAAGGTTTATAATAGTCTATGTACTTAGAGACAATGTTCACAGTCTTTAGATGAGAGTCTCTTGATTGAGTCGTGTAATTGTAAGAACAATAATATAAATTTACCAGCATATATAAAAATTGTTGCGTATAATAAGAATATACATATATGGTCAGCATATTAAAAAGAAAAAGAATTTGTAATAATGTGCATATAAGTAAATGATATTAAAATTCACAAATCAATAATCATGTTAAATTCAATAAATTCAATTTTTCAGAATTCAATTTTTCAAAATTTTCTTATGACAGAAATTGGAAAATGTATACAAATGGTCAAGAGATAATATTTAGAGTCTCAAAAAATATATATATATATCCATATACATACAATACTTTCCAATATGTCAACATATTTTAACTGAATAGATTTAATGTCATATAATTGAACAACATCTTCAAAGTAAATATAAGTTGCAAATCAACAAGAACATTTTCAAAGTAAATAAAGATAAATACCAAAGAGAGAATATTTGAACTCTTAGAAGAAAAATGTTATTCTGGAATAATACTACTTTCAAAATTACCAAAAAGAGCAAAGAGAGGATATTTACACTCTCATAAAAGTATTTAAATAAATATATCAATCCAGTACATAACTTGAAAAATATCACTTTATAAATAATTATCACATAAAATATTTATAATATGTTGAATATCTGTTGAACATGTTTAATTCAAATATTCAAATTCTTGTAAATAACATGTGATCATGTTTTATCTGTAAAATAACAAATATTTTCTTTCCTATATACCAGTAATGACTTAAACAAAAAAATATCTTTGGATCCAAAGTATATACTTATATATATATATATATATATATATATAAACCTGTTTCATTGAATATTTTAACACTTAGATACACAGAGATACCTATACTCAATATCATTTAATTTTTTTTTTTTTTTTACAATAAATCAAAAATGCAAGTAGAAGCAATTAGCATGCATAATTTTATCATTATTATTATTATTATTTTTTTTTTTTTTTTGAAATGTTAAAAAAGGTTAGATGTTAGAGCATGCATAAATTGTCAATAAATAAAAAGTAACATTTCAATTATTATAATAGACACAATAGGGAAATTTTTTGACATGAGTACTCATGTTTTACCTTATATCAATAACAATTTATTTATTTATTTTTAGAATAAACAATTATCAAAATAATTCAATGAATGACATTTTTCAATTATTATTTCAAAAACAAAATATTTCTCATTATTTACCAACTATTGAATTTGTAGGCTTTGAAAACTTAAAAGTACCAATACACTCTACATATGAGATAAAGCATAAACAAAAAATTTAAGAATGGTTGTGAAGAAAATTTCAATGAAAACAGAGTGAAATGAAACAAATTTAAAAAGTACATACTTTCATAGGATGACAATTTCATTGTCTCAAGGAGAAGATGACTTTAAGAAAAAAATTACACAAATGCTGCCTGCAGCTTTGGTAGAAGAAAACAAAAAAGAAATAAATAAAATATTCAAACATCATCTCTGACAATCCAAGACAGCTAGCATGACTCAGATTCTGCAACAACGCTAAAGTCATCCTAAAAAAGAAATGAAGATTAGTTTATGATTTATAATGTTTATGGGTGCGAGGCCGAAGATCATAATGATCTTTATATTAAGTGGATTTATTTAGAAGAGCAGCGGGAGTTTTATCACCAGATGCCTGTGAACGCACTGAATTATATGAGTGTGGAGATGTTTGTTGGCACTTAGAAGAAGTAGGAATTTGAGGAGATGTATTACAGGCAGAATCACAATTAGAAATTTGAGCAGGAACATGTTGTTGTACAGGAGAATAAGATGCACTATCAACAGCTGGTTGATCATGTGTTGCACCTTGAGAAGAATGCGAAGGATACCGCAATGTTTTATCTCTTTTTTGAAGTTTCAAGATTCTGTTAGTATGTATCAACATTGGTGATGCTTGATTATTATTGCAATCTTGAATTTGAATAAGTACAGGTGAAATTATTTTCTTTACCATGTAAGGGCCTTGTAATTTTTTGTTATACACACTGGGAAATTTTACATAAACAATATCATTAACTTTGATATTAGCAAATTTTAACTTTTCCCTTGATTTTTGGTATACCTTTTGTCTAGAAGACTCGTTATTTTTATAAGCTTGATAGTATATCCTTTCAATAACATCCATTAATTTGTGAATTTCATAAGCTGTGTTAATAATTTTCCAGGAAGATTGGGTTTTATAATTGGCATAAATATCATTTACTTCTCTTCCAAAATGAAGAAGATTTGGAGTGAATTTTGTAGCTGGATGAGGCGTAGCATTGTATATGGACTGGTGGATTTTTAAAGCAGTTGGTACATCAAATCCTTGGGAAGCCATTGTATTCACAGATGATTTTATTTGAGTATTACATCGCTCACTTAATCCGTTAGCCTGGGGATGGGCTACAGAACTGTGTTCTAACTTTATGCCAAACTTTTTATTGAAATAAGAAAACATATCACTAGTGAACTGAGAGCCATGATCAGTAAGTGTTAATTCGGGCTTTCCATGAGTAGAAATGTAATGTAATAGAGCTTTAGTAACAGATTCAGCGTTAATGTTATTCAAGGCATATAATTCTAAATGACGAGAAAAATGATCAATTACTGTCATCACATATTGGCGATTTCTCAATGGGCCAAGTAAATCCATCGAAACTTTTTGATTCGGAGCTGTAGGTAGAGGTGCTGGTAAATATGGAGCGGTGTTTTTTTTATGATTTTTTTTTTACTAAACAAATTTCACAAGAGTTGACATAATTAATTGCATCAGAAACAAGGGTTTTCCAGGCAAATCTTTTCTTTAAATTAACGATAGTTTTATGAATTCCAGTATGAGTAATATGAGCAATTCTTAAAGCTTTTGCTCTAAGTGACGAAGGTAAAACAGCTTTATGTAGCTCAATATCTTCCGAAGAAAAATGTCCATTGTAACAAAGTAAATCATTATTTGGATTATTATAATAACCATTTAAACTTTTAGATTTTTTGTTAGCTTTAAGATCTTCATAAATTTTCTTAATTTTAGGGTCTTTTTGTTGTTCAGAAAAGATGGTTTGATCAAAAATTTCTAATAATGGGTCTTCATTATTGTCATTATTTGGAGGTGGAGAGTCACTTTGAAGATGACAGGTGTGGTGTGTTTTGCCAATTAAACCACATGGAAAGTGAGCAATTTCATTATGTAAATCATTTTGATCATCAACAATTGGTAGTGGTTCTTGCCTAGAAATAAGATCTGGATTAGTATGGAGATCTTCAGTAGGAATGTGAGGGGTTCTGCTTAGAAAATCTAATAACACATTCTCTTTGCCTGGTATATGCTGGAATGTGTATGAATATTCAGATAGTTCTAACATCCAACGAGTAGTGATGTCAGCAGGTGATGTTGCTTTTTTGTAATTATTAAGGAGTTTAGCATCTGATAAGAGAATGAAGGGTCGACCAAAAATGTAATATTTGAAAGCTGTTACTCCTTTATAAATGGCATAAAGTTCCAATTTGATAGCTGGATACTGTTTTTCAGACTGAGATAAAGTTTTGGAATAATATGAAATCGGTCGAAGTTCACCGGCAAATTTTTGCATAAGAACACCTGAGATTGCTGTCTTTGATGCATCAGTATTAACATAGAAAGTCTCATTCCAATTTGGGAGATTTAGCATAGGTTTTTGAAAGAAAATTTCTTGCAATTTATTAAATGCATTTTCTTGTTCAGATTTCCAACAAAACTTATTTTTAGGTTTGGTAACTTCAATAAGAGGAGTAATCAATTTAGAAAAATTAGGTATAATTGACGTATATAATGAACATAATCCAATGAAACCTTTTGTCTGCCTCTTGGTTTTAGGCTTTGGGAAGGAAGTGATTTTTACAATATTACTTGTAATAGGAAGAATTTTATGATCTGTGAGTTGGAACCCTAAAAAGTTAATACTAGTTTTCACGAATGAACATTTTTCAGGAGAAAGAGTGATGTTATTAGCAATGAGAGTGTCTAAAAGCTTTGTGAGTTTCGTAACCATCTCTTCAAAGGAATTAGCGCCAACCACAATGTCATCTTGGTATGCATAACACGAGTCAATTTCAGATAATTGAATAACTGAATCAATTAATTGTTGAAAAGTGCTCGCAGCTGTCTTCAAGCCAAAAACGAGACGAAGATAGGTAAAAATTCCCCATGGAGTAGTAAAACTGAGTTTGTCTTGCATTTCTTTAGGTACTGCAATCTGCCAGTATGCAGACGGCAAGTCAAGAGTAGTATAATATTTAAATTTTGATAACTGTACTAATAGATTTTGAATTCTAGGAAGAGGATATGATGATGGTATGATGATGGAGTTTAGCAATCTTAAATCTAGGGCCAAACGATATTTCTGAGGTTTCGACATGTCAGTTCTTTTCTTTTTAACTAGAAGCATAGGACAAGCCCAGGATGAATTTGATCTTTCTATAATACCTGCATTTAGCATTTGATTAATTTGGTCAAGAGCTGCTTGCTCGAGTGCCTCTGGCACAGGAAAAGGTAGGGTTTTTACAGGATGAGAGTTCAACATTGAAAACTGAGGATTCACTAAGTCTGTATGACCTAAAGTATCCAAAGATTTAGAAAAAGCAAGAGCTTTACTGCACAATAATTTTGTTAAAGAGTCACTTTCATGAGGGGGCAAGTGTTTTAGGTCAAAATCATTTGGTGAAAGTTCTTGAACACGTTTTCTCTTAATTTCTTCAGCTGGTAAAATTAAATTGCAATATTCATTTTCAAAATCTAAATCAAAAGACTATTCCTCAATATCCCTCTCATCTACATTAATGCATTCACCAATAATTGAATTTTTATTTAAATGAATGTCCAGTTTCGATATATTCTGACATACAACCAAAAATAAATTATTTTGAATTGAAGAGTTAGAATGCAGTGATTCATGTAAAACAAGACCTTTATTTTTTAAAGCAGGCTTAAAAATAAAATATTCAGATGGAGAGTTCAAGTATTTGACATGTAAATAAACAAAAGAATTGGGAGGGATTAATTCTCTGTTAACTGTTTGTACCATGTTGGAATTCACCAAAATTTTATTACCATCATTCAAATTAGTATGCCTTTCACCAATATAACTAATATCATTAGCACTTTCAGATGTGAAATTTCTGTCAGCTATATTATTATTAGTAGATAAATAGTTTACAACATTACCATAATCAGTTGGAAAATAGTTAGGAAAATAAGTAAAATTACCATCAATATATGGATTATGATAATTCATAGCAGTATTAGCAACATTATTTATAAATAAATCACTATTTTGAAAATTATAATTGTAAGGATAGGTTGCATAATTATTGACTAATTGTAAATTGTTGTCACCAGAATTTCCATACATATTATCAATATAAGTTCCATTACTTAGATTATTTGATATAGAATTTTCATAAAAAGACATTTTGAGTGCATCAAAAGAATATGGCACATTTATATTATCATAAGTACACTCAGAATTCATATAAGAGCAAGTAGGAGATTCATTATGACTGTGAAAAGGGATATGTTTATCTTTAATTAAGATAGACTTAAAAGTTGGAGAAATGGTTATGGAATGCTTATTAATAAATTCAAATCCAAGTATGGCTTGAAAATTGACATTTTTTATTTCAGTATGATAAAAGACATGATGGAAAAAATACTTGTCAATTTTAAATGAAATTTCAATACATTCTTTAAAGAAAACCTTAGAATTTATAGTAGATACTGAAACATTTCTAGACAAAACTTTGTAATGAATTTTAGATTTAATGCTATTAAAGCATTCTTGATCCAAAAGAGATAAAGTTGAGCCTGTGTCGATAAGAGTAGATATTTCATTACGTTGTACATTCATAATTATGCATGGCAAAGAATAAGAATTATCGAAGGAACTATAAATGATGTGTCGTTCTTGTACACTTTCATCAATTTCAGAAGGATGTTGCAATGCCAAAGAATTATGAGAACTGCAAGACTTATTAAATTTAGGATGTACTGGGGATGTTTGTAAAGCAATGGTTGACAATAATTTGGTTGAAGAACTTTTGGCAATGTGACGCTTGTTTCTCTCGTCACAACAATGTACTGACCCTGAAGAACAGGTACGGGAGAGAGGGCGGTCAGTAAAACCAATCTCCCCTATTTGTTTAAATGATAGATCTTATCATTTTTATTTTTTGAAATAGAAGTAGATTTTTTCTTTCTGTGAGAATCAGATGAAAAGTTCGATGTATAACAATGTTTAGGTGTGTTGAGAATCCTTTTAAATTTATAACATGTGTCCATACGGTGATTGAATCGTCCACAAAATGCACATTGAATGATATTTTGTTTGGGGTAGGAATCGGTAGAATTTTCCTTGTGAGAAAATCTGTCAAATTTAGGTTGAAAAAAAGGTTTAATTTGACGAGATTTTAGTTGACGAGAGTTTGTTTTATATTTATCCGTAATATTTTGTTTGACAGGTGAAGGTGAATGAACGCTAAGTTTTCTCTTAACATTATTAAAAGTGTACGATTTTCCATTGTTTGTTTCAGGTGGTGAGAATGCATTATGTGAATTTTCAAAAATTCTATCCCTTGTACGTCTTACAGGAGTTTGTTGGACCATATTCACAGGAAAAGTAGAGTTTTCATTAGTACAGTCACTATCCATACAATAAATTTGATCAAAATTTTTATGAGAATTTCGAGAAGGTGGAGAGTCATAAATTTCTTGTAGAAAGTGTGCTCGTTCAAGAGCTAAATCAAATGTGGAAATATTTTCCTCGAGAATTTTTCTTCTGATTTGTTTAGGCAAAGCCTGAAGAAAATGAGTGAATTTTAGAGAATCTAGAGCAGCTGGATCCAATTTGGGATAGGAAAGCCGAAGTTGTTTATCCAGGCGGAAAGAAAAATTTTTAACAGATTCATTGGATTCTAATTTTAAATTTTGCAGAGATTGGAGTGAGTTGACTTTTCTTTTGGGCATAAAATAGTCTATAAACACTTTTCGAATGGCTTGAAAGTTAGCATTCTTGAAATGAGACTGTGTTTCAAGAAAAAAGTTTAAAGCGGTGCCCTCTAGTTTTGATTTAAAGAGAACAAAAAGTTCTTTATCTGAAAAATTATTTAATTCTTGTAAATCCGATAATTGATCGAAAAAAAATTCTACAGTTTGTGGATTTCCATCAAACGGCTGAATCGCAATATTTAATTTCGATTTCGGAGGCATGATGAGAAAAATTGAAATAAACTCTCACTAAATGTGACAATAATATGTTATAAATTAGTTACATGAAAAATATATGAACTTAATTTGATATATATTTTAAAATAATGATGAACTTCATTTATGTTATGCATCATTTTTATATGTTAACAAAAATATAGAAGAACAAAAAGAAAGAAGAAGTTGCCAACATATTTTTCTGAGCATCAGATCAAGAAAAACAGACCCTAATATTTCTTTTTAGTTTCTAATCTCCCAAGTTTGGAAGAAAAAAAAAATATTAGATTTCAGAATGTTTATGTAAACAGGATAACACATGTTCTCAAACTTGTTAAAACAAGATAAACAATTCACTTTAAAGTAATGAGTTCTATAGCAAACATCTGTTCTCAAATTTATGAAAACGAAAATAGCAAATTATATGAAATTGAATACTTATATAAGCAAGTTTCAACATAACATTATAAATAAATTAAAAATGTAAGCATTGCATGATGAGAACATATTCACTTCTGAATTTGTAAATTGAGAACATTTTTAGTTATATATATATATATATATTTTTTATCACTTCAATATAATAAAGAAAACATATGTTGAAAAAAAATGTCATGTCGAATGGTTTCGACAAGATCACGGCACCAGGAATAGTATATCGTGTCCAGTGGGGGGGGGGGGGAACGTTTCTAACGACGTTCCGAAAAAAGAAAAATTAAAGAGTGTGATCGTATTTTAGTAGTACACTGCATTGATTTGACCGCAAACGACCGCAAGACATGAAGCAATATAGATCAACAACTTTTTGAATCATTTGCAGGAAAATATAATTGAAAAATAAAAATAGAGCTTACCTGAATAAACTTGAATGAGAAAGTGAGCAGATACACACAGAAGAATAAGTTCATAACATTTTTTAGTAAAGACCTTTTTTTATGAAGATAAAAGATTATAAATTCTTGGAGCATATTATAGTTTTTAGAAGATATGACTCTCTTGATTTTAGAGCCGGGCATGGAAAGTACATTTTCTCTTGTACAAAAATTTATGAATGAATAGAAGAACTTTTTTTAAATGGTTATACCTTTTCGTGATTCTCTTGGAGAATAAGGGGCAAAATACTAACATACGCAATAAAACGAAAAAGTGTTCCTTCCTGTATTGAGCATACAATGTAACGCTAACGGACATTCTAAGTGAGCGATGTTCCAACAATTTTAAAAAAAAATCATTCCTTCAGGAAAATACAGCACTCTATTAAATCGAAACATATTTCTTTATACGAAATTTTCATCTTTTTTGGAAATCATAAGATGTATCTTTCATAGACGAACAAATTTTAAAATATCTCCACAAAGGGATAAAAGTCTTTCCTTGCCTTTTAAAGACTTCCATTTTCGCATTTAAAAAATGCTGAACGTTAATCGTAAAAAAACGAACAAACCATTAGTAGTGGGATCCCACACATCATTTTTGCAGGCGTTTATTTCCCTACATCTGCAGACGTCCGCTCCGCTCTGAGCCGAAACCGCTTCCCTTCTGTCATGCTCTCTTCTGACGAAACGACAGTGGCCGCTCCGGAAATAAAGCAGGGGTTGCCATAAAATTAAAAAATACGCCAACTGGCAGGGCAAAAGGAAGTGGCGAAAAAATAGAGAGGCCAAGCGCATCGCTACGAATAGGGAAACTGTATTTTACGAATAAACTTTTATATCAGCAGAAAGATGCGGAGCCAAAACTGGATAACAGGACGCACAAACTTTTAAATTACGTAACAGAAGAATAGTACCTGATTAGACAATAGGAGGAGTCACAAAACGGAAGAAGACACACCATCGAACATTCTAGAAAAGACAGGAAACCTCCACAACCGGAAGGAACAAAAATTTCCAACTGATTTCAACATTTGAAATCAACAAAAAGTTAGGTAATAAAAAGGACTTTACAGGGGAGATAAAAAAAGCGAGAATTAAGATAATTTTTAGCATGCGAAATATATAATAAATGAATAAAGATTAAAACCAAAAATAGACGATAAATTAAATTAAATAAAAATATGGCAGTGGTTAAGAGTAACCACAACAGTACATTTGGCAAAGAGGTTGTCTTAGCAACCTTCCAAAAAAGTCTACCTGCCCTCCGTACTGCACTTACGGACATTGACAGAATTTTTATTATTTATAACAACCTACCCAGTCTCTCTGGGTAAGTTTTTCTGTCTTTTTTCTTTTCTTCTCCGACCCCCCCCCCCTATCTCCGGCACATTCCCAGCTTCAAGCTTGAGGTTTTTATCTGTTGGTTTATGGAATGCCAACGGGCTTCGATCGAAAGCCAATGAGTTTAAAGATTTTGTTTATAACAGTGACTTAGACATCATTTTAGTCTCTGAGACTCATTTCACCCAGGTAACTGTACGAGGGTCGCCAGTTACGAGTTATTCCATGTAGACAGACCTCAGAACGGCACCCTCCCCTCCGGTGGAACCGCGGTGTACGTTAAATCTGGGCTCAATGCTTCTATCGCTAAAATCCCCCATTTCGACTGCATTGAAGCCACTCCAATTGTTCTGGATTTTCCCTCCATACCCCATTTATTGATTGCAACTGTTTACAATCCCCCTTCTCGAAGCCAACGTCTGCTTGACAAAGATCTTTCCAACCTCACTCGCCCTTTTTCAAATTTTATCATTGCGGGTGATTTTAATGCTCATCATTTCTCCTGGGGCTCTAGACGCTCCAATACTTCTGGTATGAAAATTCGCAAGTGGACAGATCAAAATCATGCGCAAATTTTAGCGCCTACTGAGTCCACTCGCCATAATTCCCATTCTATAATAGATTTTGCTATCACTCCCAATTTTCCTTTCCCGCACACTATTCAAGCAGTGAATGATTTGTCATCCGACTATTTACCTGTTGTGCTCACTTTCGACGTGGGGAATTATCATCTCGATGTCCCACAAGCCTTTTCGGTCAACTGGGACAACTTTGGTCATATTCTCACGAATACTGAGCCGCCCCCCACTGAGATACACTCTGCCGACGATGTAACGACTTCAATTCAAGCTTTTGGAGATATTCTCCAAAATGCATTTAAAGAAGTCGCCAAACCGCGACAGAGAGTGGTCGACAAGTTCCGACTACCTGAGCACATCAGGAACTTGAAAAGAGACAGAAATCGTTTAAGGAGGGACTGGCAGACGTTCATGGACCCCCTCTTAAAGCCCCAAATTAATAGATTAAATCACGAAATTAGTGCTGTAATCAAGGAGTTTAGTATCTCACGTTGTAACACTTACTTTGAGTCCTTATCGACTTCTGACAACACAATTTGGTCGGCAACGGCCCGTATGCGTAGGTCACGAACACACATTCCGGCCCTACTAGGCCCTAACGGAATGACCTATAAAAACTCTGACAAGGCTGAGCTCATTGCTGACAGTCTTAGAAACCAGTTTACACTTAATAGAGATGTCGTCAATCCTAGAATGACTGACATTTTTAATACCAAAGTTGAAGAGTTCCTACATACAACTCATAATAACAATATCACTCCTACTACTCCTTCGGAAATTGTAACTTATATTGGGAATCTTAAAAAGAATAAATCTCCAGGCCTCGACTGCATCTCTACTAATATGCTAATGTGTCTACCTATAAATTTTATCTTTTCTTAACTTTTCTAATAAATACTATGTTAAACTTACGCTTATTTCCAGATTGTTGGAAAAAAGCCCTGGTGGTATCAATTCTCAAACCTGGGCAGGACCGCCACGTACCCTCAAATTTTAGACCTATCTCTCTTCTATCCTGCATTTCTAAAGTCTATGAATACGTACTCTCAAACCGTCTGAAGGAGTTCGTTACTACCAATGCGATAATTATTCCTGAACAGTTTGGGTTTCAACCTAAGCTTTCTAAGAATCATCAGCTTTGGAGGGTGACTGAACTCATTCATGAGGGTTTCCTTAACAAACAAAAAACTGGTGCTGTATTCATAGATATTGCTAAAGCTTTCGATAGAGTTTGGCATGAAGCTCTAATTTATAAACTAATTATTCTTAAAGTTCCACCCCAACTTATCCTTATTATTTATAATTACTTAAAAAAATAGATCCTTTTCTGTCAGAGTACAACACTCTATTTCCTCTTTTCGAAATATCGAGGCTGGAATTCCGCAAGGAGGACTTCTAAATACTTGGCTCTTCAACTTATATATCAACGACATTCCAAAGATTCCCCGCATCCTCTTAGCATTATATGCTGATGACACGGCCATACTATTCAGAAACACGTCACTAAACACTGTGATTGAACAACTCCAATCCTATCTTCAGGCCCTTTCTATTTGGTTGCGTAAATGGCGCATAAAAGTTAACCCTTCGAAGAGTGCTGCCATGATCTTCTCTCGAAGATCTATTACCCCAGACATTAATCTCGCTTTAAATAACGAAGGTCGAACCCTGGGTCACTAACTATAAATGCCTAGGAATTTACCAAGATTCTAAATTAAATTGGTCTAAACAGATTACCGATGCTAAATCAAAATCTGTGGCGGCCAAAGCCTCCCTTAAATCCCTTTTAGCTAGACATAGCTGTCTGTCGCTTCCTAATAAATTACTGTTATACAAATCTTTCATCAGATCCACCATGAATTACGGGTCAGTTGTTTGGGGATCTGTATGTGAAACTCAACTTCAAAAACTTCAAATTGTCCAAAATACCATTTTAAGGCAGTTTGTTAAAGCAACTACGTTTGTTCGGAACGATGTCATTCACAATGATCTCAAAATTCGGCCGATTTCGCAAGTTATTAAAAAACTTGCACAAAACTTTCATAGAGATCGTATTCTAATACCCAACGATGCGTTGCGATCTATAAAACCATACAATATCAACAATACTGTTGGTAATAAAAGACCGCTTGTTATCTTGAGTAAAGATGACGGTTTTGCCCCCCCCCCCTTCTAAAAGAAGACGGCATGAACCACCTTAAACGCATAGTTGCGGCTTTTCCAAATTTATAACCTTGATATATTTTCACTCTTTTTACTTAAAATCTATCCTACATCATATTATCATTTCGACATCGTTCCTGCCTCTGCATTTGGCTTCGGATTTTATCCACATCGCGTATAAATATTAAATTTTTACTAAATTATGGTAAATTTTTATATTTTTTTCCTTTTTTAATCTTGTTTCTCCTTTCCAGTTGGAAAATGAAACATAATCCTCTCTAAACAATCGTTTTTCCTTATCGGACGATTGTTACTTTCAAGGTTGCGAACGGACGAATTTCATTGGCCGGCTGCTTAAATTTCATTGGTCGACCAAGTTGTTCGTCGTATCCCCTTGTTTTTCTCTATGAATTCTTTGGATATTTTTTCTCTAATGATATTTTATTATTTTTTACAAGCTATTTTTACTAAATTTAACTTTTTGCTAAATTTATTTACTTTATTTTTATTTTTTCTTTTATTTTCGATATTCCCCTAAAAATTATTTAGGATATCTAATTTATATTAAAAAAAAAAAAAAAAAAAAAAAAAAAAAAAAAAAAAAAAAAAAAAAAAAATGTATGGTCTTTGGCTTTTTCGACCGTTTTACCCTGAGACTCAATCGACCAACCCAATGCTACGGAATTTTTGAAAATTCCACCAATTTACTTGCATAACATCTACGCAATCAGCAACTCGACTCATGGAATCCGATGGAAGGTAAAGTGGAGCAACACGACTCCAGTAGGCACTTCTGATTATCCTGCATTGGTTCATTGGTTCATCGAGATGACGCAGCTTTGAGAGCGAATGGTCAAGTGTTAATTGTTTGGAATGGTGACCGGTGGAATAACTTTATGATGGATTAATAAATAAGGATTAGAAATTGATTGACTTGTTTTTTTATTGAGAGAAACACCTAAGGCGAACAAATCCATTGCTCACCACGACGATTGCTAACCCTGTTATTGGTTCTTAAGTGAATAGACTTACTATACAGCAAAGATGGTATTTTACAAGAACTGATACATTTAAATAGAAAATCGCCTTGTCGTAACACACACACACATATTTATATATATATATATATATATATATAATGTTTTGTCACCAGTTTTTTAAAACAGAAATTTGTACCTTATTAAATCGACAAAACGCTCCGATTGAATAAGGCAAATTTTACAGTAAAAATTTATTAGTGGAGATAAACAAGGATTCTCAAGGATTCTTGTCGCTCGTCCCCAAGGGGTTAACCTTTTAATTAACCCTTTCCGGTACTGGCAAATTCTATTAGTAAAATGATAAATTATCGACTGTCACCAAAATTTACAAACGACTTTCTTAGAAATTACGTAAGAATCTCTGAATTTATACTTTTATTGTAAAACCAAAGTTTTGTTAAAATATTATTGGTGCCGTTTGAGGGTTTGGAATTAGAATTAGATATCCCGGATTGGGCAAAGTATGCCGGAAAGGATTAATGAATATATATATATATATATACCGGGTGTCCCAAAATTGACTGATGGATTTTAAAATTCAATAACTTGAAAACGATGACAGCTATTTAAAATTTTTTTGCAGGAGTGTTATGTATAATGTCAGGAGTTTTTTTACCGTATTTTTTATTTTAGTTCGCATCTCAAAATATAGGCGGCGCTGACGGCGGTTGAAGGCAAGGTCGACGCTTCACTCAGCACTGATCACCTGGCCATTAATCGCCGTCAGCGCTATCTATTGTTTGAGATGCGAACTAAAATAAAAAAAATAACGGTAAAAAAAAACTCCTGACATTATACATAACCCTCCTGCAAAAATTTTTTAAATAGCTGTCACTTTTTGCAAGTTATTGAATTTTAAAATCCATCAGTCATTTTGGGGATACCCGGTATCTATTTTTTATTTCAAATAATTTTTGCCCAATTTTTCAAGTCTGTTACAGAATTTTTTATCTTTTATCACCGGTTTTTCATAAAATCAATTCAAGAAATTTTTGCATAATTAAATCAGGAAACGAACGGATTAAATAATGCTAAATTTACAACAAAAATTTACTGGTGAGAATAACAAATCATGATTAGAATATGGAAGCCCGTATATTTTACTGAAAATTATGTTTGGCAAAAACACGCTGCTCGAATAATGTTCTGGCAAATGAGGGAAGCGGTTAACACTATACAAGCCGCAAACAGTGCTGCCAAATCTGGCGGATTTTTTATTCAGAATTTTCGATTTCAACCACAAAAATTTTAACCCGAATTTTGTGTAATTTTTCTAACCCTTTCAGCAGTGTTGCCAGATTGGGGATTTTGTCCCCATTTTGGGGAATTTTGAACCTCCAGGGGAATTTTTTTTGGGGACAAGTAAAACTTGGGGACATGTTTGGGGACTATGAACATATTTAGGGAAAAACTTGGGGAATTGTTATCATAATTTCAGTTTTTACTTTCAGACATTTGCATATTACTGGATCTACCTCGAACTGGATTTTGGTTTGGAAAACGAAAATAAAATACTTAAATAATATATATAAATCATTCTTCTGGTCGTCCTCACCGTTTACATTTACTAGAGATTCATCATGATCTGCATTGGGCTATCCCCCATCTGAATTTTCAGATAAGAGATTCAGATTTTCATGTCATCGCGGACAGAAACACAAGCACAGAAATACATTTCATTTAATAGTATAGATTTATACAACAAAAATAAAAACAATTTTATAACTTTTTTTTATTGTTGTTTTTAGCTTTGAATATACATGCAAAATTCTGTTGACATTATTTTTTTTACCATAAATGGGAGATTTTTTCAATAAAATGCTTGATTTGGGAGGAAAATTGAGTTAAAATTTGTTAAAAAACTTTTAAAACGGAAAATTGAAAATTGAGAACTTGCCTTTTTGAGTAAAAATTGCGTTGGGGACTTTTTCAGAAAAAAGCCCTGATTTGGGGAAAATTTCGGAATTTTTGGGGAAATTGACTTTTGACAATTTGGCAACACTGCCTTTCAGTGATAATGTGCTTGAATTCTTTAAATGTTGAAGTAATTGAGTAACCAGTATTTCTAATAAATTTCGTTTGTAAACTTGAAAAAAGTAGGTTTCGCGCAATTAGTAAAAATGAAATGTTCATTAAAGAATTGGAATGCTAACTTGGCATTAGAAAATTAAAATATGTTGCTATACCGGCATCATCAACCTTCAACGAGTTAACGAAATATTTATCATTATGCTGCTCAAAATAATTATTCAGAGCTTTTGGGGAGAATTTGAATTTTTTAATGTTAGCTTTATGAATGTCGGACAAATGTGCCAAGCTCTCCGACCAGTGCTAAACCTTTAATACATAGTGATTCAGATCTGCATTACTTTTTATGTAACATCTAACAAACAAATTTAGTTCGTACAAACCTGTATACTTATATATAAATATTAATAAGGTGATTATATAAAAATTTGAAAACTAAATTAAAAAGTTACTAAATAAAATTAAAAAAATTCTTAAAATTTCTGGTGTCGAATCTTTAATATAGAAATAAAAAATACAATTCTAAAAGAATAATTCATGCAAGAAAGTGTTACGATTAACACGGTTGTAATTAATTTGTAAATATTTAATTTACTTGAATAGTAATTATCTTAGAAACCGTAAAATTTAGGACGTTTTCAACAATAAATGCAGTTGATTTTAATATTTAATGTTATTAAGAATGCTCTTTCAATTACACTTAAATATAAAAAAATTACTTTGCCTTGTATTAATATAATTACCTTATTCAAATAATTCTGCATTCCCACTATTTTAATAAAACACAGATTGCTACTAGAAATGCTTAAAGTATCCTGAGTGTATTCCTGCAGGGAAATTGGACATTAAATAAGCATCTGCATAAAACTAAGTAATTACTTTCTGTGGCATTTGTGTGCTTCTGTAATCTAATCTATTATGTAGGTTTATATACGACAATTTTGAATATTTATGAACATTATTTTCCAGAATGTTTCTAAATATGTTCTTTGAAAATAATTTTAATTTAATTTACCAACCAGTATATTTATATAAAACTATCAATTATTTGTTTATATAGAAGTTAAAAAAAATCACGAAAATAGGCTACTGAATGAATTTAAAAAGTTTGTCTGAAAATTGCTGGTGTCGAATGTCGAATCCATAATATAGAAATAAAAAACACAATTTTAAAACAACAATTCATGCATTTAATCCCTTAAAAGTTTTGCCCGAAGGCCGCGCCGTTCGGGCAACACGAATTTGCTTATTGCATCATTTAAAGCTTTTTGACACCACTATTATTTTTTAAAAAATTTTCCATATTATTGAAAGGCGGAAATGTTTAGATTAAATTCTACGACTATTTTATTTAAATAATAGTGGTGTAACACCGCTATTTTCAATTTATTGAACGGAAAAGAATTAATCAGTTAACCTCTTCAGTCCCTGAGTACCCAAATCGGTACATCAGTTTTGTCCCATTTTATAAATGATACTCAAATATAAATGAAATTTCGATATAAGAATAATATGTTTCGAATTTTATGATTCGAGCTAATGAAAATAAAACAAAATCCTCGCTCAGAAGTCAAACGAGAGAAGAAATAATTCAGTAATAATTAAAAATACTGTAATAATCGCCAGTAGCGAAGAGGTTAAGGGGTTAATGTATTTGCATAATAATAATCAGAAACCACAAAATTTAAGACATTTTGTGCAATAATTGTCATTGCTTTTAATTTTTAATATTATCAAGAATCCTTTTTCAACTTCACTTAAATAAAAAAAAATATTTAACGTTATATTAATATAATTACCTTATTCCAATAATTCTGCATTCCCACTATTTTAATAAAATACAGAATGCTGCTAGAAATGATTAAAGTATCCTGAGTATATTCCTGCTGGGAAATTTTACATTAAATAGGCATCTGCATAAGACTAAGTAATTACTTTATGTGGTATTTGTGTGCTTTCGTAATCTAATGTATTATGTAGATTTATATACGACACATTTTGAATATTTATGAAAATTTTTTCCAGAATGTTTCTAAATATGCTCTTTGAAAATAATTTTAATTTAATTTTAATTCAATTTTAATTTAATTTTAATTTAATTTTAATTTAATTTTAATTTAATTAATAATTTATTATTATATTTATATCAAAATATTAATAATTTACTTATATAGAAATATAAAAAATATATCACAAAAACATGCTGCTTAATAAATTTTAAAAGTCTTAAAATTACTGGTCTCGAATCCTTAATATAAATATAAAAAAACACAATTCTAAAACAACAATTCATGCATTTAAGTGTTAAGACTAAAACTATTGTTAATTAATTTGTAAATGTTTAATTTATTTGAATAGTAATAATCTTAGATATCGTAAAATTTAAGACATTTTTCATAATAAATGTTATTGCCTTTAATATTTAATATTATTAAGAAAGCTTTTTCAATTTCAATAAAATAAAAAGAATTACCTTGTATCTTTATAATTACATTATTCCAATAATTTTGAATTCCCACTATTTTAATAAAACACAGAATGCTGCTAGAAATGCTTAATGTATCCTGAGTATATTCCTGTTGGGAAATTTGACATTAAATAAGCGTCTGCATAAGACTAAGTAATTACTTTTTGTGGTATTTGTGTGCTTCCGTAATCTAATGTATTATGTAGATTTATATACGACACATTTTGAATATTTATGAAAATTATTTTCCAGAATATTTCTAAATATGTTCTTTCAAAATAATTTTAATTTAATTTACCAACAAGTATATTTATATAAAACTATCAATTATATATTTATATAGAAGTAAAAAAAAAATCACGAAAAAAAGCTACTGAATAAATTTAAAAAGTCCGTCTTAAAATTGCTGGTGTCGAATGTTGAATCATTAATATAACAATAAAACACACAATTTTAACCCTTTCCGGCACACTATGCCCGGTCTGGGATACCTAATTTTAATTCCAAACTTGCAGACGGCACCTATAATATTTTAGTAAAATTTTACTTTTACAATAAAAGCTTAAATTAAGGAATTTAAAATATCTAAAAAATTTGTTTGTGAGTTCCGGTGTCAATCGATAATTTCTCATCTTACTACAGATTTTGCCCGTGCCGGAAAGGGTTAAAACATTTCATGCATTTAACTCCGTAACTGGTTAATTATCACACCACTATTATTTAAATAAAATATTCGTAAAATTTAGTCTAAACATTTCCGCCTTTCAACAGTATAATAATTTTCTTAAAAGTATTAGTGGTGTCAAAAAGATTTATGATGAATTAAGCAAATTCGTCTTGCCTGAACCCAGTTAACCCTTTGCGAAGCAAAGAAAATTCATTGCTTAAGTGTTGAAATTAATGACTGACACCGGAATTTGAAAACAACTTTATTGGTAAATAAGAAAAAGCAATATTTCTTACATTCAATAAACTATATATTTTTTTAATAAAACTGGAGCCAATGTGGAGTTAGGAAAATAAAATTAAGTGGTATATATAGTGGTAAGATGTAGTATGTGGTGGTATTATGTAGTGGTAAGATATACCACCGCGCCGCAAGGGGTTAAGTGTTAAGACTAAAACTATTGTAATTAACTTTAAATGCTGAATTTACTTGAATAATAATAATCTTAGAAACCACAAAATTTAAGATATTTTGCACAATAAATGCATTGCTTTTAATATTTAATATTATTAAGAATCCTTTTTCAATTTCACTTAAATAAAAAACAATTACTTAACCTTATAATAATATAATTACCTTATTCCAATAAAGCTGCATTCCCACTGTTATTATAAAATACAGAATGCTGCCAGAAATGCTAAAAGTAACCTGAGTATATTCCTGTAAGGAAATTGGACATTAAATAAGCATCTGCATAAAACTAAGTAATTACTTTCTGTGACATTTGTGTGCTCCCGTAGTCTAATCTATTATGTACATTTATACACGACAGTTCTTAAATACTTATATAAATTATTTTCCAGAATGTTTGTAAAATGCGTTCTTTGAAAATAATTTAAATTTAATTTATCAACCAGTATATTTATATAAAAATATGAATAATTTATTTATAAAGAAATATAAAAATAACCCCAAAAATATGCTACTAAATAAATGTAAAAAATCTTAAAATTGCTGATCTCGAATGTCGAATCCTTAACATAGAAATAGAAAAAAAACTAAAGCTACAATTCGTGCATTTATGTGTTAAGACTAAAACTCTTGTAGTTAATTTGTAAAGGTTTAATTTACTTGGATAATAATAATCGTAGAAACCATAAAATTTAAGACATTTTGCACAATAAATTATATTGCTTTTAATATTTAAAGTTATTAAACATGCTTTTTCAATTTCATTTAAAAAAATTACTTTACCTTATATTAATATAATTACCCTATTCCAATAATTCTGCAATCATCTATACATATAATAAAACAGTAGGACCCGGTGTGTCTGTACATTGAAGATAATTGACAAAAATGGAGTCAGGGCGATAAAAGAAAACCAATGAAACACAAAAAAATTTTTTTTGAATTTTTTGTCTGTCTGTCTGTCTGTCTGTCTGTTTGTTCGAGGTTATCTTCGTAACTACTGAATGGATTTTTATGCGGTTTTCACTAATGAAGAATGCACACTCCCGGGCAGTGTATAGGCTTTGTTTCATCAAAATCGGACAACAGACAAAAAAGTAACAAAAAGAAACAAAAGAAACTATTAGGTGCGCTGCTCACGTTTTTTAGTACATAACATTTTTTAGTACATATAAAATCCAATAGATGTCACTGTGCGATTTTAAAACGCGCTATCGTTATGTTTTCGCCAGTCTACTTAAGTATGAGAAAGTTTCAAGCTGGCTGTCGTTCCATGTGGTTTAGTCGGTAGAACGTCAGTGCGCCATACTGATGGCCCGGGTTCGATTCCCAGCATGGAATTTTTTTTCACTATGTTGGCATTAACGCCTATAAGCAATTAAAAGAATTTGAAATATTGTATTCAAGGCGAATTTTCTCTCTGGGAAAATTTCCTTGCATTAATATGTCAGTGTAATTTTTTTTTCGATTTAATTTTTTTTTCGAAACTTTGTTTTTCTTAAAAAATTACAGTAAATATTTGATATTTCCCAACGTTTTTTGAATGATCGACTTGCTTTTTTTTTTTTTTAATGTATGTCTGAACCTTATCTAACTACTTCTTCAAGATTTCTTTAGATAAACCGACCAGCGTAGCGGGCGAAGGCCGCTAGTTATTTTAATAAAACACAGACTGCTGCTAGAAATGCATAAAGTATTCTAAATATATTCTTGTGGGGAAATTGGACATTAAATAAGCATCAGCATAAAACAAAGTAATTACTTTGTGACATTTGTGTTATCCCGTTGTCTAATCTATTATGTAGATTTACACGATACATCGCCCGTAAAGCATGGTGACGTCACTGCAACGTCGTTGTGAAGTCACCTTGTGAGTTTGTGACCATCGATTGTCGATGTGACGTCACGTGACGTCGATGTGAAGTCCAGTGACTAAAATGTGAAGTCGTTATGGCCGTTTTAGAGCTCTTTTGTGACGTTTCACAAAGTGATCACAATGTGACAAATTTGTGAAAAATGTGTCGTTTGTGACTAATTTGACATTAACATTGTGACGAAATTGTGACAAAAGCGACGATATTTAAATTGTTAGGAACATGTTTTTTTTAAAGTAAATAACATGTTTTGAAGGACATTTATAAATTTCTAACGATTTTTAAAAAAGTCGCATCTCAGTCACAATGTGACGTCACTGAGTGGTGACATTTTGGTCACAGATGTGATGTGACCAAAGTGACTCACAGTGACGTCACTGTGACCATGCATGCTATTAGGGTCTTAAATATTTATGAAAGTTTTTTCTCAGAATGTTTATAAATGTATGTGTTCGTTCTTTGAAAATAATTGCCGAAACGTCAGTGAAGGCTTACTGTGGAGACACGAAATTTTTTGGTTTCTGTCTGTCTGTCTGTCAGTTTGTCAGTCTGTCTGTTCCGCGATAACTACCGCAAAAAACATCCGAAAGACTTGAAATTAAGTGTGTATATTGGTAAGGCACTCGGATTTAGCTGTATAGTTTTTTGTTATATTTTATTAATTCGTTCGTAAAATATAGAATATTTTATTTTGCGCAATAATGTTTTTCTATGGCAAATCCAACGATTTTCAAATTTTTATTTGTTGAGAGAAAATGACTCATTTGATTAATGGAATTCAACGATAAATGGATACTGAAATTTGCCAGTACGGGGCTTAAATTATTCATATTGTTTTGAAATTTTATCTATGCATATGTCAGATTTTTTAAATTATTGCTGTAAATCTTGGCCATTTTTTATAAATGTGTTCCAATAATATAAGCTAATTTGTTTTAGAGATTTACTTATTTCAAATGTATTTATTTCGTTTTCTTCATTTCTTTTAATAGTCGCTAAGCAACCATTTATCCTAATTCTTATTCTTATAATATTATAAATTTTAAAATATGTACGGAAGTTTGAATAACATAACTTCAATGCTTCAATAGCATAACTTCAACTTTGTATCTTTGCGTATAGATAATTATAGCCAGAAAAGAACAAAGGCTATGTATTATTTATTTTATTCGAATATTTTCGTTAATAATTCTGAATTTCATTATTTTTCATGCATAACCAATCGGCATTTTTTAGATAAAATTTAATCAATTTTCTTTCCGTTGCCAAGAAAATCAAAATTTCGAATATTAATTTTTCAGCGACGATAAATTTTCAATTGAGCAATTTCCATGCGAAAACTGAAACTAAGGAAAATTTAAAAGAAAAAAATAAATATGACGTCGTATTTGCAATAAAAATAAATATACTATTTTTTGTTAAATATTAAACACTGATATTTGTTTCGTTAACATGAATTTTTTTGTCAATATGGCGACATAATTAAAAATAAAAGGAATAAAAATATTTATTTGGTAAATTATGACGTCATAATTGAAATAAAAGAGGTATTTTATAGTAGTCGTTAAAAATAAACGGGACATGGATAGCAGTAATTCATGAAGTTAGAAAAATAATGACGTCATATTTAAAATGGATAAAAAAAATTTTTTACGAATACTAAATTATAAGTTACATACAGATAAAAAACTTCATTAAAAACTAAAAATTAGCAGTGGAAGGCTTTTTTTTTTTTGTCGGAAAAAAGGGGAAAATAAAACTGATTAATGTATTTTTGAAGCTATTTTTTTCTTTAAAGTTAAAAAGAATTAAGTTTCAATTTGTGCAGATGGTATAAAAATTAAAATAAATTTTCTAAAACTAAAAATATATTTTCAAACATTGACGTTTCATTAATGAACTTTTTCAACAGAAGCGAAAATCATCTGTCAGCAAATTAAAATTTACAACCAAGAATCTACACTATTAAAATCCGACCGTATGTATGTATGTAACGCTATCTCCTCCGATCCCGGATACTTAGAAAAGTCGCTTTTGTTTTGAATTGAAGGGAAAAGAATCCCGGGTTCCCGAGTTGCGCATTCGTCTCTCTGTCCGTCCGTCCCTCTGTTCGCATGTAGCAACTCAAAAACTACCGAACCGAATAGTTTGAAACATAAAATATATATAATTGCCGAAACGTCAGTGAAGGCTTACTTTGGAGACACGAAATTTTTTGGTTTCTGTCTGTCTGTCTGTCTGTCAGTCAGTCTGTCTGTTCCGCGATAACTAACGCAAAAAACATCCGATTGACTTGAAATTAAGTGGGTATGTTAGTGAGGCACTGGGATTAAGCTGTATAGTTTTTTGTTAGATTTGATTCATTCGTTCGTAAAATATAGAATATTTTATTTTGCGCAATAATGCTTTTCTATGGCAAATCCAATGATTTTCAATTTTTTTTTTCCTTGAGAGAAAATGACACATTTCATTAATGGAATTCAATGATAAATGGACACTGAAATTTACCAGTTAAATTATTCATATTGTTTTGAAATTTTGTTTATGCATTTGTCAGATTTTTAAAGTTATTACTGTAAATTTTGGAGATTTTTTGTAAATGTGTTCCAATAATATAAACTAATTTGTTTTAGATATTTACTTATTTCAAATGTATTTATTTCTTTTTCTTTATTTTCTCTTAAGGGTTGCTAAGCAACCATTCATCCTGATCCTTATTATATTTTAATGCTATAAATTTGAAAACGTGTACGAAAATTTAAAGTCAAAGTCAAAACTGATGAATTAATTAATGTCTTTGTATCTTTGCTGATAAATATAACATTGCCCAGAAAAGAATACAGGCTATGTTTTATTAATTTTATTCAAATATTTTCCTTAATAATTCAAAATTTCCTTCTTTTTCATACAGAATCAAGAGCGATTTTTTAGATAAAATTTAACCAATTTCCTTTATCGTTGCCAAAAAAAAAAAAAAATCTGGAATAATTTTTCAACGGCAATAAGTTTCAATTGAGCAATTTCCATTCGAAAAATTAAACTAAGAAAAAATAAATATAACATCAGAATTAAAATAAAAATAAAAATAGTACTTTGTTAAATATTAAACACGGAAATTTGTTTCGTTAATAAGAATTTTTCTGACAAAAATGGGGGCATAATTAGAAGTAAAAGAAATAAAAAATAATTATATTTTTAACAAATATTTCAATTGATAAAATTTGACGTCATAATTGAAATAAAACAGGTATTTTATAGTTATCGTTAAAAATACAAGAAACATGGACAGCAATAACTCATGAATAATGACGTCATTGCCGAAACTTCTGCGAAGGCTTATTTTGGCGATGCAAAATTTATTGTTTTCCACTCTCAGTCTATTCTTCTGCCTGTCTGTCAGTCCCCGATAACTGCCACAAAATGCAATCAAAACTTCTTTTTTTCGTAAACAAAATTGTAAAACCTTAGATTACTGAGTTTACACTTTCAAAAGTTCCTGATACATCAGATTTAGGTGGTTTTGGTGGGCAGGTATCTAGAAGTATGAGGATAATGAAAAATGCTTATTAAAACTTCTCACTTATCCTTATAAATCAAAATGTAGAAAAAATACAAGATATACGATAACCATTAGCAGATTGTTAGAAAGTTAGAAATTTAAATTTAATGAGACTACGGGGGGTTCAAGGGGGCGGAAATCTACTGTGGTATAATAAAAAAACAAAAATAATAGATCATGAATTTTTCAGAATATCCTAACATAACTAAATCTTTAATTTAACGGCTTTTGATGGCTTCAAATTTCTTATTCTTATTTTATTCTTATAAATAATTACGTAATTCGAAAATTTTAAATTACAGTTTCCAGGAAGTTGAATATTACGACGCTAAGTGTGTTTTTAAAAAAAGAAGTGAAAAGCTGACGTTGAGGCTCTTGATCTGCAGATTTACTAGTTTAAATGTAATTTTCAATGTTTTATTTTTATAATGTTTTACTTAAATATGTTAAAAAAAAAAGAATACAGCTGGAACATACTCTAAAATTTCTGCTTTAAATAAAATTATTTTATTAAAAGCAAATCCAAAAATAATGATTTAATAAATGCGTTCTTTGAAAATAAATTTAATTTAACGAGTTTGACTTTTTATTATGTTTTACCTAAAAACATTTAAAAAAAAAGAACACTACTGTAACATATTCTAAAGTTTCTGTTTTAAATAAAATTATTTTATTAAAAGCAAATACAAAACTATTGATACTTTAATTTAACTCGTTCTTTGAAAATAATTTAAATTTAATTTACAGAGTTTCAATTTTATTATGTTTTACCTAAACATGTTTCCAAAAAATAATATTACTATAACATATTTTAAAGTTTCTGGTTTACATAAAATTATTTTATCAAAAGTAAATAATAAAATATTGATAATTTAATTAAACAGTTAAAAAGCACATAAATGTAATTGCTTTTAATGATTAATATTATTAAGCATGCTTTTTCAGTTGCACTTAAATAATAAAAAAAATTCTTTACCTTGTATTGATACAATAATCTTATTCCAAAAATTCTACATTCCCACTATTTTAATAAAACACGGAATACTACCAGAAATGCTCGAAGTTTCCTGAGCATATTCCGGTAGAGAAATCGGACATTAAATAGGCATCTGCATAAAACTAAGTAATTACTTTCTGTGACATTTGTGTTCTCCCGTTGTCTAATCTATTATGTAGATTTATATATGGCACATCTTAAATATTTATGAAAGGTTTTTTTTTTTTTCAGAATGTTTATAAATGCGTTCGTTCTTTGAAAATAATTTAAATTTAATTTTCAAAGTTTCGTTTTTATAATAGTTTACCTTAATATGTTTTAAAAAAAAGAATACAACTGTAACATACCCTAAAATTTCTGTTTTAAATAAAATTATTTTATTAAAAGCAAATAAAAAAATGGTGTTTAGAACTAATGCGTTCTTTGAAAATAAATTTAATTTAATTTAACAAGTTTCACTTTTTATTATGTTTTACCTGAATACATTTCCAAAAAAAAAAGAACACTACTGTAACATATTCTAAAGTTTCTGTTTTAAATAAAATTATTTTATTAAAAGCAAATACAAAAATATTGATACTTTAATTTAATTTGTTTTTTGAAAATAATTTAATTTTGAAAATAACTTTAAATTTAGTTTACCGAGTTTCACTTTTATTATGAATTATTATTTCCAAAAAAGAATATTACTAAAGCATATTTTAAAGTTTTTTTTTTTTTTTTTTTTTTTTTTTTTTTTTTTTTACATAAAATTATTTTATTGAAAGTAAATAATAAACTATTGATAATTTTATTAAACAGTTAAAAAGCACATAAAAGTAATTGCATTTAATATATTTAATGTTATTAAGCATGCTTTTTCAATTTCACTTAATTAAATTAAATACTTTACCTTGTATTAATTTAATTACATTATTGAAATAATTTTGCATTCCCACAATCTATCTAAAACACAGTATGCTGTTAGAAATGCTTAAAGTTTCCTGAGCATATTCCTGAAGGGAATTTGACATTAACGCCTTGCGGCTCGGTGGTTTCATAGATATACCACTTAATTTTAATTCTCAAACGCCACATTGACACCGGAATTTTGTTTAAAAAAATACGGTTTATTGAATGCGGGCAATATAGTTTTTTTTCTTATTTAGAATTAAAATTGTTTTCAAATTCCAGTGTCAGTCATTAATTTCAACACTTAAGCAATGAATTTCTCCTGCGCCGCAAAGGGTTAAATAAGCATCTGGTTAAAACTAACAAGGAAGGTCTCCATACGGGCATACTCAGAAAAATCTGAAAAAATTATGGAATGTTCTTCTCATATAGTTATATATGTTTATAAAAAAAATTTCGGCGGAACCTCCTTATAACGTCCGTAAAAAAATAATAAAAATTTCGTTTATTTGGCGGTTTATCTCCGGTTGGCGAAAAAACGAAATTTTGAAAAATACGCTTTTACGCTTCGAATACTTTTTAAAGAAAAAACTTTCTATGTTCAATTTATTTAAATAAGTTTAGTTTAAGTAATTTTATTTTTGCATTTTTACTTTACTTTAAGTGTAATTTTTTCATATACGTTTATATGTACTTATAACAAAATGAAATCAATATATTTTATCATTTAAAACACAATTTAAATTGATTAAAATTGTTCCAAATTGAAAAATACACTGTTAAAATCTGCTGTATTTTGTTGCAACGCACTCCCTTGCTTGTATAGAAAACGGTTACTTGGCCGTGAAATGGAGCTTTCTCATTGGTTGAAATAGAGATATTATATACAAGCGGTGGAGTGCGTTGCAACAAAATGCAGCAGATTTTTAACAGTGTATGACACGGTCAATTCGCCGTGCTATGGAGCATTCTCATTGGTCAGAAGAGAGATATTCTATAAAAGTAGTGGAGTGACGTTGCAGTAAATGCTGCAGATTTTAACAGTGAAGTCAATTAAAATCAATTTTCAGATTCGTTAAAAACGTCTGCTTTTGGCGAGGAAATGCACTGCTTGCCAAATCCCGCGTCGCTTTCAGCTTTTCACGCCAATTATTCCAAACTATTTTATTTTTTTACATATCTAATAATGTAATTCCGCCGCTAATTTTCACTGATCCTTTATTACCTACATGAGTAGTTTAATTCGTATTTTTTTAAAAAAAATTCTGAGTATGCCCCCAATGGAGACCTTCCTTGTAAGTAATTACTTTCTGTGACATTTGTGTTCTCCCATAGTCTAATACAGCGGTGCACAACCTTTGGCCCGCGGGCCACAAAGATACCTCTATTTTTATGGAGAATATTTTTCCTTATAGTTATGACGAAATCTTTGCTATTAAATAAAACAAACGACTCTTTTCAAATATTCTGGTGGGAAACAATTTTCTGGCAAAAAGGTTGTGCATTACTGGTCTAATCCAGACATGCCAACCTCCGGCTTTTTAAAAATCAAACAATTATACTTCTAACCAGAAATTTATTGAGACAACGAAATTAAGTAAATTTCGAATGACCGTCTGAGTTAATACTAGACACTTCTAATTAAATAAATTTTCTGGGTCAAAGTACGTTTTCATGAAATAACAAAAGCCGGAGGTTGGCAATTCTGTCTAATCTATTATGTAGATTTATACGCAACACATCTTAACCCCTTGGGGACGAGCGACACGCATACGTGCCACAAAAAAGGCTTAAGAATCAGTGTTTATCCCCACCAGTAAAATTTTACTGTAAAATCTGCCTTATTCAATCGGAGCATTTTCTCAATTTAATAAGTCACAAATTTCTAGCTTTTAAAACCGGTGACAAAGCATTAAAAATTTCGTAAAATGCTCCCGTCGCGATAGGGTTAAATACTTATGAAAATTATTTTCCAAAATGTTTCAAAATGCATTCTTTGAAAATTAATTTAAATTTAATTTACCAAGTTTCGCTGTAATTATGTTTTACCTGAATATGTTTCCAGAACATAATACTACTATAATATATTTTAAAGTTTCTGTTTTACATAAAATTATTTTATTAATAGTAAATAATAAAATATTTATAATTTAATTAAACAATTATAAAGCACTTTCAAGTAATTGCTTTTAATATTTAATGTTGTTAAGCAAGCTTCTTTCATTTTGACATAATTAAAAAATACTTTACCTTGTATTAATATAATTACCTTATTCCAATAATTCTGCATTCCCACTACCTAACAAAAACGCAGAATGCTGCAAGAAATGCTGTAAGTATCCAGAGCATATTCCTGTAGGGAAAATTGACATTTAAGAAGCATCTGCATAAAACAATCTGCAAAAGTGCAGTCGGCTCTCGATAATTCGAACTCGTCGGGACCATAAGAAATGTTCGAATTTTCCGAAGTTCGAATTATGGAATATATTAAATTAAAACATGCTTAATAGGGTATACAAAGGAATTGATGTTATAGTGTTTTTTTTTAATTTATTTCGTCTGTTATCATTAGAATATGATTTAATATTAAATTAAAATGCATAAATACATAAACTAATTAAAAGATTAGAAACAAGCAGAATGGAAAAAAAATTTAGAGTCACTGATGGACAGACGGGGCATTAATAAAGTGGATATCAAATGCATTGGATTATATGTATACTCGTTCAGAACAATTTTCACAAAAATCAAAGAAAGAAAGTTAACTAAATGATCTGAAATACGTGAGAAAGGAAAGAAAAATGAGAAATCGGAATTGTCGTTAGTTCGAATTAAACGCAGTCAAAAGAAAATGAATTCGAATTAATGAAAATTTTTAATGGTATTCTCCCATTGAAAATTTCGGGACTGCATGTTTAGTTCGAATTAAGCGAAGATTCGAATTACCCGATTTCGAATAAACGAGAGTCGACTTAATTACTTTCTGTGACATTTGTAAGCTCCCGTAGCCTAATCTATTATGTAGATTTACAGTGGGTTGCCAAATTATTAGGGACAGTCTTATTTTTTGCAAGTTTTATACTTCGGGTGCGCTTGACAGTGACTCCAAGTGGTTTAAGTGTTGCAGAATTGCATTTTACCATTGTTAATATCTCTATAATTCGACTTTTAAGTACTTTTGGTACGTTAAAAGGTTTGTTTGTTTTCTATAAGTATTTTAATAACGGGCGAGACGCTGAGTCTTTTACACACGCAACAGTGGAAGATGCTTTCTTTAATTTAAAGAAAGTTCTCTTGGTTTTTTTTGGAAAAGTTAAGAATTATATGCGGTATTATCTTTCTTTTATTGATTAAATATTAGTTTTTTGCAAAATTGCTTAGAATATTAATTTTTCTATATTATTATTGATTTGAGTATGGAAAAAGGGATTGATTTGTCCCCTAGGAAAAAATCTGAGGTAAAACCCCTTCTGCTGCGTACGATTCATGCCCAAAGGAAGACAGCAGACGTTTCTGGAGTTTTCAAGTCAGTAGTCAATAGGAAATAAATAAATCTGAAAAAAACCAACCACTTTTGCTTAAACGAAAAGGTAAATGTGAAAGAAAATGCATAACAACTCCACATACCGATAGTAAAATCAGGGATATTTGTTTAGGAAAACAAAAGAAAATTATGGGAATCCTTACTCAGACCGTTCAAAAATCTGGAATACCAGTTTCTAAGAGAACTGTACAGTGGAGATTAGCGGAGGAAGGGTTGACAGGACATTGTCCAGTCAAGAAAATACGGTTGACAGAAGCGATGAAGAAGAATCGCCTTGCCTGGGCTCGTAAGCACTGACAAAAGACAGTTGACGACTGGAATAAGGTCATCTGTTAAGATAATTATTATTTATATCATTTAAAATCATATATTTTTAAATTGTGAAAATATTTAATTTTTTTTTTTCAGGTGTGTTTCTTAGATGAATGAACTTTTGAGATTTTAGCCGATAAAAGCAGCATTGTCAGTCGACGCCCAGGCGAAAAATACCACCCTGACTGCATCATAGAGAAAGTTAAACACTTTGATTAAACAATGGTGTGGTCTTTTATAAGCGCTAAAGGGGTTGGATGCCTCTACATTATCCAGAGAACTATGAAACAAGACCACTAAAGTCAAGTTCTGGAAACTTAGCTGGTGTCGCAAATTGAAGAATGGTTCCCAGGTGGTGAAGCGTTCATGTTTATACATAATTCATCACCTTGCCATAAAGCTAGAAGTGTTGCAAAGTTTTTGGGAGCCCAAATATCCCAATTTTATCTTCGCATGGCAATTCTGCAGACATGAACGGCATAAAAAACTTATGGGAGATCACTAAGGCGGAAATCGCCAAAGATATGATTACAACCAAGGTACAACTCATCGAAAATCTAATAAATGTATGGAATCACAACCCTAAAATAAAAGAAAGTGCCAGAAATTGCATAGAAAGCATGCCGAGACACATCGAAGCATTCCTCAAAGCCAAATGGAATGTCACCAAATATTAATGTTCTTTACATACCATTAGTAAATCGACTGTATTATATTTTTGTTGGTTTTTTTTTCATATAATATTGCGTAAATACTTAAACTATAACAATAAAGTCTTTTAAACTTAAAAACAGTGTTTATTTTCAAATTATATTCTAATATTGTACAAAAAACCTATACTTCATGACTGTCCCTAATAATTTGGCAACCCACTGTATACACAACTCATCTTACAGAGTTCGCACACTCCTTATATTTTGTAAGGACTCTGGCACCACTATTAATGATAAGAAAATTTATATTTAATTTTTAAGATACAGAATTCGCTCCCACCTCCTCAATTCGAAATTTTCGCAATATTTTTTTCTGCAATGAAACACATTGAAAATACTATAAAAAATTAGTGGTAAAGACAGGGGTGCAAAAATCTAGGCGACAGCAGGCAGTCTCTCACCACTAAATTTATTTTGTTGATTTTCGTTTAATATTGCGCGTAAAATTCTTGCAAGAACGCTATTAAATTTTAACCGAAGAAAACTTTTATATTTTAGTGATGCGAAACTGCTCGCTGGCGCCTAGATTTTTGCACCCCTGGGTAAAGCTGTGCGAGCCCTGTCTTAAATATTTATGAAAATTATTTTCCACAAAGTTGGAGTTTTCACTCCACAATCGTTTGGAGTGTATTTTAATGGCATTACGTTACTTCAAATGTGTTGAAACTGATATAAATCACTGATTTTCACTATAACATGGCTTCCAAATGATCCACCAAATGAACATCAATATTTTCTTAGAAAGATTTTTCTTGTATATTTTTCTTGCAAATTGCGCATAAACCGCCTTCGGAGGTTAGTTTTAGCACAAATCCTGTAGAAACCTGCTATGAAATTTTCTGTTAAATAATATTGGTGTTCAGTTCATTAATAATATATTATTATCATTGATAATATATTATTATCATTAACACTAGAACGCCGGGAAATTTTTCGCAAGTTTTATAAAATATATTTAAAACCAGAAAAATAATTTGAAACTATTTATTTTATTTGTTTAGTTTATTTCATTGCAACTGATTTATAATTTATTTCTTAAATATTTTTCTGGTTCGAATCGACAGTTAGTTTAGCGATCGGTTTCGAATTGACACCTTCCCGGCGTTCTAGTGTTAATATTATTATCATTAATACATTATTATCATTAATAATTTCAGTTCAGTTAAATAATATTGGTGTTCATTTGGGAACCCTGCTTTATGTAACTGAAAAAAGGGTAATTGTTTTGAATTACCCTTAAAATTTTAGTATACAAATTTCTGTAGCTTTAAAAACTTAGTTTTGTAGATTTACATCTTTTTTCTTTACAGTGTCGGCGAGTTCTATGAGTACTTCTGACAAAGGTCGACGCTTCACTCAGCATTGATCACCTGGCTTTCATATGCCGTCAGCGCCACCTATTGTTTGAGATGCGAACTAAAATAAAAATTACGGTAAAAAAACTCCTGACATTATATATAACAATCCTGCAAAAAAAATTTAAATAGCTGTCACCGTTTGCAAGTTATTGAATTTTAAAATCCATCAGTCATTTTTGGGAAACCCGGTATCTATATTTTATTACATCGAGGATGGATTCTCTTTCTTTTCAAGTTTTTTTTCAGGTTTGTGGCTCATGAAAATTATTCCATCTTTCCAACAGACAAGAGAGAGAAATATTAAGAAAGGTGGGTATTATACAGGTAGCTCAGTGATAGTGAATTCGAGCGTATTCTGAATAACCGTAAACAAACCCAGCCAAAGGTTCGCACGCTTCTTGGAATTTCCTAGGACTGTCGCACCACTATTAAAAATAAGAAAATTTACATTTAATTTTTAAACCACAACATTTGTAACCCCCTACCTTTGTTCACAAATTTTACGATGTTTTTCTGCAGTGAAACACTTCGAAAATATTTTTAAAATTTAGTGGTAGAACTGTGCGAACCCTGCCAGCCCTAGGTACTTTTTCATTCCATTGGTTCATCTTTTAAACAAGTTGAATAAAATTCACAAATAAAAAAATTTAAAATACTAATATGTATCGGTGTGGGAATTCATATAAAATTTTAAAAAATTCATCGGGTCTATTATAAATAATGCTAACTTAATATACTTTTCAATTGTTATATGTATAAAAAAATAAACATAATGAGTGTATGTATAAAATTAAACGTAATACTGTTTTATTATTATTTATTTAAAGTTAGAAACTAACAGAGGTCTTTTTTAGACAAAACATGATTTTTTAAATTAAAACGTTTTCATTCTAGTAACATCACATTTATTATTGTCAGTTTTAGAAGCTTTTGACATATAATACGCTAAGGTCAATTTAGTTGGAAAGTTGGGTTTTGAACAAATGTCTTCTCAAATTGAAATAATTACATTCTATTAGCTTTGCATGTGCACTGTTTGCTGTACGCTTTGTTAATTTATGTTTTCAGACAAGAGAATAATTACTTCGCATTTGTGAGTTTTCGCTTAAGAATAACGTTGTGATTATTCCTTAGTGTAGCTAATGAGAATTTCACTTTTAGTAATGTGAATATGAAAATAAATTTACGTTTCTAGCTTTAAATTGATTTATATTAAGTGTTAATCTTTTACAAAGATAGATTAATCGTACCTATTTTAATTGTTCAATTATTCTTTTTATTCATTTATTATTCAGATTTCTTTTTATTCAGATTATTTTTATTCAATTATTCTGTACATTTTAAGGGAGACCCGTAAAAAAAAACCCAAAATTTTTATTATTGATTTTAAAGTAATGAATTTTGGTGTACCATTTAAGAATCTTTTTCTAAGGAATAATTAGCAAAAAAATTCACTTTTTATTAAAAAGTATATTTTTTATGTCGATTTTTATGATTTTTTTGTGGAAAAATACACTTTTTTAAATTACTACTCCTCATATAATTTTCAGTATTTTGGTATTACTAAAATTTCTTAAATAGTGCTATAGTATATGGAAAAAGACCTAGGGAGAGATATTTTAAATTTTCCATTTTAATCAGCTAAAAAAAAAGAAAAAGATTAAGCATGGTAAATTTCCTTAAATTCGTTATAATTTTCATGTTTACCAATTTATGTAAAATTTTCAGAAATAGTTAAAAAATATATCTCTCCTTTCTTTTGTTGCAAATTTTTTTAAGATTCTAGAAACATAAACACTTCGTTTCTAAACCATTTTAATACTGAGCATTAGTCAGAGCCTGATTACTAACGGGGCACTCTCACACCAGTAAAATGTTATAGAAATTTTCGCCATGTTTAAACGCGCTTTCATTCTAATTTACTGCCATGAACAAGGATTATTTCTTTTATTTCTTTTTCCTGGTGGGAGTGTGTCCCGTTGATAATCAGGCCCTGGCATTAGTACTTTGAACTTAGGAAAAATATGGAAAAAGTCATTTTCAGGAAAACACATTTTAATCTCTTCAGACCCCAGGGTTTATTTATGTACTTTTCTTAATTTCAGTTGTGGATTTATATTATCAAACCGATACCTAAAAAAGATTGATCAGCAGAAAAAATTAGAAATTATTTTTTGTTGATAAAAATTGATGATACATCGGGACTCAAAAAAGACAATTTTTGACAATTTTTTTGGATTTTTTAATTTTATTATACTTTTTTGCATTGTAAAAACACTGAAAAACATAAAATAATTATATATTTGGTAATTTTTCATTACTAACGGACTCTATAAATGAAATCTTAACGCACAATAAAATTATTTGAGTTTTCATTTCTGTTCATTTCGTACATTTTTGCTTCAAGCCAATTTTATATAACACGTAGCTTACTAAAAAAGAGCTATATTAAACAAATTACTATTTTGTTTAATTCTTCTATCTGTTAGGCCTCCATTTACACCAATTTCTCTTTTTTTTACATTATTTATATACGTGAAAAAAAATTGTAAAGATATGTATCCTATAAGATACATCAGGTCTGAAGAGGTTAAATAGCCGCTAGTCCTTTAAACTCTAGTGACTGCAATTAAAAAAAGCTCATTTGCTACCTGTTGCAAGTGTCCTGTTGCAAGTTCTGAGATTTTGCATGGATATTCGTAAATATGTATTTTATCGTTTTCTGAGATTAAAAAATTTTTGAACTTTTGATGATTTTTGGCCGAAAATGGGGTTCGGGTCTACCTTAACTTAATGACTGTATGTAAAATTAAATATACAGTAAAACCCCGATCTATCGTTTTTCAAGGAGTGTGGGGAAAAAACAATGAATGCGGATTAACTTTAAAGCATGAAAAATGATTATGCATTAGGAATGCATTCAATGTATACAGTATACTAACAAATACTAATTTGTTGCTTACTAAACTGTAAAAGAAATAACTCAAAGTACAGAAAATTGATATTTATTTTTAAAAATCGGTAGTTTTGTTTTGTTTTTTGTTCCTCTTTTTAAATCAAAAAATAAATTTTGAAGATATACCACATTTTTCTGGTCATTATCTGTAATTTCATATGCATATACAAAAGTTCACACAATTTCAAATGACTTTGCATGACAGACGTAGACTTGGAATTCACTGGGGACTCTATGTTCATTTCTCCTATGTTTGGGACACCACGTGTCCCAGCATCTTGATCAATGAAAACATAATACCATCCTCTGTTACATACAATCACTCTTCATGTGCCTTATTGTCACCATGATCAACAGAAACAGCGCAAATGAGTTATTTTATGATAAAAGAAGTAATTCCAGTTCGTATTTCATATGGATTCGCACGACTTTCAGTTTCATTGCGGGGAGGAGAAAAATTTTAGAACGATGAATGCGGGAAAAGACTTGTTTAAGGATGAATTTGAAAAAAACGCTTTTCCACCTTCAACAGCTCGAAATTTTCCGATACAACTTCAGACACATTTTTAAAAGTAGAAACATGAAACTTGCTGAGGTGATTTTTGAAGAGACGTACAAAGTGCCGTGTGATGTCATTTTAAGCTCCATTCATTTGAATTTGATTTATGAACCATTATCTTCTCAGTATGACACTTTTTTCGTTCCCAAATCTCCCGTTTCGGAAAAATCTGTTCAAAATGCCGTTTTTAATTGCTTTTTTTGCAATATTTTCTGCATTTATCAAAGAATCGACAATCACGGCACCTTGTGTACTTCCTAAATAAGACAATTTGTCAGTTTGATGCATATTAGAGCAAAAATGAATTTAAAAATAAATCAGAAAATAAGCAGTTTGAATAGAAATACATCCTTAAGAACAATGCTTGAGGGTTTCGTTAACATTATTTAAGCTTAATTTGTGCAGGGACCGTAGAACTAAAACGATCAATGCGAGAAAATGATGGATGCGGGGATAATAGATCGCAATTTTACTGTATTTGTTTTTCTTATTTATTTATTTAAATTATTAACTAACAATGACTCTTTTAACTAAAGTACAGGATTCCTACGCATCAGGAGGTTGAAGAGGTAACCTTTTAACCTCTTAACTCATTTCTTTTTTAAATACAATAAATTGAAATATGGGTTAACACCACTTTTATTGTCTGAGCGAAGCGAAGTCTTTATACTCAGAGATACATAACGATATTAAAAGTCAAAAAAATTCTTTCGTCAAGCAAATCTCAAAAAGTACTTGTCAGATTTTGATTCTGTTTGTACCATTAGGTACCTATGGAGGCAATCTGGTGAATGCACCACCTACGAAAAATTAGTTCCAAATAGTTTAAAAGTTATATTAAAAAACTGATAAAAAAGCACAATTCATTTGCATACGTCACAGAAATTTGGTGTGCGTCATTTTCACAAGCTGGATGTTTTCATTAGATTTCCAAATTCAAGCACATGGAGCAAGGAAAATATGCAAATAATTTTCATGTAAGTGCTATTCGCGTTTGAAATGAAATAGACGCCCTCTCGCGGACAAAGTCTGAAAAACGAAATAGAACTGATACCGTGAGCATGAAATCAGTGTTTAAAAGGCCGATAAATAAATAAACAGTTCTATAACGCGTGCAACGTTGGGTTCTTTGTATTAAAATTATCTAAAATCAAAATTTTATACACAAAGTTTAGATCTATAATATAAAAAAATACATTTGACTTACTCATGGCAAAATAGCATGACAGCAACACAATGCTTTCATGCTTCAGCTTCTCTAAAGCAATTACTAGATTTTCCAGCATCTACAAATTCTAAAATTGTCGATATTTGTAATTTATCTCCCATAATTAAATAAAAAAGATAAAAAACTGCACTTTAAATAGCTCTTTAAACTGGTTCTATGCTACAGTGCTACAGCATGGAACGTAAACAAACAAACGTAAACAAACGATTATCAGGTCTATTACAACACCATCTTTCGGTCATTACAAACGCGAATAAAACATATTTAAACTTAAAAAACAAACTGGAATTTTTTTTTTCGTTAATTGAAAAGATAAAAGCCATAATTCTTAGTAACATAGCATTTGCTATTTTGCGATTTTTTTTTTATAATTGCGTTTTACAATCGCCATGTAACATCTTTTATATTTCGCGCGTGCAAATTGGAAACAATTCTTTCGTATTTAAATTAAATACGAGTTTGACATGGCTGCTTTAGATGTGGTTACTTTTATTAATAGATTGTATATTGTTATTCTGTTTACATCGATCACATTTTTTTTGTAATATTTGGTTATTTTGTCATCCAATTTCGCCAAATTATACGAATCGTCAAACTAATAGCCAAATTATACATATTGATATATTTTTTTAATTTTAAATAACGAAAGAAGAAATAAATTAATAAAACATTTATAAAAATACAAATAAAAAGTGGGATTAAAAATCCCTTAATGACGTTTTAACCTCTTGAAGAGAGCCATTCGCAGTATGTAAACGGTTAATTTTAATGCATAAATTGCCAACTGGCACCAGTAAATTTTTAGTACAATTTTGATCTCATAATATACGTGACGAAACGGTTTTGATTATTTCAGATTATTTTCAGTTAAATTTGTTCGTAAATATAAATTGACCATTTTTAGAGCCCAAATGCCTTGCCCCTGAAAGGTTTAAACACATGTATCGTGTTTAATACGATTGAATGAAACATTCCCGATCATCCATTATTGGCGTTTAATCTTATAGTTTGTCGACAGTTTAATCAAGTAGTACCAAAAAAAAAAAAAAAAAAAAAAAAAAAACCAATAGTTGAAGCAATAAATAAAAATTATTAATAATAAATATAATAAAAAATATACATATCACAATAAATCGAAAATATTAACACTTACAGCAATATTCAAAATCAAAGTTTTCATCAATTTGGCGACAGATAAAATTGCACCAACTTGGCGCGTATATGACATTTATGCCATATTTATGTGTAAAAAATAAGCATAAACGTTCATCAGATATGAAATCTGACTTTCTGAAGCCCAAAAAGGACCAAGATTTATAAAAACGCCGAAGTGAAGGTATTAATGGAAAAGTACCATAAAAATAGGACAAAAATATCATATACGTATTTCGGGTACTACTTGATTATGCCATCGACCAAAAAAATATCGCCAAATTATAAGATTAAATTCCGACAACAGATGACCTTGAATGTCCCATTCAATAACATTAAACATGATACGCGTGCGTAAAACATCATAAAGTAATTTTTATCTCGACTTTTTATTAATGTTTTACTAATTTAATTTTTCTTCTATTAATTAAAATAAAAATTTAGTCAACATGCATAAGTTGGCTATTACTTTGGCGATTTGTATCATTTGGCGATTTGTATCATTTGGCGAAATTGGTCGACGGGATAACTAAGTAGTACCGTATTTGGTTTGGCGAAAATTTGGTGAAAATCACTTTTGAATTATTTTCTGTTATATTAAAAAAAAAGCAACAGCAAATAAAAACGCGATTAAATACAGATTTAATTAATATAGAAGAAAACAATTGCCTGGTTACTATGTTATGCAAAACAAGTTGGAAATTGCACGTGAAGTGTAGCAAATGTGATGCGTTCGTATGATAACTAAGTTTTAAAAACATTCAGATCTTGCTGTTATAGTAGACATTACTTCGGATACAGTATAGTGTCCGAAATCTTTTTTGTGTTCTTGTAAATATACAGGAAGTATCTTTTATTACACCTCAGCAACGCATATCATATTCATAAAATGTGAAATAGTTTAATATAATTAAAACGCGTCCCAAACAAAGTTTTCCTGTATAACATTATGTAGTGGAATGCTTTTAGGTGGCCCTGTAATTTAATAATAAATATTCTTTGCATCACAGATTGTAAAGAATGTATATTTTAGTATATATATATATATATATATATATATACTTCATAGGTTTATGTCAATTCTACTTTAAACTATTTTTTCATATTGACCGTAATGTAAGGGAATACTTTTGATTGTTCCTGTAATTGATCTATGCATCCTATTTTCATAACATTTGAAATGACTCCATAAAATTGTGTAACAGTTATATACTTTAAATTTCAAACGATTAAAATGCATTTGATGCTTTTTTCCCCATTGGCTGCAATGTAATGGTATACTTTTTATTGTCCCTGTAACTGATCTATTCATCCGATTTTCATAAAATTTGAAATGATTCGACAAAATTATCTAATAATTATATATTTAAAATTTCAAACGATTAAAACTTAATTGAAACTTTTCCCCCCATTGACCGTAATGTAAAGGAATAATTTTGATTGCCCCTGTAGTTGGTCTATGCATCCGATTTTCATAAAATTTGAAATTACTCAACAAAATTATGTAATAAATATATGTTTTAAATTTCAAATGATTCGGTTGGGTAGTTTTTGCGTTATAGGCGGACAGACAGACGGACGGACGGACAGACAGACGGACGGACGAACAGACGGACGGACTAAACGACAACTATAGGTGCTACGTATGTACATAGTTACGAACGCACCTAATAACGATATTTCGATGCCAATTATATAGAAAAGTACCAAATCCTGTTCTGGCTTTTTGGGTGAAATTTTATTTTATTTTATTTATTTATTTATTTATTTGCATTAAATGAATCGGTTGCGCTTTTTTTTTTTCATTTTCCAACAAAGTTGAAAAGTGTTTATGCATTCGGTTTGTCTGTCCGTCTGTCCACATTCTAGCATCCGTAAATATACTTGGATTTTTATGCAATTGGTAAACATTATTTAGGGTCCCCTAGGCATGTTTATTATATTGTATATGAAGTATGTGAGATTAATAATTTACTTACAGGGTAACCCAAAAGTTTTCCATCACATTATGGTCTATAAGAAAAATCGTTAACAGATTATTTTAATGAAATTACACTATTTTAAAGTATTGAAACTTATATAAATCGATGAATTGCATTACGATTACGTTTGAACAGGACATTCATATCATTTATAATCCGTTTACAGGGACACACAAAAGAAATCGGTTACAATACTGTCCTTGAGCAATAATTGCTTGTCATGTGTTTTCAGTTTCGGCATGTGCTTTGAAATTTAACAGTTTTTTAGGTGCATTCGTAATTATATAAAAACGTAGTACCTATAGCCGTCGTCTGAACCGCCCGTCTCTCTGTCCACATAGAACAGCACAAAAACTATCCAACCGAATCGTTTTAAATTTTAAATATATATTTGTTGCCGAATTTTGTTGAGTCATTTTAAATTTTGGTAAAATTGGATAAATAGTTCAAATACAGGGGCAGTCAAAACTATACCGTTACATTATAGCCGATGGGGTAAAAAATTCCAAGAACACTTTAATGATGTTACGCGCCCATCGAAACATAATGAAATTGATAGGCATTTATAAGGAGCACTAGAATATATATTTTGTAGAGCATGCCGCACAAAGAATATTTACTATTCAATTACAGGGCATCACAAAAGAATTCCATAACAAAATGGTTCGGGGGAGAGGTACATTAATTTTTCAGCTTTACTAATCTGGGGATTTTATCATTTTCTCAACTGTCATTAGTCTTTAAATAATAAATTTTTGGAATAAAACTGCATAATCGAGTTCATATTGACGTATTTGAGTCAGCATGTCTTGCGAAAAAATATGCGCAGATTTATAAGTCACTTGTGGTGACATTTTTACAGCTCAAGGCTTATGCAGACTAGATATTCAGATATCGTTCATAGCTTATACTGCACGCATTGTATGTTCCTTTTATTTAATGCATGCTACAATGAAATACTGCTCCACTTCATGAGAACAAGTTGAAAAGAAAGAAAAGCAGTGTATGTAGTGGTTAGCATGCACAATCCATTTAATTCTGATCGAGCATATCTGAGACACACTCGAACGATACATTGCATTCCTTTGTTGGCGTTTTCAGGATTTTTATATATCATTTTTTAAAGAGAGAAATCCCTAAATTCTTATCGAGAGTCTCATCGTATCCATAGAAAACAGATATAGATATTATATTATTAACTATTCTATATTAATTATCTAAGGGGACCACACACCATGTAAAAAAACTCCATCATTCTACTCAACTTTCATGATTTGTGCAATTTTTTGTGCTGTTTACATATTTTACGTCATTTCAAAGAGTTTAAATTCCGATTCAAAATATTTTAATGTTTTATTATCTGCATTACTTTTAATGCATTGCGTACTTCCAATTTTATACCCATGCATAACTGATTTGCATAGTTTGCTTTCCCCTTTTTTAACCGTGTATAGAAATTTTTATATAAAATTTTACATTTCTTCCATTTACTTTGCTCATTTTTGACATTTAAAGGGTATAGCGAGGTAAGAATGGCGAAATGGCCCCCATGGTCAATGACTGAATTATTATTTGTACTAGTATCAGCACTCTAAAAGAGTACGAAATACAAGGTCATTAACCCCTGATCTTGACCTGTCTTTAAGATATTCGATAAAGTTCGTACGCGCGCCGTTATTTTTTAAATGTATTTTTCTGAAAAACGATAAAAGCTAGAAAGATGGTTCCAATCGCGAATATTGAGAGATACTTTGAAAAATATTTTATATTTTTTTCAGAGTTTTCGTGAAATGACAACTGTGCAAAATAACGAAACAAAGTATAAATCTTTTATTTTAGTACTGTTCTGTTATGTCTACCGCGCCAAAAAAAATATATAATATTCTTTAATTTATATACTTATAGCACACAAAAAATTATCAAAATCAAAGAGGCGCTTTTTGAGTAATATCTAAGAAGAAAATAGAAAAGGTTAAAATAAAAATTCTAAATAGAAAAGGAAGAAAAAGAGAAAAATTGATACCGGACAAATTTAAAAGAAAAGGTAATACTGATATACGGTTAGTGAGACACTGACATATGGCTACTGAGTGGGTGCAGTAGTGAAAGTTGCAATCGCCCCGACGGACATGCGCATTATAGTCTTCGTAGGGCGATTTTTCTGTTTTGATACACCAGTCAATGGACAATTATTATGTAATTTGAAGATAGCCCGTCAAAACGGCGTGTTTGCATTTTTAAAGGATGATCTAAATTACAACAACTGTGGTCAATCATAGCTACTTTAGGCTGAAACAATTTTGATAAATACAGCGATTAAACTTGGAAAGAGAAAAATCTAACCAAAAATAAAAAAAAAAAAGAAAGAAATTTTCAACAGAAATCTGCATTTAACACTATAGCAAAACTATCTGGTAGATAGGGGTGGGGATTATAATGAAATTTAAAACGCATCCGCGGTTTGCTTAAAAAAAAGTTTTAATTAAATAGTGTTTTTGAAATCGTGGAAAGATTTCAAAGCGAAGTAAAATTTAGTGACGTCATTTACAGCTCCCGCTGTAAATGTGACCATTGAGAACGCTCCATTACGACTATGGAACGGTTTCATTACTGAGAAAATAGATTGCCTTTAAAATCGGAGGTAACTTTTCACAATGTTTTTTATGCATATTCACAGTATCCGCAAAGAAACTCTTCGAGAGGGTTGAATTCTGATAGGGATTGGCCGACGCGTTTTCACATAACTTGGCGATAATTATACTTGGCGAGCGATAGATGCTTCCGTCGAAAAGTTTGATTTCCTTCCGAACCGAGTACAAAGTAACTTTTCTCTTGCAGCATTGCATTGGATGGAACGTGTCTTACTGAAAGCTGTACTCTTTAAAAGTTTTTAAACACAAATTTTTACTTTGTACTCGGTTCCGAAGGAAATCAAACTCGCCGGAAGCGTCTTTCGCTACGCCAAGTATAATTATCGCCAAGTTATGTGAAAACGTGTCGGCAAATCCCCATCAGAATTCAACCCTCCCGAAGAGTGTCTTTGCGGATACTGTGAATATGCGTTTTTTATAGATTTGAAATTCTCAAGAGTCACTCACGGCTGTAAAGAAAAAAAATTAAAGCAACCCGAACATAAAAAATTTAACAATATTGCATTTAAAACGCACCTTTCGCTTACCTTTAATAAAAAGTTTTAATTAAATATACACTGTAAAAAAATTGACTCATTTCCTACAGCGTCACTCCACCGTTTTTATAGACAACGGGTACTTTACTGTGTTATGGAGCATTCTCATTGGTCATAAAAAAGATATTCTATAAAAGCTGTGGATTGCCGCTGCAGCAAATGGGTCACATTTTTAACAGTGTACTTTTTGAAATAGTGGAAAGATTTCAAAGCGAAGTAAAATGTAGTGACGTCATTTACAGCTCACACTGTAAATCTGACCAATGAGAACGCTCCATTACTACTATGAAACGTTTTCATTGGTGAATGAGTTTCTTTTTCTCGTGGATAGGTTGCCTGGTTTGTCATAATTAGGTGAGAATAATTGTTTACACCCGCCGAAAGTTGTATGGTGACAACAATGTTCGTGCAATGTAAAGTTTGTGACATTTTCGTGCATAAAGTTCGTGGAAGAAAGAAAGTTATCGCTACTGAAGAGGATGCTAGATTATATAGTGACTCGAGTAAAAAAACAGTTTCTGTTGGTGACATATTATGTGGAAAGTGTCGGCTTATTATTTACAATGGTAAATCAAATGTCGCATCAACTTCTGCAATGTCTACCCTGGCTGAATATGAAGACCAAGAGGAGTTTACTGAACATTTAGAAGTAGAGGAAACATCTTCGATTGTTCCATTTCAACAAGAAAGTGAAATGAATTTGCCGTGTAGTTCCGAAAGTGACGATGATGATGATGATGGCAATGATGCTGTTCCGTATGTTGCCGATAACAACGAATTTATACATCTACATATACCACGCGTTGTATCTACCCACAAGTATTGTTGTATATGTCAATCCACAAAAAACTTAATTCGAATACCGTTTGAAGCACGTTACAAGGTTTATACAAAAATTGGGATTTTCATACCAGAGAGTAACCGTTGTTGCTGCACACATATAATAGGAAAGTCATTTTATGAAGACGAGTTGGTTCACCTACGTGTTATATCTAACACCAGCAAAATAAGTTCCAAGGAAGTTGCTCATTTTTTAAAATCACTTTCAGAAAGAGCAGAGATGTCGCTTTTCGAAAAAATTAATGAAAATGATATGCCTGAAAATCAGATAAAGATATTGACAGGACTTTGCTGGCAAAACATAATTGAATTAAGGCAGCTATTAACTTCTATGCGAAACACAAGCGTACGTACTATAACTCAAGCGTTAGTTGTATTCTTGTTTAAATTAAAAACTGGAAATTCTAATTCAGTGATAGCAGGAGTGCTGGGTTTACCATACGAACAACATGTGTCGTCATTTTTTAAAGAAGTATTAAGAAGTTTTGAGATTGATATTTTGCCTTATTTTGGATTAACCTCCATTTCTCGAGAAGACATAATAAAGAATACAAGTTTAACTGCTCGAATGTTACTAAACCTTAGAAATGATCAGCTGGTATTGATATTTGACGGCACATATATTAGGCATCAAAAAAGCTCTAATAATGAATATCAGCGAAAATCGTATTCTGGTCAAAAGAAAACCCATTTATGTAAACCGTTTACAATTTGTACCACGAACGGGTATGTAGTTGATTTTGCTGGGCCATTTTATGGTACGGAAAATGATGCTACTATTATGAAAAAAGTGTTACAAGATGCTAAACTTCAAACTCTATTACGTCCAAATGATATATTTGTTGTAGATCGCGGTTTTCGTGACGCCGTTGACTCTATCACCAAAGAAGGCTACGCCGTATTAATGCCAGCACTTAAAGGTAATCGAACCCAGTTACCTACCGAAGAAGCCAACATGTCACGACAGGTGACTAAAATCCGATGGGTAGTCGAAGCTGTGCACGGGGCCATTGCTCAGAAATATAATTTGCTTCATAACAATCTTGATAATAAAATACTTCCAAAAGTAAGTCTATTATGCAAAGTTGTCGGATTTTTACACAACAAATTCAGTAAGCGATTAGATTCTGATGCAGGCTTAAATGAGATAATTGTTCAATACATTAAAGAGCGAATGACGTTATCAAACTCTTTAAGTGAAGAGGTAAAAAAGCAGCTCTGGAACCGTAGAAAAACAGCTTTTCAACGACTGGTATCATCAGAAATTTTGGATTTTCCACAACTAAATGAAGAACAATTAAAAATAATATTTACAGGTTCCTATCAGCTCTCATTTGCCATTTCATACCTGGCTGAAATAATGGACGACACGAGTAATCTCTGTATATATTACGTTAAACAAACCCCAAATATTATCAAGTTAAATGTTCGTTCCAGGCACGTAAATAGTAAATATTACCGGGTGTTAATTGATTATGTTCCTAATATTAACAAAATCGAAGGAATCCGAGGATATTGTTGCGATTGTCCAAATGGAAACAGGACAGTTGGATGCTGCGCCCATGTCGCAAGTGTCATATATTATTTAGCTCATGCGAGATATCTATCTCGCATTTTACGTCCTGCTGAAATTCTGTCTAAAATTTTTTTAAATGATGAAGTCACTATTGTAATAAATGAAAATAGTGATGATGATGATTGAAATTATAGTTCTCATGTAACTATAATAAATAATTCTAAATAAAATCCTCATTAATTAGTTCCTACCATCCGTATTCATAATTACTCAACGAAGCACCTCTTTGATTTTGATCAGCTTTTGTGTGGTAAAAGTATATAATCCGGGAGAACGCCAGGGAGAACGCTTATCCAGGGTATGTATGTTTTTAATTTTGTCAACAATGAAATCAAATTATAACAGTCACTTTAATTAGATGCAGTCAATTCCTACAAATTTTGCGATAAAATAAGTTGAAGATTACTTAAAAAAATTATTGGTTACAATTGTAAAAACAATACGCACTCCGGGATTTTTAGGCCCTGCGCGCGTACTTAGGGTTAAATTAACCCTTTCCGGCGCAGCGTGTCCGGTCAGGATACACCTAATTATAATTCTAAACTTGCAATTGGCACCAATAATATTTTAATAAAATCTCGCTTTTACAATAAAAGCTTAAATTAAGGAGTTCTTGATTTCTTAAAAAGTCGTTTGTAAATTCCGGTGTCAGTCGATAATTTCTCATTTTACTAGCAGAATTTGTCCGCGCCGGAAAGGGTTAAAGAATATTATATATTTTTTGGCGCGGTAGACATAACAGGACAGTACTAAAAAAAATATTTATAATTTGTTTAATTATTTTGCACAGTTGTCATTTCACGAAAACTGAAAAAATACAAAACATTTTTCAAAGTATCTCTCAATATACGCGATTGGTCTCATCTTTTTAGCTTTTATTGTTTTTCAGAAAAATACATTTTAAAAATAACGGCGCGCCTACGAACTTTTTCGAATATCTTAGACAGGTCAAGATCAGGGGTCAATGACCTTGCATTTCGTACTCTTTTAGAGTGTTGATAGTAGTACAAATAATAAATCAGTCCTTGACCATGGGGGCCATTTCACCATTCTTGCCTCACTATACCTTTTTTTTTTTAATGATGAAGTCAATATTGTAATAAATGAAAATAATGATGTTTGAAATCATATTTATGATGTAATTATAATAAATATTTCTAAAAAAGACCTCTTTAATTAGTTCCTACCATCCGTAACAGTAGGGGCTCGTCAGGAAGAGCTGCATCAGATTTTTCTTACCACTAAAATTTACCAGAATCTTTTATATTATTTATTCGACAAACTTGGTTGATTAATTAAAACTGAAATTCCTATACAATTTTACTGGTGTGAAAAATTTGCTGCAGCACTCCCTGACGAGCCGCTGCTGATCCGTGATCTTACTTATTAAATTCATAATTACTCAAAGAAGCACCTCTTTGATTTTGATCAGGTTTTGCGTGGTATAAATATATAAATGAATGAATATTATATATATATACCGTAATTTTGGGTGTATAAGCCGCGGCTCAAACAATTCTTTTTGGACCCAGAAATCTTATTTAATGATTAAACACAAATATTTACAGCGATCTAAGTAGTAACATTCATCTTTAAAAAAATTCTGGGTCGAAAAAGAATTGTTTGAGCCGCGGCTTATACACCCGAAATTACGGTATATTTGGCGAGGTAGACATGATAATGATAGTTATAACCCTAATTATCATCATCATCTCTTTTTTCATTTATTACAACATTGGCTTCGTCGCTTAATAAAATGTTTAGACAGAATTTCAACAGGACAAGTATATTTGGGGTGTAGGTCGGGGCGATCCCTAGTTTCACCGCTCCACCCACTCACTAGCCGTGTTTCCGAGGTCACACTAGCCGTATTACAGTGTTACTTTTTCTTTTAAATTTGTCCGGTATCAATTTTTCTATTTTTCTTTCTTTTCCATTTAGAATTTTTATTTTAACCTTTTCTATTTTCTTCTTAGATATTACTCAAAAAGCGCCTCTTTGATTTTGATAATTTTTTGTGTGCTATAAGTATATAAATTAAAGAATATTATATATTTTTTTTGGCGCGGTAGACATAACAGAACAGTACTAAAATAAAAGATTTATACTTTGTTTCATTATTTTGCACAGTTGTCATTTCACGAAAACTCTGAAAAAAATATAAAATATTTTTCAAAGTATCTCTCAATATACGCGATTGACCCCATCTTTCTAGCTTTTATCGTTTTTCAGAAAAATACATTTAAAAAATAACGGCGCGCGTACGAACTTTATCGAATATCTTAAAGACAGGTCAAGATCAGGGGTTAATGACCTTGCATTTCGTACTCTTTTAGAGTGCTGATACTAGTACAAATAATAATTCAGTCATTGACCATGGGGGCCATTTTGCCATTCTTACCTCGCTATACCCTTTATGGCACTATATAATCAATTAAAAATAACGTCTCATTTTTTATTAACTATTTGGAATATAGTTGTTCTCGGTAGAGGATTGGGAAATCTGAAGTGTATCTGAATGTGTTTGCCATGATGCAAAAAAAAAAAAAAAATATATATATATACATATATATATATATATATATATATATATATACATATATATATTGAAAACTAACAAAAAATTAATAACTCAATAACAAATTGAGATACAGGTTTCAAACAAGTTGCATTTAAAAGTAAATTTTCTCTTTATACGATGGTGTAAAAATTGAAAATGCGCAATGTTTGGATATTTAAAATATTACAGTACCGAAAATTGTTAAACTAAAATTTTATTTAATATTTGTTTATGACTGGCTCAGGAATAATAACGTCTCTCTAAATGTCTAGGCATTTTAATATAACTCTGTTATTACATAAGCTACGTTTTGATCATCCTAAAAATGATATTATTATTGTTTTTAAAATATAAAATCATTTATAAACCTAAAATTATAGTCTTTGAAAATATTAATTTCCAAATAGTTGTAATTTGTTAAATTACATTTGTTTTTTAAATGTGGTATTTTTTTCTTTACTTTTTGGAAATTATTATTAAATATATGTTCTCAGCAATATCGCTCAGACTAATCCCTCTGAGGGAAGTCCTAGTAAGCTAAAATATTCATAATATTTAGGCTTAACATTTCTGCAATTAAATAGTATGAAATCGTATTTAAAAAATTTAGTAATATCAAAAAGCTTTAAGGCCCCACACTAGGCACAGAAAAAGGCACGGATGATAGTGTAAAGTCTATGGGGGCGTTCCTTTCAAATATCTCGCTCAAATTTTAATATTTTTCCATGACTTTTTTTTTGCATAGGCTAGCTGAGAAAGATCTACAACCGGCTTTTTTGATTTTGCTGATATATTAATTACCCATCATACGTAGTATAGGGTAAGTCTTGCATTCGTTTTGAAAATTGAAAAATTTTTTTGACGGATTTACACGTATTAGATAGTGGAGATTCCGAAAAACATATTTAAAAAAAAAAAAAAAATTGCCGTCCGTCTGTCTGTCTGTCTGTCTGTCTGTAAACGCTCTATCTCCCGGACAAATTGAGATAGAGACTTGAAATTTTGTATGTAGTTAGTATGTAGGAATGGAACGAAGCCTATTTAATAACAGCAACCTCGATTATCCGGAACTATTTTTTCGGACTCGCGAAAAATTCGTTCTGATGAAAGGTACATAAAAATTTTCGAATTTTTTTGTTCTAAGGAATGGACGCAAAATGCAATAAAATAACACACATTTTGTATATAGAACGAAGTCGATCGAATTATTAGTTGCCGAGATATTTGTAATCCTGTTTTCCACATTCTTCGATTTTTCATGACCCTGTATTTCATTCAAATTTCAATTCAGAGGTATATTTTAATTGAAAATGAGACGCTTAATCCGACGCAGTTAATTGTTAGTTAATAGAATTATTATTTTTGGAGTTATAAGGATGTTTCTTTTACGCAGTTCAGTACTACTTGAGTAGTTTGGCGTTTTGTATAATTTGTCGAAATTGGTACATCAGCAGTTCTTTAATATAGCATTCCTATGTATATTAACAATATTTAAATTTTTTTTATGAATTGCAATGCATTGTATAAATAGTTTTCACATGTTTTATTTTCATATACATATCCATGATGGGTAAGTATTACGGTGGCCCCCAACGACAATTTTTATCATATTACGATAGTTTCAACTTCAGTACCGATTTAAAGCAGTTTTGAAAGTTAAAGTAATTTTTTTAAAAAACATCTGGAACCAAAACTGAAAAAGTAAAAACTAGGCCGGTCGTGGATCGTCCTCAGCTATCTTGTGCAAAAAAATCATGTAAAAATATTAAAATTTGGGCGAAATATTTGAAAAGAACGCCCCCATAGACTTTACATTATCATCCAGGTCTTTTTCTGTGTCTAATGTTGCGCCTTAAGTGACGAATCAAACAAATTTTTCTTCCCCGTACGATGTACAGGCGAAACAGGAATGTGCTTAAAGATAGACTTTCCTGAAACATTAAAGGTGTTTTCGTATCAGAAATTTGTAAAGTTCTGGTGGGTATATATGAAGATAGATTTTCTTTTTATTAATCCCTTGGGGACGAGTGACACGTATACGTGCAGCAAAAAGGCTTAAGAATCCTTGTTTATTCCTACTGGTAAAATTATACTGTAAAATTTGCTATGTTCAATAGGAGCATCTTCTCGATTTAAGAAGAAACAAATTTCTGTATTTTAAAACTTGTGACAAAACATTAAAAATTTTGTAAAAGGCTCCCGTCGCGAAGGGGTTAACTCTTCAAGCGCCTGGCTTGATTCTTATTTTATGTTTTAAGATTCATAAAATAATACCCATGAAAATCATTTGTATGAGGATTCAGTATTGCCAGATGGGTTACTTTTTTAAAATTCAGATTCTTGATTGGCACAACTTTTTACAAATGATGAAATGTGCCTTATTCAATGACATGATAATTAAGGCGAGAACAAAAGGTAATTTAAAATTTCCAAAAAGTTGTGCCAATCAACAAATCCGAATTTTAAAAAAGTAACCCATTGGACACACTGTGAGGATTTTTTTGCGATTACCTTATATATTTATTTATTTTATGCATGGAAAAAAAATAACATTAAAATCACTTTTGTATGAAATCATCCCTTGATTTCAAAGATTAAGTGACGTAAAACCCCGGTTAGGACGCTTAAAGGGTTAAATAAATTAAGTATAACTTTGCATTACATATTCTGGTTAAGAGACCTTGCATTTTCTTCGAAGAGTACGAACTCTGAAGTACCGTAATTTCGGGTGTATAAGCCGCGGGTCAAACAATTCTTTATCGATCCAGAATTTTTTAAGAAATAAGTGTAACTACTTAGATCGACGTAAGTATTTGTTTTCAATCACTAAATAAGATTTCTGGGTCCAAAAAGAATTGTTTGATGCGCGGCTTATACACCCGAAATTACGGTAAGTAAGTTTTCATTATTTTTAAAACGTCTCTTTACAGTACATTTCTAACTGTTAGGTAGTTACGGTATTACTTCGAAGATCCGGTATCCTGAATCCCGGCAACTTTAACAAGTTGGAAATTGCACGTTAAGTGTAGCAACCCGTAAAGTATGGTGACGTCACTGCAACGTCGTTGTGAAGTCACATTGTGACTTTGTGACCATCGATTGTCAATGTGACGTCACGTGATGTCGATGTGAAGTCACAGTGACTAAAATGTGAAGTCGTTATGGCCGTTTTAGAGCTCCACAAATTGGTCACATTGTGACCAATTTGTGAAAAGTGTGTCATTTGTGACGAAACAATGTCGAAAGTGACGATATTTAAATTACCAGAAACATGTTTTTTAAAGTAAATAACATGTTTTGTAGGTTATTTTTAAATTTCTAAGGATTTTTAAGAAAGTCACATCTCAGTCACAATGTGACGTCACTGAGTGGTGGCATTTTGGTCACAGATGTGATATGACCAAAGTGACTCACAGTGACGTCACTGTGACCATGCATGCTATTAGGGAAATGAGATGCATTCACACTATAAAGAAGTTTTTAAAATATCCAAATTATGGTGTAATAGTATACAGTAATTTGGAAGCCGTAGAATATCATAAATATTTTGTGTATGCCGGTAAATACTATCTGGTACAGGAAGTAACTTGTAGTAAACCTCAGCAATGTACATCAATTTCATAAAATATTTGTCTAATTTCTATCCTTTGTTTCAAAACTTTCATCAAAAGCAGCATAAGTTCTTTTTTAGAGGGGGGGGGGGACATTTTCCGACCATCCCGGTTTATCGAGAATATATTGCATTGCTGTATTTTTTTTTATTATTTATCTGAACCTATTCTTTAACCCCTTCGCGACGGGAGCTTTTTACGAAATTTTTAATGTTTTGTCACCAGTTTTTAAAAACAGAAATTTGTGCCTTGCTAAATCAAGAAAATGCTCCGATTAATGAAGGCAAATTTCACAGAAAAATTGTACTGGTGGGGATAAACAATGCTTTTTAAGCCTTGCTCAGGCACGTATACGTGTCGCTCGTCCCCAAGGGGTTAATCCCTTGAGGGATATTGGGATATATTTTATCCCACTCAGCATAAACAAGATTTGCACCACAAACATTTAACGAGATTTTAACTTTTAAACTTTGGGGACATTATGTTGAAATTTGCCTTTTCTTATTTTAAAATAAAATTCTTATGTTATTCCAGTGAAACTGTAAGACTACAGAGACATTGTTGCTTGCTCCTCAAGAGGTTAACGCTGTCTGCTTTAAATTAAACAATGAATGCAACATCTCGTCGGTTTGAAAACTAGAGCTTCACTTCTAAACTCATTTGATGTACGTTAAACTCAATTTAGCTAGAAAATTAGATTTTCAACAAACTTCTTCATAAAATGAAATAATTATGTTCTACTACTATTGCTTTTTCTCATTTGATCTTGGCCTTTGTTTGCTTCTACTTTCTAACAAGAGAAAGTTTGCATAAATTACATTTAAGAATTGTTGCTAAGGAATAAATTTGTGATCATTGCTAAGAACATTTAGTAAAAATCCCACACTTATTACTGAAAAGCATTGTTTCAAAATTAGTAAGTTTTCGTAAACCTACATTATATGAATATTTCGTCAGAATAATTACCTTAGAAGTAAAACTATTGCGAATACCTTGTAATAACTTATATCTTTTAAATTCAAGTAACTGAATAATTCTGAATATTTTGTAACTTGTATAGTTTATGCAAATTTAAGAAAAATTTAAAATAATTGTATTTCTAAATAAAACGGATTATTTGAATTTTTAAGTGCGACAAATTGAAACAATTCAAATTGCGTATAAATATTTTCAAGAAAGCATGTAACGTAAAATATTCTGCTTTTCATTTAATTTGGTCACACTTTCTTAAGAGTCAAAGAGTACTTTCTTCGAAAAAAAAAAAAACGAATCTCGTCGAATCTCGTTAATGTGACTAGTCAAGAAAAAATTTTCTTTTGTTTGTGTTAGTTCAAATTATCCGAACTTAACCCTTCGCGCAGGACAAATTCATTGCTTAAGTTTTGAAATTAATGACTATATTTGAAATTAATGACTGACACCGGAATTTGTAAAGAACTTAATTTATGAATAAGAAAACTGTATATTTCACTAAACTGTATTTTTTTAAACAAAATTCCGATGCCAATGAGCCGTCTGAGAATTAAAATTAAGTGGTATATCTATGAAACCACCGTGCCGCAAGGGGTTAAATACATCACATACAACTGAATGAGGCAATAGAAACAGTTCGTGCTAAAGGTATTTCGTGTTAAGGGGGGGGGGTAATTCGCAGAAGACCGCCTGAAAGACAAGTAGTCCTTTCACGGAGGATCGCATCCAAAAATTACGAAACGAAATTTAATACATTATGGCTGGGCATAATTCGGACGACATATTCAATATCTTTCTTACACCATGCTGTCAATTTACACTTTTTTAAATAAATATATTTGGAATATTTAAATTTATGGAAAGATGTATACCGCAATATCCCAACTTACGTTCCTCGGGCTTATGCACCTCGTATATACCTCGCTTGGTCTGAAAAAAAATTTTTATTAACCCTTTGCGGAGTGGTGGTATAGCTATGAAACCACTTAATTTGAATTCTCAAACGCCACATTGGCACCGGAATTTCGGTAAAAAAAATTACGTTTTGTTGAATGTGTGAAAAATAGCATTTTCTTATTTACAAATAAAGTTGTTTTCATATTCCGGTGTCAGTCATTAATTTCGACACTTAAGCAATGAGTTTTGCCCTGCGCCGCAAAGGATTAACACGATCTTTGAATTTTCTTAAGACAACTGGATCAATGAATACGTCACTCGAGTCACTTAAAAAGACCCGGATGATAAGGTTAAGTCCATGGTGATGTTATTTTTAAACATCTCATTCAGTTTTTAATATATCTTCATATATATATTTTTTTCACAGAATAGTTGGGACGATCTATAACCGGGTTGGTTTTTACGTTTTCGTCTTTGGTTATATTTTTTTATACCATGGTAGTTTCAATTTCTGAACCGGTTCCAAATGTTTTTTTTTTTTTTTTTTTTTTTTTTTTTTTTTTTTTTTTTAAGAAAATTTGAAATTAAAATCGAAAAGGTGAAAACTGGACCGGTTGTAGATCGTCCTATTTATCTATCCTATAAAAAAAATCATGTAAAAATATTAAAATTAGACCGAGATATATGAAAATAATGCCCCCATAAATTTAACATTATCATCCGGCTCTTTTTGCGTGACTCGAGTGGCGTCTGAAAGGAAAATTTTCTTGCGACAGTCATGTGATACTCGAACGAATAAACGAATAATCAAAATCACTAGAAAAAGCTTAGAAAACTCACTCTGTTGCACTTATAAGAGAAAAAAAAATATTTGACGGTTCAAACCTCATATTAAGACTATTTTCAAATCTTCAAAGAGTCGAACGGTATTGCTAGAAGAACAAGAGGAAGATGTGTTATTTATAATAGAAAGGTTCGACTGTGTTTATTTCGAAGAAAATACTCTTATGGCTCTTATGAGAGTATGACAACATTTAATTAAAAACAGAATACTTTACTTAACGTTATACGCACTTTGAATTGTATCAATTTGTCGCATTTAAAGATTCAAATAATCTGTTTTATTTTCAAATATAAATATTTTAAATTTTTCGCAAATTTGCAACCTGTAAAAAATAGCATAAACTATAAAACGGGTACTACTAGAAGAATAAAAAATTTTACATTAACAAATATAATATTAAAAAATAATTGATTTATTCTAAATTCTTGTAATGCAAATGCATTCATTTGCTAATGTGATTGCATAATGTAACATAATCCTTAATTACACTAGAATGTCAACGTTGAATATTGGAATTTTTTTTATTATTTATCTATTTTAAATTATTTAAACATGATTCGACTTGCGTCGCTTTCGACTTAGGTCACTAGTCTTGGAAGAAATTATTAACGTGAATTGATGTATTGCTATAATTTTAAAATATTATTTCGACGAATAAAAGTAATTCTAATGTAAAATAAAATATTACTATACGACACATAATGTAAAATAAAGCACTCTACTTTCATTTAACTTGAACATAACTAAATAGCTTTTCTAGCTTCGAATTAAACAAGGTCATTTCTCATTACTCTGCAAGCTTCTGCTAAACGCAACTGAAATAAGTTAAGAAAATTAAGCAAGAGAATTGGACTTTGAACAAACAACTTAGTAAAATGAAGCAATTATTTTATGTTAGTACTATTTTCATTGCTAGTTCCTACTTTCAAAATTAGAAAATTTTATTTAATTTTTTTTTTATCATTTCACTCATAATATCAAGAACAAGAATAATTAGTATTCACTTGTTTCAGGCTAATTCCATGAGTTTTTGTCGGATAGCTTTTTTTTTTCGTTAACCCTTAAATGCATATTGTATCATTTTCGATACCATAAGTGTTCCCGATTTATTGGGGGGTTTTATTCACATATTCCGTATTCTCACCAGAAATTTAAAAGAGCAATTTTCACTTTACTTAATGGCAGACCATTCGTAATTAAAAAAAGAAAAATTTACTATTTAGATTTTTCTGGTATGAATTCTGATTCTTTGAATTGCGCATTTTTTGGAACGTGTTCTATCCTATGCATTTAAGGGTTAAATAAGGCACGAAATTTTCGCGAGCATGCATTTACCCGTTCTTTGAATATTGCAATCAATTATGTTTCAGTGTAAACTTTGTCTTATTTAATTAAGGCATTTTTCTGATTAAATTGGACAAAATATTCTGTTTTAGAAAATTAATGATAAAATATTAAAAATTTGAGATTAAAGGTGTCCATCGCAAAGGAATTAAAGATACAGAGAGAAGGTTAATATTATTACTTTATGAAAATTTTGGTAAAAGATCCTTGAGAGTCCTCAAAACGAGCGAACCCTATTATTCCTTGGTCTCAACTTAATTTTTATAAAATTTGAAACATTTCCATTTATGAAAATATTTATAGCTTTAAAATATTATTTTAACGAATAAAAATAACCATAAAATAAAAAAAAATAATTATAAACAGCACATAATGTAAAATAAAGCAATCTATTTTCATTTAACTTGAACGTAACTAAGTAACTGCGTTCTAGCTTCGAATTAAACAATGTCATTTCTCATTACTCTGCAAGCTTCTGCTAAACGCACCTGAAATAAGTTACGAAAATTAAGCAATAGAATTGGACTTTGAACAAACAACTTAGTAGAATGAAACAATTATTTTATGTTAGTACTATTTACATTGCTAGTTCCTACTTTCAAAGTTAGAAATATTTATTTAATTTTTTTTATGAAAATTTTGGTAAAAGATCCTTGAGAGTCCTCAAAACGTGCGAACCCTATTATTCCTTGGTCTCAACTAAATTTTTATAAAATTTGAAACATTTCTATTTATGAAAATATTTATAGCTTTAAAATATTATTTTGACGAATAAAAATAGCCATAAAATAAAATAAAATAATTATAAACAGCACAATAAATGTAAAATATAACAATGTAAAATAAAGCAATCTATTTTCATTTAACTTAAACATAACTAAATAACTGTACTAGCTTCGAATTAAACAATGTCATTTCTCTGCAAGCTTCTGCTAAACGCACCTGAAATAAGTTAAGAAAATTAAGCAAGCGAATTGGACTTTGAACAAACAACTTAGTAAAATGAAATAATTATTTTATGTTAGTACTATTTACATTGCTAGTTCCAACTTTCAAAATTGAAGATAATTATTTAGTTTATTATTATTATTATTTATTTATTTCTCACATAAGACCAAGTACAAGAGTAGCTTGTATTTATTCGCTTGTTTCAGGCTAATTCCACGGACTTTTGTAGTGTAAATCACATACCTGATTAATATTATGTTTGTTGGCCACCGTTATTTTCGAAATGTTTCCTTGGCCTTAAACAATTAATGAGATATAGATAGTAAAGTAAGTCATATTTTAACTTTCTTCTGTCTTATAAGAAAAAAGTAATTTGTGAAAATTTTCGAAACCAGGTTTTCGACGGATTTACACAATTTTGGGGTCAGAGAGCCCGGGAAACATGTTTTTACAAAATGTCTGTCTGTGAGTCCCTGACTCTGTCTTTCCGTTGGTGACAAAATTTTGTGGATGTTCTATCTCAAGAATTAATCAACAGAATTTGCCAATCTTTAGATTCAGTGTAACCTTGATATAAACTAGATCTGATGAATCTTTAGTTTATATCGTTCATTAGGTGGCGCTGCTCCGCTGCATTATTCACAATTTCCACAATATCTATATCTCAAAAACTAGTGCATCGATTTTCACAAATTTTTAGATTTATTTAGTACTTGATATAAGATAGTGTTTATTACGTTTTGCTACAAATTGCTCAGCAAGGGGCGCAGCCATGGTGCATTATTCGTGATTATTGCAATAGCTCTATATCACGAATGCGCGAAATCCCACAAAACTTTAGATTCTGTGAGAGCTTCATATAAACCAGATCTGATTAGTTTTTTGGTGTTTATCGCTCAAAAGGTGGCAAATAATATGCTGCATTATTTACAATTTTAATTACAGCCATATCTCAAAAACTAGTGCATAGATTTTTATAAACTTTATATCTTTTTTTATAACTTTATATTTATTTTATAAACTTTTTATATAACTGTATTTTTCAAGTACGTTAGTATTTGATATAACAGGGTGCCGATTACGTTTAACTGCAAATTGCAGGTGGCGCTGCCATGTTTCAGTATTTTTGATTACTGCAATGACTCTGTTTCAAGAACTAAAAGCATGAAATATACTAAAATTTCAGATTCAGTTAGTCCCTCATATAGATTAGTGTTCGTTAGTTTTTTATGTAAATTGTCCTACATATGGCGCTGCTATACTTCATTTTTCACGATTCCACAATAAATGTATCTCAAGAACTAATGCATGGATTTACATCACACTTCAAATTCAGTTAGTACCTGATAAAAAAAATGATTCTGATTAGTTTTTGGTGTACATCACACAACATGTGGCATTGTTAAGCAGATTTTGTTTTTAAACTTTTCAATAGCTCTATCTCAGACACTAATGCACGGACTTTCATCAAACTTACTATTCAGTTATAAGTTGACAGAAGTTGTTGTTGACTATATAGACTTTGGTTTAAATATTTATATAACTATAAATATTTATATAACTATATTGCTGACTATAGATTTTGGCAGTATAGCAGCGCCACTTAACCGATAGCGCTGCTATGATGCATTTTTTAGGCAATATTCACATGCATAAGATAGAAGAAAGTTTTGGAATTGCCACATCTGACTAGTTTTGATATAGAATGCTGGTATAGAAAAATCGCAGTATGTGACTTACACTACATGTACTCATGGATATAGCCTTCAAGTTCAAATTCAAGAATTCTTATTCAAGAACAAAAATTCTTGTATTACAGCGTTCATCGCTTCAAACTCTTTTAAGCTCGTTTTCCCAGAATTTTTATACAGCAATATTTGCCTTACAGTAATAAAATTTCTATCTTCAGTTACATCGGTTTGTACATTAAGAAATTTCTAGTATAAAAACACAAATTTGATCACACATGACAAGACATGACACACAAACACATCATGAATTTGAGTACAAGCCCGGTAAAAGTTCCTTGAAAGTCCTTTAATCCTACGTATCCTGAAGATAAAGAGTTGGAAATATCACGTCAAATGTCGCAAATGAGATGTGTTCGTACTATAACAAAGCTTTTAAAATATACAGTACAATATCCGAAATATTTTGTGTGTCTCTGTAAATAATGTTTGCTTTCTATTATACAGGAATTAGCTTGTAGTAAACCTGAGCAAACTATACCATTTTCATAAAATCTAAAATAGTTTATTATAATTAAAATGCAACCCAAACAATGTTTCATCATATACCATTATGTAATAGAATAGTTTTATGTGGCTGTGGCCTTGTAAATTAGTAAAAAATATTTTTTGCACCACTGATTATACAGAATGTATATTTTAGTATACATTTCATAGATGCATATGAATTTTATTATGTTCGAAAGAGTAAAACATCATTGTGCATTTAAAACTATTTTTTTCATTCACCGTAATGTAACGGAATACTTTTGATTGATCCTGTAATTAAACTATACATCCAATTTTCATAAAATTTGAAATGACTCGACAAAAGAATGTAATAATAAAACATTTTAGATTTCAAACGATTCAATGTACTGAACGATAACTATAAATTATCGTTCAGTAACTTATAGTTATCGCTCTATAGTTATAGGAATATAACTATAAGTTATTGTTCAGTAACTTATAGTTATCGTTCTATAGTTATAGTGATTCGATCATAATTATGCTAAGTGTTTACATTAATTATGAACGCACTTGATAAAACGATTAAATGATTTTAACATACCAAAATTCTTTAAAGATAGCAGTTAAAGGTGTTAAGGCCTCTGTCCTCGCGCAAGGAAACGCTTGCGAGCTAATGCTATTCCTATGGGGAAGCATTTTTCTAATAACTCTTTCGCATTTTCACATTTTATTATTATTATTATTATTATTATTATTATTATTATTATTGTATTGGATAGTTGAGGAGCATGCTGACAGCGCACTTTTTCTTTTAACTTTTTCGATTTTGGTTGCAGATATTTTTTTAAAAAGCACTTTCAATTACGAAACCGGTTTTGAAAGTGAAACTAACTTTGTAAAAAATATCTGCAACCAAAATCGAAAAAATAAAAAAAGTGCGCTATCGGCATGCACCTCAGCTATCCAATGCAAAAAAAAATTATTCAAAAATGTCAAAATTCGAAAGAGTTGTTAGAAAAATGCTTCCCCATAGGAATAGCATTAACTCGCAAGCGTTTCCTTGAGCGAGGACAAGGGCCTTAAGAGTCCAGAAGATAACTTTAAGTTAAGTTCGCAAAGGAGTTAAGAGACATTATGTGGGATAATTAGACATCTAATAAACAACTTTATGAAATAAAATAATTATCTTCTATTAGCATTATGATTTTCCTTTCTATCGATTTCCAGAATTAAGGATAGTTATGAAAATTATAGGATATATTATATTTTTTTCGAAAAGGAGAATGACATAACATTTCACATTCTTTTAAGTAATTCAATGCTTATTAGAAACGAGACAATATTAATGCATGGACACACTAACTGCATCTATGGACTACATTTAATTTTGGAAAAGTTATTTTCGATGTATTTGAACACAGAATTTCAATACTGAATTCTGCGAAAATAATATTCTGGAATAATGGTGATCGTAAGCCCAAGTTCGAATAGGTTCAAAGTTAAAACGTCTTTAGGAAACCGCATAATTATACATAAAATAAAATTAATTAATCAACACAAAAATGTATATAACTGTAATGCAATATTAGTGGTCCAAGAATTATATTAAGAATGTGGTCGGCCGCTTTTCCGCTACCATTATTTTCAAACAATAATGATGTGTTAATATATATTATGTCCCCGCAAATTGAATTGTTTCCAGGCGAGGGGAGAAATTTCAACTCCTGAACACAGTTCGCTTTTCGCTACCTAACCACACCCAACGATTCAGATTTTGAGTTCAAAATTTAAGTTTAAATCTAAGCTTTTAAAATCATTTAATAAGATACAAACAATAACGGTAAAAAATAGTTTTTCGTTAATCCAAGATCGAAAGTGCCTTCTATCGGCATTTTTTAAACTTCATATTTAACCCCTTAACTGGTTTGCCCGAACGCCGTTCTTGCAAGACGAATTTGCTTATTTCATAAATTAAAACTTTTTGATACCACTATTATTTTTAAGAAAATTTTTATATTATTGAAAGGCGGAAATGTTTAGTATAAATTTTACGAATATTTTATTTAAATAATAGTGATGTGAGTCCGCTATTTTCAATTTATTGAATGGAAAAGAATTAACCAGTTAAGGGGTTAAAATTTATTTTTAAGAAAATACTTGCACAAAGAACAGTTTTAGCGAAAACCGCAAACGAATCGACCAAATTTTTCGGGATTTTTTATAATCATTTGAATTTTTTTATCCTAAACTTTATCGGCGCTTATCTCCTTCGGAAAGCCTTTGGGATCTTGACTTTCCTATATCATATTGTTAGTTTTGATGTATACTATCACCCCTTAACCCTTAAATGCATAGGATAAAACGCGTTCCAAAAAATGCGCAATTCAAAGAATCAGAATTCATACCAGAAAAATAATAATAGTAAATTTTTCTTTGTTTAATTACGAATGGACTGTCATTAAGTAAAGTGAAAATTGCTCTTTTAAATTTCTGGTGAGAATACGGAATATGTTAATAAAACCCCCAATAAATCAGGAACACTTATGGTGTCGAAAATGATACAATATAAATTTAATGGTTAAAGTTTTGCCTAATAATTTAGTAGTAATATAGATCCTGTATATCTATAATATTTGTGAAAGAAATCAATCACGGAGATTTTTCTTTGGAAATAGCAGCAGCGAAAAAATGACAGCTATACCCTTGAAAGAGAAAATCAAGGGGCAAAAATGAAATATCACGGTATAATATACCTTGTATAGTAAATATCTAGAGTTTAACATTAACATGAGCAGATAATGCTGCCCCTTTAAATAAAACAATGTCATTTCATACTGTTTTGACAGAACACACGTTGTTCCCAAACATATTTAAATAAAGGGAACTGCAATTCTGTATGAAAATTGAGCTTTGAACAAACTTTTCGTAATTGGAAATAATTATTTTCTGTTAACACTGCATATTCATTAGTTTGTGAAATTAGTTTTCAGAAATTGTTTTAAGGAAGACACTAATAACTTAGATCAACAGAATTCGAATTCTGTTAACCCATTAGTGCCTGGCGTCCCATTTTTGGGACAGTTTCAAATAATTCAAGTAAGCGCCTTTCACACCAGTAAAAAGGTAGATAAATAAATACTTTCTTTCTCGAGACGAATTTCTCAATAAATTAAGATAACATTTATTCTAGCTTTAAAAGTGGTGGGAAAATGCAAAATTTGAATTTTAACGAAGAAATTAATTCAGGCACTAATGGGTTAAATTTACTTATAAAAATTTTAAATTATAGCTTTATTTAACAAAGAGTGCAATTTACTTCATTTATTATTAGTCCAAAAAAATCGTAATTTTTCATACTAGTAAATTATTGCAGAAGAAATGTGGCACAAACTTCCCCTTGGGAAGAAAAAATCTCTAATTCACATAACATTTTTCTTATTTTGTAAAAAATTGACAAATTAGAAATTTGCGTTTTTGTTTTAAATTTTACAAAATTTTCTAAAAATAATGGTTTTTTTCGTGAATTTAATTTTTTAATTAGGAAAAAATAGTCGCTTTTATAATTAAATCTTTAAGATATTCTCGTGTATAATACCAATAGCTATCAAACAATAATATTCGAGGTATATCTATACTAATAAAATCCGTGCGCCTCTGTCTGCTTGAAGCCGATTGAACTTCGCAACGCGGGCGAGTTGGAAGTCGCGAGAGGTGTCTTTCGATTGGAAAAATTCCGGGGAAGTCATTTCGGGCATTTTCGAGACCGTGGGACCAAAATTTAAAAAGTTATGAATTAAAAATCACTTGGGAATCGGAACGAAAAATGTCTCAAATCCCAAACGGCGCTCAAACGGAGCTCTGAGGCAGAACACTGCGCCACCTTGCGGTGAAGAACCTGAACTTTTTCCCTTTGGCTAAAAGAAGAAGCAGTCGAAAACCTCTTTTTCTCCCTTTTTTGCGCGTTTTTTCTTAAACCATCATGCAGACAGTTTTTAAAGTAGAAAAAAAACTGATTACATATTCAGAATCTGCGTAAAAATCTGCTTCTGATGAACTAAAAAAATGTCTTATGGGTGCTTTGTGCCCACCGTGCAAAACCAAATATTTTTAACGGGACTATGGGCGCGAAGCGACCATAGCTCCGATCCACAATCTTTTTTTTTTCAAGTGCACGTGGCCCACCATGCGAAATCACATATTTTTAACGGGACCATGGCTCTTTAATTTACTTTTTTTTGTGCTTGAGGATTCGAACACCAAGACTTTCTTATTAAATGAATTTTTTTGCTTATTATATACTGCTTAATACCGAGGTTCGTTTGGAAAAAGTGGCCCAGCTAGCGGGCGTAGCTCGCTATTATCAATAATATTTGTAAAAAAAAATCTACCACGAAGTTTTTATCTTTGGAAATGACAGCATCCAAAATGTAACAGTTAGACCCTTGAAACAGAAATGCAAAGAGGGAAAAACAAAAATATTCCGATATAATATACCTTGTATAGTAAATCACTTAAGTTTAGCTTAACATTAATATGAACAGAGAGTGTTGCCCCTTTAACCCCTTGCCGCGCGGTGGTTTCATAGTGGAACCACTTAATTTTAATTCCCAAACGCCACATTCGCACTGGAATTTTGTTTAAGAAAATTACGGTTTATTGAATGGGTGAAATATAGCGTTTTCGTATTTACAAATAAAGTTGTTTTGAAATTCCGGTGTCAGTCATTAATTTCAACACTTAAGCGATGAATTTGTCCTGCGCCGCAAAGGGTTAAATAAAACAATGTCATTTTATGCTGTTTTGACAGAACACACGTTATCCCCAAACGTATTTAAATAAAGGGAACTGCAATTCTGTAGGAAAATTGATTTTTGAATAGACTTTTCGTAATTGGAAATAATTATTTTCTGTTAACATTGCATATTCATTAGTTTGGGAAATTATTTTTCAGAAATTGTTTAACAGAATACGTTTGTAAATAATAACTTAGATCAACACAATTCTGTTAAATTTAATCCTACTAAAATTTTAAATTATAAATAGTAGAATTTTAGATATACAATTCCGATGTCAAAAGAATAATTTTAAGAGAAACCGTTTGTTCAAATTACTTCTAATTTTTACTTTTATGAAATTATAGAAATTTAAAATAAAACTTTAATTTGCAAAACATGAGATTTTCTTAATAATTATTAGTCCGAATAATGAGTATAAATAATTTTTTTTATTATTTTGTAAAAAAATTGACAGATTAGAAATTTACGTTTTTGCTTTACATTTTGCAAATTTTTCTAAAAGTACGAGATTTTTATTCGTACTTTATATGTACACTATGTGGCCATATAAAGTACGTACTATGTGTAAAAGTACGTACTATGTGTGTACACTATGTGGCCAAAGGTGATCAGCCACTTGCGATTTCCGACATTTTGTTAAATATCTGGAAAAATACATGAGGAATAATCATGAAACTCTAAATGTATAAACATATTAGTGCACGTCACACATGTCTGTGAAGATATTTTTCCGAAACTCAATGTGGGATTGTCAACAAATTGAAAAAGAACGAATATATTTTGGATAACTCTGTCAAAACTAATGTAGCAAAAAAGCTCGAACTATAGATTATAATTAATTGGCTTATTGTTATATACTGTGTTTATTTTTATGTGGATAGCATGTATACTCGTAAAGAAATAAAAGATTTTATAAAAACAGTCCCAAATTTTTCCAAGTTTTTGCTTTTAATTTCCAGAATTATTAATATAAAATTATGTTCTTTTCTCAAAATATGACAACTAAAATTGTACACAATACCCTATTATCACATATTGTGTTAGCTAAATGTATAGAGCAACTTCTGTAAAAGTTTCAAAAACATAGCTTGAAAATTCTAAAAGTGATCGTCTGGTCTATAGGATCAATTCAAAAGCCGTTATTCCTAAAATGATACAAAAAACCAGGGGTTTTATTTAATTAAAGTAGTACATGTCATATTGTGTATTCTATATTGCCATTAATCAATGGATACGTGGATACAACCCCTCATCTTTTTGCCTCTCTTTGGAAATAACGGATTTTGAGTTGATTCTATAGACGATTACATTCAGAATTTTCGAGCTAAGTTTTTGAAATATTGACAGGCATTTAGATAACACAATATGCAAATGAAATTTTGATATCGTTGGCGCATGCGCAACGAAAAATTATTTAGTAAACCTGCTCATTTTTCATACAATTTTTATTATTGTTTAATTCTGATGACAGGATATTATGTAGAACGTTGCTTGTCATATTTTGAGAAAAAAAAAACATTATTTTATTTTAAGAACTCTGCAAATTATAAGCAAATAACTTGCAAAATCTTGGGACTGTTTAACATAAACCTTAATTTCTCGACGAGTATACATGCTATCCACTTAAAAATTAACACAGTATATTACAATAAGCCACTTAATCATAACCTACAGTTACAGCGCTTTTGCGGAAATATTTCTGACAGGGTTATCCAAAAGCTATTCTTACTTTTTTTAATTTGCTGACGGTCCACTATAGAGTTTCGGGGAAAAGTCTTCACGGAAACGTATGATTTATACTATTATATTTACACGCTTAGGGTTTCAGGATAATTCCTCATTTTTTTTTCTAGATATTTAAGAAAATGTCTAAAATAGCAAGTGGCCGGTCATCTTTGACCATATAGTATAGTTACCAAAATAGGGCGAAATCTATATATAGATCACTGGTTTCCTGCACTGTTGCCAGTTCGGATACGTTTTTAAAAGGTTTAGCAGCTTGGCTTCCATTTTTACCCCGAAATGAACACTTTAGATCAGAACTTTTTGAAGAAGAATTTTTACTTTAACTAATCTGGAAAAATGTGACATACATTAATTAATTAAATATGAAAATATTTTTTGCATTTTTTGGTGTAAATCCCATTTGAAGAAGTGACAGTTAGACACTTGAAGTAGAAATTTGTAAGGGGCAAAAATAAAATATCACAATATAATATAGCTAGTGTAGTAAATCTCTTGAGTTAAACATTAACATAAGCAGATAATGTTTCCCCTTTAAATAAAACAATGCCATTTCATACTGTTTTGACAGAACACACGTTGTTCCCAAACAAATTTAAATAAAGGCAACTGCATTTCTGTAGGAAAATTGAGCTTTGAACAAACTTTTCGTAATTGGAAGTGATTATTTTCTGTTAACATTGCATATTCATTAGTATGTGAAATTAGTTTTCAGAAATTGTTTTACAGAAAACACTTGTAAATAATAAATTAGATCAACATAATTTAAATTCTATTAAAGCTACTTAATAAAATTTAAATTATAAATGCTAGAATATTAGGCATATTTGATTCTAATGTCAAAAGAATAATCTTAAGAGATGAACTTTTGTTTCAATAAATTCTTATTTTTAACTTTAAGAACTTATAAAAATTTTAATTAACATCTTTATTTAACAAAGCATGGGATTTGCTTCATAATTTATTTGTCCAAAGAATGCGCAATTTTTCATACTAGCAAATTATTGCAGAATAGATGTGTCGCAAACTTTTCGTAACTTATTATTGTTTTTATAATTCGAGTACACTATATTGCCATTGATTATGGGACACTTGCGATTTTAGACATTTTACTAAATATCTAGAAAAATACATGAGGAATCATCTCGAAACTCTTGGTGTATAAATATAATAGTATAAGTCATACATCTCCGTGAAGATTTTTTCCCGAAACTCCAAAGGGGGCCGTCAACAAATTAAAAAAGAATGAATATCTTTTGAATAACCCTGTCAAAACTAATGTAGCAAAAGCGCCCGAACTCTAGATTATGATTGAATGCCTTATTGTAATACACTGTGTTCATTTTTATGCAAATAGCATGCATACTCGCAGAGTAATTAAGGTTTTTATAAAAATGATCACAAATTTTTCCAAGTTTTTTCCTTATAATTTTCAGAGTTCTTAATATAAAATATTATTTTTTTTCAGAAAATGTGACAAACAACATTGCACACAGTACCCTGTAATCAGAATTAAAAAATAATGAAAATTGTATAAAAAATGAGTTGGTTTACTAAATAATTTTTTACTGCGCATGCGTCAACGATATCAAAATTTCATTTGCATATTATGTTAGTTAAATGTATAGAGCAACTTTTGTGAAAGTCAGAAAATCATAACTTAAAAATTCTGACAATAATCGTCAATTGAATAAGTCGTAAATCCGTTATTCTCAAAATGAAGCAAAAACAAGAGGGGTTGTATCCATATATTCATTGATTAGTGTCAATATAGAATACACAATATGGGATGTACTACTGCATTTGGATAAAATCCCTCATTTTTTTGCTTCATTTTGGAAACAACGGATTTTGTCCTTTTTCTATAGACGATTACTTTCAGAATTTTCAAGCTATGATTTTGAGACTTTTACAAAAGTTGCTCTATACATTTAGCTAACATAATATGCAAATGAAATTTTGATATCTTTGACGCATGCGCAGTAAAAAATTATTTAGTAAATCTACTCATTTTTCATACAATTTTTATTATTTTTTAATTTTGATTACAGGGTACTGTGTGCAATGTTGTTTGTCATATTTTCTGAAAAAAATATTTTATATTAAGAACTCTGAAAATTATAATGGAAAAACTTGGAAAAATTTGGAACCATTTTTATAAAAACCTTAATTACTCTGCGATTGTGCATGCTATTTGCATAAAAATGAACACAGTGTATTACAATAAGGCATTCAATCATAATCTAGAGTTTGAGCGCTTTTGCTACATTAGTTTTGACAGAGTTATTCAAAAGATATTCATTCTTTTTTAATTTGTTGACGGTCCCCTATGGCGTTTCGGTAAAAAATCTTCACGGAGATGTATGACGTATACTATTATATTTATACACTAAGAGTTTCGAGATGATTCCTCATGCATTTTTCTAGATATTTAGTAAAATGTCTAAAATCGCAAGTGTCCCATAATCAATGGCAATATAGTGTATAAGTAACTTTCTCGCTCCCTCCCTTGTGGGCTGTGCAGATATAATGTTACCAAATTTTTGGTAATTTTGGACCCCCCTCCCCCCTGTCAATATCGTTAATATCATCCACCGAACCCCTTCCCCCAGTAATGATATCGTTACATAGTTGCCAACCTCTCGATTTTGCTCATACCAATACTTTTACATAATACTTCCTTTATAGAATCGCAAAAATTATGCATTTAAATAAAACGAACGTTTCTGTTAGATTTTACTGGTATTCAAAAAACCTGGAGGTTAGCAAGTAAGTCGTTACCAAAGTGTAAAAATTTTTTGCTTTCTAAGATTTGTCTGTCTCTCTATCTTTTCTAGGTGCGTTCGTAATTATGTAAATACGTAGCACCTATAGTTGTCGTTCAGTCCGTCCGTTTGTCTGTTTGTCCGCATATAACAACGCAAAAACTACCCAACCGAATCTTTTGAAATTTAAAATATATAATTATTACATAATTCTGTCGAGTCACTTCAAATTTTATGAGAATCGGATATATAGATCAATTACAGGGACGATCAAAAGTATTCCGTTACATTACAATCAATGGGGAAAATGTTTCAAATGCATTTTAATCGTTTGAAATTCAAAATACATACTTATTACATAAATTTGTCAAGTCATTTCAAATTTTTTGAAAATAGGATGCATAGATCAAATACAGGGACAATCAAAAGTACTCCGTTACATTACAGTGAATGGAAAAAAAGTTTCAAATGCATTTTAAGTGTATTACACTCATTCGAACATAGTAATATTGATGTGCATCATAAAGCACATATTTTAATATGTAATTTGCATAATCTGTGGTGCAAAGAACATTTGTTATTGATTTACAAAGCCACACAAAAGTATTCCATTACATAATGAGTATAGGGAGAACATTGTTTGTTGCGCATTTTAATTGAAATTAACTATTTACAATTTTATGAGATTGATATATGAGAGTGATATTTTAAAAACTGCATTATCGTACGAACGCACCTCATTTGCTACGCTTCACGTGCAATTTCCAACTTGTTTTTTCTGAAGTCACATATAAATATTTTCTTTTATGGAATGTAGAAAACATGTAATAATACATTTTTGTATAACGTAGTATATTTTATATTTTAATATAACTTTTAATAATATAAGTTTTGATTCAAATTTAACAGCATTTCAAAAGATTCGACAAAAAATTGTGACGATTATATGTGAATTAAAATTCAAGTAGTACGGTTGAGTTGTTTTTTCGCTGATACATGATGACAAACAGTCGGTCCAACCAGACGACGACTATAGCTGCAACAAATTTATATATTTGCGCACAAAATTAAAATGTTTAAAAGTAACCGCTTCATGAAAACATACGAAATTTAATGAACAAAACAATTAAAATACAAAGAAGGAAAATTAAAATATACTTTGTCAAATAAAAGAATATATTTTAAGTTCACCTTGCACGCGAATAAAGATTTTTAACGTCTTAACCCATTAGTGCCTAACGTCCCTTTTTAGGGATGCTTCAAAAGGTGCATTCGGCACTGTTTTTGACACCGGTAAAAAAGAAAAGCAATAATTATTTTATTTAAATGATGCATTTTCGTGATTAATGAACTAAACTTAAATCTTCTAAAAATAGTGGTGCAACCAAATAAAATTTACGCAAAAGATGTTGGGCACGAATGGGTTAAAAAGAAAAAATGTTAATTTTACATTATTTTGACAGAACACACATCGTTGTTAAACGAATTTGAATTAAACGGAGCAGAGTTCTAAAATAAACTATGACTTTAAGCAAACGTTTCCTTCTTAAATTGAAATAATTATTTTCTGTCGAGACTTGAATTCAATATTTGCGGTTTCCTTCGTTAGTTTCTGCTTTCAGAATGGAGAATTGATTGAAATAATTATTTTAAAGTTTTGAATTTTTTTTTGGTATAAATTTTAAATTACTCGAAAAAAATCTACAAAGCTCATATACACTATATGCCCAATAATAGCTGGTCGTTTGCGATTTTAGACGTTTTGTTAAATATTTCAAAAAATACATGAGGAATTAAGCAGAAACTCCAGATGTGTAAAGATAATAATATAGTACCACTTATGAGAAGAATTTTTCCCGAAACCTCATAAGGGACCGTCAATAATTTGAAAATTAACGAATATCTTTTGGATTACGCTGTAAAAACTAATAAAGCAAAAGCGTTCAAACTGTAGAACATGATTCAGAGGCTTGTTGTAATGAACTGCTTTCATTGTTATGAGGGTAACATGTATACTCGTAGAGAAATCAAGATTTCTATAAAAACAATCCCAAATTTCTCCAGGTTTTTTGCTCTTAATTTGAAGAGATTTTAATGTACAAAAAATGTTCTTTTCAGAAACTACGACGAACAACATTGTATAACATACTCTGTAATCAGAATTAAAAAACACTACGTGAAAAATTAACAAGTTTTCTAAATAATGTTCCACTACGCAAGCGCGAATGAAATCAAAATATAGCGTACAAAGTATGTTAGCTAAGAAAAATAAAGGCCATTTTCATCAAAGTTTCTAAGATGCAACTTAAAATCCATTGTTCAAAAGAAAAAAAAAGTGATGAGGGCTATACTCATATATAGTACAAGGGGTGATTAAATGAAAAGGTACGAAACGACGTAAAAACGTAACAGTTAAATATTTTCATATTCCGCCTGTGGGAGAACATAGCAAGACATCTCGGGATGCGATTGTAGTCTTTGACTGGGATCGGAGGATGCGCGGGCTCCCGCATGCGCAGTAGAAAGCAGAGGCTCTTATCAAAAGCGGCTTCCAAAAGATGCGGCAGTCCGTATAAGGACAGGATGGCGTTAGCTTTGCAAAAATTGACGATTGAGGAGCAACGATGTGTTATCCGATTTCTGACAGCGGGTCATCACCAGACTCTTACGGCCTGCACAAAAAAGAGCACTCCATTTTCTGACGGACTTGTCAGAGACACATTTCTCCCCGTAAACTGTCACCATCCGGCGATGAATAGCAGCCAGTTTCTCACCTTCCACTGTCAGAAATCGGATAACGCATCGCTGCTCCTCAATCCTCGAATTTTGCATCCTCATACTGACTGCCGCATCATTTGGACGCCGCTTTTGATAAGAGCCTCTGCTCTCTACTGCGCATGCGGGAGCCCGCGCATCCTCCGATCCCAGTCAAAGACTCCAATCGCATCCCGAGATGTCTCGCTATGTTCTCCCACAGGCAGAATATGAAAATATTTAACTGTTACGTTTTTACATCGTTTCGTACCTTTTTATTTAATCACCCCTTGTATATGTTACTCACTATTGCCATTACACAATATAAATAATGCATCTATAACTGCATAGCTACTAGAGCGGGCGGCGGCGACACAAATGACTACGTCATCGAGTTACGGGATGAAATCATGATGTAGGACAAGATTATTAGGTGTAGATTAAGGAATGACTGGTCTGCCTCGTCATTTCTTGGTACGATATGAGTAACAGCGGGCGCCAACTGGCCATTTTGGCGTCACTTTCACGTCATCGAGTTACGGGATGAAATTGGTGCCAAATGAAAGCTAAAATAAAGTATTTTAAGAATATGTCGGTCTGCCTGCGCATATCCTGGTACAAACCCTCGGCAGACTGAAATTTATAACAAAAAATGACGTTATAATGTACAATTCAATATGACTACGTCATCGAGTTACGGGATGAAATCATGATGTAGGACAAGATTATTAGGTGTAGATTAAGGAATGACTGGTCTGCCTCGTCATTTCTTGGTACGATATGAGTAACAGCGGGCGCCAACTCGCCATTTTGGCGTCACTTTCACGTCATCGAGTTACGGGATGAAATTGGTGCCAAATGAAAGCTAAAATAAAGTATTTTAAGAATATGTCGGTCTGCCTGCGCATATCCTGGTACAAACCCTCGGCAGACTGAAATTTATAACAAAAAATGACGTTATAATGTAAAATTCAATATGACTACGTCATCGAGTTACGGGATGAAATCATGATGTAGGACAAGATTATTAGGTGTAGATTAAGGAATGACTGGTCTGCCTCGTCATTTCTTGGTACGATATGAGTAACAGCGGGCGCCAACTGGCCATTTTGGCGTCACTTTCACGTCATCGAGTTACGGGATGAAATTGGTGCCAAATGAAAGCTAAAATAAAGTATTTTAAGAATATGTCGGTCTGCCTGCGCATATCCTGGTACAAACCCTCGGCAGACTGAAATTTATAACAAAAAATGACGTTATAATGTAAAATTCAATATGAATACGTCATCGGATTACGGGATGAAATCATGATGTAGGACAAGATTGTTAGGTGTAGATTAAGGAATGACTGGTCTGCCTCGGCATTTCTTGGTACGATATGAGTAACAGCGGGCGCCAACTCGCCATTTTGAATTTTACATTATTGTTGGAATGTTATTCCATAAGGCGTGAGCAAGTAAGTTCCTCAATAATAAAAGGAGTTAAAAACTTTACCTTTTAGTTGGCACACATTTATTTGAAGAAATAAAGTAGAATAATGATGAACAAATACTTGGAAACACTTCACAACACAAAAGAACAGATGCACAGTCTTCACAATATTTACAGAACACAACAAAATAACAAAAAATAACTTTGAAACATATATTAGCTTCAGTTTGAAGCAGTTCTTCATGAACAGTAATTATTCCTTTGGAATCATAATGTATGATAATGGATTGTTAATCCTTGACAGCATTTTGCTGCCTAACCCAGCTCAGTCATTACATCAACTAACTGTTCTAAAGTTCTCTTCCAGTGAAAACAGAATAATGTCTGGTGCTGCCATCTGGCGGTAGATTTTAGTACAAAAAGAAGCAATTGTCTAACATCTCTCCCGTTTTGTGATAGAATCTGACACCAGATGGATAAGGTTTCTGCAATGTTCAAATTTGGTCTTTGGCAATGGCTTTGTCATTATATCTGCTATCATTTCATTTGTTGACAGGTATTTGACATCTATTATATTTTTCATTTTCAAATCTCGTATGTAGTGATACTTTGTATCAATGTGTTTAGTTCGCGACTTGAACTTTTCACTTTCAACCAATTTAATAGTTGATTGATTATCTTCAAAAATTTTAATTGGATAATGTTGATGTAATTTGAGATCTTTACATAGTTTTAAAATCCACAACACTTCTTGAGTTCCTTGTGAGAGTGCCACATATTCCGACTCGGCTGACGATAATGTAACACATGTTTGTTTTCTTGAGAACCAAGAAATGCAACTATTGCCCAAGAAGATTACATTTCCTGAGGTAGATTTTCTATCTGTAGTATCTTGACCCCAGTCAGCATCTGAGTATGCAACTATATTAGGATAATCTTCTGAGGAAATATGAAGTGCAAGATCTTTTGTGGTTTTTAGGTACCTTATTACCCTCTTAACAGCATTCCAGTCCTTTTGTCTTGGATTATTGCATCTTCGACTTAGTATATGCGTAGGAGCTGTAATGTCAGGTCTTGTGCATGAAGAAATATATAATAGACTTCCGATAGCTTGTCTATAGTTATCATTTGATGATAAAAGATTTTCTTCTTTTTCTAAACTATAATAGTTTGTTTCCATTGGGGTATAAGTTGGTTTGGCTTCTTCAAGCTGAAAATCTTTAACTAATTGATTTATTTTATTTGTTTGTGACAGCAGATAACTTCCATCTTCTTTTCTATGAATCTCTATACCTAAGAAGTATTTTGCTTCTCCTAATGATGTTATAGGATAAGACTTCTTTAAATAGTTTATTACTTCATTGACTTCATCTTCATCTTCTGAGCTTATCAACATATCATCTACATATAGTATGAGATGAATTGTCTTCTTTGATTTTTCTTTCGTAAACAAACATGGATCTGCTTCACTTTGTTTAAATCCATTTGCCTTTAGAGTATTTTCTATTCCTTCATTCCAGCACTTGGCGGCTTGCTTGAGACCATATATGGCCTTTTTTAATTTATAGACTTTGTCTTTATTTTCTTTATCTTGAAAGCCTTCTGGTTGAAGCATGTATAATTCTTCATTGTCTAATTTACCATGTAGAAAGGCTGTTTTAACATCTACTTGGAAAACTTTGGCTTTACGATAAACTGCACAGGTCAGAAAAGCTCTAATAGTTGTATGTTTGACGACAGGAGAGAAGGTTTCATCATAATCAGTGCCTAGTTGTTGAGTGAAACCCTTGGCAACTAATCGTGCTTTGCATTTTATTTCTTCTCCATTTTCATCGCATTTTGTCTTATAAACCCATTTACAGCCAATTGCGCGCTTACCTTTTGGTAAAGTAACAAGCTCAAATACTTCATTTTCCTTTAAAGAGTTAAATTCTTCTTTCATAGCCTGTAACCATTTCTGTTGATCTTTTAGTGGTAATTTTAGAACATCTTTAAAAGTTTCAGGATCTTGATTTTTCGTATAACTGTCTTCAGTTTTGTAAGAAAACCTTTCTGGTGGAATTCCTTTTGTTTCTCTGTTAGAAATTCTTCTCTGTGAATTTTCTTCACTTTTTTCTGTGGTTGGGATATCTACTGATTTGCCATCAGTTTCTATTTCTTCTGCAACATTTTCTATTGGAATAGATTCACAATCATTTTCAAGATTTTCTTCTGAAAAATTGAAATGAATTAAATCAGAAGTTCGCTCTTCTACATTTTCTGGGAAAAAATTTTCACCATTCATATTTTCAAAAAACTTTACTGTTCTGCTTATCACAATTTTTCTTCCGCCTGTATAAATTCGATATCCCTTGCTTCTTAAATCATAACCAACAAAGATTCCTTCAGTGGCTTTTTCATCAAATTTTTGCCTCTTCTGTTTATGAACATACACATATGCTTTGCATCCAAATACTTTAAGGTGACTCATATTCGGCTTATGCCCATTCCACAGTTCATATGGTGTCTTTTCAGTTGATTTTGTGGGTAATCGATTTTGCAAATAAGCTGCTGTAGCTACGGCTTCTGCCCAGAATGTTTTTGGTAATTTAGCATTTATAAGCATGGCTTTACACATTTCAATTAGAGAGCGATTCTTTCTTTCCGCGACTCCATTTTGAGACGGCGAATATGGCGTTGTTGTTTCATGATGTATTCCTAAGTTCTTTAGGTAGTTACTAACATATTCATTGCAATATTCTGCTCCATTGTCAGTACGCAAGGATTTAATGTTCAATCTAAATTTATTTGTTGTTGATGCAACATACTCCTTTAATTTATCAAATACTTCATCTTTAGAGGAAATAAAATATACCTGTGTATAGCGAGAATAATCATCGATAAACGTAACGAAATATCTTTTTGATCCCATACTATTTGTTTCAGCAGGACCGCAAACGTCACTATATATCAGATCAAGTGGTTTTCTACTTCTGTATTGCGTTTCTTTTGAAAATGATTTTTCTGTTAGCTTAGCTTTTATACAACTTGAACATTCAGTATTATGAGAACAATTATTCAGAGTAATACCTAAAGCTAAATCATTCTTTTGAATTTTCTTGATGGATTCCAAATTTCTATGACCCAGTCTTTGGTGCCATTTTAGAATGCAATTGACATTAGAACATACAGGTAATATTTCTGAAGCGCTGTATACTTTTTCATTTGTGGGTTTTATTTTTAATCTGTATAACCCCTCATCAGCTTTTGCATCTGCAACTAATATGTTACCCTTTTTAATTAAACACATATCATCTTTAAATGTTACAACAAAACCTTTCTCAGTGCAAGACTGTACAGACAACAAATTACTGTCTAACTCGGGAACATAAAGCACATGATCTAGTGTAACTTTATTTGTTTGACCATTAACTGTTTCAATATTAAAAGTACATTTACCCTTTCCTTTTGCAGTTAATTTAGTTCCATTAGCAATTGTAATTGTATCTTTATTTGAATTCTTTAATTCTGAGAATAGTTCTAAAGAATTAGCTAAATGAACAGATGCGCCTGAATCAATAACAAAAGTTAACTTTTTGTTTTGATTTCCATTTTGTTGAGATTTCATAACAAAACCTGAAGAATTTGATTCTTTCATTAATTCATGATAGTTTTGAGAATTTGGTGGATTTTCATTTTGACTAGCAGTAGAAGCAGAGAAATTATTTTGTTTTTTAAACTGTTGACGTGATCTATCTTGAGTAAAATTTGGTTTTGTTTTGTTATTGTTGTTATTCTTTAAGTGAAAACAATCTTCACGGTTGTGATTGGTTCTTTTACAATGAGAACAAAATTTTTGTTTATTCAAATGTTTTGGTTTATCCCTATTACCCTTTAAAGCAATAGATTCAAATTTTGTTGAAATTTGTTTAGTTTCAACTCTTCTAAGATATTCATCAATTAACTTGTTTTGAACATATTTTAATGATAAATCTGTGTCATATTTGCTTTCAATAGCAGTTATAAAGGTACTATAAGAATTTGGTAAAGAACAAAGCAAAATAGCTATTAAATTATCATCTTGTATTACTTCACCTATACTTCTTAATTTTTCTGCCAATTCTAAGACAGAATTTATATGTTCCTGCATTTTAATACTTTCATTATATTTAATGGAATACAACTTCCTAAGAAGATAAAGTTTATTTGTAAGATTTACCCTTTCATGAACAGATTTCAATTGATCATATGTTTCTTTAGCACTTTTAGCATGTCTAACATGAACAATTTGAGAATCTGAGATATTTAAACAAATTAATGCTCTAGCATTTCTATCATTTTTCACCCAATTGTCATCATTTTCTTTTTTAGGTTCAAATACAACATCATATAAACCTTCTTTGATTAACAATTGTTCAATTTTAAACTTCCATACTGAATAATTATCATCAGTTAACTTATCAATATAATGAGATTCTTTAAGACTAGACATCATTATATAATAATATTTGCTTATTTCACTCAAAATAAAATAGTGTTTATCTTATTAATTTACAACAATAAAATATTATAAACTCATATATAATGCTAATGATGAAATAAGAACATAATAGAATTCTTGAGAACAACTTTAAAGTTACTTCTGGTTTCAGAAAATCTTCCTAAATATTCAAAATTCTTTATTTAAAACATGTATTTGTATTTTCAACTAATAAATAATAAATTTCAATAAGAAACAAGCAAAATAATTTCTTTTCATATCAACAAATAATAGTTTTGGTTTCAAAACAAGAACAATTCTTTGAATTTTCTTTTATATCATTCACTTCTAAAAAATACAATATTCAGAAAATAATTATTTCTTTTGAATTTAAATATTATATTTTCTGTTTTGATATTATTATATTTAAATTTTGAGACTCATTTCTCAGTCTCATAATCAACAATGTTGGAATGTTATTCCATAAGGCGTGAGCAAGTAAGTTCCTCAATAATAAAAGGAGTTAAAAACTTTACCTTTTAGTTGGCACACATTTATTTGAAGAAATAAAGTAGAATAATGATGAACAAATACTTGGAAACACTTCACAACACAAAAGAACAGATGCACAGTCTTCACAATATTTACAGAACACAACAAAATAACAAAAAATAACTTTGAAACATATATTAGCTTCAGTTTGAAGCAGTTCTTCATGAACAGTAATTATTCCTTTGGAATCATAATGTATGATAATGGATTGTTAATCCTTGACAGCATTTTGCTGCCTAACCCAGCTCAGTCATTACATCAACTAACTGTTCTAAAGTTCTCTTCCAGTGAAAACAGAATAATGTCTGGTGCTGCCATCTGGCGGTAGATTTTAGTACAAAAAGAAGCAATTGTCTAACAATTATAACGTCATTTTTTGTTATAAATTTCAGTTTGCCGAGGGTTTGTACCAGGATATGCGCAGGCAGACCGACATATTCTTAAAATACTTTATTTTAGCTTTAATTTGGCACCAATTTCATCCCGTAACTCGATGACGTGAAAGTGACGCCAAAATGGCCAGTTGGCGCCCGCTGTTACTCATATCGTACCAAGAAATGACGAGGCAGGCCAGTCATTCCTTAATCTACACCTAATAATCTTGTCCTACATTATGATTTCATCCCGTAACTCGATGACGTAGTCATATTGAATTTTACATTATAACGTCATTTTTTGTTATAAATTTCAGTCTGCCGAGGGTTTGTACCAGGATATGCGCAGGCAGACCGGCATATTCTTAAAATACTTTATTTTAGCTTTCATTTGGCACCAATTTCATCCCGTAACTCGATGACGTGAAAGTGACGCCAAAATGGCCAGTTGGCGCCCGCTGTTACTCATATCGTACCAAGAAATGACGAGGCAGACCAGGCATTCCTTAATCTACACCTAATAATCTTGCCCTACATCATGATTTCATCCCGTAACTCGATGACGTAGTCATATTGAATTTTACATTATAACGTCATTTTTTGTTATAAATTTCAGTCTGCCGAGGGTTTGTACCAGGATATGCGCAGGCAGACCGACATATTCTTAAAATACTTTATTTTAGCTTTAATTTGGCACCAATTTCATCCCGTAACTCGATGACGTGAAAGTGACGCCAAAATGGCCAGTTGGCGCCCGCTGTTACTCATATCGTACCAAGAAATGACGAGGCAGACCAGTCATTCCTTAATCTACACCTAATAATCTTGTCCTACATCTTGATTTCATCCCGTAACTCGATGACGTAGTCATTCGTGTCGCCGCCGCCCGGTCTATACCAACTTTTACGCATTTTTACTACCACAAAAATTTTATAGTAAATATAATCTTATTTAATCGTTGAATTTTTATGATTGAACAAATGGAAAATCTCTGTACAATTTTAGTGGTAGCAAAAATGCGTAAAAGTTGGCAGTTATGTAACTGTATTTAGATATAGACACTTCTTTTTTTTGTGTGTGTGTGTGTGCAAAGGATTTCAAGTTTATTCTATCAACGATAATTTTCGGAAATTTCAAGCTGTATTTTTGTATTTTTTTAAGTTGCTTTATATATGTAACTAATACTTTTTACACATTATATTTTGATCTCATTTGCGCATGCACAGCTAAACATTATTTAGTAAACTAGCTCATTTTAATCCAATTTTTAATATTTTTCAATTCCGATTGCAGGGTATTGTGTATAATGTTGTCTGTCACAGTTTCTAAAAAGATCATTTTTTTTCATATTAAGGACTTTTCAATTTATGACTATAACTTGGCAAAAATTTGTAACTGTTTCTATAAAAACCTTTAAATGAAGCAATGTTATTTCTCTTTATTTTGACAGAAACCACACTGCTGTTATACGAATTCGAATGAAGCTGAGCAGAGTTCTAAAACGTAATTTGACATTAAGCAAATATTTCCACCTTAAAGTGAAATAATTATTTACTGTTAAGACTATAATTCACTGTTTACGAATTCCTTTATTAGTTAACGCTCTCAAAATGGAGAAAATTTACAGACATGTCTTTTTAAAATTTTTCAAAAAGAATAAGCCAATTTATTTATCACAAATTAGTATATTCAATGTTGACATTTTAAACATGCTTTGTACAATAAGGCATTCTATTTTCAGCTTAACTTGAACACAAATAAAGATTATTAGCTTCTTTAAATGAAATGATTTAGTTTCTCATTATTTTGACAAAACACACACTGCTATTAAACGAATTTGAAATAAGCGGAGCACAGTTCTTAAGGGGGCTCAGAGCCTGATCGATATAGAAAAACATGTAAACTGAGCTCTCGCTTCGAGTCCATATAAAAACAGAAATATTCAATGTAATTCATTTAAACTTTCTGATATTTTTAAGGTATGTTTGTAGTCTTATAAAATTATAAAATGAAGTACTGATAAAGTACTTCAATATAATATAATAAAAAATATAGCAAAATTTATGTAACACAACTTTCGAAAAAACAATTATGTGTTATACCTCCATCCGTAAGATTTCTTAACGTTGAATTGACATAAGAACTTAATTTTTGCTTTAAAATGATCAGGAAACTTTACTCTATAGAAGGAATTAAGGATATAACTATCACTCAAAAAAATAACATAAAAAAATCTTAAATTTGAAAATTTAAAAAACTTCTAAAAAATACAACTTCATTTTCATTAAAAATATACAAAACATTAAACTATCTAAAATATATTAATTCTATAGATAATGATGTTATATGCATGCAAAAAAATCATCTTAATTTGAAATAATTTTTTTCTGCTACGACTTTAGTTCATTCTTTATGGTTTTCTTTGTTAGTTTTTGTTTTGTAACCATTTTATTGAAAAATATTTACAGACATGTCTTCTTAAAATTATTGAAAATGAATACGTCTTGACCAATTTATTTAGCATGAATTAGTATATGCAATGCTGATATTTTAAATATGCATTGTCAAATGAAGCATTCTATTTTTAGTTTAATTTCAACACGAATAAAAATTTTAAACTTATTTATATGAAACAATGAAATTTCTCATTATTTTGAAAGATCACACACCGCTTTTAAATGAATTTGAATTCAGTTCAAAGAGTTCTAAAAATTTCCTTCAAATTTTCAAACGTTTCCTCCTTAAATTGATATAATTACTTTCTGCTAAGACTTGAGTTCATTGTTTACGGTTTTCTTCTTTAGTTTCTGCTTTCCGAATGGAGAGTGTTTAGAGACATGTTTTTATTTAAATCTTTGAAGTTGAACATTTTGCGACCAATTTATTTAGCATAAATTAGTTTCTTCTATGCTGATATTGTAAATATTCATTGTCAAATTAAGCATTCTAATTTTAGTTCAACTTGAGCACGAATAAAGGTCATTACCTTCTTTAAATGAAATAATGTAATTTCTCACTATTTTGTCAGAACACATACCGCTGTTAAACGAATGTGAAATAAGCGAAGCAGAGTTCCGAAACAAACTATGACTTTAAGCAAACGTTTCCTCCTTAAATAGAAATAATTATTTTCTGTTAAGACAAGAGTTTATTGTTTACGGTTTCCTTCATTATTTTCTGCTTTCAAAATGGAGACTATTTACAGGCATATCTTTTTAAAATCTTTGAAGTTGAATATTTTGTAAGCAATTTATTTAGCATGAATTAGTTTTTTTCTATGCTGATATTTTTAACCTACATTGCAAAATAAGGCATTCTAAGTTAAGTTCAAATTGAACATGAATAAAGATTATTAGAAATTATTATTATTATAATTAGATTTATTATTATAAGATTTTTAAGTAAAAGTTTTCTTAAAATTGAAATAATTATTTTCTGCTAAAACTTGGGCTCATTGTTTATGGCTTCATTAGTGTCTGCTTTCAGAATGCAGAATGTTTACAGATATGTCTTTAGATGAAGATTTCTAGTAACTGGTTTTTTTTCACATTTTCTAAATACTAATTTAAATGTCAAAATATACTTCAAATTATAATGATTGCTTACAAAATATCAATACCTTAAATTATGCATATAAATGATAAGAAACATTTTTCTCTAATTTTTCAATAAAACTCGCCTCATAAAGGTATATTAAAATAATTTACATTATAATGGTAAAATTACGAGTTTTATTTCATGCATAGCAAACAATAATTAAAATCTCAATACATAAATGCATCGAAAAAGAAAAAACATTGATCGCTACTGATATCAGAACACTGCTAAAATTTTCCTGGAATAAATATGCACTTCATTTATGAAAAAGCATGTATTCAGTCATATAAACCCCAATTACAAGAAAAAATAAAATAGCAAACAAATTTTACGTTAATCTAAAAATTTTATTTATTTTTCTAAACTTTTGTGTTGTTTGCAAATTGTATGCTTCTTTTAAAATTAAAATTCTTAAATCGAGAGCAACTTTTACTGTTCTTCATGACATTTATTTGGTTATATTTTCATTCTCAGAAAATCAGATTAAAAAGAGATTTTTAAGACTTATTTAAAGTCATAAAACTTTAAAGATTACAAAGCATCTGAAAAAAAAAACTAAAAAGACCTTTTTTCTGGTCGAGTAACTGTCAACTGACAACATAACTTTAAAATTTTACTTTCATAATTGACAAGTAAAAGTCGACTTTTGATACATTTCGTTAACTTTCTCTGTCAAGTATCGTTATTTTAAAGCTGTTTTAAGCCCTTTTCTTAGATTTTATGTGCTTTTCTTACTTTGCTTTTATAAAAGTACTATTTTAGCTTTAGAATGCTGGCTTCTTTTAGCGACGATGTACCTAAAATATTGTTTTTCATTTTTAATGTTAGATAAGAATTTATTTTCAAATATTTGTTTTGTGCAATGGCTTAAAATACAAGTCGGAAATTGCACGCTAAGCGTAGCAAATTAAGTGCGTTCATACTGTTCATAACGAAGTTTTAGATATATTCAGATCCTGGTGTAATACTATACAGTGTTTTGAATACAATATAGTAGCCGAAATATTTTGTGTGTTCCTGTAAATATTATGATCGCTACTGATATCAGCACTTTGTTGAAATTTTCGGGAAATAAATGTATACTTCATTCAAAAGTGCGAATTAAGTCATATAAGCCGCAATTATAGGGAAAAAATAAAGTAAAAATAAATTTTATATTAATATAAAACTACATTTAACTTTCCATGTTTTTACATTATTTACATATTTTATACTTCTTTTAAAATTAAAATTCTTAAATCGAGAACAACGTTTACGGTTCTTTATTACATTTATTTGCTTATTTTTATTTCACAGAAAATCACATTTAAAAATAATTTTTAAACTTATTTAATGTCATCATAAAACATTCAAGATTACAAAGCACCTAAAAAAAAAAAACCTTTTTTTTTTTTTTTTTTTTTTTTTGTCGAGTAACTGTAACATAACTTTAAAATTTTACTTTTATAATTGATAAGTAAAAGTTGACTTTTGGCACATTTCTTTAACTTTCTCTGTCAAGTTATGTTATTTTAATGCTGTTTTAATCTTTTTCTTAGATTTCATGGGCTTTTCTTACTTTGCTTTTATAAAAGTACTTTTTTAAGCTTTAGAATGCTGGCTCTTTTTTTCCTTGTAGTTTTCGGAGAAATAATTCTGCATTTCAAGCGACGATGTACCTAAAATATTGTTTTTCACTTTTAATGTTAGTACAGAATTTTTTTTTTCAAATATTTTTCTTTTGTGCAATGGCTTAAATAAGAAGTCGGAAAGCGTAGAAAATGAGGTGCGCTCATACTGTAACAAAGTTTTAGAAATATTCAGATCTTGGATCTATACAGTATTTTGAATATAGTATAGTAGTCGAACTATTTTGTGTGTCCCTGTAAATTTTATTATCGCTACTGATGTGTACTTCATTCATGAGAAAGCATGAATTCGGTTATATAAATCAAAATTATAAAAAAATAAAATAACATAACATAAAATAAATTTTATATTAATATAAAATTATATTTATCATTCAATGTTCTTGATTCGTTAGCACATTTTATACTTCGTTTAAAATTAATATTTTTAAATGAACAGCAACGCTTATTGTTCTGCGTGATATTTATTGTGTTATTTTTCTTTCACAAAAAATTATATTAAAAAATGCATTTTGAAACTTATTTAATGTCATCCTAAAACTTTCAAGATTACAAAGCATCTGAAAAAGACCTTTTTTTGGTGGAGTAGTTGTCAACTAACAATATAACTTTAAAATTTTACTTTTATAATTGACAAGTAAACGTCGACTTATGATTCATTTCGTTAACTTTCTCTGTCAAGCATTGTTATTTTAAAGCTGTTTTAAGTCCTTTTCTTAGATTTCATGACCTTTCCTTACTTTGTTTTTATAAAATAATATTTTTAGCTTTAGAATTCTGGCTTATTTTTTTCTTGTAGCTTTTCGACATTTAATTTTTTTTATTTCAAGCGAAGATAAACCTAAAATATTGTTTTTCATTTTTAATGTTAGTTCATAATTTTTTCCAAATAACTGTCTTGTACAATGGCTTAAAAACCAAGATGCACGTCAAGTGTAAAAAATGAAATTTAGTCGAACTATAATGAAGTTTTAAAATATTCAGATTTTAATTTCACAATTAAAAAAAAAAAAAAAAAGTTTACTTTACTTTCAGAACCGGCTCTGAAACTGAAACTACCTTCAGAGTTTCCCCCAGAGGGTTTCAAAAGGGCGCTCCGCCCCTCCTGCCCTTTAGTTTAAAAACTAGCGCCCCTCTTGCCCCTCATCCAAAAACTAGCGCCCCTCTTGCCATTCATTCAAAAAAATAGCGCCCTTCTTGCCCCACACTTGATGCCCCACAAAAAACGCAGCCCTCCAGTGATGATCCGAACGCGCTATAGCGCGTAAATTACGCAAAAATTCGGCGACGAAGCGCAAAAAATAGCTTCATACCGTCCCGTGGGACGGGTAATTTCTTCAAAAAATCGCAAAAAAAAAAGGCAAGTTTCGTTAAAAATCGCGAAATAGCGACTAATTTCCGGCAAGATTCCCAAAGTAATGGCTAATTTCATCACAAAATTTCACTAAACGGCAGAATTCCTCAAAAGATCGTGGAAAAACGACAAATTTTATCAAAAAATCGCGATAACAACAGAAAATTTTGACAAATGAGTGTCAAAAGACGGCAACTTTCGTAAAAAAAAAATAACGATAAAACGGCAGATTTCTTCAAAAAATTTGCCAAAAAAAGGCAAATTTTGTCCAAAAATTGCATAATAATGGAAAAATCTGTGAAATGTTCCGTTTTTTCGCGATATTTTCACGAGATTTGTAGTTTTTTCGCGATTTTTTAGCAAAATATGCCGTTTCTTACGATCTTTTAACAAAAACTGCTGTTTTTACGATCTTTTAATAAAATTTGCCTTTTTTCGCGAATTTTTTCACGAAATTTGACGTTTTTTCGCGATTTTTTTGCAAAAAAGAGCTGTTATTTGCCATCTTTTAACTAAATCTGCTGTTTTTGCGATCTTTTAACAAAATTGGCCGTTTTTCGTGATTTTTTTAACAATATTTGCCGTTTTTTCGCGATCTTTTAACAATATTAGCCGTTTTTTCGCGATCTTATAACAGAATTTACCTTTTTTCTTCTTTTTTTCAGTTTTTTGGTTAAATTTCTGTTTTTTCACGACTTTCTGAACCGCTAGATTCTAGATTCAACTCTATAAAAGTGCCCTTAAAAATAAAAAAAGTGCCCTGAAAAGTGTAAAAAGTGCCCTGAAAAATGTAAAAAGTGCCCTTTTCAGAACAGTAGCGCCCTGCCCTTTTTTAAACCTGGGGGAAACTCTGCTACCTTAATATAAAAAACTATAACAAAAAAAAAAAAAAAAAAAAAGATTAGTAAGTTTGCAGATCGTCCTCAACTATCCTATGAAAGAAAAAATCATTCAAAATAATATAATTACAGACAGAAATTCGAAAATAACGCCCTTTCCCTCCTAAAGACTTAACAAAAGCGTTTTCTTGACCTATTGTTAAAGTGACCATAATTGAAGTGGTCTCTTAAGGGGGCTCAGGGGTTGAAAACTTTTCAAAAAATCGATTTTTTTAACGATCTAATTTGATTATTCATTTAATTTTTAACTCAATGCAAAAAACCGCATAAAAATATTTGCATTTTTAACGGAGTTATAAGCATTTATGTATCAACACTTTCATAGCCGCATCCATATAATTTCAACGGTAAGTCGCGTTTTCTCAAAACTTGATTTTTGACGACTAACACCAAGATTAAAAAAAACTATTTGATGGAATGGCTAATTTTTTTTTTTTTTTTTTTTTTTTTTTTTTTTTTTTTTTTTTGCATGCATATAACATTATTATCTAGATTATGAATTAATATATTTTAGATACTTTAAGCTTTTGAGCATTTTTAATGGAAAAGAAAGTTGTATTTTTTAGGGGTTTTTTTAAATTTTCAACTTTGAGAGATTTTTTAATAATGTTTTTATTAAGTGATAGTTATATCCTTAATTCATAATCTAGATAATGATGTTATATGCACGCAAAAAAAATTTTAAGCCATTCCATCAAATAGTTTTTTTTTAATCTTGGTGTTAGTCGTCAAAAATCAAGTTTTGAGAAAACACGACTTAAAGTTGAAATTATATGGATGCGCCTATGTAAGTATTGATACATAAATGCTTATAACTCCGTTAAAAATGCAAATATTTTTATGCGGTTTTTTGCATTGAGTTCAGAATTAATTGAATAATCAAACTAGATCATAAAAAAATCGATTTTTTGAAAAGTTTTCAACCCCTGAGCCCCCTTAAGGAGGTCATGGACCTTTATTTGAATAACTATCAACCCGAAAATCGACATTTATTTTTGCGTGTAATTTTATTCTCCATTTTTATTCCTACGTCATTCGGGGAAAACCGCATACAGATGCTATTATTTTACACGTATTTCAAATGTTATAATTTTATTCACAAGCAATGTTTTGGCATTTTATTGTACTTTAAATCTCTTTTTCCAAATACTAATGCTTTATCTTTTTTAAAATTTTAGAAATGCTCCTTGCTACTTATTTTTTGGTCAAAATTTATGAAACTGGTAAGGAATAATCCTGATACTGCTTAAAAAGAAACAGTGTAAACATTTTAAAATTAGATTTCGTTAAGACTATTAAATTTGATTTTCAACTTATTATAGGGCACAATTTTTATGAAAATGGATATTGAATTGAGAAAAATATCCTTAAAAATTTAATAATTTAAGCGATTAAAGAATCGAAGAACAGATGTGTTTGTAATCGACTTTTAAGCGATTGAAATTCAAAATCGAGAAAATATCTTAAAAATTAAGACGCAAGGAGCGTTTTAATATTTAATTTTAATATTTTTTTAAATAACTTAAAATTATATACCGTAATTTCGTGTAGATAAGCCGCAGTTTAAACAATTCTGTTTCGACCCAGAAATTTTCAAAGATAAAATGTAACAATTTGTATGGCGGTATATATTTATCTTAAATTAATGAATAGATTTTCTGGGTCGAAAATGAATTGTTTGAGCTTATCGTACGCTTATCGTTTCGTGTAGATAAGCGTTCGGCTTATCTACGCGAAATTACGGTAATAAGATTGGAAATTTCTTTTAACACTAAAACTGCCGGGTATTTTACTAAAATTTTATAAAAAGTGTTTCGCACCAGAATTTTATTTTTAAACTATTTAACTTATTTAATTAGTCTATTTTTGTACTGCCTATATTTAGCATATCTTATGAAGAAAATTCTGGTTCGAATCGACTATTATCATTCTGGCAGGGGTCATTTTGACCCCTAATGGCGGTTCTAGTGTTAAAGTGTTTTATACAATAAACTTTTAATGAAATGTATGTTTGCACAAAATTTCAATACTCTAATATGACAATTAAATAATTTTTTAATGTCCATCGTCCTTTAAGGAGATGTTTCTTGGCAGACCAAACAATGAAAATTAGATTAGTGAACAATCATTTATTTTATTATTTTGAGAGGACTACCGCTCTGATAAGAGTTAAGCTACACAGTAGCATTTAAAAAATACATCATCAATGTAATACATAACATTTTTGGTACTAAATAACACACATAGTGAGTTTCAAACTGCATACATTCACTCATACTGGGATAGATACAGAATATTTTTCTTGGAGCCTATTTTGTGAGAAGTAAAAGATTTATTTTTGTTACCTCTTCACTGCCCACTGTGTCACATCGGGCACATACCTAAAAACACTATAATACTCATTATACGCCATGAATTTTACCAAGAGAATCGCGGTAACGAGAACAAGTCCAAAGAATGAATTAACACTTATTTTGTCCATTTCAGATGGTTGCATTTGAAAAAAAAAATCGAATTTGTTAATCGGAAACAGAAACATTTTCGATCAAGCTATAAAGGTAAAATTTACTTTTATTATTTTCACTGAATACTTAAAAATATTAATAAAAAAGTTGCAGAGTGTTAAGCAGATAAAATTAATTAATTTAAGGCGATTTAATTGCAAAATATCGCAATACATTACTTTAAAATCATAATTGTGTATATAGGGTATACGCCTCACAATATCAAATTTTAGCTGAAAATTTGAGATTTTTTTTTATTATTTTTCTCATTATTTGACCTATATATATATATTTCAAATAATTATTTTCATAAAAATAGAAAAAATCTGCAGTGATGAGTCAAATTTATTTTATTTGTGCAAAAAAATAACATTTAGTTACAAAAAAAAAAAAAAAAAAAATGAATTGCAGTGGTTCAAATTCGAATCGGAGATTATGTGCTGCTCTAAATCCTTGTGCTTAAGTTTTCTTTTCTGGTGTTTTTTTGTTTGAAAATTATACATTTTAAAGTCTAATTAAATAAAAATAATTAATATAATACACATTTTTATGGAATTAAATTTTGTGAACGTGCATGTTTTTTTTTTAAAATGGATCTAAGCAAACAAATACTAAATAGGCCCCTAGTTTTTCTGGATTGATCCCCGTGTATTTTTTTTCTCCAAAAGCTCTGCAACAACTTTTGTAATACATTATTTGAGAGTATAGCCATACTTTTCAAATTCACAGGGCTCCCAAATAGTCCACGAATTGAACATCAGAATTTTCTTAGAGAAAGTTTCCTTTTAGATTTTTCTTGCAAATTACCAAAAAACCACCTTTGGAAGTTGATTCAAGCACAAACGTATCATGAAATTTTCTGTTAAAAAATACTGATGTTCAGTTCGCGGACCAATTGGGAGCCCTGAATTCACTTAATTCCAATTTCTTATCATACATTATACTTTGTTATATATATATATATATATATATTATAAAGAATTCAAGAGGCTTTTTAAGATTAAAATAAGGTCATTACTTGAAAATTTCTGTAATAAATACTGATCAATAAACAAGATTTTAAAAATACAAATAATTTTTTTGTTGATATCTTGTTTACTACTCTATATTTTGTTTATATTTTAATATTGAAACTATATATCAGATAAAAAATTATAATCTTTGACAAATTATCGACTTAATGTACATTATTTTTCTTTTGAATTATTATTAATTTGTAATTTAAAATTATGCAACAATTTTCATAATAGTTCTGTGAGTTTCAATTATTTTCGAATATTAACCAACATTTAAAAAAAACATGATTGTATTTTGGGGTGAATGTGGATAAAAAAAATACTTATATTTTGCAAGAATTATGAAAAAAAAAATTTCATACTAGTGTTAGTTTTTATGTACAACATGTAAATTAAATAATAGTTACCTGGAAAACTATTCTTAACTTATTATTAATATATTTTATTTATATTATTTTAAATTTATCATCAATATTAACAACGAATTTGTCAACATTAACAACAAATTGATTTCGGAATGTGGTAAGATTTAAAAAATACATACTTATATAAAGTTTTGCAGAGCTTTGTCATCGAGATGTACATTAAGCAACAGAACCTAGTGTAGTAATATGAACTAGGTATAAAATATAGAACTTATAGTGTGAAAATCACTGTAAGTTCAATCATGATGAGCCCACATAATCTATGTGAACTAACTTACTAACTTTATTTAAAATTTCTTCTCATTTTACTGTTTTTTGTTTTCCATAGTCACCTTCATAATTATTGGTGATTTTTTGCAAGAATGATTATCTATAGAAGAGTTGTGATTTCTTGGTGTCATTATCTTTGTCTTTTTTAATAGAGCTGTAGTTGGTTCAGCTTCGTTTTTGATTTCACTTTGAGTAGATGTTTCAGTATTGCTGTTGGTTTCGTTACCCATAGGCAATTCAGTCTGATTGTTGGTTTAATTAGTAACAGGCAAGTCTGTTTCGCTTTTGTTTTCATTTTGAATAGACGTTTCAGTATTGCTGTTGGTTTCGTTAGCCATAGGCAGTTCAGTCTTATTATTGGTTTCATTAGTAACAGGCGCTGTTTCGCTGTTGCCTTCACTTGCAAATGGCAGTTCAATCTCGATGTTGGTTTCATCGGGAATAGGCGCTGGTGTTGAATTGGATACAGAATTAACTGTTAGTGCGGATGTAACGGATTCCATTTGATTGCACTCCTCATCATCATCTTCGTCATGTAGATCCATTGATGACAGTACCTGCTTAAAATGAAGATATTGATTGACTAGTTCTTCTTTTTCTTTATTCTCTATCTCACCTTCAAGTCCTTGGGTCTCTATAAATTTTAACACAGTTACCGGATTGAAGCGAACATGGTCTTTACGATTTAATGGCCGTTCATACACTTTGGCAGTTGCGTTGGGTGAGTATTCTTGTATTTTGTTATCGGTCAAATCATACATCTCTTGTAAAGTTTCTTTCACATGCAACAGCAATGCACACGCTTGACAAGCAACGATGCAATCTCGAAGAGTAGTTATGTTTTCTGGAAGACGTCCCAATATAGAGTCAAAATCTTCATCAGTATTACCGGATTCATCTTCTCCAGCATCGATTGAGTTTTTTCCTTCGTCTTCAGCTGAAGGCAACTTCTTTGGTGAAAGAGATTCACGAAATGTTTGCAATGAAATCGAAAGCGACAAAGACAGCATAATTTCCAATTGATGCATTATGAATAGGGGCTCATCTTGAACTAGATATGGGAAATATACAATATTATCTGCTATATACAAAAGCTCTCTTAATGGCGTCCGGGATTGCTCATCAAATAATTTAAGAAGTGAAATCAAGAGAGCCCTGCGATTGTGTCTTATTGGCCTGATAACAGAATATAAGGCACCGTTGTGACTCACTGGATTATCAGACTCCCTAAATCCTCTGATGGTTTCAACAGGATTTTTAATTATTTGCTGCAACTTATATGACATCCTAACACCAAAAACCGCCCGCATTTGAATAAAACCAGGATACTTCTTTGCAATATTCTTAAGCAACTCTTCTGCATTAGTCCTTATTACAATTGTATCATCGGATCCCAGGCATATTAAATATGGTACAATTTCTACAGGATGAACCAAACCTTGCCTAAAAATAGTTTGGATTAAAGAAAGACACGATATGCGTAAGGCCACTTGCTTGTGTAAAACACACTCAAGTAACTGTTTCAAATATATTTGTATAATAGTACTTGCCATTCCAGATGTCACATCTCCCATTTCTTTTAACTGTTCATTTTTTGATATTTTGCTCCATTCGGCTTCTTTTTGCATCGTACTCTTTTCTTCTTCTTCAAGATATTTCTTAATGTTTTTGAGAACTTGACATTTCAATACAAATAAAGCATTTGGTGACGTCAGTAGATTATGATATAAAGTCTTGACATTGGGTTCTAACATGAATTCATAATATCGCATCATAATAAAGCCTAAAGCAGTTAATGCTTTTAACCTAATATCTTGATCCGCATGATAATTAAAGTATAGCAGACTTTGAAAAACAGTTTCTTTAAGTGAAACTTGACCGCTTTTTTTGAATCTGAAATCCATTTTATCAAAATCAAAATGGCAACAAAATAATCCAACAGTATACAGGGATCTCAAAAGCTTTGGCTTCATAGATTTGAGAAATTCTTTTTCTGGATCCTTTTCATATTCATTTTTGTATACTAAAATGACATCAAAAAACTTTTTAAAACAATCTTTTACTAGCTTGTAATTGTGTGTGACCTTGTTAACAACTGCTAGACCCCGAACGCAGCTTGGAAGTAAATCCATGTGCTGACATAATATCATCTTCACAATATCTTCTTCCATTTGAGCGTGTAAAGAATCGTTGGGATTTTCAATTAGAGGCACAATGAGCTCTAAAATTTGCATGGTAATATTTATAAATAGAACACTTGACGTCGTGTTGCTTTTCATGGTAAGATACGATAGAATTGTAATTGCATGAGGGACAATAAAAGGAGGGTGAATTTTACTAAACAAATATAAAGTTTCCAGACATGCAATAAAATGGCTGCTGGATTCACCATCATCCGCATCATTCAAGGAAGATTCTTCTAGCTGCAGCAGATTTTCAACAAGATGATTGATTATCTGGTTACAAGATTTTAAAAAAGGTTTATAGCTTTTATCTTCCTTGTTCTTCAGAAGATTCGTCAATAGCTGCTCAAACCATTCAAGTCCCGTACTACTGCAAGCTTTGACAACTTCAGTAATATTTTTAACCTTTTGATCAATGACATCCTTTTTTTTATCAGAAACAGGATTAAACCACATACTCTGAAAGACCTCGATAACAAGTTTTCTAATAGTATCTTCGTCATCAATTCTTCTCAGGATTTTAACACAAATTTCTGGAATTTTGGGGAAATCGGTTTGCTCGAGACAGATATTCTTTAAAATCTTGATAACTCTTTTGCGAACACTTACGCCGATATCGAGTATTCTTTCAATAAGCATCTCGTAGTACTGATTAATAAGTTCAGGGCGAATAAGAATAAATCTGCCCAATAAATCAATCGTAGCTTCTCTAACACTTATCGAATGATCAAGCAATCTTCCATGCACACTTCTCTGAACATCCAAACGAGCCAAAATATTTGGATCAGCTTCCACAACTAATGTTAAAGATTTCATGGCTTTTGTTCTGACAGCGACAGTAGTTTCCCTCAAACATCGCAATATTTGCGATAAATATAGATCAAATCGATTCGAAAAGTGCCGAATGGATGATAAATACTGTGATATTAATTCAGCAGTTTTATAATCCACCTGCTCTTTTTCTTTTGCTCTAACTTTAGTAAGTTCTTGCCGTTTCAATAAATTCAATAAAAATTTCTTTTTTTCTTCTGCTAAAACAAGTGCTTGGGCATTATTTTTATCGTCATCTGTAGTTTTACGATTTGATATTTTCTTCCTCATCACGGGATGAGACTTAACAGAAGCGTCTTTCTGAACATTTAAAGATTTATCTGTATATTTAACTTCATTATCAGCATCTTTGTACCATTGAGCAACGTAGAATCTGTAAGAAAACTGAAGGACAGGGTCATTAGGTATGTTCGAGTCCAAATAATGTAGCAGAGCTTTTTGTAAAATTTGTGTATTTTCCAATTTTAAAGATTTTGTTTTGCTTTTTGATGTGCTGGCAATGGCATCACCAGAATCAGTCGCAATTCTTTGAATTACATCATTTATTGCATTCTTACTATCTTCACTTATAACGATATCTTCGCGTAAACGTGCGGCTAGAAATCCCAAAAATTCGAGGGATGCCACTCTAAGATTTAATTCTGTTGATTTATCATCTAGTTTCTGGAGCAGAATTTTCCCCAGAATAGATAAAGTTAATTCAGAAGCAGGCCATTCTGGTTTGCGAAGAGTTTTCAGTAAATCATTAACAAAATTTTCTAACAATGGTCTATAGTCAGTTTCGTCAGTTTTCGTTAAACATCTGTTTATGAAAACTGTAAGAAAACGATATGCTGTTTTTATTGATTCTTCATATGAAGTAACAATTAAAATATCTGTATCCATCTTTATTTTTTCTATATTTTCTGAATTTTGCTTTTCTTCACTTGAAGGAAATTCCAACTTCGATTGAGTATCTGGTAAATGAGCAACACTATGTATCATCTGCAATATTAAAGCTGTAAATATATGTATATATTCCCCTGAAAATAATCGATAACACTTAAGGCTTTTTTTACTACTAGGAAGACTAACTATAGATGTTAATATCTCTTCTAAAATAACTGTTCTGATTTCATTATAGCGAGAAAAGAGATTTGTTAGTAAACGAAGAGTTTTTAATTGCAACTCACTTATTCTTTCAACAAGGAATGTGCTAACACCCAGAGATGCAACCTGTAAAATTATACTATCTTCTAACGTTTGTTTGTCTAATAACTCAGTTAAAAGACTAATTATTTCTTGAAGTTTGTTATATAACTGAATGATTGATTTTTCTGTAACTTGTCGTGCACGAAATCCTTTTTGTTTTCTACTGGCAGGATTCGATTTGGAATCAATCTTCACAGATTTATCAAAAACTGGATAAATAGTATTTTCTAGTTGATATTTTAATAAATTTACAATTTTTTCAATCACATCTTCAAGAAAAAGTTGTTGAGGTACTTCCGAAGAAGTCATTATGTAAAGAGCAGTCAATGATGCATGTACGCTTCTCATCACACGTTCCATTGTGGGTCCTAGCATTAAACGTGCTTCATCGCGTTCTTGCTCCTCAGTTACTTTTATTGGCAATACTTTTGTACCGTCTATTACATTTTTCTCTAAAATTGTAAGTAAATAAACTAACCTTCCTTGTGGTAACTGATTCATTGAATGAAGTTTTTTCAACTTTGCAGCTTCATAGCTCAGTTCCTTTAGTTGATCTAACGGTAAGAGGATGTCTGGAGAATCTTCTGTATCTTCATCATTCTCGGTCGCAAAATCAATACCTTCAACACTATCGAAAATAGCTTCTGTTATTTGGTAAAAATGTTGATTGATATTGGTATCTATTAATTCTTCCATAAATAAAGATTCCGATTCCCTCTTAGTTTTTATTTTCTTACATTTCTTTTCCTGTGGGGATTGGATAACATGCTCTGACAGACATACTTTTCTGTGCATTTCGTCCATTTTTTCATCTTCTGAAATTGACGACTCAATTTGATTCAGCGGGGACGTAATGTGAGGTCTTTTTCTACTTCGGTTATCTAAAGGACTATCATATTTAAATTCAGAAAACGAGTTAGGACGTCGTTTTGATCCGTTCGATTCTCCTAAGTCTGAACTTTCTCCGCAATTTTCGTCTTTTGCTTCAACATTACCTTGTGAACTAATGCTGCGGCCTCTTTTTCTTCCTCTAAAACTCGTAGTATTGTTATGTATTCTTTCAGATGAAGGCTTTGGGCTACTTTTAGATTTTACTAGATCAATATTTGAATTTTCTCCGTAAGATTTAACATTATTTCCGCCTTCTGAATCTAATTTAATTAGTTCTGAATTTTCTCTGAAAGATTGAACATTCTTTTCATCTTCTGAATCTGATAATTCAATTAGTTCGATGCCGTTGGATTGGATGATTTGCGGACTAATTCGAACGCTAGATTTATCTCGAGAAGTTGAAGATTTCTGATTTAATAATTTACTTGCAATATTTTGAGGAATATCAGATTGCCGTTGATCTACGGCAGTCCCTTCAAGAGGATATATAGGAGAGATATATGGCTCGGTAATTCCACTAGATGAATGTATTTTCTTCGGAGTAGAAGATGATGGCAATGATTTACATTTCAATTTGGAATTTTTACGACGTGAATTTGCGGAAGGACCTCCATTGCGGGATTTTTGAGCAGATGATGATGGTGATGATAAAGACAAATAATTTTGAGTATCAGGAGAGGAAATCAACAGAGAACGATTGTCACTAAATTCTGAGTTTCTTCGAAAAGATTGATGACGCTTATTAGGTTTTTTATCTGAATGTTCAATAGAAGAACCAATATTTTTGCTGCTCTGTGTGAATTGCTTAACACTCTTTTGAGCAAGCTCTATGTCTTTGGAACTTAGTTTTGAGAGGACAATCACAGGCAGCTTTAGTGAAATTTTACTTTCATTATTTCCAAGTTTATTAATAATTTTACTTCTCCATAATAGTATGGATTCAGAAGCCTTTGACAGTTGAAAAGTTGAATCTTGAATGATGTTTAAATTTACCTTTTCTCTTTCAGACCGAGCTTTTTTTAATGCCTCATTTGATATTGATTGACACTGTTTCTTTTTTGCAGAATGTGCAGCATTGATAGATAATCCAACAATGTTAAATGAATTTGTATTCTGTGAAGTTGGCACTGGTAAATCACATTCATTATTCGAAAGGGAAGTTAAACAAGTGCTATTCCTTTTAAAACTGTTTGCGCGAAGTGATAACTTGCTATTAGTCTTTGATAATGTCGAAGTTTGGCATTTGTTATCTGATATTTCACCAGAAGGTTTTTGAGAATACGTTTTATTTCTCAATACAAATTGTCTATCGCTGCTTAGCGTAAAATTTTGAATTTCCGGACTAAGTTTTGAAAGTAGAATTGCAGCTTCTCTATCATTATAAAAACTTCTCTTCATACATGATAGCATTTTTCTATGCTTGGGTTCTTTCGAAATTGCATTAGGAATTTTGTCGTCTAGCTTATGTTTTGAAGGTACTTCACACTCTTCAACACACATTTTACTGTTAAGATTATTATCCTGCTTGCTTTCTGATTTGTTAATTATTCGTCTATTATTCTTTGGTTTAGTTCCCGAAACAATTGGTGCCCGGACAGATGCATCAGGTACTGAAATATTTGTTCCATCAGGCACAATTGATGGCTGAACAGATGAATCAGGTACTGAATCACTTATTCCATCATGTACAATTGATGACTGAACAGATGAATCAGCTACTGAATTATTTATTCTATCGGGTACAAATAATGACTGAATAGATGAATCAAGTACGGAATTATTTACTACATCAAGTACAATTGATGAATGAACAGATGAATCAGGTACTGAATTAATTATTCCATCAGGCACAACTAATGTCTGAACAGATGAATCAGGTACTGAATTATTTATTCCATCAGGCAGAATTGATGCCTGGATAGGTGATCTAGATACTGAGTTATTTATGCCATCAAGCACAATTGATGACTGGAGAGGTGGGCTAGCGTTATTTATTCCCTCAGGCACAATTGAGGCTTGGGCATGTGAATCAGGTACTGAATTGTGCATTTCATTTATATTTCGTGCTGTAATACTTTCAGGAAGCGAATGTTGCTGGCATGGCTCTAGGACATCTTTTGTAATATCCGCGGACTGTCCAGCAATAACATCAGATGAATTGTCAAACTGTCTTGTAAGTAATGGTGTTAGATCATTTGATTTATTTTGAGGTGAAACTGAGAAAGAGCAACTATTGTTAAAACATTTACTGCGAACTGATAACTTCTCCATGAATTTTGGATCTTTCAAATAATTTTGATAATGATTAACTGATAGTTCATTGGTATTATCAGGTGAAAAATTAGATTTTTCATTTTTCTCCAAGAGCTGCTTTTTTTTAGCAGACATGTGGTCGTTTGGACTGACATTTGAGACCGGAATTGTAGATTCTCTATTACTATCGTTATTTGGCTTATTTTCCAGATGGTTCACAATTTTGCTTTCTTTATTGCATTGAGACACAGGCACCGTTAAAGGCTGAACAATTGAATTAGGTATTGAATTATGCAATCTATTTACATTTGTATCTGTAGTAGTTTCAGAATACGAATACTCTAATATATTATTTTTTACAGACTGAATGAGTTCCACAAAAGATTTTTTTATTACACTTGAAATGGTGACTGATGGTCTATTGATAATGCTAATGGACTTTGAAATGTTTGGAGTAAATGAAGATGATGATGACTGTGATGCTACATCATCAGGAAAATTTTGTGTTGAAATACTGGAAAAAGAATGATTCTCACAACTTATGTCAAGTGATGACGTATCAATGGAATTTGATTTACTCGAAAAAAACTGAGGTCCATTATTTGATAATTCATGGGGATTATCTGTTACAGATTTTTCTTTTCCTACATCTTCCTGATTCTGAGTAAATCCATTAGTTAAATCGTTGAAAATGGCCGCGTTTTTCTCTATTAAGCATTTCAACAAAGGAGATGTATTTCTATTGTCCGATTCTACTTCATGATTATCACCCTTCACTTCAATAAACTCAATACTGGAAGAATTCAAAGCATCTATCAGTGATGGAATAAGAATGGATTCTTTGTCATTTAAATGCTGGCGTGCTTCTTCAGGATTTTTCAAATGAGAAAGTAGGCTTTTATGGCAATTGTCTTCAAAGATAGGTTCAGGAAGAGGCAATGCATGCAGAAAATTTATCAAGTGTAGCCCAACATCTGTGACTATTGGTAAACTGAACCCTTCTCCATACAACTTTAGAAACGATAATTTCGTATCTGGACTTACCATCTTATCACGTATGGGAGGCTAAAAGATAAAAAAAATATATATAATAAAACAATTTTAAATAATCCAAAAAGATGTTTGAAGATACATAAAAAGCTTTTAGTTATATTGCATCAAATTTAAAACGATAAGAATAGGGAAATAATGTGCATCATGGATAAATATAAGGGAGACATTAGAGAAAGACAAAATCTATAACTACGCGATTCTGGCAGGTACAGAAATTAACATATGTAGTCGTTGAGCCAGGGGGTCCAGTGGTTTCATCTCTGGGGACTTGGTAAATCATACATTTTTGAATTCACCACAACATAAGTAGTACATTTATCCATGATACTTTCAAAATTAGGGTAGCTTAAAGATGCTACACCAGAAAATGTACACAATAAATAGCGTTTTTGAATCAAGCTGAATTTTTAGTTAGAAATATTAAATTGAAACCAGAAAAATTTCAATGGTAATTTTTATTTATATATTTACGACATTTCATTCAGCGTTCGAAAACAAAACTAATTAAAAAAATTTGTTTGTGACAATTCGGAGTTTAAAAGTGGAAAATTCAGCCTATTGTGGCAACACTTTGGATGATATTGTGATCGGAAAGTTTTTCTGGCTTCGCATGATATTAATTTAGTAAGTATAAAAGCTATTATCTAATGGATTTTTGTCATTTTAAAAACAAATTATTGACTGTTATAATTGATTGTTGTATATAGCTACAGTTTTGAAATTCGTAAATAAACAGAGCTTCAGATTTACTAAACAGTAAGAAATTTTAAATGATAGGGCTGATTTTAAAGTTTAAAAAAATAAATCTAAAATATCATATATATTATAAAGCAGAAGTTCTGAAACTTCCAAACGAGTGTTTTTAAAAACTACCCGATGGATCTTTTTGCAGATTATATCATTCGATAGGAAATATTTTTGCGGAGGTTTATGATACAAATATACAGGGATAACTCTGATTTTTCGTACTAAATTTCTTATTTTTCGGTTATTTTTGAAGAAAGGCTTGCCAGTACTTATTTTTTGGCGAAAATTATCATTACTAAAGAAATTAAAAAGGATATATCTGTTAGAAATATTACAAACATCTTGCAAATAAAGGCAGAAAATAATTACTGATAATAAAATAACTATTGATAATAATAATAATAATAATAATAATAAAGAAAAACCATTTAATGAGGCATGATATTATAAAAAATATATTTATCTTAAAAATAAAAGAAATATTTGTAACGCTTAAAAAATAACGTGAACTATTATATTTGATGCAACATTTGGCGACTTATCCTTGCGTTAGAAAAAAAAAAGAATTTGAAAATTTGATTAAATGAATTTTGAACGATATTTATTTTCCTTTCTATTATTTCCTTTCTCTTTTTTTATCAAATTTCGATAGTATATAACTTACTCCAGAGAAAGGCAGATCTAATTATAAAAGTAATGAGTTATATATTTGTTTCTTTGAGATTTTTTTTCTTTTTTCGGCAAAGAATTAAGCCAAAAATGCATATGTCTAACATTAGGTCGCAATAAAGTTGTTTTTTCCAAAAGGAGATAATTTTTGGAGTATATTTTAGTATTCAATTGTAATTTCAATAAACATAAGTTAATATTTTAAAAATTTTAATCAAATATTTAAATTTTAGCTTCAGTGTGAAATTCTGCCACACGCATATATATTGTAAAATAATGTCATTCTTTTTCAAAAGTTTTTCACCGTAATTTTGAAAATTGTAATCAACAAACATACTTTTTTTTCGCCATTTTGTCAAATTCTCTTCCAGGTAAAATTAGTTTTAAAATTTACAAACTAAACAAGGAAATCTATGCAATTTAAATGAAATTTATGCAATTTCGCGTTATTACTATCGATAAATTCAACATTTTGAAATAAAAATTGCCTGCTGAAAAAAATGGCACAGATGTCATATATGCACCACATTGGCGCGATTGCAACAAAACGTCGATTTTATATTCATTTGGTAGCTCGGCTATTGTATATTTATTAATAAACTATTTACTCTTAAGTTTTACTGGCACAGATATTATATATCACCAAGGTAAGTAATAGACTTTAAATCGGCATTATTTTGTCTGACATATTAACCCAACTATTAATATTTATTTATAAATACTAGGGGGGCCCCGCCCCCCTGCTCGCTATGCTCGCCAACCCCCCGCGTAATCGCTTCGCGGTTCCAAATTATTGGTTACCCCTGCTTGCTGCGCTCGCCAATACCCCATGGTATGAATAAGCAGTTGCAGACCTTTCAAATGATGTGTCACACGACTGGTGTTGTAAAGAAATTAAAAATGTGCCCCCCTGGGGGGCAGAGTGGGAGTGACACACAAGACATCCATAAAATGAATAAACAGTTGCAGACCTTTCAAATGATGTGTTACACAACTGGTGTTGTAAAGAAATTAAAAATGAGACCCCCGCTGGGGAGAGCAGAGTGTGGGGGTGACACACAAGACATCCATAATATGAATAAGCAGTTGCAGACCTTTCAAATGATGTGTTACACAACTGGTGTTGTAAAGAAATTAAAAATGTGACCCCCGCTGGGGAGAGCAGAGTGTGGGGGTGACACACAAGACATCCATAATATGAATAAGCAGTTGCAGACCTTTCAAATCTTGTGTAACACGACTGGTGTTGCAAAGAAATTAAAAATGTGTCCCCCCTGGGGAGCAGAATGGGGGATAACACACAAGACATCCATTATATGAATAAGCAGTTGCAAACCTCTCAAATGATGTATCAAACGACTGGTGTTGTAAATAAATTAAAAATTTGGCGAAATATTACAGTTACAGCCAAGTTGGCGTCACTTTTGACAACTAATTTTGGTCGCCAAATTTGGCGATTGTTGGCGATGGTAACCTTTCCTCTCTTTATGGTAACCCATACGGCGATGCATAGACGGAGCCCTTTCCTGATTGGTCTATTCGACTCATGGAAGGAGTGGACAACCCGGATTCGTTAGTTCCGGAAATCTTCCACATCAGCATCATTCCAGGAGTCATTCCTTTTAAGGCTAGTTTTTTTTTACTATAGAAGGAAAATGTTTATTTACTTTATAAATTGTATAAATTGTTTTGTTATATACTTATTAATTAAATTTTTTCATTAATTTTTATCTCTATTAAAATAATATAAAATAATTTAAATATACATATGTAACTGGTATTCGAAAACAATGTTTCCGCCAAATTAGCATAAAAAATTATCGCATGACATCATATGACATCTTTGCCGTTTTGTTTATGTATTAAGGAGACTTCTAGATCATCAATGAGGTTATAGAAAATTTGTCAGATTATTTTATTTGAGATTATTAAATTTATGGTTTTTCATTATGAAACAAACGAAGAAAAGAAATTTTACTATTGATGCAACTACAAAATTAACGACTGCTTGGTGTTCTTTTTTTTTTTTTTTTTATCGAAAAGGCAATTTTTTTATTATTTGTTTACTTTTTTTGTTTACATTATTATAATCATTTTTTCCATTTTTATATACGCATTTTTTTTTTTTTTTTTTGTCTGACATTAGTTTGGCAAACACTAAGTTTTCAAATACCAGTTACATATTATATTATTTTCAATTATTTTCTATTATTTTAAAAAGGAAACAATAATAAATAAGTGAAGTTTAATTAATAACTACAGAATAAAACAATAAAAAAAAGTAAAGAAACAGTTTATTAGTAAATAAACAACAATAACCAGATTACCACGCAATCCATAAAAATCACAATTTTGTTGCAATCGCGCCAACGTGATACATACATGACACCTGACCAAAATATTATTGGCTATATTATTATTTATATATTTTTATATTATCTGGTACTACTTAATTATCCCATCGACCAAAAAACTGCCGCCAAAATATAAGATTAAATGTCAATAATGGATTATCGTAAATGTCACATTCATTTGACATTAAACATGTTATATGCGTTTGTTACGTTATCAACTATTTTTTGATTCGACGTTTTATTTGTATTTCTATAAACATTTTAGTAATTTATTGATTCTTTTGTTATTTAAAATAAAAGTTACACCCGTTTGTATAATATTGTGAATAGTTTTGCAATATGTCTAATTTGGCGAAATTCATCTATGGAATAATAAAGTAGTACCTATTATTTGTTAAAATTCTATCTGGATATTTAAGTTAACAGACTTTTCAAGTCTCCATAGAGGCATTCGCCAAGCTGTCGTTAATTCTGGGTTTTAGCCTTATTATGTATTTTTCATCTGCAGTTATTTTACTATTACTAAAAAAGCAATATTTGCAATGTGCAGGAAAAATCTTCGGAATAACAATGATATAGAATTAAAAAAAAATATTTGCAATTAATTTATCAATCATTCAGGTTAAAAAAAAAATACTTTAAAATTGGCTAAGAAAAAAAATATACATGAAATACCGACAGTAGAAAATTTTGTTTTTAATGTTTATGTTGCAGTTTTAATTAACATTTAAGCCCTATCAACAGAATTTTATCAAAAATTAACTATTAAATACTACTTCATTTTACCCCGTCGAACCCCCGCCCCCAAAATACTATCGCCAAGGTATAAGATTAAATGCCAATAATAGATGATTGTAAACTTCACTTTCATTTGACAATAGACGCACGAAATAAGTCTATCGTTATAAGCAATACTAATGTTTGACGCCAAAAATCATAATGGAATTGATTACAAGCTGAAGTTTTATTTTTCTGCAAAATTTAGCATAAAGATTATCCCCTATTTAAAAGCTAAATGTTTGCAACTGGTTTAAAAAAATTAAGAGGCAGTGAAACTGATGTAATTTTAATTTTACTCAAATAATTAAGCTTTAAAACACACCTTTTATGCTTCATTGTTCTAATAAATATATAAGTTAAACACTCTTTTTTACATATTTTGCTATGTACTTTGCTGGAACAGACCAAGGTAGATAGAAAACTGTAGTAGACCTGCCAGGAGAGGACGGTTATTAAAAAATGTAACGCAACATGTAATGGAGATTGTATTTAGGCTACCAGATCTACACATAGCGCACGTTCAGATTCGGGAGTTTAAGAACTAACATATGATAATGTGCGATACGAAAATTAATAGAGTTTGATAATCATTGCAATTCTTTCTGACAAAATAATGTGATGAGTAGAGAACATTTTGATTCCTGCTGTCATAACGGTCTCATTTTCATATCAAACTCTACTATAAATGATAAAACAAGAGAGATAGTACTTAATTACCCAAATTTTGTCCAAGGCATACAATAGTGCAATATCGCAATGTCATTAGCACTGGCATCGTTTTCAGCATTGCTGAAGGACATTCCAGGTGATGGTATACACTGCTTTAAAAAAGACATTTCAAATCACCATTTTGTTTGAGTCAAGATTCGTTTGGAAAAATGGACCAGCGCAGCGGGCATAGCCTGCTAGTCTTTATATATTTTTTTTATCTTCAATAGAAAAAAGTATTGTAAATGAAATTTTTTTCGACTTCCGGTTTTTTACGGATTTACACGTTTTAGAGATCAGAGGTTCCTAAAAACTTGCTTTTACAAAATGTCTGTCTATCCATGTGTTTGTGTGTGTGTCATTCAAATCATGAAAAGGTGTATGAAGATATGAATAAAACAGAACCAAATTTTTTGTGAATGTTTTTGGCTGTGGCAAGGAGGTTCTCCTTCATTTTTTAAATATTCCGCCGGACGGTGGCTTTAACAGTTTTTGTGCCATTTTCAATATTGTACCGACTAAAAGTGTATGATTTTATGTATCGAATTGAACGAAAGCATCCAATGTTGATATTGAAGTTCTTCAAGATGAAGTTAAAACATTGTTTCAAGATATATCTACTGCTAAAACGGATGATTACTCCAAAATCATGACATCAACGGAATTTTCTAAAATATATGATGAGTTTGAGAAATTTTTGCAATATTTGCAGAAAAATAATGGACAACTCACATTGCTGTCGTTGTCTTATATATAGATGGTAGACATCTTACTTACATTGGTGCGGGCAACCAGAGAAGGTAATTGGATTCTCTACCTTCTGGCTGTCAGGAAGATACTACCATGGTGCTTCGCATATGATCATTTAAATTTTGCACGTTATCTGAGTGTTAATTATGCTGATATGCTGGCATTAGAAACTGATCATCCTTCCATATATGATTCTTTTATTAGAGGAGGGTATTATGTGCAGATTGGACAACGAAACCCATTTGGCAGAATCCCCATGGATCAGGCGATTAAAGAGACAATAAATAAAGACACACAGGGATCAAAAGGTACAACTAAGTTCAGCCAAAGACCTGCCGCAGTTGAGAGATACTATTTAAACTCTGATATGAGGGCAGCATTTCTTCACATGATTCGTGAAAGAACAAAAGTCAATCCTTCAGAAAAATCCGTTTCACATCCAGATCTCTGTTTGAGTAGGATTCAGAAAGACAAACGCGATATTTCAGCTTTACAAAACCTGATCATCAATGAATAGATAAATCCATTCCAAGATTTAGACATGGTAGTATTATCAACTGGAACAGTGCCAAATCGAAAAATTGTCGAAGATATAATCAAGGCTCATGAAGTGGGTGAAGAAGCTTATCAAATGTTCAAAAAAGAATATCTCTCGGAAAACTCAAAGCCAGAAGGATTTTTCAAACCTCAAAAGATAAAAAAAAAAAGCTAAAGACATTCTCTGATTTGAAGAAGAAACAAAGTGTAAAGGTCAATAAAACAGAGTTTGTTGTCAAGGCTCTGTTAAGCAAAGAAATCTGTTTGCTCAGATGACAATTATTGCTGAACGAAGAAAGTTAGACATGAAAATTGTCTTTTCTTACCCTCTAGGGCCTCTCCCATGGTCCTTAGCAACACCCGACGGTTCAATGCGAAAAGCAAAAAAGCAAAATTGATGGATGTTATAACAAAAAACTTTGTGCAGGCTGGAAGAATTCCAAATGATCGTGTTGTAAATATCATTGACGGAATGTGCTTTGTTCAAAAATTACCACAATCGCTACAAACATTTGGACAAGTAGCAGATAATCTATTTTATAAAATAATGAAAGAATCTACATCCTCTGACCGAATAGATGTTATATTTAATACATACAGACAAGTATCAATAAAAAGTGATGAACGAAAAAGGCGAACTGTCGGTGAAGTGATAAAAATAAAACACATAACTTCTGGACACCCAATACGTAAATGGAAGCAGTTTCTATCTAACGAGGAAAACAAGAAAGAACTTATATATTTTTTTCTCACAAGAATGGCGAAATATTCATTATCTGAAATAGTTGAATACGCGAGTTATGTATGTTAGCTGTGAAGAAAAATGCTATAAGTTCACAAAAGAACTAGTTGAAAAAGCGACAGAATTGACGTGCTTTCAAGAAGAGGCGGATACGCGACTTTTATTCCATGCACATCATGCCCTAGTATCTGGATTTAAAAATATTATTGTTAGCTCGCTAGATACTGATGTGGCAATTATCACACTGTTTGCTTTAGAAAATGAGCTGAAGAACTACAGTGGTTCAATATTTATAAAATGTGGAACCAAAGACAGGATAAAATATTACAACATGAATGAGCTGCATGAACTTCTAGGAAAAGAAGTATGTAATGCGTTACCTGGAATGCATTTATTATCAGGATGCGATACAGTAAGTGCTTTTGCTGCAAGGGGAAATGTGCTGCATACAAAATAATGATTCAAAACGCTGAATTCCGAAATGCTTTAAGTGCCTTTGGTATTCAAGCTGCTATATCTGAGGAAATAAAAAAACAGCTGGAGTCGTATGTTTGCCATATCTATTATGGCAAGCACAAATTTTCTGATGTCAATGAGTTACGATATACTATTTTTTCTGCAAAAAATGTTCTGTGGAGTCGCATCACCTTCCGCCGTGTCGTAATACTCTCTATCTACATATAATGAGAGCTAATTATCAGGCTCTGGTTTGGATGAAGTGCCTACAAGCTAATCCTGATCTTCCATCCCCAGATAATCATGGTTGGATTTCTGGAACAGACTGTGAAGGAAGAGCTTATCTAGAAGTCCAGTGGACGAACAGTCCTGCTCCGGAAGCTGTTTTAGAATTGATGTCATGTTCTTGTCCAAGAACATGTGTCATGCCATCATGTGTGTATGTTCAGAAATCAAAACTGTTCCAACTATGACGATGAAAGTGATTTGGACACAGAAATATCAGCTGATGATGATAGTAGTGAAGAAGATTAAGATTTCTGTTAATTATTAATTCTTGAGAATATAAGTACAATATTTTTCACCAGTATTAATTATTTCTTGAAATTCTGTGGCTTATCACATGAAAATAAAATGCATTAAAATTCAAAACAAGATTTCTGTTTTCTTTTATTAAAAATGTCGTTTAAACTCTTTATCTAACTGAAAATATTAATAAACATAATGTGAAATTAGATGTTAAACATTATGTTAAAACAAAATTGCAACAAACCATTAATCAGCATAACGTTTTATGTACAATAATGTGTATTTTTTCCATATTTTTATTGAAATGCCTCAAATTATATGATAATTGCAAAATTAATCACACGTATCCCCGTATGATAGATGACGTCAGTCTTTTCAATATGGCATCTTTAAGCTACCACAAATTTCATAGTATCATCATAAAATGAACTCCTTGGATCATTGTGAATCCAAAAAGGTATATATTACGAAGTCCCCAGAGATGAAACCAAAAGGCCTAATTTTGGCCTCTGGCTCAACGACTAATGTCTTAACCCCATCGCGACGGGAGCCTCTTACAAAATTTTTAATGTTTTGTCATCAATTTTTAAAAGCAGAAATGTCTCTTATTAAATCGAGAAAATGTTTATATTAAATAATGTAAATTTTACTGGTGGGGATAAACAAGGATTATTAGGCATTTTGCGGCATGTATACATGTCGCTCGTCCCGAAGGGGTTAAATAATATTTAATAGTCTTACGGAGATAACACTGAATTTATTTTAGATAGGGACAGACGATGCATTCTATGCTGGTCAAATATTTAAATTTGAGTCCTTTTATAGACATTTTGTGGGCTGTTGTGCCTAAAAACAATTGCAATTTAGCTGTTGTAGAAAAGGGTTTTTTTTTAAGAGAAAATAATTTAACACACTGTAAAAAAAAATCTGTAAAGGTACTAAGCGTTTTCTAGGAAACTGGGATTCCAAGAACTTTTCATGTAACGATAACAGGAAAAATCCATGTAACCGATTCTAAAACTTGAGTTTTTGTTGTTTCCGTTACAGGAAAAGTTCTTGGAATCCCAGTTTCCTAGATAAAGTATAGTACCTTTACAGATTTTTTTTTACAGTGCACGAGAGCAATACTGAGCTATAATTTCAAAGGGGCTAAAACAAGAATGTCTGCAAATACAATGTGGACCAATGCTCCATTTCGTACCATTCGCAATTATATTAGGTTACTTTAAAAACTTAACGAGGAAATAGAATAAAAAATTAGTAATACTGACCTTAATTGATAAACTACTGGCGGTATCACACAATATTTTTTTTAATTCACTATTATTATAGTAAGGTAGAACCCGTCGAATTTCGACGAAAGAAAATGTTTAAGTAGGAACTGTTTCATTGATTTAGAATAAATCTGCGAAATTAGTGATAGTAAAAAATGCACCTTATATTGGTAGGTCTAACTCTTAACCCTTTCCGGCACACTGAGCCCGGTCTGGGATACCTAATTTTAATTCCAAACTTGCAAACGGCACCAATAATATTTTAGTAAAATTTTTCTTTTACAATAAAAGCTTAAATTAAGGAATTCAAAATATTTAAAAAATTCGTTTGTGAAATCCGGTGTCAGTCGATAATTTCTCATTTTAAGAATTTGAATACAAGTTTTTTCTTAGTAAAATGATGTCATTTGCATCCGTTAAAACATTCCTGTATTACAATCTATTCTTATACAACATCTGTAGCAAAGTCAGGGCTCCCAAATGGTCCGCGAACTGGATACCAATATAATTTAATAAAAAAAATTCATGGTAAATTTCTACAGAATTTGCGCTAAATCAGTAGCTGGTTTCTGTGCAATTTCAAGAAAAATCTAAAAAGAGAACTTTTGTAAGAAAATATTGATGTTCATTTGGCGGACCATTTCGGAGCCATGTAACGTGCACATATGACAAAATTACGTGGAAACCCAGCAAAAATGCAACATCGCCATTCCAGATGCAAATTGGGTATCTAAAAGAGCTATTATACATAAAAATTTCAAGCGACATAAATCGACTGCGTTTTCACTTAACCGTCATGCATAGTATAGGGTAAGTTTTGCAATAGTTTTGAAATTCGAAAAAAAAAATTGACGGATTTCCACGCGATCAGATATTGGAGATTCCAAAAAACATATTTTTAGAAAAAAAAAATTGCCGTCCGTCCGTCTGTAAAAGCTCTATCTCTCGAACAAATTGAGACAGAGAGTTGGAATTTTCTATGTACTTAATATGTAAGATTGGGACGAAGCCTGTTTAATATAAGTCATATCGATTATCCGAAACTAATTTTTTTCGGACTCTCGAATTATTCGTTCTAATGAAAGGTATATAAGAATTTTCGAATTTTTTTATTTTAATCAGTGAACGTAAAAGGCAATAAAATAACACAAATTTTGCATAAAGAAAGAAGTCGAGCAGATTAGTAGTTGCCGAGATATTTGTAATCCTGTTTTTCACATTCTTCAATTTTTCATGACCCTGTATTTCATTCAAATTTCAATTCAAAGATGTATTTTAATTGGAAATGAGACGCTTAATTCGATGCAGTAAACTGTTAGTTCGTATGATTATTATTCTGGAGCTATAAGGATGTTTTTTTTACGCAATTCGGTACTACTTGAGTAATTTTGCGTTTTTATATAATTTGTCGCAGGGTTGTTATGTTTAAAACATTTCGTTTAAAACAGCTGTTTAAAACGCGTTTAAAACATTACATTTAAAACAATGTTTAAAACATGATTATTGCAAATAGTGTCACAAATTAAAATTTATGAAATAAAATTGTATTAAAAATGTCTAATTGGCTGTATGTACTAAAACACATTTAAATTTTATTAAAATTATAAATTGGTTATTTAATTTTAATTAAGTATTTAAAGTAAATTTATTTCCTCTAAAATTGGAAATACATAATTTATTTTTTTAAATATCTCAATTATGATTTTTTATATAATATAAAAGTTCTATAATATATTAATTTTCGAAGATTAAAAGTAAAACTGAAAGAGCATTTTTCGGATATACAATACAACAAGCCTAGTACAGCCTTACCTAGAATGCAACGAAAAGAAAATAATTTGATAAATTTCGACAAAGCTAAAATAATCTTTTCAACATCTTACCATTACCCTTCAACTATCCCTGAATCCCTCGAAATTTTGCTTAACAATGATATTGTTTGTAATGTCGTCATTTCTTAATATTCGGCACTCTGGTACAATATCCTTGGTGTTTTGATGAATTCATCTTGACTTTGTTTTGTTTTTATGTCTTCCATTTCTAATGAATTATCTTCTTTTATTAAAAAATCTGGGCTAAATGCCTTCTTAATATACTATAAATACTTTTTCCCATCAATAGATAATGCTACAATACTTTATAGATATTTGTTTAGTAGTTAAAAAAGATTTTTTATTGTTTCTTTACTTTCTTCTATCTTTACAAGAAGAAAGTATTGGATTCATGAAAAATTTCGACTTCCGGTTTTCGACGGATTTATACGTTTTAGAAGGTCCTGAACACGTTTTCACTATTTTTAGAAAATGCCTGTCTGTGAGTCTGTCCGTCTGTCTGTCTGTCTGTATGTGACAAAAAATTTGTGGGCGCTCTATCTCAAGAACTAATGCTCGAAATTTAATAAAACTTTATATTCAGTTAGACCTTAATATGAATTAGTGCCTATTGGTTTTTGGTGGAAATTAACCGGCAGGTGGCGCTGCTATACTACGTTTTTCATGATTTTCAAGATTGCCATATCTCAAGAACTAATGCACAGAATTTCACCAAACTTCAGATTCTGTGACCCCTTGATATACATAGATGCTGATTAAGTTTTGATGTAAATTGGCCTGCAGGTGGCGCTGCTATGCCACGTTTTTCATGATTTTCTTGATAGCTATATCTCAAGAACTAATGCACAGAATTTCACCAAACTTCAGATTCCGCGATACCTTGAGATACATAGCCGCTGATAGGGTTTTGGTGTGAACTGCCCTATAGGTGGCGCTGCTATGCTACATTTTGCATGATTTTTGCGATAGATATATCTCAAGAACTAATGCAGAGAACTTCCTCAAATTTTAGATTCTATTACACTAGAATATATAACATAATTAGACGCTGATTACATTTTGGTATTAGCCTTGCAACAAGTGGTGCACCTATGCTGCATTTTGCATGATTTTTCCGTTAGCTATATCTCAACAACCAACGCACAGAATTTCATCAAACTTCAGATTTTGTTACAAAATGACGTATAACATAATTACACGATGATTACGTTTTGTTATAAATCCTTCAACTGATGGTGCTGCTGTGCTATATTTTACACTTTTTTTAAAAACTAATATATATCTAAAGAACTAATGCACAGAATTTCATCAAACTTCAGATTCTTTTACACCATAACATATTTAGACGCTTTTTTATGTTTTGGCATAAATTGTCCAAGATATGGTGTTGCTGTACTACGTTTTGCAAATTTTTTGTTATAACTATATCTCAAGAACTAATGGACAAAATTCCATCAAATTTCAGATTCTGTTAGGTCTTGACATAAATAGATGCTTATTAGGTTTCAGTATAAATTATTCAACATGAGGCACTACTAAGCTCATTTTCTCAGAATATTAATTAAATTTTGCGTTTTAGGCTTTTCGGATACCAGAATCTCATTAGGCTAGGTCAAATGATCAAGGAAATTCGAAAGTGGGTAACTTTGGGGTCACCACGTTTTTTTTTTTTTTTTTTTTTTTTTTTTAAATATTAAAATGTACTTATGAGATAGTAGAAAGTTTTGGGATTGACACATCCAACTAGTTTTCTCTTTCTTTATTAAAATTATAATGACTTCAGTTTAAAATGTTCATATATAAAAAAATCAACATTAATTTAAATTTCTTTTAATAGTATTTCCTTTTTAATAATTCATTTATGAAAATAAACTGAAAAAAAAAAAAAAACTTATCTACTTTCAGTTCCTTTTAAATTCTAATTGTTTAAATTTGCTTTTCTGTCCTCAGAGTTATAAAAGTATGCTACCTACCAACCAATCTATCTATTTTGATTTTCAGTTCTCAAAATAATAATAATAATAATTTAATAATAAAAAATGGACATGTTTAAAAAATATTTATTTCTTAACTAATTTTTTACGTACTTCATATTTCTTTTTACACATTTATTATATTTTTTTACATATTTCATTGCGCTTTAAAGGAGAATCACTTGCAATTTATGAGACTGAAAAAGGCATGAACCTTGCTGCTAAATTACGTCCTGAACTAATTCCAATAATTATAAATTATAAAGCTAAGTCAGCTCCATTCTCTGATTGTTTGATGCAGTTGCCAATCATAAATTTGCCATTGGAGAATCAAAGTGGAAACAACACATTTATTGTGGTGGTTAAGCCTTGAAAAACACATTGATAAAAATGCCATGAATATCATAAAACAGTTACATACAGCTGTATTTTCTACATCTGGATTAGAAAGAATTTTCTCTACTTTTGGTTTTGTGCAAAGCAAAACCAGAAATCGTTTGGGTGTTGATAAGGCTGTTGTAAGGGTATTGACAAACTTGTTACCATTTTTAAAGAACTGAACAATTAAATGTTTTAGTTTAGAATAAAAATAAAATTGCTAATTAATGTTTGGTATTTGTTACATAATTTTTTTCTTCCTTACTGCCATTTGAATATATTTTCATTCTTTATATTTAACAATTTTTGTTCACTTTAATCAAAATTGTGCTGTGTGAGAAAAAAAATGTTTTAAACAAAAAAAAAAACATGTTTTTTGTTTTTTTAATAAAAATTTTTTTTTTCCAACTCTGATTTGTCGAAATTGGTTCATCAGCAATTCCTTAATAGAGCATTACTATGATATTAAAAATATTTAAGTATACGTTTCAATTTTGTTTTAGAATTACAATGCATTTTATAAATAGTTTACACATGTTTTATTTTCATATGTTATATTATGCATATTCATGATGGGTATTACTTACGATGGCCCCCATAGATAATAGATTAACCAGAATTGCCAACCTCCGGCTTTTGTTAATTCATGAAAACGTACTTTGACCCAGAAAATTTATTTAATTAGAAGTGTCTAGTATTAACTCAGACGGTCATTCGAAATTTACTTAATTTCGTTGTCTCAATAAATTTCTGGTTAGAAGTATAATTGTTTGATTTTTAAAAAGCCGGAGGTTGGCATGTCTGGATTAACCCTTTGCGGCGCAGGACAAATTCCTCGCTTAAGTGTTGAAATAAATGACTGACACCGGAATTTGAAAACAACTTTATTTGTAAATAAGAAAACGCTATATTTCCCCCATTTAATAAACCGTAATTTTCTTAAACAAAATTCCGGTGCGAATGTGGCGTTTGGGAATTAAAATTAAGTGGTTCCACTATGAAACCACCGCGCGGCAAGGGGTTAATAGAGCATTACTATGATATTAGAAGCATTTAAATATACGTATAAATTTTGTTTTGTAATTGCAATGCATTTTATAAATAGTTTACACATGTTTTATTGTCATGTATTTTATTATGCATATTCATGATGGGTATTACACTACGATGGCTTCCAACGACTAGTGTATAATAGCTAAATGTTTTATCGGAAATCATTCGTTTATATTTCTTCAAAATTCGGAAAATTATTTTATACAGAAATTAAATACAATGAAACCTCCAAATAAGGGACACCTATGGGACCGGGACTTTTGTCCCTTAAATAGAGGTGTCCCTTATTCGGAGTTTTTTATATTATTTTTAATTCAGAAGGATATAAAAATAACGAAGCATCAAAGGAGAAACTTAAATGTATCTGAAGTGTATAATTTACGTTAATCAGACAAAAGGAAGAAAAAAAATTAATTAATCAAAATTTTCAATTAATTACTTAATTATTAAATGATTTGTAGAATTATTAATTTGTATTTTTTATGCATATTATGTACATTCAAAAAGTATAAAAACATTTGAAAGAATTTTACTTAAAGTAAACCTGTCAAAAGGGATTGTTTTGCAAATTTCAATTTTTCAATAGAAATCTTTGAAGTGTTCATTTACCATATTTACGATTCTTCATTACCAGCAATATCCCCCCCCCCTTCAAAAAAAATATTCCAATGCTTTGTGTATTTTAAGACAACAAATCTCTCCACTGTTCCACTCAGAAAGCGGAATTGATACACAATTCATTTACTTTTTATTTAATTTTTTTTTAAGTTAAAAATTCATTTTTAACAGAAAAGTATAAAATTGGAACGCTTGACTATGGTTTGAATATGGAAGCAATTTTCCATTGAACTATGTTTTCATTTTTTTTATATAAATAAATTACCTATTGAGTTACATGCGATTTTGATCACGTGACAAAAACGTTTTTTACCCTTTCTTGAGTTGTTATTCTTCTTTCGTACGGAAGTTTGGTTCAAAACGTCCACTTTGTCAATATTCTCTGTAAAATCTATCGCATTTGAAAAAGAAAAAAAAGTGGCGAATTACATATTTTCTGAACAACACCTGCTAGTTTCAGGCATTTCCGAATAAAAGTAAATTAAAACTTATGTCTTAAAAGTTGCCGTTTTTAGATTTGAGAACAGCCTAAAAGCATCTGTAGAGTTCTTGTATTTCACAATTTTCTTTCATTTCAATTTCAATGTGGTTAAACGCATTGATGTCGAATCAGAATTCTGGGTAAATAAATGGCCGTTAATTGTGTCATATGCCTTTGTATTAACATGATTTTCTATCTGTTTGCATAAGTTCACAAAAATCTGTATTTTCTTTTTCATCAAAGACTACTTCATTTTTTTACTTCATTATCTGAAATTCAAAAACTAGTCCCTTTAATCCAGGGGTGCAAAAATCTAGGCGACAGCAGGCAGTTTCTCACCACAAAATTTATTTCGTTTTTCTTCGTCTAATATTTCGTGTGAAATTCCTGCTGGAATGCTATTAAATTTTGAGCGAAAAAAACTTTAAAATTTTAGTGGTGAGAGACTACCCTCTGGCGCCTAGATTTTTGCACCCCTGCTTTAATCTCATTTTCAAGTGTCCCTTAAATAGAGTGCCCCTTATTCAGAGGTAAATACATTACACGCCGTTTCGAACGTTGAATATTTTGAGAAGATTGTGTTCTGATTGCAAAGAATACTTGGCTTGACATTTTTCTTGCTTTAAATTGCTTGCAGAAAACGAGTTTTTCAGCGTACAGTGACATATTTTAACGATTTTTCGGACTAAATTTCTTGGAATTTTGAAATTTCAAAAATTTAATCCAAAAAATCTGGCACTGTAAGGCAAAAACCTCGTTCACTACATGCAACTAAAACAAGAAAAATGTCAAGTATTCTTTGCAATCAGAACACTATCTTCTCAAAATATTCACCTTTCGAAACTTCTGTGTAAGATTTTTACAGCTCACCTAATAAACAAACCGTTTAGCGCATAATTCTATCGATCTTTGTTTTTGAGAAATTTAATTTTGAAATCAGGGTGTTATTTGCTGGACAAACTGTAAGTCACACAATTATTCTTTAAAATACATTTTTTTCCGTGTACAAAGTAAATCTGTAATAAACTAAAAATCATTAAATTGATAAATAAAAACGAAATGAAACAAAAATTCACCTGTTTTTAAAAGAGACAATAATTGGCTGACATAGCACGAATTTTAATTTCAAAATTTTTAGATTTTTATGAGAAAATGGCAACAAAAAGATACACTAATCTCCGGCTTCTTTACTTTTAATAAAGTGCTTCTGTTGCCACGATTACAAAAATGGTATTAAAAACTACAAAAAACTTAATATTTCAGAAATAAATTGAGATACAATTTTCAAATAATTGCATTTGTAAGTGCTTTTTTTTTTTTTTTTTTTTTTTTTTTTTTTTTACTTTTTTCTATCTTTACAAGAAGAAAGTATTGGATTCATGAAAATTTTCGACTTCCGGTTTTCGACGGATTTATACGTTTTAGAAGGTCCTGAACACGTTTTGACTATTTTTAGAAATGTCAGTCTGTGAGTCTGTTAGTCTGTCTGTCTGTATGTGACAAAAAATTTGTGGACTCTCTATCTCAAGAACTAATGCTCGAAATTTCATAAAATTTTATATTCAGTTTGACCTTGGTATGAATTAGTGCTTATTGGTTTTTGGTGTAAATTGGCCTGCAGGTGGCGCTTCTATACTACATTTTTAATTATTTTAATGATTGCTATATCTCAAGAACTAATGCATAGAATTTCACCAAACTTCAGATTCTGTGAGACTTTGATATACATAGACTTTGATTAAGTTTTCGTGTAAATTGGCCTGCAGGTGGCGCTGATATGCCACGTCTTTCATGATTTTCATGATAGTTATATCTCAAGAACTAATGCACAAAATTTCACCAAACTTCAGATTCCGCAATAGCTTGAGATATATTGCCACTTATGTTTTGGTGTGAACTGCCCAATAGGTGGCGCTGCTATACTACATTTTGCACGATTTTTTGATATAGCAAGTAGGTCCTCCCTGAATTTGAAAAAAAAAAATGCCTGTCAATCTATTGTCCATCGGCTCGTGCAGAGACGAAAACTCGTTTATACTCTGATTAATTGACTGAAGCAGAAATTTAACATGAAATCGAAATTTGGTATAGTATTGAATTAAAATCATTATATAATTAACATGAGTAACTATTTTTTTAAATATTAAAATGTACGTATAAGATAAAAGAAAGTTTTGGGATTGGCACATCCAACTAGTTCTTATATGACGGTGTAAAAATAAAACATTATTTCTTAGGTGTATTTCAAGTTTAAATGTTACTACATAAAAAATACTGCCCAGGTAATGGTCCTCAGGCACTTCTGTTTGAAATTCTTGTTCGACAGTAAATTTCGTTCTTCTGTCGCCAATAATATATTCATGTTTTCGCTATTATCTTATAATGTAAAGAATGTTTACAGTAATTACATTCATTTTTACTTACCCATCATACATAGGATAGGGTAAGTATTGCAAACGTTTTAAAAATCAAAAAAACATTTTTGACGGATTTACACGTTTCAGATACAGGAGATTCCGAAAAACATATTTTTAGAAAAAAAATTTGCCGTCCGACTGCCCGTCTGGTGTGTCTGTCCGTCTGTAACCGCTCTATCTCGCGAACAAATTGAGATAGAGACTTGAAACTTTGTATGTGCTTAGCATGTAAGAATGGGACGAAGTCTATTTAATATCAGTGACCTCGATTATCCGGAACTATTTTTTTCGGACTCTCGGAAAATTCGTTCTGATAAAAAATATACAAAAATTTTCGAAATGTTTTATTTTAAGGAGTGGACGTAAAAGGCAATTAAATAACACAAATTTTGCATAAAGAATGAAGTCGATCGGATTATTAGTTGCCGAGATATGTGTAACCCTGTTTTCCGCATTCTTCGATTTTTCATGATCCTATATTTCATTCAAATTACAATTAAAAGATATATTTTAATTGGAAATGAGACGCTTAATCCGAAGCAGTAAATTATTCGTTAATATGATTACTATTTTTGGAGTTATACGGGTGTTTCTTTCACGCAATTCGGTACAACTTGAGTATTTTGGCGTTTTATATAATTTGTCGAAATTGGCTCATGCGCAATTCATTGATGGAGCATTACTATATATGTTAAAACTATTTAAATATGCATTTAAATTTTATTTTGTAATTGCGATGCATTTTATAAATAGTTCACATGCGTTTTATTTTCATATTTTATATTATGCATATCCATGATGGGTAAATATTACGGTGCCCCCCCCCCAATGGCTAGTTTGTACTTAAAGTGAGAGCTATTTAAATTTTTTATTGCTTATATTTTAAGCAGATTTAAAAAAAAAAAAAAAAAAAAAAAAAAAAAAAAAAAACATTTTTTCAATTACGATATATAAAATTTACTCACAGAAGAGGATGCGCTCTCGCCATTATTTGATGAATTCATTCTACAACACTTTAGATAATCATTCATTAAGAAGGTTGAAGAAATTAAAAATGAATAAATAACAAACTGTAACTTAACAAATTACAACGACTATTTCAAAAATAATATTTTCAAAGACTAAAATTTTAAAGATTTACAAATAGATCCTGCGTTTAAATTAATAACAATAAACATCATTTTTAGAATAATTATAACGAGTCATGTCATATATTACGTACACCGTGCATTAAGCATTAAAATTCCTAGACCAATTATAAAAAAAAATAGCTTATAGATAGATAACATTCTGTTTAAAATGTTTATTTTTATATAATAGAGTTAAATAGACTGACTTCTGAACGCCACGTATAATGTACTACATACATTAAGCATTAATATTCCTGGACTCATAACAAACAAATTTTAAATGAATTTCCAATATTACAATTTTCGGAACTGCAAATTTTTTAACTCCTAAACGTCGCACATTTTTAATTTTTACACCATTTCGTAGACAAAAAAAATGCACTTTTTAATGAAATTTGTTTGAAATTTTTATCACAATTTGTTTTCAAATTATTATTTTTTTTTTTTTTAGTTTTTATTACTATTTTTTGCCATCGGGGCAACAGAAGTATTCCATTTTTTGGACATTAAACATAGACCAATCAGAAGAAGGATAAAATGCAATAAGTTGCGAAATTCAACTAATAACTAGTTGGATGTATCAATCCCAAAACTTTCTTCTATCTCATAAGTATATTTTAATATTTAAAAAAAACGTGGTGACCCCAAAGTTACCCACTATCGAATACCAAAATGTAATCAGCTTCTAATTATGTTATATATTCTAGTGTAACAGAATCTAAAATTTGATGAAGTTCTCTGCATTAGTTCTTGAGATATAGCTATCGCAAAAATCGTGCAAAATGTAGCATAGCAGCGCCACCTATAGGGCAGTTCACACCAAAACCTTATCAGCGGCTATGTATCTCAAGGTATTGCGGAATCTGAAGTTTGGTGAAATTCTGTGCATTAGTTCTTGAGATATAGCTATCGTGAAAATCATGAAAAACGTGGCATAGCAGCGCCACCTGCTGGCCAATTTACACCAAAACTTAATCAGCGTCTATGTATATCAAGGGGGTACAGAATTTAAAGTTTGGTGAAATTCTGTGCATTAGTTCTTGAGATATAGCAATCTTGAAAATCATGAAAAACGTAGTATAGCAGCGCCACCTGCAGGCCAATTTTCACCAAAAACCAATAGGCACTAATTCATATCAAGGTCTAACTGAATATAAAATTTTAGGAAATTTCGAGCATTAGTTCTTGAGATAGAGCGCCCACAAATTTTTTGTCACATACATACATACAGACAGACAGACAGACAGACAGACGGACAGACTCACAGACAGACATTTTCTAAAAATAGTCAAAACGTGTTCAGGACCTTCTAAAACGTATAAATCCGTCGAAAACCGGAAGTCGAAAATTTTCATGAATCCAATACTTTCTTCTTGTAAAGATAGAAGAAAGTAAAAAGATACAGATATACTTGAGATTTCCCAATTATCTATCGAGAACAACAGCTATTTTCCAAATAGATAAAAAAAAGAAGCAGAATTGTTTTTTAAAGTTTAAAAGATAAACAAACAAAAAATAACTGTAAAAAGAATCATAATTTCTGATCTGGTACTTGATCGTGATCGATGTTTTTGCTTTCAGGACTTCTTTGTGTGTTTTTTGGATTAGCGATAATGAATGCAGGATCCCTAAAAAAACTAATTGGATGTGCCAATCCCAAAACTTTCTTCGATCTCATACGTACATTTTAATATTTCAAAATTTATTTACGCATGTTAATGCCGTTAATATTATTAATTCAATATTATACCAACTATGACTTGCATCTTAAATTTCTGCTCCAGCCAATTAATAGGAGTAAAAACGAGTTTCAGTCTCTACATAAGCCGATGAACAGTAGAACAATAGGCAGATTTTTTTCAAATATAGGAAGGATCTACTCGCCATACCCAAAAAACATCACATATAAAAAATTTAGTTCAGTTCTATCGTTCTATGCATAACTCCAAACACTTCTTAACGGTAAAATAATAAAAATGGCACAGACATCGCGATTATAGGGCTTCCTTCCGGCGGATTTTTTTCAAATTCAAAGGGGATCTGCTGACCATAAGAAAACAGTTATGCAAAAAATTTCATCCAATAATATGCATAACTTTATACAATTTTCTGTGGACGTAAAATATTGAAAATTACACAAAAATCGCTTGCAGCGCCCCCTTTCGGCGGATTTTTTTTAATTTAGAGAGGACGAACTAGCCATAGCCAAACACTTACATAAACTAGTTGGATGTGCCAATCCCAAAACTTTCTTCTATCTCATACGCACATTTTAATATTTAAAAAAAATAGTTACTCATTTTAATGCTTAAATAACTTTAATTCAATATCATACCAACTTTAATTATCTTAAATTTCTGCTTCATACTGCTTCAGTCAATTAATCGGAGTAAAAAACGAATTTCCGTCTCTGCACGAGTCAATGAGCAATAGAATGATAGGCATTTTTTTTTTTTTAATTCAGGAAGGACCTACTTGCCTTAACAAAAAATAATCATATACAAAAAAATTAGTTCAGTTCTAGAACTAACTTCATACACTTTTAGGTGGTGCAATATTGAAAATGCCATAAAAATCAATGGCTATTGCAGCGCCCCCTTTCGGCGGATTCTTTTCAAATTCAGGGAGGACCAACTAGCCATTGCCATACACTTACACAAAAAATTTGGTTCAATTCTATGCATAACTTCATATACTTTTGGTCGGTACAATATTTAAAATGGCACAAACATTGCGATTGCAGCGCCCCCTTCCGGTGTAATATTTCAAAACTAAAGGAGGACCTACTTGCCACAGCCAAAAACATTCACAAAAATTTTGGATCAATTCTTTGCATAACTTCATACAATTTTTTGATGGTAGAATGGCGACATACGGACACACACACAGACACACACATACACACGCGGACAGACAGACATTTTGTAAAAACATGTTCTTGGGAATCTCTGACCCCTAAAACGTGTAAATCCGTCGGTAACCGGAAGTCGAAAAAAAATTATAACAATACTTTCTTCTATTGAAGATAGACGAAAGTAAAAATTTGGTTCAATTCGATGCATATCTTCATAAACTTTTAGTCGGTACAATAATAAAAATGGCAGGAAAATCGTTATTGCAGCACCCCCTTCCGGAGGAATATTTCAAAACTGAAGGAGGACCTCTTGCCACAGCCAAAAACATTCAGAAAAAAATGGTTTAATTCTATGTATATCTTCATACAGTTTTTGATGGTAGAATGATGATATACGGACACACAGACATACACAGACAGACATTTTGTAAAAACGTGTTTTTTTAAATCGCTGACCACTAAAATGTGTAAATCCGTCGAAAACCGGAAGTCGAAAAAAATTTCGATTACAATACCTTCTTCTATTGAAGATAGAAGAAAGTAATAAATTTTCAAACACATTTCATATGACATATAAAAATTAATTTGTGTTGTAATAGAAATAGTTTACCTCTAAACTCTGACGATATTTCTCAAATATTCTTCTAGTTTTTAATATGTAATTTTCATGATCAAATTTAGTTCGAACCTAAAAAAGTAATAATAATTAGTTAACTGAGGTGTGCTTATAAAGTTTTCTGCTACATGATTCTACCATATTGGAGATAAAAATAACATAAACTAGTTGGATGTGCTATTCCCAAGATTTTCTTCTATCTCAAACAGTTACACATGTTAATGCTTTAATAAATTTAATTCAATACTATACCAACTCTTATTTTCATCTTAAACTTGTTTTCATCTTGATGGTAGAATCAGTTTCCCCCAGGGGGTTTCAGGGGGGCAAGCCGCCCCTCCTGCCCTTTAGTTAAAAAAAATAGCGCCCCTCTTGCCCCTCATCCAAAAACTAACGCCCTTCTTGCCCCCCATCGAAAAACTAGCACTCCTCTGGTAACTCATTCAAAAAAATAGTTCCCTTCTTGCCCCAAATTTGAAAATAGGCAACCCTTCAGCGATGATGCGAACCTGCTATAGCGCGTAAATTATGCAAAAAATTAGCGACGGAATGCAAAAAATCGCTCCTACGCATCCCACAGGACGCGTAATTTCGTCAACAAATCGCGAGAAACCGGCAAATTTTGTTAAATCGCAAAATAACGACGCAAATATGGCAAGATTCGCGAAAAAATGGCTAATTTCGTCACAAAGTCCCGAAAAAGCGGCCGATTTCCTCAAAAGATAGTAAAAAAATGACAAATTTCGTCGATAAATTGCGATTAAACAGAAAATTTTGTCAAACGATTCACGAAAAACTGAAAAATTCGCCAAATGATCATGAAATACGGCAACTTTCATCAAAAAATTTCGATAAAACGGCAGATTTTGTCAAAAGATTTCCGAAAAAACGGCAAATTTCGTTCATAAATCGCAATAAAACGTAAAATTCTGTCAAAAAACGCCAAAAATCACGAAAAAACGCAAAATTCTTCAAAATATGCCGAAAAAACAGCTGATTTCGTCAAAAGATCGCAAAAAATGCAAATTTTGTCAAAGAAGCACAAAATTCTAGATTCAACGCTATAAAAGTGCCCCTAAAAATCAAAAAAGTGCCCTGAAGATTGTAAAAAGTGCCCTTTTCAGAACAGTAGCGCCCTGCCCCTTTTTAAACCTGGGGGAAACTCTGGTAGAATGGTGATATACGGACACACATTCAGACATTTTGTGTTAAAAACATGTTTTTTGGAATCTCTGACCCCTGAAACATGTAAATCCGTCGAAAACCGGAAGTCGGAAAATATTTAGTCTACAATACTTTCTTCTGTTGAAGATAGAAGAAAGTAAAAAGTAATAACAAACAGAATTTGTAAAACGGAGTCCTCATAAAAGTTTTCTGCTACAGGATTCTAACGTACTAGGGATTAAAATAATCTAAATAAAAGTAATAACAAAAAGAATTAGTAAACTGGGGTTCTCAGGAATTTTCTGCTGCATGATTCTACCATATTGAAGGAAAAAATACCCTAAAAAAGTAATAACAAAAAGAATTAGTAAACTGGGGTTCTCAAAAATTTTCTATTACATGATTCTACTATATTGAAGGTTCAAATAACATTTACACCGTTTTAAGGCACAACACTAGTCACAGAAAAAGACCTGGATGGTAATGTAAAGTCTATGGGAGCTTTCTTTTGAAATATCTAGCTCAAATTTTCAATTTCGGTTAATGTTTAAAAAAAAATCACTTTAAATTTCAAAACCGGTAGAGTTCCGGGGGAAATTGCAATTTTTTACCATTGAAAACACACAATCTAAAATCCCCCCGGGGGGGATGGCACACACTCCCTCTTGGGGCCTGTGCTATCACCTTAAATCAACACTCAGCTTAACTATTCTAATTTTTTCCATAAAACAGATCATTTGTAAAGGACCCCCCCCCTCAGCTTAACTATCCTAATTTTTTCCATAAAACAGATCATTTGTAAAGGACCCCCCCCCCCCCTCAGCTTAACTATTCTAATTTTTTCCATAAAACAGATCATTTGTAAAGGACCCCCCCCCTCCCATTTAATTCTTTAAAATTTCAGCACCATTCTGGATACCATTTAGACGAATTTTAAATATCAACATTTACATCTATAAAGTAATTATCTTGTTTTTAATTTTTATATTTTTAGCCCCAACAGTGTCAAAAATTACGAGAACAATTTTTGTTCTTACTGTATTCTTGCATTTTAAAACTTTCGGAACAAACATTTGTGTCTTAAAAGCAGGGTTGGAAAAAAACCAGGTTTTTTCGAAAAAAACCAAGAAAACCGGTTTTTTTGGTTTAAACCAGGTTTTTTTAAAACATCCTTTCTTATTACATATACATGCATATTTACTGATAAAAACAGACATTATTGGTTTATAAGCAGTGTAACTTCTTTTAAAATAATTTAAATTTAATAATTATAGTGAATTTATGCTGAAAATTGAAAAAAAATCATTTTTCAATTTAAACAGTTTTAGCAAACAGTCTTATGTTGAAAGTTTTAACTGTTCTACACAGTGAACCATTGAAGCCCTGTAAATTTTTATAAACAATCTTTTGATTACTAATAATAAACATTTGTATATAGTTTGATAAATATTCTTTTCCAAAATTATTCAAATAATAAATTATGAATACTTCTTAGGATTTTTTCTTTCTGAGTGACAATTTGAAGTTAACATTTTTAGTCGTTAAATTTAGCAGATAGCAAAGGGAAAAAAATTATTATAAAAATGCTTATAACTAGCAACCAGTCTTTCTTTTAATTCATCAAGATAATCTCCCAAAAGAAAAATTTCTTTTACAGCTTGTGCAAAATCTTAAAAGATCATTGTGTTACATTATTAATTGCATTAAATAATCTGCGTTATTAAAAAAATTAAAATATTTTATACTAAATATTGAATCTATTTTATCTTTGATCAATTCACATGTTTGAAGTTTTTCTTTAGAGCAATAGATATGTTCACCAATGTGTACTGATTTTAATCCTATACATAAAAAATGACGTAAACCCAATATATCTAATGCTTATTGCTGAAATAAAGTGTTAAAAAAAGAAATTAATTATATCCAATAATCTGAAACCCATAAATTATAAAGAAAGAAAGAAAATGTCATTAGATTTCTCCTAAAAAACAATTGAAATTATTTATATCTAATAATCTGAAACTCGTAAATTATAAAGAAACAAGAAAATGTCATTAGATTTCTTCTAAAAATGAATTGCTTTTTTTATAGAAAAAAACCAATTGGTTTAATCCTATGCATAAAAAAAGACCTAAACCCACTATATCTAATACTTATTACTGAAATAAAGTGTTAAAAGTAGAAATTATTTATGTCCAATAATTTGAAACACGTAAATTATAAAGAAAAAAAATAAAATATCATTAGATTTCTTCTAAAAAAACCAATTGGTTTTTTTGAGAAAAAAACCATTTGGTTTAAACCGTGGTTTAAACCATGGTTAAAACCAATTGGTTTAAACCGTGCCAACCCTGCTTAAAAGCTACACCCATGTGAAATTTCAACTTTTTAACGCTAACAACAGATTTGTATAAAACAAAAGACTTTCTGCGAGCGCAAATATTGGTAAAAAAACATTCTGCGAATTAATGTTTAATAAAATTACATGTTATATTAGTTTGACATGGACGAAATTCACGTTCTTTTTACGCATTTCATGGACGAAAGTCCCACTTTTTGATCGATCTGTCGACGAAATTCGCGTTTTTTACCCAATTCATGGACGAAATTCGCGTTTTTGTGCGGTCTTTGGTCGAAATTTGCGTTTTTTGTGCGGTCTTTGCCCGAAATTTGTGTTTTTTGGGCGGTCTTTGCCCGAAATTTGTGTTTTTTGCGCGGTCTTTGGCGTTAATTTGGGTTTTTTATGTGGTCTTTAGTCGAAATTTGCGCTTTTCGCCCCTTTTTTGTTGAAATTCGCTTTTTTCGGGCAGTCCTTTGTCGAAATTTGCTTTTTCGCGCAGTACTTTGTCAAATTTCACGTTTTTCGCGCGGTCTGTAGTCTAATTTCGCGTTTTTCGCGCAGTCCTTTCTCGATTTCACGTTTTTCGTGGGTTCCATAGTCAAATTCTACAGTTTTCGAGCGTTCATTAGTCGAATTTCGCGTGGTCTTTTATTGAAATGGATGTTTTGTATGCGAGCAGATTTTTTGTTAAAATGTGCATTTTTTACACGATTTTTTTTTTTTTTTTTTTTTTTGAAATTTTCATTTTTTTTACGATTTATTGACAAAATTTGTTTTTTTTCCGCTATCCTTTGACGAAATTTGCGTTTTTTCGTAACCCTTCGACGATATTTCGTACTTTTTCGCGGAGCTTCGACTAAAGTCGTGTTTCTTTCCGCGATAACTTGACTAAATTGCAGATTTTTTTTCTGCGAACTATTGATGATATTGATGTTTTACGAAAACCATTTTTAAAAGTTCACGATTTTTGGTGTCGGAAATTTCGGACTGATGAATGTTTAATGTTTTCGGCATCAAATTCCTTAAATTTTAGAAAAGTTCGAAAATCGGCCCTCCTTTTAATTGTGCTCTAATAGTAAATAATTAATACATAAAATTGATGGAATATTTTTAATTTTTTGATACTAAAAAACAGTTACAAAAATAGAAATTGTTTCTTTCCAAAAATTATCTGCAAAGTTCATAAAATGTTCTGCACACGGCGTGCGTTTATATTATACAACTTTGGCTAACAGTTCCAAATAAATCGCAATTTAGAACTTTTTAAAGTTTCACCCTTTTAAATTTTGAATTTAAAAAAATAAAATAAAAAACATTCATAGCAAGCATTTACACTTTAAAAGCAACCACTATACCAAATTTAAAACTCCTTAAGTATATTAAATTAGGGATGGGACGAATATTCGGTCACTATTCGGTATTCGGCCTATTCGGCCCTTTTGCCGAATATTCGGTTGGCCGAATATTGAAGGCTTGTTGACCGAATACTTCGGCCGAATACCTGTAGCCGAATATTTAGAGATATCTTGCCGAATATTGCTAAAATCTCGCCGAATAGTGAAAAATATCTCGCCAAATAAATTTAGGATTTGAAGAATTTCATTCCACATATTTTTTTTTCTCTAATTAAAACTTGCTACTTTATTTGCGAAGTCCTTCTCATTCTTACTAACAAAATATACAGTTATTCAGATACTAAAAAATATACAGCTTTTCTGTCTTTCCTATAAAAGTTAGTGATATTTTATAAATTGCTGTCCAAGTTGGGGATTTAATTGTATGGGAAATGTCTTCATTAGTGAATGATGTATTACAATTCAAGATATAAAAACGCTTATAGAAAAAATAAAAGAAAAACACTGGCTTATTCTAAAACACTCGAATATTTATTAATGTCTGCAAATTCCATGCACATATAAAGTCTTATGATATTCATAACTTATTTTCTATAAAGTAAGAAATGAAAAAATTCATTCACTAGGTGTATTAACGAAGATTCATTTTCAAAATTAAATATCAAATGTCACTATTCCTAATACAACGGTGCATCTGAAAACAGTATACTGGTGTCAAACTAGATACACATTAGATGACACAATTTGCTTTATGAAGATAGTTTTACAAATATTTAAACATAAATTCTAAATACTGAATAAAATAATTTTTTTATTCTATGGTTTTCGCTTTTAAATAGTTATTTTCGTAATTACTGACTTAAATATGCAACATTATTATGTATATATTTTTAATTTACATCTTCCTTCATTCATGTTGTTATCAATTTCTGTTTATTCGTTTAATGCTTGATAAGTAAGTGGAATATTGAAGTTTAATATTGTATACGCCAATTCAAATGTCAAAGATTTTGTTAACATATGCATTCTACTTTAAGCATAACCTTTTGCTTTAACATAATTTGTAATTTACAGTTTGGCAACTGATTTTAAAACAGTCTCGTTCTTACGAATTTGCTTATCATTAGGGATACAAACTCTAAATGATCAAATTTACTTTATTAAAGGTTATTTCATAAAATATCTTCTTGTGAGCTCTGAGAGAGATATATTAAGAGTATTATTGATTTTGGATGCAAGAAATTGTAAAAGTATCATTTGATAGTAAAAGTGAAGTACATTCTTCATAATTTAATGGAAATATCTTCCCATCTTGACTTACTGAAAATCAATTTGATGTACATTAGGATAGAAGAATATAATGCAATTTCATAATTTTTTTGTGTTAAAATAAATTTTTCAAATTTAAAAATACATTTAAAAACACATTTAAGAGTAATAATTATTAATGAGTTCCTATTTTTTAAATTATGTATAACCGAAATTAATTTTCTTAATTGGAAAAAAAAGTTGCTATTCGGCCAAAAATTTGGCCGAATATTCGGTATTCGGCTATTCGGCCAAATCACTATTCGTCCCATCACTATATTAAATATCTTTAATATATATTGTACCTACATAAAATTTAATAAATACAGTACATAAAAATAGGGCGGAAATATTTCTAGGTGTCAAGTTCAAAACAAAAATCTTTCTATGAAAAAATAAGTTAATATTTAAAGAAAGAATAAAATATACAAGAATCAAAACAAAGGAATTACACGAGTACGAAGAAAATACTCCTCCCCCCCCCCAAAATTTACTTATTTAAAAGTGCAACCAACTGCACAACATCTGGCAAGCATTTTGTATAATAATAAGATAAAACAAAAAATAAATACATCAATAATTAATCGAAAAAAAGCTCAAAGTAAACACGGCATAAGCAGATTTTACATACGAAGCAATGCTAAAGCACGCAATGTTTTCACAACCACAAGTTGAGTTGTACTTTTTTACTTTATAATGACATCACATGCACATTATCTATGGTTAAAATTTTGATTAAAAATGAGAATATTTGCTTTTATAGATTGTTGTAGCTGTTCCACGTACTTGTCTTGTTTGGGCCGAATTGAATTTGTGCGATAACTAACTTTATTTTCCTAACGACTAATGGCATAGTGCAGCGGTTCCCAAACTTTCTTGGTACACGACCCACCTTTCGCTGAAAACAAATTTCACGACCCAACTTTCAGTAAAAAGAAATTTCGATACCCATTTAAGAATAAATTGTGTATCAGTATAGAAATTTTTGTACGACTCCTATACGCTCGGCTATACTATCCTACGAAAAACGCAGATTTTCGTACGGAAGATACATTATCAACAAAAACAAGAATCAGCAATCTCAATGTGTGTAAGTGAATAGTAATTAAAACAATGCATAAACTACAAAGACAGTAAAAAAATACTTTTAATTATCATGAAAACATAACTTTATAATGCATAAAAACTCTGGTACTGGTGTTTACCAACCTGGGAACTTATAATAACATGCAGTTTGTCTCAGTACTTGTCTTTCAAAAACAACCAAATAGAAAAAGCATGAAGTGTTGAATTTCATCAAGGACCTTAAAGCTAATTTAAATACTTCTGGATATTCTATTAATATATTAATCTAGAAAGCTATTAAAAAAATCTTTTTAAATATTATTTCCTATTAAAATTGTCACATCTTTTTATACAGATGAAATAAAAGATATAGGTTGATGACAAATCTCGATTGTTCCGCGACCCACCAGTGGGTCGCGACCCATAGATTGGAAACTGCTGGCATACTAAATCTCCTTACATGCAGCTCTTTTTTAAAAATTAATAAATTTGAAAGTAGCAGACGATAATTTTAATTACAAATAATAATCTGTTGCCAGAAAATTTCAACCAGACATATTTGCTTGTACAAATCCTCTATCGAAATCGTTACAAAAATATGTGAGCAGTTTCCATATTATAGAATAATTCCGAATAGATATTAATTTTCGATAAGTAAACACCTATGTTTTTGTTGAGCAGGGTTTGTATTAAGGAAAGGAAGCACTGTTGCTAGTTATTTCTGTTTGGAGGGGGAGGGGGATGCAACAGTTTAGGAGTTGTTGTTCTAAATGTTCAAAGGACAAAAATTCGTCCTAGTCAGATCCCTGATTTTTCTTATGAATAAAGAAGTTAAAAAAGATATATTCGAAATTTAAATAAAACATAAATACAGTCGAGACTCTATATAACGAAATTCACCGTTCCCGTAAAAAATTCGTTGTATAGAGAAATTCGATGTATAGAGAATGATGTTAAAAATCGTATTTAATGCGTGAAATTTGAACAAATATTATTTTTGATATTTTGAATTAAGAATTTGAAATGTTTAAAAGTAAATATTAAACTAGCATTTTATTTCTTAAATATTTAAGCTGTTTCAAAAAAGAGAACATACATTTATTTGAAAGCTTAATGAAAATCAAATAAGGAAGTCTTGCATCAAGTTCAGATGAAGAAATCTGTGATTTTTTGTTGTTTTGATTTTAAAATTGTTACGCTCTCAATAAATAAATAAATAAATAAATAAAATGCTTAAATTTTAGCAAGGATTGGAAAATTGTAGTTAACATTTTCTTCCATTTGAAGGCCTCTCTTATGTGCTTCTCATTGATTCCTCTCTTACATGTGTATCAATCCTGTTTTGAGAAGGATGTGGAAAGGTGTGTGGGAGAATAGATAAATTCGTTGGATTTAAAGAACAAGGAGAGAAGTAATATTAAAAAAAAAACTCAGCACCGACGATAAATTAAAAATAAGTGATGGAAAATTGATTCCATATGATTTCGAAGCTTTTTAAAACTGAATAAATTAAGACCAATTTATGAAAAAATTCGTTATATGGAGATAGATATTTCGCTATATAGAGACTGTTTTTAATGTAATCATGCGAAAAGGGGACCGTTTCTATTAAAAATTCGTTATATAGAAAAATTCGATGTATGGAGTTTCGTTATAGAGAGACTCGACTGTATATAAAAATAAGGAAAACTTACAGATGTGGGATGAGAACGAGAACGGCGCTTTAAAGAATGCTTTTTGTACTTCCTATAATAATGACTACAGGCTTCCTAAAAAGAGAGAAGAAAATACCTTCAAATAACTTTTAACTATGTGAATTAGAGTTACAATTAAACTACAAGGAATTAATTAAGAATTTCTCTATTCTAAAAAAAAAGGAACTCCCGCTGTCACCGCCGCTGACATTGAGTTTTTCGTGACCGGAAGTCTTTCTTCGTTAATAAGAGAGCTGTAGCACACAAAAAATATGAAAATTGGTGATATTGTACAAAAATGTTTGATAAATACGCTGGCGCAGACAGTTTTTTAAATCGAATAATTATTTTAAGAGATATTAATGTTAAAGTTGATCAAAATTGTTCCATTAAAAAAGTTTTATAGGAGCAAAAACTATTCATTGTAATATAATTATTTTTAGGCCATTTTATACATTAGAATGTCCCGGTGAGCAGACTGCATTTATTTTATTTTTTTTATTTTACTCATTTTCTGAAAATTTATTTCTATTTCAAGTTAAAAATTTTCACATTTCGAGAGATATTTTTTACACATTTTAGAAAAAAAAATTTTTTTTAACAGGTTGCCAAATATTAAAAGAGCTCAAAGAATAAAACTTCCTCCTATTTAAAAATTATTGATACGTGAATATTATGAATAGAAATAACTTCCGAATTAAACTTAATGACTATTACATTACTTACTTAAAAGAAGGAAAATATTGAAAATTATGACATAAAATCTCTATTTACCCGCGAATTTTTAAAGAGAAAAAAAAGGTAAAATAATAAATTCATCAATATGCGTTAAAAGTCCTAAATGGTGAAATATTACGTCAGATTTAAAAAATAAAATAAGACAGTGCAAATAATATTTCCTTTCTAATTATATATATATTTTCGCATAAATCCTTACAAAAAATAATAAGTAAATAAAATAAATAATAAAAAAAGAACAAAGATTTGGAAATCAGGGCTGCCACAGGTGACAATTTTTTAATTCTAACTGGCACCACTAAAACGAAATTATCGGGTTTTTATTAGAGATATTTCCTAAAAATCGCGTCTTTTTTGCGGCTCTTTGACGAATTTTCAGCGGCCCTTTCACGAGAAGCACGTTTTTTCTCCAATCTTTTGATAAAATTCGTGTTTTTTTCCGAGATCATTTAAGGAAAATCGCGTCTTTTTCGCGATTCTTTGAAGAAATGTTTTTTTTTTTTTTTCTTTTTTTGTAGGATCCTTTGACGAAATTCCCGAATTTCCAACGGTTCTTGGATGAAACGTTTTTTTTTTTTTTTTTCAATTCTTTTGAGAAAAATACAATTTTTTTTCACTGTCATTCTTTGTAGGAACTGTCATAATTTGGCGAAATATGAGCTTTTATTAAGATCCGCGGCTTTTCAGCATCTTTTGATGAAAATAGCGTCTTTTCCGCGTTCTTTTGACGAAATTCGTGCTTGAAGAGTAATCCTTTGAAGAAACTCTCATTTTTTCCTCAATCCTTTAGCCCTTTCCGGCACGAGTAAAATCGTTAGTAAAAAGAGAAATTATCGACTGACACCGGAATTCGCAAACGAATTTTCAAGATATTTTTAAATCCTCAATTTAAGGGTTTATTGTAAAAGCAAAATTTTACTAAAATATTACTGGTGCCGTTTGCAAGTTTGGAATTAAAATTAGGTATCCCAGACCGGGCACAGTGTGCCGGAAAGGGTTAATGAAATTTGCGTTTTTGCTCTGTTTTGGCGAAATTCGCGCTTTTTTCACGATCCTTTGGCGAAATCTGCGTTTTTTTGCAACCTTAAAAAATTAGCAATTTTTTTAATACTTTCACGAAAATTGCGTTTTTTTCGCAAAGTTTTTCGCTGTCATCATTTGTGCGAAAAATACGACCTATTTTCATAGTCGTCCTCTGGTGAAATACGAGATCACGACTGATCGATGAAATTCGCATTTTATGCCGCCTTTTGAGGAAATTCGGCATCTTTTGATGAAAATAGCGTCTTTTCTGCGTTCCTTTGGCGAAGGACATGCTTTAACAGCTATCCTTTAAACATATTCTCGTTTTTCCCATGTTCCTTGAATGAAATTTGCGGGTTTTTTTGCACTGTTTTGGCGAAACTAGCACTTTTATGGCGTTTCTTTGACGGGATTTGCATTATTACGCCACCGTTTGACAGAACTAGCGTTTTTCATTCGAGATATTTTCACGGAAATCGCGTTCTACTTCGTGATCCTTTGACAATTTTTTTCCCAGTCTTTTAAGGAAAATCGCGTCTTTTTTGCGATTCTTTGAAAATATTCATGCTTTTTTATAATCTTTTGACGAAACTCATGTATTTTCCTGCTATTCTTGGATAAAATTAACTTTTCTCCATGAACCTTTGAGGAAAATATAACCTTTGCAAAAGATTCTTTGATGAAATTCGCATTTTTCCCCGTCCTTTTTACGAAAAGCGCGTCTTTTCTGAGGCCTTTTGAAGAAATCTTTTCCGCAATCCTTTGACGAAATTTGAGTTTTTTCCCAACAATCTCAAGAAATTACCATTTTAAATTATTTTCCACAAAAACCGCAATTGTTTGTGATTCGTTGACAAAATTGAGTTTTATCAAGATCTTTTGCCGAAATTCGCGTTTTTTCCGAGACCTTTTCCCAAAAATCTCATCTTTTTTGCAATCCTTTGACACAATTTCCCTTTTTACGCAACAGTTCGAATAATTTTATTTTCCACAAAAATCGCAGTTGTTTGTGATTCGTTGACAAAATTTAGTTTTATCAATATCTTCTGCCGAAATCATTTTTTTTTCAATCCTTTGACACACTTTCCTTTTTACGCAACAGTTCCAATAATTTAACAGGGAGGGGGGGGAGGGGAAGTTCTGGTATATTTTCCACGAAAATCGGGAATTTTTTGCAGCTCTTTGACGAATTTTTGGCCCTGTCACTTTTTTCCGTAATTCTTTGACAAAATTCGGTTTTATTTTTCGAAATCTTTTAATGAAATTATCCCTTATTCCAAGTTTCTTTGACGAAATTCGCGTTTATTCCGACCTTTTTATGAAATTTGCACTTTTTCTAATTTAAAAATCAAATCTTTTTCCCGATTCTTTGACAAAATTCGCGTTATTTTTATGATCGTTTTGCGAAAATCGTGTTTATTCCCGCGATTCTTGAACGAAATTTGCACTTTTCTGCAATTCTTGGCGAAAAAAAAGATTTTTTCGAGATCCTATTAAAATATTCGCGTCTTTTTCGCAAAATTCGTGGTTTACTCGCAGCACATAGCAAGAAAATTGTATCTTTTCCTCGGTTCTTAGATGAAATCAGCGACTTATCCGCGGTTCTTTGATGAGATTTGCGCTTTTTCGTGGCTTTTAGAGGATACTCACGTCTTTTCCGAGTACATGATGAAAATCATACTTTTCCGCAACCCTTTGATGGAAAATACGTTTTTACGCAACAGTTTAGCAAAATTCGCGGTTTTTTACAAGAATTTTTTCACGAAAATCGCGTTTTTTTTGCGGTTCATTGGCAAATTTTTCCCAGCGCTTTCACGAAATTTGCGAGTTATCCGCAATCATTTGACAAAATATGCGATTTTTACGAGATCGTTTGACGAAATTCGCATTTTCCCCATAATCGCTTGATGAAATTAGAGTTTACCTACGACTCTTTTATGAAATTTGAATTTTTTTGAGATCTTTTAGAGAAAATAGCAATATTTGTGTAAGAAATTCACATTTTCTCTGTGATCTTTGGAATTTTTTTCTTTTTGGCCTACTTTCTCAAATTTTCATGCTTTTTTAATGAACTTTTGACGAAATTTGCGTTTTTTACGCCATTCTCCGGCGAAATTTGGACTTTTCCTCTATCCTTTGGCGAAATTCGCGTTTTCACTGAGATCCTCAGATGAAATTGGCCATGTTTTTTGAAACGAGTGACAATATTTTTTCGGCAACTACTAAATCTATCCGTAATACTCAAAAAAGGCATATACTTTTAAGTCATCATTATTCTACAATTAAACATTAGAATTTATTTTTTTAAAGAATCGTAGATTAATAAACTTATTAAAATAGAGTTAAACACATGAAAAAAAACCTGATTATGACGAAATTTTCTTTTAAACTGAAAACTGCATTTTTTTTTAATTGTTCATCCATGCAAAATGAAAACAATAATACGCAAGAAAAAAAATATACAGTGGACTCCCTCTATTCCGAACACTCATGGGTCCGACCAAAAGTGGTCAGATTATGGGGGTGTTCAGTATAGAGGGAGAATCGGAAATGCATTACTACTACTACTATTTACTGAATTTACAGTCGGTATAAAATATTCAGCATGGTTAGTCATACCATTGTGCAATGCCAAACTAAATTTAGTCAGTTTTGTACTGTACCATCTCATTTTTTTATAAAATTTTTTTTAGAAAACATAGATTTATACTACAATATACCTCTTGAAAACATAATCAGTATATTACTTAAACGAATAATTTTAGTCTATTTCTGCATTGTATGTGCTCATGCAATGTACATGTTATTTGACTCTTTAAGAAGTGGAAAAGCTTTGAGATGATGTTCAGTCAGATAGTTTAACAGACACTGAATGAGTTTCTTAGTTATATTGCTTGAATGAACGTAATCATCTTTCATCTTATTCCGTCAGTCTCTTCAGGTTCTGCTTCTCCTTCACTTTCCTCTCCCTCTTCAACAATGTTGTTCTTGCAAACCATGAGGATTTCATCGGTTTCAAGATGAGCTCAAAGTTCTGTTTCAGTATGAAGCTTCAGAATAATTGATCCTAAGTCACTCACAGCTGTTGCTTCTAGGTCCTCTATTCTTGTTTGCCATTCTCACATAGAAATCTAACTTTATAGAAGGATCTCTGGATGGTGTAGTGGGTTGTTTCATTTTATACCATTGATATCTAATAGACAGCTTACATGACATTGACATTTTTCTGTCCAATTCGCCACCTCCATCACCAGGGACAATTTCTTCAGAAAATGGATTCGGTAGTAAGTTTTAATGATTACTCTTTCATCCACTGGTTGGATTATAGAAGTATAGTTTGGTAATAGGAACTTCAAGATTATGTTGTTCAGCTGCATGTTTGTAAGTGATCTGGTATTAACAACAATAACAATTTTTCCTTCCTTTCTCTCTTCATTATCTCGTTAATTCTCTCAAATCACTATCAGAAAATTGTGTATATCATTTACACTTTCCGATTTGGTTTATAATGTGTAGGCAAAGATGTGATCTTCACATTTTTTAAACGTTTTCCGATCACAAGTGATTTGAGCTTCTCATCCATAAAACTGGTACAGAGCATATGGCAAATCTTTCTTTTGATATTTTCCCAACTATACAATTTTTGCTTCAGTTTTGTTTGGAAGAGCTGTGAAAAACAGGTCGGTTTCGTCAGCACTGAAAATGTTTGCTGTATTGAAATCCTTCGTTATGTTCAGAAGTTTTATTTTCTATTTTTCCACAGTGTCGATATTTACATCTGCAGCTTCACCATTGATTATTTTGAATTCGATGTTATGTTAAATTTTGAAATCAGTCAACAATCTTTCTGATGCCTTTAATTCTGCAATTTTCTGCTTTTCTGAAAAATCCGAAGTTGGAGTACAGTGACAGGATGATTCTTTGTTCTCATTAGACAAAAAATCTTTCGAACATTAATGTTTATGTTATCGTTTCCCGTTTTCTATTCCAAAATTTTATACTTATTTGAGTTCGTTAAACCTTTGTATTCTTCTGAAACAAGTTTGACTGAATTACCATGATGCAGAAATTTCCTGAATTCCGATTCCAAACACATGTTCAATTTACAGAGAGGTGAGGTAAAAATGGGGATCGAAAGCAGCGTTTAGAATAGCGGGGTGTTCAGATTAGAGTGTGTTCAGAATACAGAGAGTTTATCTTATGTTAAGTCTATGGAATTTCGCCGGGACCATCGAAATGCGTTCAGAATAGCGGGGTGTTCAGATTAGAGAGTGTTCAGATAGAAAGAGGACACTATATTAAACATTTACATCGGCTAAGAAGGGAAAACGTATTTTTTTTTTCTTTCCAATGCATATTCCGTCTTAGAAGATTTCATTTTACCATTACCATTTTTTAGATTTTTATGTCCCCATTACATGGAATATGGATTAATAATACTAATAATTGAAACATTTACATACAACAAACAAAGATTCATTAAAAGCTCGCAGCCTACTGCACTTCTGCATGAATGAAGATTATAAACATGGAAAAAAGAAAGATTAAGATTTTTTTTGGTCTGAACTCTTTCATAAGAATAAAGATCAATGTTCTGTAGAAATTTACGCGGGCCGGGCCGCTTCGGGCCGAAATTGTAACTTTAATAACGGGCTGGGCCAATATTTTTTTCGTTTGGGCCGGGCCGAATTTTTTTTCAAGGGATCGGGCCGGGCTCGGGCCTGAAAATTTCGGCCCGTGAAAACCTCTATTCGAAATATCAAAATAACCAGTTAAAAATCACGGTCATGGAAATTGGATGTGGAAGTTCACGCTCAATATCTGATAAGCAAATATCATAAGATTCATCAGTTCCATGAGCAAATTTGTTGCTATCTACTATGCTTTTTAAAAATTTTACCTGGAAATTCATCATTTGCAAGGATGTTAACTACTTCGGATACATAGAAATGAAGAGTTTTTTCCGGTTACTTTTGTAAGAAGGTAGGGGAGAGGGGGATTAGTGTGGACAGAAAAATTTAATTTAATTTTATAAAATTCTATGAGCATTTTTAAAATTTTGCAACCCTTTCAAATTGAAGAATGATATTTTCTGTTTATATTTATACAGGAAAGATGATGATAAATGCAGTTAAACAATAAGAAAATTGGCAGTTTTTAACATTGATCCATGTGTCCACACTAACCCCTACAAGAGGTTAGTGTGGACAAAACCAAAATATGTTGGGGGCTTCCGTGAACAGGTATTTTTTTCTCAAATATTCCTTATTATTTAAGCTTCTAAGTTTAAATTACAGTCTAAAGGGTTTATGGAGAAAGAAGTTACTCCAACAATCACAAGTTGTGTGATTATTTTTTCTATTATTCCCCATTTTTAATTAGGGAGTTATTTTTCATATCAAGAAAAGCAAAATGATATGCTGGGTCTTTTTTTCTGCAAAAATACATCATCATAGACACTAAAACCATTTACACTTTCCACTCTGCCTACAAAATATACAATATTGCAACATCTAAGAGATGGTGACGATGGGATTCGTTTATAATAATGTAACAGTTGATATTTCTCATGCTGCTAACCAACATACAAAAAAATGTATGTTCTATTTTATTGAATTAATTTAAAATAAGGCTAAATTAATCCCCTAAAAATGCGAAATTGATGAATTTGAGTCAAAAATTTTTTTTTTTCAAATTTCTTCTTGAAATGATTTCATGAAAATTTCAATACATATCCTTATTTACCGGGTGTCCAGTAAATAACTGACCCATTTTGAACTTAAATAACAAATAAACGGTTTGAGATAATAATGCGCGGTTTGCGGTATTGTTATTAGAAAATCAATAAATTTTTAAACATGTACTTTGTTAATATAGTTCAAATTTCGGAAAAAAAATATCGCGCTGGCGGTAACAGGATGTTTAAATACAGACGTGACTCTAATTTTCATAAATATGAGATTTTCGGCTGAATCCGAATCTATATGTTGTCGAATCTGAATCCATATGTTGTCGAATCTGAATCTATATGTTGAATCGACTCTCGAATCAGCTTCAGAAATAGGGTACGTTGGTTGGAATAATATTTGTGATTGAACCATCTGTATTATATTTCCCCTCCTCAGTCTTGAGACTGAGATATTATTTTAAATATTATTATATTACATTAAAAAAGTGCATATTTTAAAATTTATTTATATTCTAATAACAATACTGCAAGCCGCGCATTTTTATCTCAAACAGTTTTTTTGTTATTTATATTCAAAATGGGTCAGTCATTTACTGGACACCCGGTATATGGAAAATAGTCTTATTTGATATTTAATATAGTAATTACATTTGTAAGTTAACATACTTTCTGTGAATCTTTACATTATAATAAATTTAGTACTTAAAATACAAATTATGCAGTACAATAAGCTGTCTACATTAACCCCTAGTAGTGTGTCTACATTAACCCCATGCTAACATTCTTCAGTTATTCTTCATTTATACTCATTTAACCAATTTTAATATTTAAAGACGGTTATAGAAATAAAGAAGACAAGTCACACTTGTCTTATAGCAACTTGTTTATTGGATTCTAAATTTAAATTCTTTGTGCTGCAAAAATGAAAAAGAAAGCTTATTTTTACTTTTCTTGCATGAAATTAAACTTCTTGCAACTATTTAAAAACTTTTTAATCCTTTGCGACTGAATTTTTGCTTAGTATGGATTACATTGTTTTTCAGTTTGTGTAATTTTTTTAGTAATTTTTTCTACATTATTTAAATTGTTATTTTGAATGTCTACTCTAACCCCTTGTCCACACTAACCCCCCTCTCCCCTAATCTCCTTTCTTAATCTCTTCTTTAAATACATCTGTGGTATGATCATAATCAAAACAGTTATCATATGTAGTGTTTCGTAAAACAAGTTCATCATTATCTGATTCTGAACTGCTAATTTGTTCCGAATATGATCTTTTATGCTTCCTTCTTGCTGAAGCAGTTTTCTGTGTGGTAGCTTCAATTCCAGCCTTTACTGGAGAATCAGTTAAAATGGAAGATTTTCTTTTTTTTTCCCCCGGATATTGCGTTTTTTAACTGTAGCTTTGGGAAATGACCTGATCATTTCCTGGAGGTGTAACATTGAAAGATGAACTTGCTATGCATACAGCTGATGACATATGTTTCATTAATCATCTCAGTTGAATTTAGTGGTCTGTCGATTTCATATGACATTAAAAATTCATCTTCTCTGAACATGTTTTCATTGATCGGGTAAATGCCAGTTACAGTAAAAGCCCGATAATTCGGATAATTGGGACCAGACCCAATCCGGATTATCGAAAATCCGGAGAATTAGAAAAAAAAATGAAATAAAATAAAACATACTTACAGAAAATCACTTTTACGTTAAATTTATTGAATTTTTACACACAGTAAAAATATTTACTTCGTTTAATTCTTCCGAAAAGATTTCAGAAAAAGTTCTTTTTATTCAGAATACGTCGATGAAATAAGTTAATATTATGGAATTTAGCCAATCGCTTCTCAAACTTGGGGGAAAAAAATGACCAAACCGATCCGGATTAACGGGGTCCAAATTAGCAGGGTTCTACTGTACTTCAAAACCTTTTATGATATTAGATGGAGATACAGCTTTATAAAATGCATTTTCGATAACTTCTGCTACATCATATATTGTCATTGGCTGTCCAGGTTGTGAAATCATCCATTCATTAGCACAAGTTTTGTATGGCCCAAAGACAGTGCGGTCAAGTGGCTGAAGTTAATGCGTTCTTTCTGTATGTGTATTATAGCTCTTTAGAACATTCCATGACATGGAAAGAAAAAGATTTAGCAGTTGCTGCCAGATTCACATTTGTAACTTCAATCATTATAAAGCATATCCAAAACAAAGTTGACTTATTTTGTTTATTGTATTTCTGTATTTTTATTTATCCAAATTATCAAGAAACATGCATATGTTGTACATTTGAATATGTCCCAAGGTAAAATCAGAGTTTCCCCCAGACGGTTTCAGGGGGGGCGCGGCGCCCCTCCTGCCCTTTAGTTTCAAAAATAGCGCCCCTCTTTCCCCTCATCCAAAAAACAAGAGCCCCTCTTGCCGCTCATTCAAAAAAATAACGCCCTTCTTGCCCCACATTAGAAAAAACGCAACTCATCAGCGAGGATGCGAACGCGCTATAACGCGTAAATTACGAAAAAAATCGGCGACAAAACGCAAAAAAAAAAAATAAAATAAAATAAAATAAAATAAAAAAAATTTCTTACGCGCCCTACAAGACGCGTAACATCGTCAAAAAATCGCGAAAAACGGCAAATTTCATTAAAAAATCGCGAAATAACGACTAATTTCCGGCAAGATTCGCGAAAAAATGGCTAATTTCGTCTCAAAATCACAAAAAAACGGCAGATTTTCTTTAAAAATCATGAAAAAACGACAAATTTCGTCCAAAAATTACGATAAAACGGAAAATTTTGTCAAATGATTCGCGAAAAACGGCAACTTTTGTCAAAAAATCGTGATAAAATAGCGATTTCGTCAAAAGATTTGCAAAAAAGGCATAATTCGTCCAAAAACCGCAATAAAACGGAAAATTCTGTGAAAAGATTCACGAAAAACGGAAAAATTTGCCATAAATTCACGAAAAAAAACAAAATTCGTCAAAATATCCCGAAAAAACGGCAGATTTCGTCAAAAGGTTGCGAAAAAATGCAAATTTTGTCAAAGGGGCACAAAAAAAGTGAATGCCAGAAGTGAATTTTATTTTCGGAATTTACGATTTTTCATGTTTAAGCGTGACAAAATTGGCGTTTTTTTCACTATCTTTTGACGAAATTTGCCATTTTTTTTTGTATCAAATAAATAAATATAATATATGATGACATAGTAAAAATCCAATTAATCCTGTTTAATTTACAAAACAAAACTCAATATATTCTCATAAAATGGTTAGACTCCCACAGGCCTAGGACCGCTGAATCACTCTTAAAAAAGAGAGAAAAGAGACTAAATCGCAAGAAAAAGAGACAAAAACAGACCAAAATTTAAAAAAAAGAGACTAAAAGGAGACCAAATAAAAAACATTTTTTTCTCTTCACTTAAGTGTTTTTGGTATACAGACAAGCACAATAAGATTTAACACAATCTGCAGAATACATTTTCAATGCATTTCAGTTGGTTTTGAAATAATTGCAAATATTTTGATTGGTTGCATAAAAATATCTCAAATCGCAACAATTCATCATGAAAGAAAATCAGAAACTCTCCAAATGACCACAGGGACAAAATCATGAAATTCCAGGAAATATAGTGAAATTCATCAAATTGTCTCAAAAAACAAATCACAAAATCTGTCGCAAGATCTCGGGAAAAAAATTCTCGAAATTAGTCAAATGTTCTTAGGATAAAAAAAAAAATCACGAAAATTATCAGATGCCCTTGAAAAAAAAAAAATCACGATATTAGTCAAACATTTGGTTAAACATTGTAAAATTCATCAAATGGGTCTTGGAGAGAGGGATGAATCACAAAATTCACTAAATGATTGCGAAATTCCAAGAGCGATCATACAAATAATTGCTAATTTTGTCGAAGGTCACGGCAATAAATAGTGAAATTTATCAACTAGTCGCCAGAAAAATAACGAATTTCGTAGAATAAAGCCATAAAAAAAATCAAGGATGCCTGTCAATGGGTTACATTAAAATGTGCGAAAATCAGTTACAGTATAAAACAGTGAAGTTTGTCAAATTATCTCAGGACAAGAATGGCGAAAATTATCAAATGGTGTTGGTGAAAAAAGTAAAATCAGGGGTTGTACTGGTGCCAAGTAATATTTCACACAAACTTTTTTGGATATTTTAGGACACATTTAACTGGCATATTACATTTCCTATATGAATAACCATTTGACAAAATTAACGATTCCCCCCCCCCACTACCAATTGCCGCAAATTAATATGAAAATTGTGATTTTTCCACACTATTGCTTACAAGTGCGAGATTTTTCTTCCACGATTGTTCGCTGACATTTGTATATATAATTTTTTTTTCAGTAATTTTTTTTTTTTTTTTTTTTTTTTTTTTTTTTTTTTGCCATTGTTTGCAGAAATTTACTATTTTTCTGTGTTTATTTAACAAAATTCGTGATTTTTTTTCCTGCGATCATTTGCAAAATCGCACAGAAAAAAAATCGCGATTGCAAAGAAAAAAATCACTAATTTTGAAAAATGATCGATTGTCAAAATTCGCGATTTTTTTCTCCGATCATGGAAAAGATGAATTTCGCCAATCGATCACCAAAAAATCGCGAATTTCGGCAAATGATCGCGGAAAATATGACGAATTTTGTCATATAAATGCAGAAAAAAGCAAATTTCTAAAACAATGGCCCAAAAAATTATCATTTACTGTATTTTGGTAAATGATCGCAGAAAAAAACGCAAATTTTGACTACCGATCGCGTAAAGAAATCGCAAATTTTTTCGCCGATCCTTTCATGAAATTTGCATTTCTCTGCGATTATTTTTTCCGCACGCAAAATCGTACAATCGTATTTTTCATTAGTATAACCGTACACTTCAAACAAAATCCGTACATTGTACAATGCCATATCGTACAAGTTGGCATCTATGAATATCCTTTTCGATTTTACAATCATTTGACGAAAGCTCGGTCTTACTTCGGGATCGTTTGACGTAAATCTTGGGAGTTTTTTTTTTTCCCCCGCAATCGTATGGCGGAAATCGCAAGTTTATTTCGGGATTATTTGGAAATAACAAAGATTTTATTTCGGGATCGTCTGGTGAAAATCGCGGCTTGATTTCGTGATTGTTTAATGAGAATCGTCTTTTTTCCGGTGATCAATTAATTCGAATCGCAGTTTTGCCAGAGATCATTTTATAAAAATCACACATTCTTAAAAATTAAAAAACGTGAAATTCTGCCGTTTGTCAAAAAAGTGATCCTGTATATGTAACGACCGAAATAAGAATTTTGAGATTCCTTCCTGCAATCCTCTGATGAATTTCTCAATTGTTTTCCACAAGATCAACTGACAAATTTTGCAATGATTTTGTCACTGATTGATGGATTATACTCTTTTTTTTTTCTCGTGAAAATGACAAAATCGTGATATTCTTCCCGCGACCGAATGACGAAGTTTATGATTTTTACCCCTCGAATGATTATTGAATTTCGCGTTTTTATCTTGCCACAGATTGACCAAATTCACTTTCTTGTCAGTGTCCGACAGAAAAGTTTTGCGATTCTTGCCCGCGAACGATGTACTAATTTCGTAACCATTTTTCCACGATATAGTGACGAAATTTAGAATTTTTTCCCCTGCAAAAGAGAGACAAATTTGGCCATGCAACAGAATTTTTTCTGCAGTCTGCAACACACATAAAAGCTTAAACGGTCTGCAGACCAATCCCTCGCATCACATTATTTGCACTCAAACCTTCAAGTATTTGTGATAGACATAAAAGAAAAATATACTTTAAAAAAGAAGTTGCCTTTGTTCTCGGAATTTTTAAGCCTCATACATTGTCCTAAAGAGGGGGGGGGCCTCCTGTTTGACAAAATTTGCGAATTTTCTCGTAATCATTTGACGAAATTTGCATTTTTTCGCGATCTATTGACGAAAACTTGCGTTTTCTTGCGATCTCTTGAAGAAATTAGCCGTTTTTTCGCGATCTCTTGAAGAAAATTGTCGTTTTTTCGCGATCTCTTGAAGAAATTTACCTTTTTTTCACGATCTCTTGAAGAAATTTGCAGTTTTTTCGAGATTTTTTAACGAAAACTGCAGTTTTTTGCGATTTTTTGAAGACGTTTGTCTCTTTTTGCTAACTTTAGGAAGAAATGTTACGTTTTTCCGTGATTTTTTGATGAAATTTGCCGTTTTTTCGCGATTTTTCGGAGAAATTCGCTGTTGTTTCGTGATCATTTTACGACTGCCGTTTTTTCGCATTCTTTTGAAGAAATTTACTTTTTTTTCACAATCTTTTTAAGAAATTTGCTATTTTTTTCGTGATTCTTTGACGAAAACTGACTTTTTTTCGTGATCTTTTGAAGAAATTTGCCATTTTTTTTTGAGTTTTTTTTAAACGAAATTTGCCGTTTTTCGCAATTTATTCAGAAAATTTGCCATTTTTTTCGTGATTTTTTGACGAAAACTGCCATTTTTTCATGATTTTTTGACGAAAACCGCCGTTTTTTTGTGATCGTTGGAAGAAATTTGCCGTTTCACGATGTTTTGAAGAAACTTGCCGGTTTTTTCACGATGTTTTGAATGATTTTGAGGAAAATTGTCGTTTTTTCGCGATCTTTTGGCGAAATTCGCGTATTTCTCTCGATCTATGACGAAATAGATTTCTTTTCGAAGACTGTTTGTCGAAATTCGCGATACATTTTATGTCCGAATTTTTGGATTTAGAACCGAAATTTTTTTAATTTTTGCTAAATTTTTTACAGTTGAAAAATAGCCTGTGGACCTTCCCAAGAGTCTGCGACGTGCGTCGCAGCATTGCGCCGATTCTGCTCACGGGAAATTTGGTATACTTTTTTCCGCGACTAAGTTTCACTATAGTTCCATGGGATTTCTGGTTTCATCCTAAGACAGATTAACATAATCCATGATTTTCCGCCAGTTTCCGACTGAAAAATTTTGCGATTTTTACCCGCGAACAGTTAACAAATTTCGAGATTTTCCTGCGACAAACTGACAAGTTTTCCGATATTTCTTCACGACAAATTGTTGAATTTTGCGATGTTTTTCCCGCTATCAAATGAGAAAAGTTGCGATCTTTTTCCTGCCATCGATCGATGGGTAAAGAACATTAAAAAAAAAAAAAAAAAAAAAAAAAAAGTGAAAAAAGAGACTAAATCTGAAAAATATAGACTAAAAGAGACAAATGCAAAAAAATAGCGAGTTTAGCGACTCGCTCCGAGGCCTGCTCCCATGAATTGTAGGTGGATTGTGAATATTAGATTGTGAATATTAATTTGAAAATAAAATCAGTTCAAATTACATACATCTTAAATTAAATCAAGCTGTATTTTATTTATTATTTTTTATATATAAAGACAATTATAAATTAAAGTTAACGCGCAAAACATTTCTATAATACTGAAATTAACAAACTCCGCTCACTAAAAGTACTGTTACCACTATTTCCAAACAGTAATCTTCGTCTTATTTAATCGCAGAATTTTTCTGAAAAATATAATAGCAATAACTTTTCGAAACTAGTTGGTCTTCAAAATTCATCAATTTTATACATGCACTTGTACGTAAAATGTTATGGCTAAGAATATTTGCAAAAACTTCAAAACGGAATACGATAATACAAAAATTTTTTTTTATAAATAAACATATTCTGTTCTCTCTTTTTAGGTGCGTTCGTAATTATGTAAATACGTAGCACCTATTGTTGTCGCTCAGTCCGTCCGTCTGTCTGTCCGCATATAACAACGCAAAAACTATCCAACCGAATCGTTTGAAATTTAAAATACATAATTATTACATAATTTTGTCGAGCCATTTCAAATTTTATGAAAATCGGTTGGTTAGATCAATTACAGGGACAATCAAAAGGATTCCGTTACATTACGGTCAATGGGGACAAATGTTTCAAATGCATTTTAATCGTTTGAAATTTAAAACATATAATTATTGCGTAATTTTGTCGAGTAATTTCAAATGTTATGAAAATCGGATGGATAGATCAATTACAGGGACAATCAAAAGGATTCCGTTACATTACGGTCAATGGGGAAAAAAATTTCAAATGCATTTTAATCGTTTGAAAGTTAAAACATATAATTATTACGTAATTTTATCGAGTCATTTCAAATGTTATGAAAGTCGGATGCATAGATCATTTACAGGGACAATCAAAAGTATTCCATTACATTACGGTCAATGGGAAAAAGATTCAAATGCATTTTTATGATGTTACACTCATTCGAACATAATAGAATTGGCATGAATCTATGAAATATATACTAAAATATGCATTCTGTACAATCTGTGATGCAAAGAATTTTTATTATTAAATTACAGGGCCACACAAAGGTATTCCCCTGCATAATGCTATACGGGGAAACATTGTTTGGGGCGTGTTTTAATTGTATTCAACTATTTCACATTTTATGAATAAGATATAGATTTCTGAGGTGTAATAAAAATTACTTCCTGCATATTTACAGAAACACAAAGATTTCGACTACTATACTGTATCCGAAGTACTATATACTATAATAGCAAAATATGAATATTTTTAAAACTTCGTTATCGTACGAACGCACCTCATTTGCTACGTTCACGTGCAATTTCCAACTTGTTTAAAATAAAGATGGTTTAAATGATTCATAAACTTCAAGAAAATTTACAAAACAAAACAATTCTGTTTTTAATAAAAGTTAAAAAATGTCAGGACAATCCGAACATTAGACATGTGATGTAAATAAATACATCTATTTTTGTAGGCCAAAAAATAAATATTGTAAAAACATTCTATTTTATTTAAATATGGGTTTCTTTCTTTTATTTTAAGTATATTTATAAATTGACAGTTAAAAATAGAAATTGTGAAAGGTTTTTAAAAATATGTTTTAAAAGGTTCTATTAAATATTGGATTCAGCCGAATACTTTGATATTCGGCTTAACCGAATAATTTGATATTCGGCCTAACCGAATATTCGGTAACATAGCCGAATAGGCCGAGGGCCGAATAGATACCGAATATTCTGTGCATCCCTAGATACAACTACTTCCGTGCAATAATTTTGTCTTATTTAACCACAATAATTTTCTAAACAATAAGGCGAAAATTACTTTTCGGAAATAGTGGTCTTCAAAATTCCTGTTTCTCGTTCCCAAAAGGTTAACAGAAAATATTTTCTTGAAGAATACTGAAATTTAAAACACCCCGACCCAATAAGAAGCCTGGTTACAACTACTTCCGAGTAGTAAATTTCATCTTATTTAATCGCAGAATTTTCGCAAAAATTAGTTTTCGGAAATAGTGGTTTTCAATATTAAGTACATTATGTTTATGCATACATCTTGCACGTAAAATGTCAAGTGTAAGAATAATTGCAAAAACTTCAAAATGATGCGACAATTTAAAAGGAAAAAAATATCTCTTTTTATATACTACATGAACACAGACTCTGCTCTCTTTTCAAAAATAATCTAGTCGGATGTGACAATCTCAAAACTTTCTTCTATTTCATACATGTTAATACGGTACTACTTGGTTATCCCGTCGACCAATTTCGCGAAATTATACAAATCGCCAATCAAATAACCAAATTATACGTATTGATATAATTTTTATTTTAAATAACGAAAAAGCAAATAATCAGTAGAACATTAATAAAAATAAAATTAAAAAATCGAAATAAAAATCACTTAATGAAGTGTTAAACATATGTACGTATATATGTATCGTATTTAACGGTACGTCACGGTCATCTATTATTGGCATTTAATCTTATATTTGGCGATAGGTTTTTGGTCGACGGGATAACCAAGTAGTAGGGTCATTCTCAGAAAAATCAGGAATTTCACTACTGATTTTTTAAAAATTAAAATTTCTTCAAACATGTTGATACTTACATTCAAGTTAGATCTTATCTGCAGTAATAACACTGTTATAGTGGTTCAGATCAAACATGTAAATATTTTAAGTTTTTTAAACTTTAAAAAAAGTCAGGTCCACGGATGTGACAACCAAGTCCACGGACGTGGCAACCCGGTCCACAGACGTGACGACCTGGTCCGCAGACATGACAATTTGTTCCACAGATGTGATGATATAACCCAACAGGGTGTGACAGAAATAATAAAAGAGTTTATATACTGAATAAATAAAATTTATTAACCTACTACCATTACAATTCAAAATCAAAACCGTATAAGCAACATTATTCATAGAAAGGGTGGAAAATATGAAAAAAATTGCGAGACAATTTACAAATCATAACACCGTTAATGCTTCAAAATTCGTTATCACAGTGCCAACAATTAATGACAATGTATGTCCATTATGAGGATTCTAAAGATATGAAATTCCGTGAATTAGTTCTTGAGATATTACTATCATTAAATTCCTGTGAATCCTACAAGATGCAGCTTAGTTGCACCACCTATTGTGCGATTACTACCAAACCTAATCAGCAACTACTTATGTTGACATCTAACTGAATCGTAAGTTAGATGAAAATTCGTGCAGTAGTTCTTGAGGTATAGCAATTACGGAAATCGAAAACATGCATGATAATAGCGTCAGCTGTAGTGGGATTTTACACTAGAACGTAAAAAAAGTCAATTCTTTGAAAGAACTAACTGAATCAGAAGTTTAATGAAATTTCGTGCATTAATTCTGGAGATAGAAATATTGCGGAAATCGAAAAAAATGCAGCATAGCAGCGTCACCTGTTGAGCAATTTACACCAAAATGTAGAAAAAGTCAATTCATGTCACGGAATAACGTAATATGAAGTTTGATGAAAACCTTTGCATTAGTTCTGGAGATTGAGCGATTACGGAAATCTTGAAAATTTTTGCAGAGTAGCACCATTCGTTGAGTTATTTACTCCAAAACCAATCGCCATTAATTTAAATCAAGGACTAACTGAATATAATTTTTTATTAAATTCAAAGCATTAGTTTATGAGATAGAGCGCGCAGAAATTTTTTGTCACTGACAATTCTGCAAAAACATGTTTTTCGTGACCTCTGACCCTCTAAAACGTGTAAATCCGTCGAAAACCGGAATTCGAAAATTTGTACTAATCTAATTGTTCTAAAGGTAGAAGAAAGTAAAAAATGTTTGTTTAAATGATTAATAAATTTTATGAAAACGTAAAAAATATAATTTCGTTCTAAAAAAGGATAAAATAAAATCAATTGACGTAATTTATACATTTTATGAAATCTAAATGATTTTTATTATTAATATCGATAATAAGTAATTATTAACTTAGATAAAAATAAAGAAATAGAATGATCATAAAAATATTGATGTATAAATATCATTTCATACTTTTGTTTCAATTTTTTTTATAAAATTTCACCGTGTTTTAAATTATCTGTAAACAATGGTCAAACAATTTGCACAACTTAAAACGCGATATTTCTCATAACACAATGACGGTAATAAAGTTAGCATTAATATAAACAAAAAAGAACATAAGAGAGCGATGACACAATTTCAAAACGGAAGTATCTTGTGAAATTAGTTTCTAAATTATTGCTATACTAGAAACAGAAAACTATTTAAAAAGAATCTATAACTTTCTCAACTATTTGTTCACGAAACATTTCCTCGAAAAGAATTTATTTTATCAAACTGCCACATTTAAAATTCAAAACAACGACTTCATACTAAAAAATACCGAGATAATTTAATATAAATTAAAAAAAATTCAAATGCAAGTTTTCGAATTACTACTGCAATAGCTAAGAACGTAAGTTACGTTTCAACTAAAACCACAAAACAAACTACAAAAAAAAATATTGCAAATGATCAAATATAAAGAAAAAAAAATATCTTACTTTGTTGGAATCTTCTTTCTTTTTCGAATTCTGTTCCATTCTTTAAAAAAATAAACAGATCTTCCCAACAGACGACGGTTGGCAAGGAAATACTGTTGCCAGATTCACTGTGCGAACATGGTACAACACATAACTGCAGAACATGGAGATAATAAAAAATCGCTTGCTGAGTGGATGTTGATTTCATTCCGACCATCATAATGCCTGTATGAACACAACCTGCGAATAAATTATTACGCAGAAAATTTGTTGGTTTAGCATTTTTTTTTCCTTGTAAAAAATAATAGTAATATTCTCATATTTTAAACTAGATCTTTATAAAGTTAAATTTGATTTAATAAATTACATAGATTTAATCGACTTTTTTTGCAGGATGCTTTTTTCCTATTATTATTACCATAGAGTGAGAAGCAGGAGGGGAAAGTAGTGTTAAAATTTTGCCATGCGGATTTTTCGACGATAGGGGGCGACACCGCTGAATGTGGGCTGTCGATCGATGCTTCTGCAATACTTTTCAATGGAAAAAAAGGTCATTTAAAAAAAAAAAATTACGAAAAATCTGAATTTTTAGAAAGTTGTAGAAATGAAAGTTTGGTTAATTGAAGTTTTCTTCACAACAACATATTTTTTAAAGATATTCGGCGCTTCATTTTGTTTCTTAAGCCATTTAAAATACGAGATCATTCTCAAAGCCTGATTACTAACGGGGCACTCTCTCACCAGAAAAAAAATTATAGAAATTTTCGTCTTCTTTAAACGCCCTTTTCATACAAGATTACTGTCATGAATAAGGAAAAATTCTTTATTTCTTTTTCCTGGTGGGAGAGTGCCCCGTTAGTAATCAGGCCCTGATCATTCTGACAAGAAACAAAGGGCAGGCCATTTTAAAACATTGAATATCGCGGATTAAAATTACTGTTGTAAGTAAGTATAATATCGCAAAGAAATACTTATGATTTTTAGAAATTAAGTATTAATCAAATATTTTGGAGTAAATTTTAATTTCGCGTATAGTTTTTATAACCTTAGAACATTTTAATAATCCATCACTTTGGATATTTTTGCAATTAATGCATGTAGAATTAAAGCAAATTTTCATTTTAATTATTTGGAGGGAAAAAAACTGTGTAAATTATAGATCTCCAAAACACACATTTAAAATAATTTAAACTTTTTTTTAACTTTGTTTTTATTTTTTATTTGTGACTGTGCAGTAAGAGTAAAACTATTAATCGAAATTATTCTTAGTTCATTCAGAAATTTTTGCTTTTAAATCCCCATCTTCTCCATCCGGACATTCAGGCTCGTGAGAAATGGGGGGTGGGGGGTCACCCCGTCCGAGGAGATTGAGGAAGTACCTGATTTATTCTACCATACCAACACCAATTTTTTTTTCCTTCTATCTTTACAAGAAGAAAGTATTGGATTTGTATAATTTTTTGAATTCCGGCTTTCGACGGAATTTGTACGTTTTACGGAACAGAGTTTCCAAAAACCTGTTCTTATAAAATATCTGTCGGTGACATATATTTTGTGGGTCTCTTATCTCAAGAAAAAGTACACGGAATTTAATAAAAATTGATACTTAGGTAATCCCTAATATAAACTGATGTTGATCAGATTTTGGTGTAAATCACTCAACAGGTGGCGCTGCTATGCTGCATTTTTTGCGATTTACGCAATAGCTATATCTCAAGAACAAATGCACGGATTGTAATAAAAATGTATACAGTATAGTCTGATAGGTAGTCCCTGATATAAACTGATGCTGATCAGTTTTGGCGTAAATCGCTCAACAGGTGGCGCTGCTATGATTCACTTTTTTACGATTTACGCAACAGCTGTATATCAGGAACTAGCACGTGGATTCTAATAAAAATTTAGATTTAGGTAGTATCTGATATAAATTGATGCTGAACGGTTTTTGGTGTAAATCACTCAACAGGTGGCGCTGTTATGCTGCATTTTTTATGGTTTACGCAACAGCTGTATCTCAAGAACTACACACGGATTGTAATAAAAATTTATATTTACCGTAATTTCGGGTGTATAAGCCGCGGATCAAACAATTCTTTTTCGACCCAGAATTTTTTTTTAAATGAATGTTGCTACTTAGATCACCGTAAATATTTGTGTTCAATCACTAAATAAGATTTCTGGGTCCAAAAAAAATTGTTTGATCCGCGGCTTATACACCCGAAATTACGGTAGGTACTCCCTTATTTAAATTGATTCTGATCAGTTTTTGGTGTAAATCGCTCAACAGGTGGCGCTGCTATGCTGCATTTTTTGCGATTTACGCAATAGCTATATCTCAAGAACTACACACGGATTGTAATAAAAATTTATACTTACCGTAATTTCGGGTGTATAAGCCGCGGATCAAACAATTCTTTTTCGACACAGAATTTTTTTTTAAATGAATGTTGCTACTTAGATCACCGTAAATATTTGTGTTCAATCACTAAATAAGATTTCTGGGTCCAAAAAGAATTGTTTGATCCGCGGCTTATACACCCGAAATTACGGTAGGTACTCCCTTATTTAAATTGATTCTGATCAGTTTTTGGTGTAAATCGCTCAACAGGTGGCGCTGCTATGCTGCATTTTTTGCGATTTACGCAATAGCTATATCTCAAGAACTAATGCACGTCTTGTAATAAAAATGTATATAGTATAGTCTGATAGGTAATCCATGATATAAACTGATGCTGATCAGTTTTGGTGTAAGTCGCTCAACAGGTGGCGCTGATATGCTTCATTTTTTACGATTTACGCAACAGTTGTATCTCAAGAACTAGCGCATGGATTCTAATAAAAATTTAGATTTGGGTAGTATCTGATATAAATTGATGCTGAACGGTTTTTGGTGTAAATCACTCAACAGGTGGCGCTGTTATGCTGCATTTTTTTACGGTTTACGCAGCAGCTATATCTCAAGATATGTATTGAAGCTCGTGTAAAATTTCTGGAAAAAGGTGTCGGAAACTTCAGTTGGCAAGATAAAATCGCAACAGTTTTATATTTTATGCAGTGTTAAATTCAGGGGGTGGCCCGGAGGATATTACTCCCCCCCCCTGAGCAATAAAATGTCCCCCCCCCGTAAAATTTGAAATTTTGTGTTTTCAATGGTTCAAAAGTACAACCCCCCCACGGAGCCACTGAGGTCCCTCCCGAGAAAAGTGTCTGCAACACTGATTTTATGGACCAATAAACTTGTATAATGATAATTTGTTAATTAATCCATAGACAGTGGATAAAGAAGTAATAAATACTGCTTATAAATGCTACAAAAATATGTAAAAAATCTTTGGCTAATTAATGTTTTGTAAAATGTGCACGTCTTTTACACATTAAATAATTTTGTATTTAGACACAAAACAAAGTCTGTTCTTTATTATTCCACATAACATTTAAAAATCATATACACAAAAAAAAATTCTCAATTTAAATATAATTACAAGTAAATTGCTTTATATTAAAGCCTAAAAAACATCACTCACTTATGGAGCACGGAATGAACTTAATTTTTTTTCCTTCGTCTTTTTTTTTTTTAATTATTATTATAACCTGTTTTACTTCCAGGAACACAGCACTTATATCCCATCTTAATTTATTTTATGATATATCAATATAAAACATAAACGAATAAAAAAAAATATCTTTTAATTCAAGCATACGTATCTTAGACATACAATCATATTGAAAGTCTGAAAAAAATCCAGCCTACAACGTATCGCAGTGTTCTCATTATTTACCAAAATTTCACTTTGTATTTTCGAAGAGTCGTGCGAATTAAGTTTCCCCTTCTGTTTCTTACTCCGTGATACCGGGAAACAGTAATTTTTTTATAAGAAATACATTGTGGGTTTTTGCAACAATTCCAAGAAAAATCTTTTTCGGGTATGTTTCTACGAAATCTATAAATGAAATTTATCTTTAAACAAAAGTGGTGTTCAAAAAGCGGACCAATTGGAAATCTTGAAAATCCTTGATTTTGTTTTGAAAATGAGTGAGTCAATATTTATTCCAGTTGAAATTAGAAATAGTTTCTTGGATCAAACTTAATAAGAGACGATATATTTTGTTATTAATTGCAGTTCCATTTACTTTATTTTTTTCATTCTGTGCACATTCGTCATTTTTCTTTTTAACACTTTCCGGCCCATTGTGCCTGATCTGGGATACCTAATTTTAATTCGAAACTTGCAAGCGGCACCAAAAATATATTAATATAATTTTGGTTTTACAATAAAAGCTTAAATTATGGGTTTCAAAGTATCTAAAAAATTCATTCGTGAATTTCGGTGTCAGTCGATATTTTCTCATTTTACTAACAGATTTTGCCCGTGCCGGAAAAGATTAAATGCGCAGCTTGAAAGTCGAAGTAGTAGTGTTTGAGATTATAAATATATAACTACTATACCATGAATGTTAATAAGTCAATTAGCTTAAGTTGTCAGGAATTATTTTCAAGATATTAACACTTTCCGGGTCAGACGAATTTTGTTCGTAAAATGAGAAATCATCGATTGCCACCGGAATTTACAAAAGGCTTTTATAAAAACTAAGAACTCCTTAAGCTGCCGCTGCAAAAGGAAAATTTTATTAAAATATTCTATGTGCCGCTTGCAAGTTGGAGATTAAAATTAGGCGTGCTCGGAGTGAGGCCACTGTGCCAGAAAAGGTTATGCCATTTGTTGGGTATATTTTACGATAGGGCGTCGTTACGTACTTGATTGTTTTTGCGTAGGATTCCGATGGATTGAATGGATGCATAATAACTGGATGTTGGGTATATGATTTTTGCATGATCAAAATCTATTGTGATATTTGGATAGATATTTAATAGTCCGGGAGCCGACCGTCGATTTACCTATGTATCGAGTAAAAGGACCGGACATACATCAAAATGTAGGTCTCAATGTGCACATTAAGAATATCACTGTTTGCCAGCTCCTATACTGCCGGAACGCAAGGCAGCCGCACTTTTATGACATCAAGTTTGAGTGTTTACCTATGTATCGAGTACAAGGACCGGACATACATCAAAATGTAGGTTTCAATGTGCACATTAAGAATATCACTGGCTGCCAGGTCCTATCCTGCCGGAACCCGGTGGCAGTCACACTTTTATGACGTCAATTTTGAGTGTCTGCCTATGTATCGAGTACAAGGACCGGACATACATCAAAATGTAGGTCTCAATGTGCACATTAAGAATATCACTGGCTGCCAAGTCCGATACATAGGCAAACACTCAAAATTGACGAAAAAAATGAGTCTGCTACCTGGTTCCGGCAGAATTGGACATGGCAGATCATGATATTATCAATGTGCACTTTTAAAACTTCATATTTATTTATATATGGTCTTTAAATTCTATACATAGGTAGACATTCAAAATTGATGTCATAAAAGTGTTGCTGCCACTTGATTCCGGTAAAATTGGACAAAGTAGACCCTTAAGTTTTTAATATGCATTTTCAAACCTACATTTTGATGTATGTCTTTGCCTTGTACTCGATACATAGGTAAACACTCAAAATTCACGTTATAAATGTGCGGCTGCCACCGGGTTCCGGCAGGATAGGACCTGGCAGACAGTGATATTCTTAATGTGCACATTGAGACCTACATTTTGATGTATGTGGCAGCCAGTGATATTCTTAATGTGTACATTGAGACCTACATTTTGATGAATGTCTTGGCCTTGTACTCGATACATAGGTAAGCACACAAAATTGACGTCATAAAAGTGCGGCTGCCACAGGGTTCCGACAGGATAGGACCTGGCAGCCAGTTATATTCTTAATGTGCACATTGAGACCTACATTTTGATGCATGTGGCAGCCAGTTATATTCTTAATGTGCACATTGAGACCTACGTTTTGATGTATGTCTGGTCCTTGTACTCGATACATAGGTAAACACTCAAAATTGACGTCATAAAAGTGCGGCTGCCTTGGGTTCCGGCAGGATAGGACGTGGCAGACAGTGATATTCTTAATGTGCACATTGAGACCTACATTTTGATGTATGTCCGGTCCTTTTACTCGATACATAGGTAAATCGATGGTCGGCTCCCGGACTATAAGCGAGAGAGAGCTGTTGGTTGACGACAAAATTTTATATCCATTTTTTGTTGTTTTAATATTTTTACTGAATTTTCTATTTGCCATTCCCATGTATTCCATCTATTACTTAATTCCTTAATTAATCGATTGCTTTCAGTTCTAATAGTAAAGGCATATACACAAACTAATTTATCTTCCGGTGTTGGATCTATTTTCGTACAAATTACTTTTTATTTCTTTGGTGGACAGGCTGTTAAATTTATATGAAGGAAGTTCACATGTATGTAAATTTCAAAATGAAATGGTATATTAACATTCTCCTTCTTCAATATTTCTTTAAATCTATATAATAAAGGCCAAACGTATCTGTGCGTAACGCATACGTCATGTTTTGAATGGCAATACTTTCCGATGAAATTTCGGTTTTACGATTTTCGCTATTAAAATTTTTTTAACTTCTAGACATAGCAGGTTTTCAGCCTTTATACCATCTTATACAGAAAAAAATGCACTTTTAAATGCAGTTTGTTAGAAAGCTGTATCTCAATTTGTTTTTGAGATATTAATTTTTTTGTAGTTCTTAGTTCAATTTCTCTAATGGTGGCAACTTGAGTATTTCATTTATGTGGGAAATAGGGAAAAAATAGCCATAGAGTAAAAAAAGAATAGAAATGCTGTTTGGTGGCTTAAGGTGACGCCAAAAATGTAACCCTAACATTCGCGGCATTGCATGAAACACAATCGTGTGCTTTCGCAAAAAAGGAAAACTTTTAGCAATACAGTTTTAATTCATAATACAATGAAATGCTATTTTAGAATGCTAAAATAACTTCTGAAAGACCTTTTTCATTTAGAGAAAAAATGATTTTGAAGAATTCGGTCTCTGTTTAAGAGATTTAAATTGGAAGAATAACGCCCATCAAACCGTTTTAATCGCATACTGCACCTCCATCTATCTCTTTTCTTCATGGAAAATAACAGATCACTGTATAATTTGTTGCCATTTTTTCACAGCAACTGAAAAAAATAGTAATAATTAAAAACCTGCTATGTAAAATATCGTCGGCTATAAAACCCCGTGAATGTTGTTGGTTTTATTTCGTTTTTATCTATCAATTTAATAGACTTTTAGTTCGTTGCAAACTTACTTTACAAAAGATACATCAATTAACTTTTACAAAAATCTATTTTAAAAAATACATGTGTGTCATATTTTCTTAGTTGGTTTTAAAAACTGAAAGAATTCAATTTTATTCTTTGGGTAATAACTTTGACTAATAATTTCTATCTTGCGTCTAATACGGAAGTACCGATAAATTTCAAAGCTTTTTATGATTACAATTTTATGAATTTTTATGAGCTTTATATGAATTATTATGTTTCATATAAAATTGCTGTTTGGAATTAGTTGGCAGTTTAAAAAGCATATTATGTAAGAAAAATTTATTAGACTTTTCAATTTTAAAAAGTTTTCACCTTTATTCTGTGACCCGGAAACCCCGGGTTCCGTGTACTAGTAATAATAATATTGATATTTCTAAAATATGTTAACAATTTGAATAAAAAAACTGCCTACAGATGAAGTTGTCTTAGATTCAGCATTTGTATAGTGTTAGGAATACAAACTTGCTAGGTTGCTTGAATATTTTGTCGTTTAATCCTTTCCGGCACAATGTGCCCGGTCTTGGATACCTAATTTTAACTCCAAACTTGCAAGCCGCACCAGTTATATTTTAGTGAAATTTTGCTTTTACAATAAAGGCTTAAATTTAGAAATTCAAAATATTTAAAAAATTCGTTTGTGAATTCCGGTGTCAGTCGATAATTTCTCATTTCAGTACAGATTTTGCCCGTGCCGGAAAGGATTAATAAAGCGAATATTACATTTAAAAATTAAACGTTCAGGTTCTCAAAATATAACTTGGCATGAAATATTCCAAAACGAATTGATTGGATTTATCTTATTTTTTGAAAAATTCGATTTTAGCTCACAGGCTATCAAAGCCTGAGAGCTAGTTTACCTAAATCGCCTGAATTTTCTTTGTCTTAAGGCTCCGCTTCACTGAAACTCCCCGAACGCGAAATCCCATGTTAGCCTATGGGAAAACTTTTAAGTGCGATTACTCATTACCTAATGTAATTATTAAAATACCCTTTACATTATCAGAAAGTGGACGTCAGATGCCGATGATATGCGTTTTTAAAAATTGTCTCCATAAATTTTAAGTATTTAAAAAATACCTATAAACTTCGAAATTTCCATTTGATTAAATTTTATCATCCTCTTAACCTTTTAACGATCAAAGCATTTTCATTGCTAAGATGTCGAAATAAATGAATGACACCGGTAATTAAGAACAGATATATTTCTAAATAAGAAAACATGATTTTTCACATACATGATAAAAGGCATATTTTTAGATAAAAATACCGGTGTCAGTGTTGCGTATAGGAATTTTGTGGCTTCGTGGCGAAACCAATGAACGTTAAAGGGTTAAAGATACTTAAAATTTGCGTAGACAGTTTTGAAAAACGCACATCATCGGCATCTGACGTCCACTTTCTGACGGTGAAAACAGTATTTGAATAATTATATTAGGTAATGAGTAATCGCGCTTAAAAGTTTTCCCATAGGCTAACATGGGATTTCGCGATCGGGAAGTTTCAATGAAGCGGAGCCTTAACGTATGCTAGTACGATCCGGGGCTTCTTATGTAAAATCAATGGAGTTATGAATAAAGAGGGGGAGATATACATTGCACTGTGTAGCTATTGCGAGCGAAGTGACAGAGGATGTTGTCACAATATGGCGGCTGTTATTTTTTAAATTGTACAAATAGTTTCTAATAATCGGTAACTTCTGACCAGTATTTTTTAATTAGAAAATTTCGTAAGCGACTTATTCATGGAAATAGCTTCTCAAAAATATTGTCTTTTTTTTCTTTACTGGTCAGTTTGTTTAGGTATTATAATGTTTTTTCTAATAGAGGTTATCTTCATCGTCTCAACGCGGAGCATGACTACCATCAAATTAAACTTCTTTCTTCTAAAATATACGTCTTTTTCTTCCATTATTTAAGGCTGAAATTTCGCATTAATAAAGCGTTCAAACTAATAAAAAAATTTTTTTTAATTTACTGGTGGAGGTTTCACCGGTGGTTATTAACTTCTGCAAAAGCAGTTTCAGTTGGGGCTTCATTGTTTTAACGATATGTCAATTAATAGTTTATTAATGACAATTATCACGCTGAGTCCCACGTCAGTCACCGGAGACTGATACTGGATTTTTCATTTTGGCCCTGTCAGACACCTGTGACTGACAGTCTCAAATCCTTATATATATTATAAATGTGAAAGTGTGTCCGAAAATTGGAATGAACTTGGCTTCAAAACGGATGGATTAATGTCTTTGAATTTTTGTATATAGGTAAATTATTGGCCTGAAATGAACATAGGCTAATTTTTATTTATTTTATTCAAATATTTTTCTTAATAATTCAATATTTCACTATTTTTCATACAGAATAAATTGAAAAATTTTCCATAATATTTAATTATTTTCTTTTTTCGTTGCCAAAAGAATAAAAAAACCGGAATAATTATTTCTCTTCTGTAATTAATTTTCAACTGAAAGATTTTCACGTGATAAAATAAAATGAAATAAATAAATGGACTCTATTCTGTTTTTCGGTTCGAGATTAAAAACCGCAATTTCACCAATTGTGACGTCAGAGGAATACTGTTTTTCTTCTTATATCACGCAAACGATTATATAAAATTTCTTTTACACTTAGAAGACTTTACAAGAACATAACTTCACACTTTACAAGAATATAAATATTTTAGTAGTTCTTCCAGATATTAATCCATAATCAAAATGAACCTTTTTCTTTCTTTCGGTTCGAGGCTATAAAATTCAACTTTTTACCAATTGTGACGTCAGAGGAATACTTTCCTTTAAGAATTTTAGAAATATCAATGTAACGTCATATATGAAACAAAGTATAAGTTTTCAAGTTTTCATTTTTAATAACACAATGTAATTTTGAGTAAGTGCTAAAAAGAGACGACTGTGACGTCACATATTGAAAATAAAATAAATATCTCTGATGTTGCAATGAAATGAAATTGAATTATATCAAAATTTATTATTTAAAGAAAATTAAGTTTATCGTCTGAGCGTGGTTAATATTTAATTTTAAAATGAAATAAGTTTTTTTAAAGGTTAAATATTAAACGACTAGAAAATATTAATAATTTATACACATCGTAAATGACGTAATGATCAATGAAAAAACTTTTTATCATTTTTAGAAAGTAAGAAAAGCTCAACTAATAAAAAAAAAAAAAATATTTTTGTGTGTTAATTCTGAAAATTGTTCAATTCTGAAAATATAGATAGATAAATATCATTTTAAAAATGCACTTTCGGGCTTAAAATCTAAAGATTTAATGTAATTGTGAGAAAATACATTCCCTCAGTCAATATCTCAATTTGGCATAACGTGCTCAAAGTGTACTGGAAACAGGTTTGTAAATGGATATTAATTGCACATTTTTTTAGCTCTTAAAAAGTAAAAATATGTTGTCACTTTTAAGAATGTTTTTTATAATAAATTTCTATAAATTTTTATGGTATGCAGAGCATATATGTACAAATTGTACAAAAATGCCACCTAAAACACAGTTTTGTAGTACATTTTTCCTAACACTGTTTTTTTTTCTTTTTACGGAAACTACCCGCTTTTTGACACTTTCTAACATGGTCTAAAAGTGTTTACGACTTCAACCTGTCTGTATACCGGATGCCGAGTGTCTGGGGTCTGTCGTCTGTCTGTCCGTTTTTCAACTAGGGTAAATATAGTGGAATTCATACGAAAATGACATACGTTATTGAGATTTACCATAGCATATGCGGCATTGAAAATGGACCAGGTAGCAATAATAGCTGAATCACAGGAGCACTCAAAAGGAAACTTTACATTATGGTCTAAGGCGAAAAAAGTCATTTGTGGTGTATTTTGATAATGTTACATAATTTTAAATGTAATGAAATTTACATGCATTTTTAAGGTTCAGAAAAACATGGTTACTATCGAATATGTTAAATGTAGTACTTATAGTGTGCGTGCAGGGAGCTCAAAAGTATTTCAATATATTATGGTCTGTGAAGAAAAACCTTTTGCAACGTATTTTAATAATGTTATTTTATTAAGGTTATTTTAAAAATATTGAAATTGATATCAGGTTCTGAAGTGCACTAAAATAGGATTTCTGTAGAAAATGGGGTGAAAAGATTTAACATTCACTTACAAGATTGCAGAAAAATGTTCGGTAATATAATAGTCTACGGAGAAAAAAAAATATTCCCAGCTTATTTTAATTGCGTTGCGCTATTTCAAACATGATGAAATTAATATACTGAGATAATCAATACAATGATAAATACTGAAATTTACTACAATAAGCTTGCAGTTAAGTATCATTTGCATCACATTTGTTGTTCATTTACAGAGACGCATAAAATATTTTGGACCTGTGTCCAGATCTCAGATATTGTATCCAAAGTATGGTCTATTAGAAAAGATTGCTGAAGAGCTTTTTCAATTATCGTATGTATTTGGAAAACTAATTCATCCTGAAGTTCAGCTACATTTGATATAATAAGAGATGTTTGTAGAATTTAAATAAATCATGTATCGGACTATACAATAAACTGGATTGGTCACCAGTGCAATAGCGATTCCCGAAAATATGAATTCAATAATTTGAATCGGATTTTTTGCTTGAATAATTTAAGCTAAATATGCGATCGTATACATATTTGCACGTAATATACAGGACTGTAAAAAAGAATTCAAGTAAGTTTCTGTCAATAATTAGAAATTGCTAAAGGTGAATTTTAATATTCGTTATACTTTTTCTCACTAAGCAAAATTTTAACATTGTATTTAGAATATTTAGAAACACATAGATCATTATACACAGCTGCAGAAAAGAATGTCCCGGTGAAGTTATGTATTATGGAAATGTTGGATATTTTTTTTATTACCTAGGTTTAACACATGATTTTTCTTTCTTTGATATGGAATTCTGAAATGCACTACAACATGATTTCTGAACAATTGGGGTGCGTTACAGTTGTTCTACAGTATAAGTGGTTACAATTTCATTTTCGCGATTGTTCATATCATCTAACACATTTTCTTTTTATTTGACTGCTTTCTTTAAGTCCCCTATAAAAAAACTACTGCATAGCCTTCTATAAGATAAATGTTACATATATTTTAAATTATTGTTAATGAACCGTTTTGTTTAATTAAAGCGTTTATCTTTTTCTTTTTAATGCTACGTGAACGACGTCACGGGTAACAGCTAGTATGATATAAAACTAAAAAATTACATTTTTTATGTACGTAAATTTATTTAATTTTTATTTATTACAGTCTTATACATTCATAATAATTACTTAAAACAATATGAATGTTTTAGTTTATGTCATGTTTTACACTGTCAGTCGCCAATGAGTTACGCGGATTTGGTGGATAGATGGAAAAATCATTGTCAGTCACGTGGCATTCAACGTGTTAATAGTTCTTTCTCTCTAAATGTCACAACTAGAAACTCTGTTACATACTTACATAATGATTTACAATATCTTAGAAGAACTAAAATTCGCAATGATATTAAAATAAATTCTAACAATAAACAGATAAATTATCCTTCAAGAAAGTTTTATAAAAATATTAATTTAAAAAAAATTACATACGAATTACCAGATTACAATGCTTGCAGCTCCCCTAAAAAATGCGTAGATACTACTACGCACCAGGGCTCGAATAATCTACATCAGTGTTGTTAGACGGCGACTTTTTAAAAATTCAGATTGGCACTACTTCTTTGGATTGGTAAAATTACGTTTAGTTTAATGACATATTAATCAAGAGGAATTTTATCCTTTAATAAAAGTGGTGCCAATCAAATTTTTAAAAAGTCGCCGTCTAACAACACTGATGTCGGGCATGTAGATTTTTCGAGCCCTGCTACGCACTACAATACCATAGATGCCAACATCTCTTAATTATTCCGGAGTCTGATCAAAAATTTGCATGCAAAAACCGGAAAAAATATGTAAGAAAATGTGTTTACTTTCTACGATGTAAATCTTTGATTTCATCCTGAAATTTTTGGTCAGATAAAATTTCCGGTTGAAAACATACTCATCTTGGATCAGACTCCGGAATAAATTAAGAGGTGTTGGCATCTATGCAATACTACTGCGTACTACTTGGAAAAGCAATGCGCAATCTATTCAACCTTATTTTTAAAGTATAAATTTTGTTGAAATATACACTTGTTTAGATAGCAATATTTTTACTTTATTTGTAAAACATAAATTTGACAAATAAATACACTTAAAAATATTCTTGAGAAATCGAATTTATTAGAAATATAAAAGTAATGTGTTACCATTAATGAGTTTTGTTTGTTTCAGTAAAATTGCTTTGACACCAATATAATTATTCTGTCAAACATAATTGTAAAAACAGGTAATAAAACTAGCTGTACAGCTGTAGAACGCTATAATTGCATCAAGTTACGAGAGTTCTTGAGAGCTCTTGGCTATAATTAAAGAGTAAAATTCATCGGTTCCCATATACTGGGTTCCTATAGATCTTTATCGAAAGAATTTTTACATTAATGCCGCTTAATCCCACGGTACACTTTGTTTTAGAAATTGATGTTTTTTATGCATTTGGAACAAAGAAACATCTGTTCCATAAAAGTCCAAACTAGTAGTTTCCGGCATGGTGCCAATGTTCTCAATTTAATCTTTTTTTCGATACAGGAATTCAAAAATCATATTAGAAATTTTAAAAGTCGATTTTTCAATTAAGTAACCCTTTAACAGTTGTAATATTATTAATATTGGACACAATAGATAAAAAATAAGGACTAAAAGTACTTTTTTAAAAAATTAGAATAGCTTGTATAATCGAGATATATCAACTAAATACAGCAAAAAATATACACTGCTCAAAACAATTAAAGGATATTGCAGTTTTAGGTGGATTTTGTATCTGGGAAACTTTTTAGCTGATTGATACATGGTCGACAGACATAGTAGGTTATATGAGAATAAATTACACATGTTTGGCAGAAAAAAATGCATTTTATTGCGCATTTGTGTACAAAAGAAAAAACACAATTTGTGCATATGAGAAAAAAAGAATAAGAAAATGTGTTTTCTTCAAAGAAAATCATTTTCAGTAGGGGGTATGGTTTCCACGGGTGGCCAGCAACGTTGAACACCTTTGAGGCATGGACGCAATGAGGCTATTAATGACGAGTTGGGGTATTCTGCCCCACTCTTCACGAAGAGCTCTTTCCAGTTCTTGGAGAGTTTGTGGGGGTTGTTGGCGGCCAGAAACTCGTCTTCCTAGAGCGTCCCAAACGTGCTCCATTGGATTCATGTCTGGAGAACACGCTGGCCATTCCATTCGAACGATTCCTTCCTCGAAAAGGAAATCCTCCACCAGGTTTGCACGATGTGGCCTGCAGTTATCGTCCATTAAAATGAAGTTATCTCCGATTGTTGCAGCGTAAGGGACTACAAAAGGTCTGAGGATCTCATCCCTATATCGGCGACCAGTCAGAGCTCCATCTCGAATGATTTAGAGGTCAGTGTGCCCGTCAATGGAGATGCCACCATACACCAACACTCCTCCGCCGCCAAATCTGACACTTTCGTGCACGAACGCAGGATTATTCCTACTGCCACGGTCCCTCCAGATGAAAATACGCCTATTATCCGGATGCACAGAAAAACGGGACTCGTCAGAAAACAGAATATTGCTCCATTCATTTCTCCTCCAGTTGACATGCTCGGTTGCCCACTCCCTGCGGTCGCGACGATGCCTTGATGTTAATCTAACACATACCATCGGTCGGCGAGCATACAGACCTACAGCATGGAGCCGGTTTCGGACAGTCAGAGTTGAAATCGTGGTGCCTGTAGCCGAGCAAAGGTGTTGTTGGAGAAGAGTAGCGTTCATGTTTCGGTGTCTCCGAGCTGTTAACGCTAAATACCGATCTTTATTGGGCGTTGTTGCCCGTCTACGACCTTGCCCTGGTCTTCGGCCTGCACATCCACTCTCCAAAAAACGGTTCCAGATCCTGGAAATGACACTTTGTGACACTCCAATGGCTTGCGCTACTTCGGCTTGAGTTTGTCCCCCTTCTAACCTACCAACAATTCTCCAAGCTTCTGAATCTGTCAAATGACTTCGCTGAGACATCGTACTCATCGAAACAAAGCAATCACTGAATGTCGATCATCCTTGTCTTCATTCTCTTTTATCCAGTTGAAAGTCAAATTTCATTCGTTGCACTTAACTCGACGTTTTTGACGTCGAACTCAAAATTTGCATACTTCACAGTTTGAAAAACAGAAAAAATTGCATTTGTGATTCTCTTCTTCTATTTTCGGCAAAAAAAATTTCGTTTTTATCTTTATTTTATATAAAACTTCAAATATCCTTTAATTGTTTTGAGCAGTGTATTTCAAAATTTGTGGTTTCTGGGAACTTTTAGAGGACGAAAGAAAGAAAGCAACGTTTGACTAATACTGTGAAAGGTTAATAACATTTATTTTTTAAATTAAAAATATTTTTACGAGATTTCCAGTATGAACTCGGAATTAAAGATCAAAATGATAACCTCGTCTGTGTCATGCATTGCACTGGGGCTTACGCAGGCCCGTAGCTAAGGGGGCGCTATGGGCGCCCGCCCTGAAATATTTTGAGCCCCCCCTGGAAAGATTCCAAGGTCACTCAATGAATTTCTCTTCCGAAAATTCAAATGATATTCTTTTCAAAAATCTAATTTAGTTTTGAGACGCTTTCGCAGTTTTGCAGAATTACTAGATTGTATTTAAAATAAGTGTTTTAACACCCCCTCATCCTATATGGCATATGAAGCTAACATGATGTTTAATTTTGCACCAGTTATATACTCAATATTTTCATCATCCTATACTTTACTTAGCATAAAACGAAATCATTACAACATTTTAATAAGAAACACAATACCTACAGTGTGAATAGGCCCTACCAATTTATCTTTCTGCGTCAGAGAGAGAGAGAGAAAATTATGAGCCCGACCTACATTTTCTTGAGCCCCCCCTACATTCTTTTGAGCCCCCCCCCCTATGGTTCACTTGTATCTACGGCCCTGGTCTTACGTGAAATAATTATTATATATGGCCAAAACGACACACAGTCTAAAAAAAGTAAGTTATACTGTTTTCGTTTACAAAGAGAGATTTCTGCATAATACCAAAAGGTTACTCCCGAAAAGAATAAAAATGTATAAGCCTAATCAGCCATAAGTAATAAGTCTATAAATTTATCATACCGAAATTTCCAAAAGAAGAATTTTTATTTATGTACAGTAAAATCTCCATAACGGGCACTCCCGAATAGCGGACACCTCTATTTAACGGACAGTTTTCAAATCCCCACTTCCAAAACTTTATTTTTTGTATTTTTAACCTCCGAATAATTACATTCCGAATAGCGGACAGTAATTGTTGCTAAAAAGAATGTATAATTATTTTTAACGAGGAAAAAGAAATAAAAAACCTCTAAATTTATCAGGGCAATATCTCACAAATTTTGTGATTACAAATTTTGTGATCTCACAAATTTTGTGAGGATGAGGTGGGTCCTTAGGTAAAACCTCCTCTCCCCCTAAGTTTATTTGTGATCACAACCCCCCCCCCCCCTATCTCGGATGATTTGAGATTGTAAACTTTTAATAAGCGGAAAAATACAGTGAACACTTATACATTTTTTTAAAGATGATTCAAGAGGTTTAAAACTATTGATAGAGTTAAAATTTCACGTTGAAAAACAAATTAGGAACCTTTCAAGTATTACGTAAGCACTAAAGGGGGAGGGGGGTCCAAAGTCTGCTTATTTTTTCTGACAAGGGGGAGGGGGGGTCACGACAATTCTTACGTAATCATTAAACAACGAAGCAACTGCAGTTAAAAATCAACAAGCAAACAAAGTATGATGGGGAAAGACAGTTCTACAGTCCGTTCGAAATTCGCCATTTATTTTCTATTTTATCCTTTGCTTATCCATCAGCAGTCGCGTGACCCGCATTACCCACTCGCCCTTTGTCTTCATTGTTGTCTGTTAAGTTGTGAGCCAAGTCAAGTACATTGATAGACTATAAAAACACAGGAACCGGTGTGGCTGGGTTCTGTTGCCAGGGTAACTGGTCAGTTGACTTTATTTTAGGTAAGTCCGGTGTTTTCTTTTCTCCCGTTCAATCGGTCATGGAATTTCGGGAATTTTTGCAGAATTTCTGGAAATTTTTGTCTTTTCGCTCCTATTGTCGAACTTCCTTCTCTACAAGTTTCGGAACGTTAGAAAGCAGAAAAACTACTTGGGGTTTTTCTTGTCTCGGATACATAGCACAGATATTTATTGTTTTAGTTCAGTTGCATAGTGAATTTATATAGTGAGTTTTTAGTGAAAGAGTATTCCTTTTAGTTGCGTAGGGAATTTAGTCGGATTTAATTATGGATACTAACATTGACAAAGAATAAGGACCGGAAACCTGCAATACTCCAGGCCACTGTTCCAGTGAAAACTTTATAACAGACAATGTTGAAACGGGTTCAAGGATCCTGAACATCAGATTAAAATATGAACACCAAATTGAACTCCAACATTTGTAGGATTCATATCAAAAATTTTAGTTATGATGCCTAAGTAAGTTAAGACTTCTTGTATATCTTGTTTTATTGTTCAGTGTGATAAATAACAATATATTTAAGCCATTTTGTATTCTGTGGTTTGTTTAATGCAATAAGCAACAATATATACAGGGTGCGTAGTCATCGAAAAACTCAGAGGATTTTAATTCTTTTAGTATCAGAAATTCTTTAAAGCACTGGTTGTTTCATCTGAAAAAGGATTTCATTTTCGTTAAGTAAAACAAATATTACGTTATAAAAATTCTGGTAAAAGGTGCTTACAAGGTCCTTCCACACTACGCACCCTGTATATATATTAAAACCATTTTATATATTTTGATATCACAATCCCCATATGCCTATATAAATTTGTAGGATTAATAATGTAATTGATTGTTAACTTTTATAAGTCAAGAAGTATTGATGTATAAACTGTCATAAAATCTTACGTAAGCAAAGGGGGTGGGGGTCTAGCATTTGCTTATATTTTCTTACAAGGGGATGGAGAGGTTACAAAATGACTAAAAATATGCTTAAGTAATACTTGAACGGTCCCTTACACGTAATCTCAAGTAAAAGGAAACTTTTGTAACAATTTTTTTTGTAAGAATGTAATAAACAAGGGATAAAAGTATGCACAATTTTATTTCAGTTTAATTGCTTTAAAAATTATTTTAATTTCTGGTTAATCATAGATATAGGTTTTAGGACATTTTAAAATCGACTAATGAAACAGTAAGCATTCATTATCAATTCTTCTATCTCTGAGGTTTTCCCAATAGCGGACACCTCTGAATAGCGGACAATTTCTGCGCTCCCGAGGTGTCCGTTATTTAGAGGTTTTACTGTATTTATGGTTTGTCGTTCGATAAATAACACAAAAATAGAATTCTTAGTTTCAGAATATAAAGTAAGGTCAAACTCACAACACTAAACACCTTTACTAGTGCTTTTAGATCGAAAGCAATTAGAACAAACTTACTGCTGCTACTTATTGAAAAGCTCAGATGATGAAAGGGGTAAGTAACACAATCATCCTTTTCAGTAATCTCAGATGATAAAAGGGGTAAGTTACACAATCATCCTTTTCAGTAATCTCAGATGATAAAAGGGGTAAGTTACACAATCATCCTTTTCAGTAATCTCAGATGATAAAAGGGGTAAGTTACACAATCATTCTTTTCAGTAATCTCAGATGATAAAAGGGGTAAGTTACACAATCATCCTTTTCGGTAATCTCAGATGATAAAAGGGGTAAGTTACACAATCATCCTTTTCGGTAATCTCAGATGATAAAAGGGGTAAGTTACACAATCATCCTTTTCAGTAATCTCAGATGATAAAAGGGGTAAGTTACACAATCTTCCTTTTCAGTAAATAAGCTTTAAAGTTCCAAATACACTTAAATTGTCAGACGGATCCTGTATCAGAGTTTCCACAGGCGATTATTTTTATATTCTGTTGGCACCACAAATTTTTATTAGCTTTCTCTTGCAAATGTTGACAAATAATACGTATAATATTTATATTTTTATTAAAAAGTGGTGCGAAATAGAAAATAGTTAAAAAATAGTTATCTGTTGCAGCCTTGCTATGTGAATTAAAATTTATGTGGGTATTAGGTTTTTTGGAGAAGGGCATTTCCATGCGAACTTGTTTGTCTGTTACATACTGCGATTTTTGGCTACCAGTATTTTAAAGCGAGAAAATGTGACTTAGTTTATCGAAGATATACCATCAATTGAATAAGGCGAAGCAAACTTTTCGAAAATAACGGTGTCCAACAAGTATAGCGATTTTCGGTTGCGTAACAGACTAACAAATTCGCATGGAAATGCCCAGAAGCAATTCAACAGATAATAAAGCACCATTTATTTTCTTCAATTACATAATTAACTTATTTTCTTTCATATCAAACTTTACCACGTTTATCCTCTGATATCTTTAATTTTTCAGGATAATCTATACATTTATGTAATCGCAGAATTTCTTCTCAATAGTTAAGAAGAATGTTAATTTTCTCAAATATTAATGCTAAAATGTGTTTCGAAAGTAACGAGTCCCAATGTCTTCAAAACTCTTTTAAACCTTTCCGGCGCAAGCAAATTCTGTTCGTATAATGAGAAATTATTGACTGACATCCGAGTTTACTTACGATTTTTTTTAGAAATTAAGACCTCCTTAATTTAAGCTTTCATTGTAAGAGCAAAATTTCATTAAAATATTTTTGGTGGCAATTGTAAGTTTGAAATTAAAATTAGGTGTGCCCGGATTGGGACCTCTGTGCCGGAAAGGGTTAAATATTTAAATCACAATGACTATAGCTCCTGAAAGTGATGATGTGTGGTGTAGTGCCGTTACCACCTGTGCAGCTCCTTAAACCATAGCTGCCAACTCTTTGATTTTTTGGCCCGGAAAAATTTAACAGAAATGTTTGCCTTTTTAATCGGCAGATAACGGCGATTTATATTGGAAAAATTTACTATAAAATTTTTCCGGGCCAAAAAAGCGCAAGATGTTGGCAGCTATGCTTAAACCCAGTGTTGCCAGATGGGCTACTTTTTTTTTTAAATTCAGATACTTGATTCGCACCACTTTTTACATATGATAAAATGTGACTTATTCATTGTCATGATAAATAAGGCGAAAACAAAAGGTATTTTACCGTTTTAAAAAAGTGGTGCCAATCAACAAATCCGAATTTTAAAAAAGTAGCCCACTGGTAACACTGCTTAAACCTTCTAACAGGCTTTTTCAGAATTTTTTTTTTTGCCTTTTTCGCTCATAGATTTTCTTATGTTAAGGGTGTATTTCGATTCAAACTGCTTATTTTCCGATTTATTTTTAAATTCATTTTGGCTCTCAAATGCATTCAACAGGCAAATTGTCTTATTTAGAAAGTACACAAGGTGCCGTGATAGTGGATTTTTCGATAAATGCAGAAAATATTGCAAATAAAAAGCAATCAAAAATGGCCTGTTGAACCGATTTTTCCGAAGCGGGAGATCCGGGAACGAAAAAAAAGGGTCCTGCTGAGAAGATAATTGTTTATAAATGAAATTCTAATGAATGGAGCGCAAAACGATATCACACGGCACCTTATAACGTCTCTTCAAAAATCCCCTCAACAAGTTTCATGTTTCTACTTTTAAAAATGTGTCTAAAATTGTATCGGAAAATTTCGAGCTGTTGAAGGTGGAAAATCATTTTTTCGAATACACTCTTAAATAAGTCATAGGCAGAGTGGCGAAGTTTTTGGTTTTTTGCAAACAACTATTATCTTAGAGAAAATGTTCTTATTTTAAATCGTCCAAATGTTCCAATCAAATAAAGGAGCATTATCTGAACTAAAATATCGGTATTTAAATAGCATATAGTATCTGAATAGAATACTTTTTTACAAAATTGTGATGGAAGTTGTCTGAGTGCTTGGTAGCTCTGAATAGAGTATTTTTTTTACAAAATTGTGATGGAAGTTATCTGAGCTCTTGGCAGCTCTGAATAGAGTATTTTTTTTTACAAAATTGTGATGGAAGTTGTCTTTTTTGATACGCTATTTCGCCACTTCTGGGAAGGACAACTGACATTTTAACACAAGAAAGACCGTGGGGGGGGGGGGGACATTTTGACTCCTATCAAATGATTGCATTTCAATTTGCACCAGAAATTTCGTTATAAAATAAGTTTAACAGAGAGGGGGGGAAAAAGGTTAATGAAATAAGTTAAAAAGTTTTGGATAAAAATTTTGTTGAGAAATATTTTTAAAAACACTTGAGCAAAATTTATGGCTTTTCTAGTGTTAAACCACCTACAGTACGTCCCTTTTATACACTGGTTTCCAAAAATTAAGGAAAAATCACAAAAATAGCGATAATTCAAAATATTGCATGTCGATTTTAATGAAACTCAGCCACAATATACAACGCATAGTAAGGTATAAAATAACATGAAAAGAAATTACCAGACAATTATGGTGTTTCAAAAAATAGCATAATTATAAAATTAACAAAATCAGTTTGCCAGTTTGGTATAGGAAAAGTACCTTTAATATGCCGTATGATCACCCCTAGTAGTAATACAGCACATACAGCGATGTGTCAAACTGTCAGTTATGCGGTTTATGAGTTCGCTGGGAAGTAAGAGCCATTGCTCTTTCAAAGCAGTTGTTAGCGTGGCAAGGGTCAGAGGAGGGGGATTGAGAGCAGCGACACGTCTCCCTAAAGCATTCCAAACATTCTCGATGGGATTCAAGTCCGGTGATCGAGTTGGCCATTCCATGCGCTGAATTTTTTGGTGCTGAAGATAATCTTCCACGATGCAAGCCCTGTGCGGCCTAGCGTTGTCGTCCTGTAACAGGAAATAATTACCTATTGCACCGGCATAAAGTCGCACATAAACATCAAGGATGTCATCTCTATAGACGTGAGCATTCATGGTTCCATGTGGAAAGACATGAAGGTCTGTGCGTCCACCCAAAGAGATACTACCCCAAACGCAGACACTGCCTCCTCTGCATGAATCTCTTTCACGAATGTTTGATGGATGATAGCGTGTTCCCTACTCTCTCCAAATCAAACAACGCCTACTATCGCTTTGTAGGCTAAACGGGACTCATCCGTAAAGAGAACACGCCTCCATTGATCAACCGTCCAGTGGACATGTTGACGTGCCCATATCAAACGTTCCCTCCGGGGACGTGAGTTGAGCGGCACACAAACTGCTGGTTGTCTCGCGTAAAGACCACCTTCGTGAAGCCTTCTACGCACAGTAGACATTGACACCAACCTTCCAGTGGCTGCAGCAAGGCAGGATCTAAGGTGAGATGGGGTTACGGTTCTATTCCTTGGTACACATAACCGCAAATATCTGTCATCAGTGCTTGTCGAAACCCTTGGCCGTCCTTGGCTGAATCTTCTTGTACCCGAACCAGTGGTTTGAAATTGTTGCCAAAGCCTAAGAACCACCGAAGGACTCAGAATTAGCCAGCTAGCCACCTCTGCCTGACTTTGTCCTGCCTCCAATCTCCCAATAGCTCTAAATCGCAGTTCTGCGGGCACATGATGCCTCAAGGTCATTGTAATGAATTGGCTATCCTAGATTCAATATATCAGTATCACAGCGATAACTGCAGCCTTTCTCTCTAACGTGCATTTTTATGTGCCTCACGGATGACACAATGCGATTGCATCGCCACTAATTTGCATTTGGTATTTTTATTCAGCATCTTTTATTTAACAATATATGCAAATTTCATACAAATTGCTTTCTTTATGAATAAATTATCGCTATTTTTGTAATTTTTCCTTAATTTTTGGAAACCAGTGTATTTATGTGAATTTTTTTAACTTTAGATTCATTTAGAACTTGACATAAGTTGTTGCTGATTAGATTTTCTTCTAAATCATCTAACCGGTGGTTCTATGCTTCATTTCATTAAAAATTATTACCATATATGAGACACATAAAGGTTTTTTGAATTGCCACATTTTATCCATATGGATATATATTTTTTACATTAATATATTTATTAAAACTTTCTTTGTAAAACATTATGGCATATGGAAAACAAGAAAAGAGCAATTTCTTTGAAATGTTTTCGTAATGAAATACAAAAGTGTGACATTTACTATGAATAAAAAGGAAGCAATTTATTATTCTTCTGGAGTTACAGTTTCCGCCTGAAGGGAAGTTCTTTTTCCTAGTTTTTTCAGAAGCATTTGAATTTATGCCAATATTTTCAGTTGATTTTTCTAAATCAATAAGAATAACAATTGTGTACTTTTCTTTAATATTACTATGTATAAAATATAAATCAGCCGAAGTGTAATCATTATTTCATAAGTTTGCTTAATTTAATCAGTATCTGTACCAGAATTTTTAAGAAGAATTTATTTTTATAGATTAGCAAATACAATTTGAATTACTTTTATTATTTGTTTAAAAAAGTCTACAAAATTTCTGGTTTGACTTTAACATCATGCTGACGCAAATATTTGCTCCTGAAAGAGTTAAGAAATAAAATAACGGCATGGGTTGAGGGCCGAGAGATTCTAGATACCACTATTTAACCCTTTATCTACCAAATTATTTATCAAGAATTGGCTTCATATCAATAATTGTCTTTAATATCTGAAGATATACTGGAATTTTTAAATAATAATAATGTGAAATTTAGAAGTGTTTTATCATTAAAACTGAATAAATATATCGGTATTTATATTTTTTGTAAAATACTTACAAAAATAATCAAATTAATTAACCAAAAATATTTTTTTGAAAATATCACAATTCTTATAAAAGCAATGTATTTAAATGCATCATGATCCTTTCTGTTAATGGAAAGGCCGTCGAAAATATTTCATATACCTTTTTTTTAAAAAAAAAAAAAAAAAAAAAAAAAAAAAAAAAGATATACCTGTGAAAATGATTAAGAAAGTTACCTCTTTTTTTAAATATTTAAATTTGAGTGTTTTTCTATTCTATCTGAATTAGATCGAGTAAAGTATATTGTGTGGTAAGAAAAAGAACTTTTATTAACCCTTTCCGGCACACTGTGTCTGGTCTGGGATACCTAATTTTAATTCCGAACTTTCAAACGGCACCAATAATATTTTAGTAAAAGTTTGCTTTTACAATAAAAGCTTAAATTAAGGATTTCAAAATATCTAATAAATTCATTTGTGAATTCCGGTGTCAGCCGTTAATTTCTCATTCTACTAACAGAGTTTGCCCGAGCCGGAAAGGGTTAATAGACTGATTAAATATTTTTATTAAATTTTCCACAATGCTGCTTGTGAGTACTGTCGGTAGATAAAGGTTTAAAATAAATATTCTTCGCCTTATCTAATCGTTGAAATTTCGACAATTAACCAAGGAGCGGTCGCGCCGGGTCTGATGTATCCAGATTCTGTATGTTTTTCACAACTGTCACCACTTTTATGAAAAGTCACCTTCAATTTTGATACTAGAACATGCAGTTGGTATCGATTCAGCGCCAATCACGTGATAAATGTCGATCTAAACCAGAACTTTTTTCGTAAAGACATTGTAATTAGGTAAAGCTCTGATTGGTTTACTTGTGACTATTTCTATTTTATCTACATAATAAAAGACATTTCCTTCAGTAATGTATTTATTGTTGAAGCTTTCTTTGTAAAAGTTACTGCAAATGAAAAACAAGAAATGAGAAATTTCTTTGAAATATTTTCATAATGAAATACGAAACTGTGACATTTACTGTGAATAAAAAGGAAGCAATTTACAATTCTTCTGGAGTTGACAGTTTCTGTCCTAAGCGAAGTTTTTTATTCGTAGCTTTTCCCAGACGCATTTAAATTTATGCCAATATTTTCAGTTTATTTTTCTGAATGCATAAGAGTAAAAATTGTGTGTTTTCGTTTAATATTATTATGTATATAGTATAAATCAGCCTTTTTCCCTCGAAGAATTTATTGGAGTAAATCGCTCAGAACATGGCGCTTCTATCCAGATGTTTTACGATTCCGCAATGGTCCTATCTCAAAAACTAAAGCATGGATTTTCATCAAACTTTAGATTCATTTAAAACTTGGCATAAGTTGTTGCTGATTAGATTTTTTTTTAAATCACCTAACTGGTGGTGCTTCTATGCTTGATTTTATCAAAAACTATTTCCATATATGAGACAGAGATATGTTTTTTGAATTGTCACATTTTATCTACATATTAAAAATATTTATATTTCAGTAACATATTATTTGTTAACCCTTTAACATTCATTGGTTTCGCCACGAAACCACAAAATTTTAATTCCGATACGCAACACTGACGCCGGTATTTTTATCTAAAAATATCCCTTTTATTTTGTATGTGAAAAATCACGTTTTCTTATTTAGAAATATACTTGTTCTTTATTACCGGTGTCAAACATTTATTTCGACATCTTAGCAATGAAAATGCTATGATCGTTAAAGGGTTAAAGGTTTTTTTTTTTTTTTTTTGTAAAACATTGCTGCATATGGAAAAAAAAAAAAAAAAAAGAGAGAAATTTCTTTGAAATATTTTCATAATGAAATACGAAAGTGTGACATTTACTATGAATAAAAAGGAAGCAATTTACAATACTTTACAATCTACAATATTTACAATACTCGAAGTGCAATCATTATTTCATAAATTTTCTTAGAATAGTAGCAAAATTGTTTAACAGAATTTATTTTTATAAATTGGCAGGAAACTTATTGCCACTGTATCTATTATTTAAAAAAAATACAAAAAAAAAAAATCTGGTTTGACTTTAATTAATATTATACAAACGCAATTACTTGCGCTTGAAAGGGTTAAGAAATCAAATAACCGCATGCTTTGGGATCGAGAGAATTTCGATACTATTATTTAACCCCTTAAAGAGCGATGGGATATATTTTATGCTACACCTAATTTAAACGATATTCGAACCAGAAACTTTTAACAGAATTTTATATTTTCAACTTTGAGCGTTTAATGTTGTTAAAAATGCATTTCATTATTTTAAACAAAATTTATCGATTATTCTGGTGACAAATCAATATTACAGAGCCATTATAGCTTACTCCTCAAGAGGTTAAAGCTTTCTTTGTAAAACATTATTGCATGTGGAAAATAAGAAAAGAGAAATTTTTTTGAAATACTTTCGTAATGAAATACGAAAGTGTGACATTTACTATGAATAAAAAGGAAGCAATTTACAATACTTCTGGAGTTGACAGTTTCTGTAAGAAGTGAAGTTTTTTATTCGTAGCTTTTTCCAGATGCATTTCAATTTATGCCAATATTTTCAGTTGATTTTTTTGTATCAATAAGAATAAAAATAGTGTATTTTCCTTTAATATTATTATGTACAGAGTTTAAATTAGCTTTTAAACGCCCCCCCCCCATTGAAGTGCAATCATTATTTCATAATTTTTTTACGGTAGTACCAGAATTTTTTAACAGAATTTATTTTTCTATATTAACAGAAAAATTATTACAACTGTATCTATTATTTAAAAAATATACAAAAAATCTGGTTTGACTTTAATTAATTTTATACTGACACAATTACTTGCGTTTTAAAGGGTTAAGAAATCAAATAACCGCATGCTGTGGGATCGAGAGATTAGGTGTACCGGAAGCGGAACAATCGTGCTAGAAAGGGTTAAACAATGAAAATATGAATTTACGAAATCAGCCGTATCCAGAACGTCAGGCTCGGATGCCGATGATGACAATGTGATGTTAAAAGAATATATGCCTAACTGAACTAGCATTGTTTTTTTAACCTTCTATATTAAAAAAAATCGCATTGTATATATTTCATGTTTTTTATTACTTTATTGATCATACAGATTTTAACTTGCTATATATTGAGTTTTTATTTCACCTTCACTGATTTTATGTATATTTTAGATCTTGCTTTTATGTAACTTTAGTATCTCATTTTATACATTGTTCATATTTTAACTATTATTACCAGCTGTTACAGTTTTTTGATTTTAGTGTTTCTACAACTATGGTTTTGGCTTGCTTTATCTTTTTTTCACATACACGTTGTTTTTTTACATTTTAATTCATAACTTATTACTCTAAATTTGTCTTTGTCTTGGCGCAGCATGACCCTAGGGGGATTTTGCGCCATAAAACCCCATATAACCAACCAACCAACCAACCAGAACGTCAGGATCTCCAACCTAGCTACGGAACTGTTCAGACCACTTTAGAAAATCGCATTTCAGGGTTGCCACAGATGATTATTTTTTTTTAAAATTCTATTTTGCAACACATTATAAAAATAATTTTTTTTACATACTCTTTGGACATATTTTATAAACTGTATTTTTTAAAAATGCTGGTACGAACAGAATATAAAAATAATCGCGTGTGGCATGTGCATTTTCACCATTATTGTGTAAAAAAAAAAAAAAAAATGATATACAAAATCCTCAAAACTTGACATCTATCAGAAATGTATAAAAATAGTTCGCTAGTGGTAGCCCAATTTTAAGACACATTTAAAATACTGCGCGGTACGGTAATGCAGATGTCAATAAAAGAATCGATTACACATGATAAAGACAATCATTTGACAAATTTATTTTTCCCCATGACACTGAGAAAGCAGCTATAGGCGACTATCTTTTAACCCCTTAACTGTGTTGCCCGAACTGACTTCGGGGAGGAACTCTTTGCACGCTTCCTTACTTAAAGCTTTTTGACATCACTATTATTTTAAAGAAAATTTTCATACTATTAAAAGGTGGAAATGTTTAGACTAAATTTTGCGAATATTCTATTTAAATACTAGTGGTGTGAATTGTGAATCCGCTATTTTCAATTTATTAACCATTTCCGGCACACTTTGCCCGGTCTGGGATACCTAATTTTAATTCCAAACTTGCATCGGCACCAATAATATTTTAGTAAAATTTTACTTTTACAATAAAAACTTTAAATAGGGGTTTCAAAATATCTGAAGAATTCTTTAGCGAATTCCGGTGTCAGTCGATAATTTCTCATTTTACTAACAGATTTTGCACGTGCCGGAAAGAGTTAAACGGAAAAGAATTACACAGTTAAGGGCTTAAAAGGGTTAAATTCCAACTGGCACCACTTTCTTAAAACGGAAATTTTTAACACACACTTTGACAATATTTAGAAAGAAAGAAATATGCTTCAAAATTTATATTAGAAAAATATTGATGCGAGAGGAATAAAAAAATAGTTGCCTGTAGCAGCCCTGTTTTGTTAATGAATAAGTAAATCATATAGATAAAATTATAAAATCCTTCGATATATATTAGGGGTATACAGCACAATATGTATCATTAACTCCTTCTGGACGAGCGTCTTTTACAGAATTTTTAATCTTTTATCACCGGTAGAAATTTTTGCCTAATTGAATCACGAAAATAAAAATTAAATTAAGAAAAAATACAGTATAAATTTATTGTTGATAATAATAAAGGATTTTGAGCCCCTTAACCCTTTCCGGCACACTGTGCCCGTTCTGGGATATTTAATTTTAATTCCAATTTTGCAAATTGAACCAATAATATTTTTGTAAAATTTTGCTTTTACAATAAAAGCTTAAATTAAGGAATTTAAAGTATCTAAAAAATTCGTTTGCGAATTCCGGTGTCAGACGATAATTCCTCATTTTACTAACAGATTTTGCCTGTGCCGGAAAGGGTTAACCCCTTGGGGACGAGATATATGTATATGTGCCTCATAAAGGCTTAAGAATCCTTTTTTATTCCCACCAGTAAAATCTGACAGTAAGATTTGTCTTATTTAATCGGAGCATTTTTTCGATTCGTAAAGGCGTAAATTTCTGTTTTTAAAAGCTGGGGACAAAACATCAAAAATTGCGGAAAAGGCTCCGGTTGCCAAAGTATCCAGCTACACCTGCACCGGTCGACTTTCAACGATGGGTTAAAACACACCAAGAGATCATTTAATCCCTCATTACTTGAACAGATCAAAATAGTCCGACCTTCACACGTCATTGTTTATAAATTGTATATACAGTTAGTTTTAGCATAAAAACTATATAGTGTGTCTCAAAATTTTAAGCACTCTGCAAATCTGTTTTAAAATAATTGAAGAAGAAAATATTTTATGCTAATTTACAATAAATACTCAACATTTAATCAAAATAAAATAAGCCATTTTGGATAGTTAAAATAAAAAAATATATTCATTTATATTTATTTTTTCTTTTTTTCTTGAAGAAACGCTGTCTCAAAAGTTTAAGCACTTTATGCAACTGTTTTTAGAAACACGGGATTGGTATTGTGTAATGACGTTGTATGACATCATATTGCACTTTTATACAAGTATAAAAGTTGGAGAAATTATTTCCTAATGTTTTAAACATGACAAAGAACAAAGAATTCACAAAATGTGAGATTTTGAAAGATTTTAAATTGACATCTCAAAATAAAACTGTTTCTGAAATTGTAAAAGCTTTGAATTGATCGAAGCTATGTATATATCAAGTGCTTTCTAGCCCTCCAAGCGTCATGCAAACGGGTAAATTTGTAATGTTGTTTTCTCTGTATTTTGTCTTAATTGCTAATAAAATATGATTCGTTCAATATTACATAAAAAATCTTATTTAGGAATATAAATTTAATCCTTGAGAGTCTTAATCATTCTTCAATACTTTGAAAATTCATTAAATTTATAGAATTATAATATCTTAAACATTGCTTATATTGCAGTGAAACCTGGAGCTTAGTGTACGGAATATTACGGGAAAACGCTTAGAGGGTTAAAAATGATAATTTTAAGCGGAAACCAAGATGTAGACGACCACGTATGACGACTGTTCAGATTGATCGGAAAATATGGAGATTGGTATTTAGACAAAATATGTCCCCATACGGCAAATTAAAAATAATCTCAGAGTATAGATGTCCAAAGACATTGTAAATAGACGCATTAAAGCGTGTGATTACATCATATAAAAGAAATTGGCTCGCAAACCGTCTCTTAAATTACATCACAAACAGGTAAGAATGAACTGGGCTAAAAAACACATGACCTACGGGGACAAATGGCTTACTGTTTTATTCAGCGATGAGAAAAAAGTGGAACTTAGATGGCCCTGATGGTTGGAACGCGTATTGGCATGAGTTACGCAAGAACCGAAGGACATTTTTCAGCAGGCAGCAAGACGGTAAATCCGTTATGGTTTGGGGGGCATTTGGGACATTTGCCAGCCTTCTCTGGCTTTTCTAAAAGAGAAGATTAAAAAAAGTTTCAAGAGACGCTAAACCATCATTTGCTTCTATTCGGTGACATTTTGGGGGGTTTTGAATGAACTTTTCTGCAAGATAATGCCTCAATCCACGTATCCCATTCTACAAAACTTTGGATTTTTCAGAAAAATGATAAAGCACTCGACTAGCCAGCTTTAAATCCAGACTTAAACCCGATTGAGAATGTCTGGAACATTTTAACCCGCCAAGTTTAGGCAATGGAAAGCAGTATGACTCTATTGAAGAACTCCAAGAGGCTATTGAGAAAGCATGGTATTCTTTGCCACCAGAAACCCCACAAAAACTAATAATTTCCACGAAAGCACGTTTATTTGAACTAATCCGAAAACATGGAAAAAAATTTGTTAGTAAAAGTTCTATAAAAATTATAAATACGGTTGTTTTTGACATTGTGCATAAACTTTTGAGACAGTTTTTTTTATAACTTTTTTAATTGTATTTTTTAAAATTATGTAATTTATTTTTTTCTATTTTTGACATCGTTTATTTAAAAAATATTGCGAAATATGTAAATAAAAAAATGTTATTAATTCTAACTTTTTATAATTCATTAAAAATTGATATTTTATGTTTGTGCTTAAACTTTTGAGACAGATTATATTGGTGTGAATAGAAAAAAAAATATGTCATCATGATGACAATTTTTAAAAATACAATAAACTCTCGATTATCTTTGGAATTGAGAGAGGCGACTATCACGGATAATCCACATTTTTTTAAAAAGGGAGTAAATCAACAAAAATATTTACTTGAACAATTTATGCATATAATAAATGACGTAAACATGCATTTGAACAATCTGTACGCATAATCGATAACAAAAAGATACTTATTACTTGAGGAATAATAAAATTATTCACGGAATAATAAAATTCTGAATAAAAGAATAAGAAAGAATATTCAGAAAAATTAAAGATCTCAAAGGAAAGAGGTGAGTTCGATCAAAACTGAAAGAAATTGAGATAATCATATAATTGTAGAGAATCAATGGTGCTCTACTATCTGTTATTTCGAAAAAAACCTAATACTCACAGTAATTTTAATTCATATAACATGGGTGAATAAGGAAAAATAATATAGGAATTAAATTTCAAATTAAAGGAAAAGAATAATATAAGAATTTTTTTATATTTATGAGAAATTTTGAAATAAAAGAATGCCAAATTCAGAAATTATGAGTTCACAACAGAAATTCCTAAAGATAAATTTTTACTTAATGTATTCAGGAAATGTATGCATAGCTGCCAACTTTCAACTAATCTTCCGTAATACCTGGATTAGTTTGATCCAGGTTAACGTCATTTCAAACCAGAAAATATATTTCACGAATCTTTATTTATTTAATTTCAGTATTGTTAGTGGAAACATGCTTAATTTCATTTATTTTAAAAAATTCTGGTTCGAAACTGATTAAACCAGGGTCAAATTAACGCAAGCATTACGGATAATCTATGTCAGGTTGGTACGTATGTGTATGTCATGAATTAAAGCGATAATTGGGAATCGATAAGCTATGTATGAATCCGGAATTTTCCCGCAAAATGAAGCATCCCTCTTTTCAAACAAGAATGGAGCCATTACCCACTATCTTCAAGGCTGACGCAGGCGACTATTTTTTAATTATGCAGTCGAACCTCGTTAACTCGAACACGCTTAATGAGAATTACTTTTAACACGAGATGTTCCCAGTTGTATCTTCAAGTTGCGTAAGCATTTACTGATATTTTTGTGGTTTTAACGCCCGAAATATTATTTATCACGAACTGAAAAGCATCGGTCTTTGAAATATTTCCTACGCATAGCATGAACGAATTAAGATTTCCAACCTTTTCACTGCAACTACACTGACTTCGATTATTTTCGAATTGAAATTTTTTGAAAGAATGTTTGTCTTGGAATAGACCGGGGCGGTGGCAGCACAGAACAATCAGCTCTTCGAGCTCACGGATGAAAATCTGAGATTAGTTAAATATCGATTTGCATATTAAAACGCAATCGTTCTGCCAAATCATATCATGCTAGAAAACACCTAAAAACCCGATTCTTCCGTTTGATTCAGGTTATTTCTTTTCCGTTCAATAAATTGAAAACAACGGATTCACATCACTATTAATTAAATAAAATATTCATAATATTTAATCTAAACATTTCTGCCTCTAAATAGTGTAAAACTCTTTAAATGATGAATGAAGCAAATTCGTTTTGCACGAACGGCGTTCGGGCAAACAAGTTAAGGAGTTAACTAATCCTAGATTTTCACCCGTGATCTCGATGAAGTATGCTAAAACAAACCTGCTTTTGTAGTATCAAATGCATTTACTTTCAAATTTCGAAGAGAATTTTATTTACATCCAATTCAACTTTAATAAAATAATCAATTATTCGGAAATGTGAATCTCAAAACATTCTCTTTCGTATCTTTGAATTTAAATAAATATTTTTCTTTATTTATCTATTAAAATTTCCATCATATTATTCTTAATGATCACAAAGTCGTATCTTATTTAGTTTCGTAAAAGCTTTAAGCATTTTCATAACATATTCATTTCTTGAAAGAAGTTTGATGGGAAGTAAATTAAGAAAGTAAATATGCGCCGTTCTTAAGACAATAGAAAAATACATCTTGAAGTAATTTTTCAAAATACAAAACATACCGAATCGTTTTCTAATGGATAAAAATATGAAGATAATTATTCAAATTTTAATTGAAAATGCTTATGATTATTGTTTTGATACGTGTTATGTGATACGATAAAGGTAGAATTAATTACACAGTGATGAAGGAGCAAAAAATTTTAATAAAAATTGAATATTTCTTTTATTTTAAAGATGATTAACGCTTAAATGCATAGGATAGAACGCGTTCCAAAAAATGCGCAATTCAAAGAATCAGAATTCATACCAGAAAAATCTAAATAATAAATTTTTCTTTATTTAATTACGAATAGTCTGTCATTAAGTAAAGTGAAAATTGCTCTTTTAAATTTCTGGTGAGAATATGGAATATGTGAATAAAACCCACAATAAATCGGGAACACTTATGGTATCGAAAATGATACAATATGCATTTAAGGGTTAAATGCAATGATCTGGACGTTTCGTCACTGTGCATTTACCCTTTTCGGCACGGGCAAAATCTGTTAGTAAAATGAGAAATTATCGACTGACACTGGAATTACCAAACGAATTTTTTAAATATCTTAAAATACTTTAAGCTTGTATTATAAAAGCAAAATTTTACTAAAATATTATTGGTGCCATTTGCAAGTTAGAAATTAAAATTAGCTATCCCAGGCATGGCAGACTGTGCCGGAAAGAGTTAACACTAGAACAGTCGCTTTCGGTAATTTTGTCCACTACCTTATGAATATATTTTGATTCAAACCGGAAATTTCATTTGAAAATAAGTTTAAAAGATGCAAAAAAGGAAATGCTAAATAAAAAAGTTAAGCTGTTTTAACTTCTTCTAACTAGAAACCACTTAATTTTAGTTCCCAAAGTCACATTCGCATCGGAATTTTGGTAAAAATAATTAACATGTAGGTTTACATGTAGATTCAAATGATCAAATATGTAATTAAAATACTTCATCAATGATTTTATCGTGTGTATACAAAGTAAAACACACACACATTCTGGAAATGGTATGTTAAAAATATCATCACCATCATTCTAATTTCATAATTAAAAAACTCTTTGTTTCCTACTTTTCTGATTGGCGTCAAATCATTTTTCTGAAGTAAACAGAGTGCAACATGATTCAACTTCTGAAGAAGAAAAGAAAACCTGAGGGTTTTAATTTTCTCCAAAATGAGCAAATTCATTTAAAACATACTAAAACAATTAACCCTTTCCGGCACGGGCAAAATCTGTTGTTAAAGTGAGAAATTATCGGCTAACACCGTAATTTACAAACGATTTTTTTAGATGTTTTGAAACACCTAATTTAAGCTTTTATTGTAAAAGCAAAATTTCACTAAAATATTATTGGTGCCGTTTGGAAGTTTAGAATTAAAATTAGGTATTCCAGACCGGGCACAGATTGCCGGAAAGGGTTAACCCCTTAACTGGTTATTTCTTTTCCGTTCAATAAATTGAAAATAACGGATTCACACCACTATTATTTAAATGAAAAAGATTTAGTCTAAACATTTCCGCCTTTAAGTAGTATAAAATTATTTTTTTAAAAATAGTGGTGTCAAAAAGCTTAAAATGATGAATTAAACAAATTCGTCTTGCCCGAACGGCATACAGGCAAATCAGTTAAGGGGTTAAAAACCTCAAAAGATTTTGAATAAGATTTTGCGGTAATTACAATTTATGTGGAAGCTATTTTAGGAAAAGGACTTTTCTCGAAAGTGTTTTTGTTTTTATCTCAAAGAAAGTTTTGTCTTTCTGTTTTGGAATAATAATGTTAGAATGCACCGCTTATAAATGAACTCCACTTAAACACATCGTTTAAATGGAGTTCCTTTATTAGCGGTTTATTCTGTTGAGCTATCTACATGATAGACGAGATGTTATTGCCAATAAGGTTTTCTGAGTAAAATATGTTAGCCTGTTGTTTGCCTAGATAGTTTAAACGTTCGCGCACTTAAAATGTATGCTCGAGATCTGGGTTCAATTTCCGGCTTCGGAGTTTATTCACTCAGTTGGAAAAAGTTAGTACGTATGAGAGCTTTAGCAATCAGTATGATTGTGTTAAAAATAACAGTGTATATTCGTATTTATCGTTTAAATAGGGTTCTTTTACCTGCAGTTTATTCTGTTGAACTAGCTACGTGATAGAACAGCTATATCTGAACAAAATATGCTCGACGGTTTTCAGCCCAGATAGCTTAAATGGTTTAGAATTGGCCAAGGATCTGGGGACTGTATACTTTTTTCCATTAAAAAAATAAATAAAAATATGAACATTACATCACCGTATATCAATTAGATCATTTTATTCACAGTGCTTTTACTTTAAATTTTGCACTTTTACATGTTGATTTAAATGCTCAAAATATGTAATTAAGAAACTTCAACGATGATTTTAAAGTGTGTATACAAAGCAAACACGCACACGTTCTGGAAATGATATGTTAGCAATATCATAATTCTTATTTTATAATTAAAACGACTCTTTTATTCCTTCTTTCCCTATTGCAGTTAAATCACTGTCTTGGAGTAAACAGTCTGCAACCTCATTCAACTTCTGAAGAAAAGAAAATCTTGGAAAATTAATTTCCTCGAAATGAGCACATTCATTTAAAACAAACTAAAACATTAAAACATTCAAAAGATTTTAAATATAAGATTTTTTGCTGAGAGTAATTTTGCGGTAATTACTATTTATGTAGAAGCTATTTTACGAAAAGGACGTTTAACAAAAGCGTTTTTTTTTTTATCTCAAAGAAAGTTTTGTATTTCTGTTTTTGAATAATAATGTCAGAATACTCTGCTTATAAAGGAACTCCACTGAAATACATCGATTGAATAGAGTTCCTTTATTAGCGGTGTATTTTGTTGAGCTATCTACATGAAAGACGAGACGTTATTACCAATAAGATTTTCTGAGTGAAATATGTCAGCCGGTTATCAGCGCAGATAGCTTAAACTGTAGCGCACTAAAAATTTATGCCCGAGATCTGGGTTCAATTTCCGGCTTCGGAATTTATTCGCTCAGTTGCAAAAAGTTAATGCGTATGATAACTTTAGCAATCAGTATGATTGTGTTAAAAATAATAGTATATCTTCGTATTTATCGTTTAAATGGGGTTCTTTTACCTGCAGTTTATTCCTTTGAACTATCTACGTGATAGAACAGGTGCTGTTACCAATAAGGTTATCTGAACGAAATATGTTCGACGATTATCAGCCCAGAAAGCTTAAATGATTCAGAATCGGCCGAGGATCTGGGGCCTATATACTTTTTTTTCCATTTAAAAAAATAAAATAAAAATATGAACATTACATCACAGTTTATCAATTAGATCATTCCATTAACAATGATTTTACTTTAAATTTTACAGGTTTAAATGATGATTTAAATGATCAAAATATATAATTAAGAAACTTCAACGATGATTTTAAAATGTGTATACAAAGCAAACACACAAACGTTCTAGAAATGATATGTTAGCAATATCATAGTTCTTATTTTATAATTAAAGCAACTCTTTTTTTCTTACTCTCCCAACTGTAGTAAACAGCGTGAAACCACATTCAAGTTTTGAAGCGAAAAAGAAAATCTCAGGAAATTAATTTCCTCGAAATGAGCATGTCAGGTTCTGAGAAAACATCTGCTATAGAATTAGAAATTATGTTATGTTTATCTTAATATTTTCTGTATTGTATAAGCTGTGTACTAAAGTTTCAAGGTGACATTCTTTCTTTGTCTAAAGCCTGGGTGAACAGGTGGTGAGGAAAAAGAAAAGAAGATTGCAGATGGGAGTGTGCGGCTTTCTGAAATGTTTATTGAAGAAGGGAAAATAAAGGATTTCAACGAATAGGGGGGTTTACATTGGGGGAAAGCAGGAATTGTGAAAGGGAGTGTTTGTCTGAGAGAGATTCAGTTCGGACCGTGAAAGCACTAGGGACGGATGTCCCTAATGTAGTGCTCTGGGTCGAACAGCGTAGGCTGAAAACCCATGTGTTGGGATATTCGAAATTGATCTCCGATAAAGTTAATCTAACGAGTATTGAGTATGAGGGAGAAGGTGTAATTTGGAACAGTACACAGCCAACGTTTTACTGTATTTAATTTAATGCTGAACCGGATCACCTATATCCGAGTTACAAATGTAAATAGTGTATTATATTGTGTACATAGAGTATAAATAAACTATTTATTCAGTTAATTGACAGCGTTAGTGTTCATTTACACAATCCTCACAGTGGGTGATCGATATCACCTAATAATATCGGTGGTGGCAGCTATAACTACTACGGACTTTCTTCAAAGTTGTGCGATCTAAGAGGAAACGACCGACAAATGGATGGCAGCGTCGGGATAGAATCGTCTGAGACCAGTGACCCGCGAGCCGTTTTGCAGTGTGTTAATGCCGGAGCACCTAGTGGAATTCTTGCGTGGTAATGCCGGAGCGTCGAGCGTAATTTCAGAAAGATAAAAACCAAGCTTCAAGCAGAAATATAGAGTGTGTGTCGGTACAGCGAACCGAACTATAGTGTTGTGTCTTATCTTCATTTGAGAGAAATGAACTAATGTGTTGTGCCCTAGAGTTATTACGGACAACAGAATTATTGTTGGTGCCATATCATCGCTACATCGTGTAACTACCTGCAAACAGAAGAGTACTCCAGCAGATAAAATATAAGGTAAGGTATTTTGATCATTTCCTTCTGCTGACATCTAGAACCAATTTTAGTTGTTGTTGTATAATTAATAATAATTTATGTGCAATTAAATAAGTGTGTTCAGATAGGTAGGAAGTATTAATAACCATATTTACTATTCTTTTAAGGAAAGGTCATAATAATTTGAGCTAATATTGATTTTCTATTTTTTTTTTTTTACTAATGATGGTAGTGAACAAAATTAATGCATTGTGTTAATAGTAGTTGGAAGGAATAATTAAATTTACTTAAATTTAAATTATTATTAAAGTAATATTTAAATAAAGCAATACTGTTTAAGTTTGAAAAATTCATAACAAACGAGCAATGAACATTTGCTTAGAATTTTAATTGGCTAGAAGTAGTGAAAAAAAAGGCTCACAGTGAAAAAAAAAGGGCCACAGTAAGGAAAAATAAAAGTGAAGGTTTTGAATATATTTGTTAAAGTGTGAGAACCAGTATTGAATTTGGAAATATTTTAGTGAGGATAATTGTAGAAATTTATGGGTGTAGGTTATACAATTTTTCTTTATGTGGATGTTTTTATTGACATCAATACTTTTATTCAATTGCAACTTATCAATATTATTATGTAAATTGTGTGTTATTATCTATGTGTATAAATTAGAATCTGTATTGCATAGTAATCAAATCGAAATTACTGTTTTACCTTTTGTTTCATTGGAAGTAAATTGTGCGGTATCAATGGCTGAGGAGAATCAGATTATTCAGTAGGTTAATTAGAAATGTAATACATCGATTATCTGAAGGGTATTAATTAGTATAATAAGTGGAGATATAACTGTACTAAGGTAGGAATTTAGGAAACATTTATTTAGTAGGTTTAAATATTATTGTGTTGTAGGGTGGTAATAACAATCGGAGAAGGTATGGCTTTCTTATTGAAACTAAAAAAGGTGGATCTTCAGATGATAGCCGAAAAATTGGGTATTGAATTCGCGGAAGATGATACCAGAATTCAGCTTAGGAAAAAGATAATGGGCAGTGATTAGTATGACGAAGGGGTTATTACGGAATTATCTAACACTATTGTTGCAGAACGACTAGAGCTCGAAAAGTTAGAAAAACAGGAAAAATTAGAGCGCGAAGAAAAACAGGAAAAAATTAGAGCGCGAAGAAAAACAGGGAAAAATTAGAGCGCGAAAAATTAGAAAGCAAAAAACTTGAACGCAAAAAGTTAGAAAAACAGGAAAGGTTAGAAAGAGAAGATAGGGTTGAAAAATTAAGGATGGAACATGAATTAGAAACGGAGAGGCTAAGGGTACAAGGATCGACAAATAGCTCTAACGGGTCTAGGGAATCTAATAATGAATGTAACATAGAAAAATTGATGAAAAGTGTTAAAACTCTGTCTATCAAAGTACCAGAAGGGACTGAGGGATGGAATTTATTTTTCAACAGTTTAGAAAGGGCATTCAAAACTAAAAATGTACCGGAAAACCAGCAGGCCGAAATTCTACTAAATATGCTGGGAGGTAAGGCTGATAATATGTTAATTTATACCACTAGGGAGCAAATGGAGAATTATGAGGAATTAAATAGTTAGTTCTAAGGGAACATGAGCCGACACAGAAGGCGTGTTTGGAAAATTTTAAGGCGGCTAGGAGAAACCAGAATGAAACTCATGAATTATTTGTATCGCGTTTAATATCGACATGGGAAAATTATTGTAAGATAAGAGGTGCTGACTCATATGAAAAGGTCAACCAGTTAATAATTAATGATAAGTTATTAAGTACGTTAGATGAGGAAACTGCATTGTATATTTTGTTAACTCAGCAGGGTAAATGGTTAGAAGCTTCTAAAATTGCTAAAGAGTGTGACTATTATTTTGACTCTAAACACAAGTCTTATGCAGTTACATATAAAAGTTTTAAAGGTAAAGATAGGTTTGTAAACAATGAAAAAATGAGACCGAGGAAGAATAGTAAAGTTAGTAGTAATTGGAGGCAAAACGGGAGTAATGAGACTAATTATTTTTCGGATAGGAGAACAGATTTTAAGAAACCTAGTGATGCTTCAGCTCCTAAATGCTTTAAATGTGGTTTGAGAAGATATTACCAACGGTTTTGTAATAAAGTGGATAATGAGGGAAATAAGAATGGTAATAAAGGGCGAGAACAGAAAGCGGGTGTACATTAGATTGTTGTAACGGGAAACAAAGAGTTACCTAATGGAGCTATTGTGGCGAGGATATCGGCAAAGGCCGAACAGAGAACTAATGTTATTGGTGAAAAATTAAATAAACTTGAGAAAATTGACGTTAATGTAAATGGGCAAAAAGCAAAGGGATTGGTTGATTCTGGGTGTGAAATTAGCGTTATTCATAAAGATTTGGTACCGGAAGAGAAATTAAAAGGAGCGGGTAGTATTCATTTACAAGGATTATTTGGTGAAGCAGTTAAATCACCGTTGGTTAAATTGCCGTTAGCTATTCCGCTATTCGGAAAAACTAATTTGATTCATCAGGAAGTACTTTGCGCAGTGGCCGATAATATTAATGAGCAGGGAATTTTACATCCCGAGGTGATTAATACGTTGTCAGGGGTCAACCGCGAGGAGCCATTGCTAGAGTCCCAAGAACTAGAAAGTTCGGAAATTATTATTGATAACTCGAGTGAAAAGGAAGGTATGAGTAGCGATAATTGTAATGTTTACGCAATAGAAGCGAGATCGAAAAATGTACAAAGTCAGAATACAGAAAAAACGGAAGTGGAGAAAGATAATAAAGCTATTGTTAGCAATTCAGATACGTTTAAGAAATCCCAATTGGAAGGTAAAGAGTTAGAGAGAACTTGGGAATTAGCTAAAATGGGTAAAGGGGATTATTATATTGTAAATGGTTTATTGTGTCATAAAGATAGATTGTTAGGTGAAACTATAGCGCACTTAGTAGTACCCAAGGTAAGAAGGGAAGAAATCTTAAAATTAGCACATACTTCGGTATTTGGAGGGCATCATGCAGCCAAGAAAACTTTACAGAGAATCAGGTATTCATTTTATTGGGAGGGGATGGCGAAAGAAACTAAACAATTTTGTGAGTCATGTTTAGAGTGCCAATTGACTAGAGGGGTTAAAGTAAATGATAGAGCTCCTATTTCCCCAGTATCGCGGCCGGAACTCCCATTTCAGGTGGTTAATGTTGATTTAATTGGGCCTATTGATCCTAAAAGTTCCCAAGGGCATCAGTATATACTAACCTTAATTGATCAACATACCAGATGGGCGGATGCAATCCCCATAAAAAGTTTAACTGCTAAAACTGCATGTGATGCATTGCTTCAAATATTTATGAGGACAGGAATTCCAAATATAATCACCTGTGATAATGGAACCAATTTCACTGCCGACTTAACAAAAGAATTTGAGAAAAGGTTAGGCGCTAGCTCACGTTTTTCGACCCCACAGTACCCACAGTCTAACGGTCTTGTGGAACGTTTTACTCAGACTCTTAAACGTATGTTACATCACACTATTAGTGAAGAAGGGGAAAGATGGCATGAAAAAATACCATTTATATTATAGGCGTATAGGGAAGTCCCAAATTCTACGACGGGAATCGCACCCGTCGTAGGGACGTCGTATACACGGGAATATGGTAGAGCGCCGGAGGGTCCTTTTTCAATTCTCAAGTCATCCTGGGCAAGAGAAAATAAAAGAGCACAGTCAGATACTATGCCGATTCATGAGTACTTGAATAAACTTGGGGGGACGCTTAGAAAGAGCCGCAAATGAAGCAAAATTATCGTCCGAGGTGCAACAAAACATAATGGTCTATCATTGTAATTTAAGGTCAAAAGAAAAAACGTTTGAAGTGGGCGATAAAGTAACACTATTAATCCCCGATTCAACTAATAAGTTAAATTCTAGGTGGCAAGGGCGGGCAACTATCGTCGAAAAACGAAACCAGCATTCGTTTATAGTTGAGTTAGTCGACGGGAGTAGGAAGCACGTGCACCAAAATAAAATAAGAGAATTTATTGCTAAATGTAATATAGTTAATATTGTTTTCGAAGGGGATGGGGAATTTGGAGAAGTTGTGGAAATTCCTATTTTCAACCGGGAACAAGAAGTAGAACGAAGCACAGGGAGGTTTGAAATAAAAGGGTTATCTAATAGTCAAATCAAAGATATAAAGTTCATTTTGAGGGAGATTAAAGATGTATTTATGGGTCGTGTACGACCAGCTGAAGTAGGGGAACACCGTATTGATCTGACACCGGGTGTGGCAAGAAAAAAGCCAAAGTTATATAGTGTACCTGTAGCTTATAAAGAAAAAGTAGATAAGCAAATTCAGGAGTTATTAGAATTAAATCTAATCGAAGTGTGAAATACTGAAATTAGTCATCCAATTGTTTGCGTGGCGAAAAAAGACGCAACTGTTAGACTTTGTATAGATTATACAGCTTTAAATTCAGTAACGCAGGTTCCAACATTTAAGATGAAAAATTCACAAGAAATCATGTATACTGCTGGGGCAGCTAAATAATTATCTTCGATTGATTTAATGAGGGGTTATTGGCAGATTAAAGTGGCTGAGGAGTGCAAACATTTGACAGTTTTTACAACGCATAATGGAACTTATCAGTGGCGTACTATGCCTTTTGGTTTATCAGGGGCGGCTGCTACGTTCCAGAAAGATATGAATGAGGTTTTTCAAGGTCATCGGAGGTATGCGAAACATATATTGATGATGTCATCTTTTTCTGCGACACCTGGGAAGAGCATCGTGAGCATGTTAGGTCTGTCATAGAAGAACTTAAAAATAGAAATTTTACGATTAGGATGGATAAATGTAAATTTGAAAAGAAATTGACTAAGTTTTTAGGTCATGTAATTGGGGGTAGAACGCATGCACCTAATGATGAGAAAATAGGAGCAATAAGGGATTTAAAGAGACCAAAAACTAAAAAGGAAGTTAGATCTGTTTTGGTATTAATGGGATTTTACCGATCTTTTATCTCCAAATTATGCCGAAATAGCTATACATTTAACCGAATTAACTAAAGGGAAGGTTAAAAATACTGTACCATGGGATGAAAGGGCAGAATAAGCATTTAATATCCTTAAAGATGAGTTATGTAAAGAGACGAGTTTGGCTACACCTACCGTAGGCCGGGAATATCAGCTTCACGCCACGCCGATGCTTCCGACCTGGCAGTAGGATGTTGTCTTACTCAAAAAGATGGAAAATGTCAGTTTAAACCGATAGCTTTTGCCAGTCAGAAATTGTCAGGGGCTCAGCGTGTTTGGCCGAGTATAGAGAAAGAGGCTTGGAGTGTTCTCTTCGGGTTGCGAAAGTTTGAAAAGTGGACCTATGGATTTCAAATTGAGGTCATAACGGATCATAATTCATTAAAGTTTCTCACTGAAACAACCCCAAGGTCCCCCAAACTCACTAGATGGGCTCTTGCCTTGCAACGCTGGAACCTGAGTATTTCTCATCGTCCAGGTCCCCGCAACATTTGAATGCTGATGTAATTTCTAGGCTACATAGGAAGAGCTGGGAAGAACAGCCAGTTGCTAGCCCATCGGCATCAACGACTAAATAGTGGACAACCTTAAAGGGATGTCATCATGTGTTTAATTTTTTTCTGTGTATGTGTAATTATATTTGAATTTTGTGTTTATAAGAGTGTATTAGCATGTATAGTGTTTATGTAATAATAATATTAGTACAAGTTTCAGTAGAGATGCCAGTAGATAATGTTCAGACACCTGGAAATACCTATGTAATAAGCATAATGAAGAAACCTGCAAAGAGACGATTGAACTCTTCTGTGATATTACTATATGTTTGGGGAAAATTAGCCCCTAAATGGCATATTTTCCGCTAAGGTGGGGGGGGTGTCAGGTTCTGAGAAAACATCTGCTATAGAACTGGAATGTATGTTATGTTTATCTTAATATTTTATGTATTATATGGGCTGTGTACTGAAGTTTCAAGGTGACAATCTTTCTTTGTCTAAAGCCTGCGTGAACAGGTGGTGAGGGAAAAGAAAAGAAGATTGCAGATGGGAGTGTGCGACCTTCTGAGATGTCTATTGAAGAAGGGAAAATAAAGGATTTCCACGAATAGGGGGGCTTACATTGGGGAAAAGCAGGAATTTTGAAAGGGAGTGTTTGTCTGAGAGATATTCAGTTCGGACCGTGAGAGCACTAGGGACGGATGTCCCTAGTGTAGTGCTCTGGGTCGAACAGCGTAGGCTGAGAACCCATGTGTTGGGAGATTCGAAATTGGTCTCCGATAAAGTTAATCTAACGAGTATTGAGTATGAGGGAGAAGGCGTAATTTGGGAACAGTACATATCCAACGTTTTACTGTATTTAATTTAATGCTGAACCGGATCACGTATATCCGAGTTACAAATGTAAATAGTGTATTATATTGTGTACATAGAGTATAAATAAACTATTAATATAGTTAATTGACATCGTTGGTGTTCATTTACACAATCCTCACAGTGGGTGACCGATATCACCTAATAATCTTGGTGGTGGCAGCTATAACCACTACGGACTTTCTTCAAAGTTGTGCGGGCTAAGAGGAAACGACCGACAGAGCACATTCATTTAAAACAGACTAAAACATTAAAACGCTCAAAAGATTTAGAATAAAATTTTGGGCTATAGATGACTTTGCGGTGATTACTATTTATGTGAAAGATATTTTAGAAAAAGGATTTTTCTCGAAAGTGTTTTTGTTTTTATTTCAAAGTAAGTTTTGTATTTGTGTTTTTGAATAATAATATCAGAATTAACCGCTGGTAAAGGAACACCATTTAAATACATCGTTTAAATAAAGGTCATTTATTAGCGGTTTATTTTGCTGAGCTATCTACATGACAGACCAGTAGTTATTACCAATAATATTACCTGAGTAAAAATATGCTTGTCGGTTTTCAGCCCTGATAGTTTAAACAGTAGTGTACAAAAAATGTTAGGCGAAGATTTGGGTTTGATTCCCGAGTTCGGCATTTTTTCGCTCATTCGGAAAAAGTTAGAACGTATGATAGCTTTACCAATCGGTATGATTGTGTTAAAAATGTAAATAGTACATCTTCGTATCCATCGTTTAACCCTTTAACGAATAAATCATTTTCATTGCTAAAATGTTGAAATAAGTGAATCACCTGTAATTGTGAACAAATATATTTGTAAATAAAAAGGAGGAGGTTCACATACATAACAAAATGGATTTTTTTTAATTAGAATTTCAGTGTGGTTGTCGCGCATACGAATGAAAATTTTTTAGATCCATAAAGAATCCAATGAACATTAAAAGGTTCTTTCGCCTGAGCTTTATTCCGTTGAGCTATGTACATGATAGACGAAATGTTGTTATTAATAAGATTATATGAGCGAAATATACTCGCCGGTTATCAGCCCAGGTAGCTTAAATGGTTAAGGATTAGCAAAGGATCTGGAGACTATGTACCTTTTTCTTTCATTTAAAAAAATAAAATAAAAATATGAACGTTACATGTTAGTATATCAATTACATTATTTCATTAACAATGCTTTTTCTTCAAAGTTTACTGTTTTACAAGTTGATTCAAATGATCAAAATATGCAATTAAGAAACTTCAACGATGATTTTAAAGTGTGTAGACCAATGTTTCACAACCTTTTTCAGGCCATGCCCCACGAGATTATATCTAAAACACTGATGACCCTCCTCCCCTCTCTCTGAAAAATAATTCTTATTATATAAAAATTGAGTTGTTATTCCATTTAAAGAAATTTAAAAAAAGCCATTTAAAAATGGAATGGAAAATAAAACGTAAACATGTAAAAGAAAGGTCATGAAAAAATTAACATAAACGAAAGAAATGTATTCAAAAAGCAATCGTTAATAATATAGACCAGGAAGCGGCTGCACGAACCATCACCTCATAGAGTTGATTGTTGAAGTTTCAGCATGAGATAAAACTCGATTCGTATATTAAAATGCTACTGGTCTGCCAAATCATATCTTGGTGGAAACCACTGAAGACCCGATTTTAGTGATTGATCTGATTTTACTTTATCATGGTGACTTACTGCAGTCAAAAGTATGAAAACATAGAGGACTGCTAGCAAGAAAACAAATGGTAAATCTGCTAGTCAACCACTAAAATCGGGTTTGCAGGTGTTTTCCATTAAGATATGACTTGGTAGACCAGTTGCATTTTGATATGCGAATCGAGTTTTAATTAATTCTAGAATTTCAGTCATCAACTCAATAAGGTGATGATTTGTGCAGCCGCTTCCAGATTTAACAAGTTGGAAATTGCACATGAAGCGTAGCAAATGATGTGCGTTCGTACGATAACGAAGTTTTAAAATATTCAGATCTTGCTGATATAGTAGAGCGTACTTTGGATATAGTATAGTGGTCGAAATCTTTGTGTTCCTGTAAATACACAGGGAGTAATTTTTATTATATTTCATTAACGTATATCTTATTCATAAAATGAGAGTAAGTAGTTTCATATAATTAAAACACTCCCCCCCCCCCAAACAATGTTTCCCCGTATAACATTATTTAGTGGAATACATTTGTGTGGTCCTGTAATTTAATAACAAATATTCTTTGCATCACAGATTGTTCAAAATGTATTTTTAGTACATATTTCATAGATTCATGTCAATTCTGTTATGTTCAAATGAGTGTAACACCATTAAAATGCATTTGAAACTTTTTCCCCCATTGATCGTAATGTAACGGAATACTTTTGATTGTCCCTGTAATTGATCTATCCATCCGATTTTCATAACATTTGAAATGACTTGACAAAATTATGTAATAAATATACGTTTTAAATTTCAAACGATCAAAATGCATTTGAAACTTTTTTCCCCATTGACCGTAATGTAACGGAATTTTTTTGATTGTCCCTTTAATTGATCTATCCATCCGATTTTCATAAAATTTGAAATGACTCGATAAAATTATGTAATAATTATGTATTTTAAATTTCAAACGATTCGGTAGGGTAATTTTTGCGTTGTTATATGCGGACGGACAGACAGACAGACAGACAGACAGACGGACAGACGGACGGACTGAGCGACAACAATAGGTGATACGTACTTACATGATTACGAACGCACCTACTAATAGCAATAATGATATGCAGCAATGAAAAAAGGCAGATTAGATCTTCAAATATTTAATAGTGAATTTCGATACACAAAAATAACTTTAATTGGATGTTTCTTGATTATGTTTCTGTCATTTTAATTGCTATAAATAAATAAAATATATAATAAAATAAATTCAAATTATAACATTTAAGATGAATAGATTAAAATTAATGAGATCCTTGTGGTTGATGTTGGCTGTAAAGAGATTTTATATCAGGCACTAATTTTGTCAGCTTTAATCTCAAATCCCCTCGTTTAGTGATGTCTAGTCCATTTCTTTTTTTTAGTTGTAAATCGTTTACTGCACTAAAACCACATTCAGCAAGGTATGAAGATGGGAAGTGCAACAATATTTTTCTCGTAAATTGTGTTGAATTAGGATTTTACACTCACAAAAATAAATCTCTCATTTTTGATGATTCAGAAATCCTTGAGCCTTATTTCGTCGTTTTTGACGGTCATTTCGTATCAAAATCACGTGATTTTTAACGAAACGTGAACTCTCAAATATTTGACGAAGTGCTTCCTTAACCTTCCGTCTACCAGACAAAACACCCATTTATCTACGGCAACACCTAATTTTAATTCCAAACTTGCAAACGGCACCAGTAATATTTTAATATAATTTTGCTTTTACAATGAAAGCTTAAATTAAGGAATTCGTAATAACTAGACAAGTCCTTTATAAATTCCGGTGTCAATCGACAATTTCTCATTTTACCATTGACGCCAGAAATATTGCTGTCGGGTCAAATAGACCCGTCTGGTAGACGGAAGGTTAATCATGGCCAGACTTGAATTTTTAGGAAACTGTCGCGGTAGCTGTTTGTGGAAGGACCCGCTATTGTACCTCCTCAAATCTTGCGATTTTAGCAAGCAGATATTTGTTTGTTTATGTTAGTCTTCTAATAATTTATTTTAAAACAGCACATTTTAGCACTTTTTTTAAGTAATGAAATATAGGCAGTTATTCTTTCTTCATTAGTATTTTTTTAGTTAAAGTTTTTAGGGATGATTATTATCATTATTATTTATTTATTTGTATGTTGTATTTCGTTTTGATTTAATTCGAAAAGAATAAATTTCCTGCGTTCAACAAAACTGTTCAAAAGGTAAATTTGATCAATAAAATTTCAAAATTCTAAGATCTTTTCTTATTTTTTTTAAAAGAAGTATATCCTTTTTCCACTCAAATTAAATAGATACATATTTGTTCCCTCTCCCCTCTATAAACAGTAAATTTTTAAAATCTTATCCACCTGTTTAAAGTAGTAAAATCTCTCCCAATAGGCACTTCATAATTCCTTATTGCTGAGCAACAAATTAACCAGTCCATATTTTCAACATTCCTTGGGCAAATAAAATTTCTCTAATTATTATTTAATTAAGCCATATTATAATTATTCATTAATCCTAAGAAAATCATAGCAATAAATTCGTCCTGTTAATTAAAACTTGCAAGATTTATAAAAGAAACGATAAAATTACAACCATGTTATAAAAATTTAAACATGCGCTATAATCCACTGGATGCTTTTATAATCACATCTACTCGAGCAACCTGTGGCGTGAAGCTTGAGCAACCGGCTTCTACACAGAACATTGTGAGTTCGAACCTCCGCTATAACATGCCTATTTTGCTTTTGTCAATGAATACAGGAGCTTATAATAGATTCGATAGATGGCAGCACTAGCCCTTTTTGACGAAATTTTCGATGAAACTGGTATCGTCAAAATATTGAGGAATGTAATTTCAGTAATTTGACGAACTATTTCCTCGGAGCATTTCCCAGGAAACGGTTTCGTCAAAAACGAAGAAATTTTGGTGAAATCTGAGTATTCATTTCTGAGTGTGTAGTTTCAGTCTCAGCATAAAACCACGCCATATTGCCTTTTATTATATATAATAGAGTTCTACTTGACTGATCGTTTTGAATTTCAGGGATTTCTCCTCTGTATGGTGTTGAAACATCAGATAAATCAACTAACATTGGCTGCATGACCCATGATGGAAAATCCATTTGCTTTAAATCACCGAATCTATCGTTCATATCAGAGGCCAACATTTTCAGATGATCAACAATGACAGTTATAGCGATTCTGTTACCTCGCATTTTTTAACCAGAAAAATAGATCAAACTTTCTCTCAGAAATATGTTTTTGCCAAACCTCAACCCCAAACCCAAAACCAAATATTTTCGCTTTTGCATCAACAAGTGTTTTGTTTTTTCCTTGAAGTTGTTTATTTAACGTATTCAACTTTTCAAGACTTTTTTTGCTTTTCCATCAACGGTTAGTAGGGCCTTCATGTCAGGCTTTTCATTTAAACATTTACCAAGAACATCGAACAACTCTATGAATCTTTTTAAACAATTCCCTTTTGAGAGCCATCTTACTTCTGTGTGCAGTAAAAGCCGAACGTGGTCTGCATTCTTGTCTTCACAGAACTGCTTGAAAAGACTCTCACATTTAGCATTGGATCTTATGGAGTTTATACATCGTATAACCGATTTTAACACTTCATTAAGAACAGGTGACCAGACTCTCTCTATGAATTACGCAATGTACAAGAAGCATTTCTAAATTCTCATCTTTCATTAATTTTAAACATCCGGCTCTTTTCTTCATCATAGCAGGAGCACCATCTGCAGCGCAAGATGTTATATTTGCTACTGGTATACTGTTTTTATCTAAGTAATTCTTCAACATATTAAAAATGTCGGAGGCAGTAGTGGTGCTTTCTAGTGATTTACAGAACAGCATTTCTTCGGCAAATTTATCATTATCAATATACCTTACATATGTTAAAAATACTGCTTCACTATCTCTTAGCGTTGATTCATCCATTTGCATGGAGAAATTTCTTGACTTGAATTTTTCAACAAACTGTGTCTCGATATTTTCACTCATTTCATCTATTCTTCTATTAACAGTGTTGTTATTGTTACTTAGTGGCATGGCTTTTAGATCTTTATCATCTTTTCCGAGTAATGTTTTTAGGAATATTGATATTGATGGTTTAATCAAATCCTCACCAATAGTGTGATTTTTTCCAGATTTAGCAATGAGTAGAGATATTTCATAGCTAGATTCAAGAGTACAATTAGCAGCAGCAATTTGAGCGGTGAATAGAGACTTAACCGTCGATATTTTTTTCAAATTTCTCCTTCAAAGTTTTAAAATAACTTAAATCTGAGTTTATATGTTTAGAATGTTTTGCCTTCATATGTGCTTCAAGACGACCTCATTTCATAGATTCATCAGCCAGATTAAGATATTCACTGTAGGATCCAAAAATCAAAATCTCTAATAAGACGCGTTTTAATTGGTTGATCAAACGTCTAGTGTCTGGCGATAGTGGCTTGATTTTTTATTCTATCGAAAATCAATTTGAAATATATTTTTTTTAAGTTTCAAACCGGAAAATTTATATCGTAAAATGAGTTAAAAAATTATTTGTTGCTTCATGTTAGTAAGACATTTTTTTTTTTTAAAGATTGTAAGAAAAGACATGTGAGTAATATTAATATTCTCATTTTATAATTAAAACAACTCCTTCTTTTCTACTTTCCCAATTGTAGTTTCATGATTGTCCTGAAATAAACAGCGTGCAACCTCATTCAATTTCCAAAGAATAAAAGTAAATCTCAGGACATTAATTTCTTTGAAATGAGCACATTCATATAAAACAAACTACACTGTAAAAAAAAATTCAAGAGGTTACTAAAAATGTTTTAGTAAATTTGTATTCCACAGAATTTTTTAGTAACCATTACAAACTTTTTTTTTGCAAATGAAACAAGCATTTCTTTTGTAAACTGAACAAAAGAATTTTTTGTATAAATAACTTAAAAATTTTTAGTATGAGCCACCAAGCAAATTTTAGTAATAGCTCCAAAATTATTTTTAATAACCATTACGTGGAGGTTCCTTCGAGCTGCAACCAGACTTCTGAAGCGGAAGATTTTCGGCAAAACTGCAATAGATGGCAGCACCAAACATTGCTAACTGCTCCAAGAGGATTTTCATAATCCCTTTACTACCGAGTACTTACACTACATACATTCGGGGCGTAATTGGCGGTGGCCAGTATCGAACCCGGGACATTTTAGTCTGGAGTCCGTTACTATAACCACTATGCTATCAAGGCCACACCAAGTGAGTTTTAGTAATAGTTAATAAAAATATAAAACTATTAACTTTCTTCGTTGCTAACTTTTTTCTAGTAATTCTTACAGATTTTCTTGTAACCGACTAAGATTACTAAAAATTTTTTAGTAATTACAAGGATCACTAAAGTTTTTTTAGTAGATCGACCCTTTTTTTTTTTTAACAGTGTAAAAGATTAAAATAACCAAAAGATTTAGAATAAGATTTTGCGCTGAGGGTAATTTTGCGGTAATTACAATTTATGTGGAAGCAATTTTAGGAAAAGGAGTTTTCTCGAAAGTCTTTTTGTGTTTATCTCAAGGAAAGTTTTCTATTTCTGTTTTTGAAACATAATGTCAGAATAAACCGCTTATAAAGGAACTCTATTTAAACACATTGTTTAAATGGAGTTCCTTTATTAGCGGTTTATTCTACTGAACTATCTACATGATAGACGAGATTTTATTACCAATAAGTTTATCTGAACAAAATATACTCACGGGTTATCAGCCGGGATCGCATTAAACAACAGAGCAATTAAAACAATTCTTTCTTTTCTACTTTCCTGATTGTATTTAAATCATTGTCCGGAAGTAAACAGTGTGCAACCTCATTCAATTTCTGAAGAAGAAAAGAAAATCTCAGGAAATTAATTTTCTTGAAATGAGCACGTTCACTGAAAATAGACTAAAACACTAAAACAGTCAAAAGATTTAGAATAAAATTTTGGGCTAAGGGTAATTTTGCGGTAATTACTATTTATGTGGAAGCTATTTTAGGAAAAGTAGCCTTCTTGAAAGTATTTTTATTTTCATCTCAAAGAAAGTTTTGTATTTTTATTTTTGAATTATAATGTCAGAAGAAACCACTGGTGAAGGACAACAATTTAAACACATCACGTTCACGTTTCACCACGTTTAGATAGAGCTCTTTCATTAGCGGTTAATTCTATTGAGCTATCTAAATGACTGACGAGATGCTATTACCAATAAGGTTGTCTGAGTGAAATATGCGAACCGGTTTTCCGATCAGATAGCTTAAACGAAAATGTAGTAAAAATGTAAGGGGTTTGGTTACAGACTTCGGCAATTTTTCGCTAAGTAGGAAAAAGTGAGAACGTATAATACCAATATTTTGTAAAGAAAAAATTATGTTTTCAAATAAGCGAAAAGATGCATTAAACCTTTATCAAATAAATTTCGTCGAAAATTACGATTCCTTTGTAATATTTCAGAATTAAAATTAAGTGATAGAAAATTCAACTATCAGAGCTCAAAAGATTAAACGATTGAACATTGGGCAAGGAGCTTTAAGCCAGGGATCTCAATCCAATTCTCGGCTTGGGCATTTTTTTTTTTTTTTTATCAATTTGAAAATGTTAGTACGCATGCATTATTGAACTGTTCAGTGTTGTAGCTTACTTCTTTTTTCAGTCGATGATAAATAATATGCTGTGGGAAACATATTTCTTACAAAAATATTAAGGGATTTCTCTGATATCGCACATGAAAGAATGTCCTCATCGAATTTTCTTCTTTAATCTTTTGATTATGGTCTACTCTAGACTGTATTTGATTACGGTCAAAGATTTACGGTCTTAGATTACAGTCTAGATTTTCATATTCACTCACACCACAATTTGAAAAAAGTTTCATTGCAATAGATTGCTGTTGAAAGCATCCGAGGATAAGTCTATTATAAAGATTTCTTACATAAAGTTGTGTGGATAGAACATAGGAATAGTCGCTGGGACGACATATGTCCCAGACCCGTATTGAAAGGGTTAAAAATTAGGAATTTAGATGAGTTTTCCTGACCATGCATCGTTAAAAATATATCAACAAATAAATCAAATTTGAAATTTGTTACCGACCTAATAACAAAGTGATGAAATATATGATATAATTTCCTATATTATATATCAAATCGGATTAACTTTTTATTCAATAAAAATTCTATAGGTGAACAAAGGATTCATGATACATATTCTTCAAGGCGTTTGATTATAAAAGAGCGAATAATAATGTAAAGAATGTTTTAGATACCAATTTTTCTGTTAGGAATGGGAATGTAAGGATTGGTTTAGAATTAGGCACTAAGAAAATTTTAGCTGTGTGTTCTGTCTCAGGAAAGCCCCGGGCGAATATTTTTTAATTGTATTTCGTAAAACTTTTTCAAAATAAAAAACTTTTAAATGCAATTTAATCCCCAAATGGCTCCCAAATGGCCCGCGAACTGAACACCAATATTTTTTAACTGAAAACTTCATAGTAGGCTTCTACAGCATTTGTGTTTAAGCGAACTTCCGAAGGCGTTTTCTGCGCAATTTGCAAGAAAAATATAAAGTGAAAATCTTTCTAAGAAAATATTGATGTTCAGTTGGCGGACCATTTGAGAGCCCTGCAACATCTGCCAGAGAAATATACTACAAAATGTATTTTTAAAAAATAGTTGTACGAACAGAATGTAAAAAAAGTCGCCTTTTCAGTCTTGTCTCTGCTCTGTAAGCCAAAATTAAATAGGGCAATGAGATTTTAATCGGGTTTTTTTTTCGAGAATAAGGCATACAATTTTAGTCAGAACTATCGCGATTCTAAAAATATTTTGTGGTTCTTTTTAAAATGCGCAGAAAATACCGCTTCTTTATATATATGTTCATTGAAACATTGAGTTGTTTGAATATTTAAGAGTAGTATGCAATAGGATGTTAATAGGATTTTAGTGCAGTAATTTTTTAATAGGGTGATGAGTTTCTGATTACCACCATGGCAAACATGTGCTAGTAGGTTTGAATTGAAAATTTAGTCTTATTTAAGCACTGTATACGTAGAAATTTTCTCTCACAATTATGATTTTAAAAAAAGATTTCGTTTTTTCTGCTGGCAGTTTGTTTAGGTATAATTTTTTTCACTGATATTGAATAGAGGTTGACTAAGATTTTCATTCTGACTACTACCAAAGTAAACTTCCACAAGTAAAATTTGGTATATGATTTTAACGTTATTTATGACTGGAAGTTAACACATTCGTAGCCGAATACAATTGAAGCTTCACTTTTTTAAGGTCGTGTCAGCATTGTTCTCGCTGTCGCTCGCCAATGCGCCAAATTGCGACTAAATTCTTCATTTGGAGAGTTAACAAGCGATTAGATTCGCCAAATTGCTATTTCTCAGTTTTAGTTTTCTCTTTTTTTCTTTTTCGTTTTTCATACATATGCATATATATTTAATATAAAAATATTTTTAATATACTTGTAGCGGATAGTTGAAATTAGATTAGCAAGTCTACAATAGCTGTCACAGTTATAAAAACTTGGGTTATTTTAGAACATAATGAAAAAAGGAGAATACATTAAATAATTAAAGGATTTTTTTTTTTTTTTTTTTTTTTTTTTGTGCTATACGGCGAATTTATTTTGCTAATACTTTTTTCATTTGGTGAATGTTTTTTTATTTTTAATTAGCCAAATTACTAACGTTGGTCAAATGTCAGCGAGAATACTGCGTGTCAGTTATTTTTTATTAATAGTTCCATGATTCCAGACATTGTAAATGTTGTAAAAATATATTAAATGTTTTTTTGTAATATTTGTAGCTTTAATCGTTGTGCATTTACCAGTGTTTTTTTTTTTCATTTGGAAATTTTGAACAGTTATTTTTGCTTTATATAAAGATATTCCGTAAAAAAAAAGGTGGAAAAAGATTACTACTCAAAATTTCTTAATAAATGTAAAATGTAAATGTAAAATGTAAAACTTAAGGGTGTTCTTAACTGCTCTGCTCAACAAGAGCAAAACGATTTTACATATTTACAAATTCATTTTTTAACAGAAATTTATAAAATTGGATTACCTGTCTATGGAAGCGATTTCGAATCGAACTTAATTTTCCATTTTATGATAATTGAATTACCTATCCAGTTCTAAGCTATGTCGATCACGTGATCACCCGTTTATCTCCTGCTTTTCGACCGGTTTTTCTGCTTTCGTCGGGAAATGTGCTCAAAACCCTCAACTTTGAAGGCTTGTTATGAAAGATCTATTGTGGTTTAAAAAAAAAACAAAAAATTGAGTGCAATTAGACAGTTTCTGAATAACAACATCTGCTACTGTCATGCATTTAAGAACAAAAATAAATTAAAGCATGTGTCGCAAAGTTGCCCTTTTTGATTTAAAAACACCTTTAAATAAATGTGAAAACAACTTCTTCGAAATCAGGGATTGCATTCCCGCCTGTATTCCTGCCCTATTGGACGATAAAATCAGTTATTGTGAAATACTGGATTTTCCTCACTCAATCGGCACTATTCATTAAACTGTATTTAGTAAACTTCTCATTTTGGCGAGGAATTGATTTTGCAAGTTAAATCTCTAAAAATCAATCAATAAATAAATAAATAATAGAAAAAGAATAGTTTATATTTCTTAAACATATTTTCTTAGAACAAAAAAGTGCAATTTAAAATTCACCCTGACAATGACAGTTTCTTTTAAAGTCAATTTTTTATTTAAAATATACATTATTTTGAGCTTATGTCAGTATTTTTGTTGGGTTTCTTTCATAAATCAATAATTTTATTTAAATTCGGATTTAAAGGTTTTTCTTAACGTTATGTAATACTTAACTGCCATTTCAAATGAAATAGAGATTTCTTTTAATTGTATTTCTTGAATTTGAATATGGGAGCTTCAACAAGGGTTTTGCTTCTTATTTATTTGGTGTGAGGAATTAGTTGAAACGCACTTTTTAAGATTAAACTTTCCTTAATCCTTGCCAGTTAGTTCTGGTATGTGACTCGTAGTGTTAGAAAATCTGGCGGATTTTTTTGTTAGAAGTTATAAATTACTATCAGAAATTTTAAGTATTTTTTTTTCCTTACAAAATATAATTATATAAAGCAAAAATAATTCTTCAAACTTTTTCAATAAAAATACAATTTGACAACACTGCCCTATTAGCAAATCAATATTGGTCCAACGTTGTGCCAGTATTTCATGTATTGGAAATATTGCTAATAAAATGTCAATATTGCTCCAATATTGGGATATTTACATTTTGCCCTTATTTAGCCAATATTTGCAGCCAATATTATGCCAATATTGGGGTTTCATTGGAAATATTGACAATAAAACGCCAATATTGTACATATGTTTGCGTCTTATTCGAAATATTTCCAATGAAATTTCAATATTTAACCAATATTGGTGTTTTATTGGCAATATTTCCAATGAAACCCCAATACTGGCATAATATTGGCTGCATAAGGACAAAATGTAAACATCCCAATAATGGAGCAATATTTCATGCCAATATTGTGCCAATGTGGCAATATTGCTCCAAGATGTAGCCAATATTTGCCCAATATTGTTTGGCTACTGGGGTGTGAATTCACGACGATTGTCATTGCCGCTACTTGAGAATTAATCTGTAGTTACGTTTATTTTTAAAAAAATCGTCATTACTATGCCAAACTATACATTATTAAAACAGTATGTCCAGTGTTCTAATTTATGTTTAATTTAGACTTCGTGCTTGCCGCCACATTTCTAAAATAGTAAAATTCTTCTTGTTTTCGTCTTACACTACTTCCCATTGAAATACAGCCACCATGATTTTGTATCGTAATTAGACAGAAATTAAACCAATGAGAGCGAAACAAGTATAATAAGAAAATCCATATACAAATACATATTTACAATGTGTAACTTACTCTCTGCCTCACTTGGGCAAGAAAAAAATGAATGTTAAAAAAAGAGAAGGGTGAAACTGTCCAACCGAAATAAAATCACTACTGTTAATAGCCAATATATCCGCCATGTTTATATATGACATGGAATATACGATGTGGCATACCATTTATCAATCTCTGGAATACAGTAGAATCAATATTATCCCAGGCTTCAATGATGGCGGACTTCAGCTCTGCCACATACTTAAACTGTTTTCTATTGGCATATTGAGGTCTAGTGAGGATACCCGACATATTTTCTTGAAGGTTGAGATAAGGATACAGGGCAGACCATTCCATGAAATGCACCTAATTTTCCAAAAACAATTCCTTGGATGATTTTTCAAAGGTTATGGGAGCGTTGTTCTGCAGGAAATTCAAACTTAGGCCACAAATTCTCTTTGCAAATGGCAGTAAATTGATTTCTAACATTTCTTGGTAGTTAGTAACCTACGTGCATTCTGAGTGAAAAGCCAGATTAAGTTTATCACCATAGTCAAAGACTCCAAACACAATTAATAAGCCTCTACGCACTAACCTATGTTGAAAGCTATCCACAAAAAAAAAAACAAAAAAAAAAAAAAAAAAAACTAGAGTCGATGACACCAAACATCATCAAAACTCGAAGGTCCAGTGGCATCTTGTTACGTCCTCAGACGAGAAAAAAAATTAGTTTTCACGGCTCAAACAGCCTTGCTTTCTAATGGCATGACATGAGAAAAGGAGAGAATTTTTTCTTCAAAAGACAGCACGGTGAAGGTTTATTAATAGTGTTGAAAGGCTCTGGCTATGAGGGTAAATTTAAAGTCTACGCAGATAGCACTAACTTCTTGCGCTATCTTTGATTTTTCGTTTCGGCGCTTTGATCTAAAAGTGCACTTTCAGTGCACTGAATACGAACTTCAAGAGAGAAATCCAACGCGAAGTCAGTTGACAGCTTTACGACTGTAGATGTGGGGAGATAAAAATTCCCCTTCCTTTGTAAATTTGGGAGTGTCAGCCCCTCAAAAATCATTTAAAGAAATTTTACCCTTGTTTCGTTCGGTCAACAAAGATTGATTGATTGCTCTTTTAGTGTAATAAAAACTAGTGCTGTTCGCTCCGAGCCTTAACCTGGCTCTTCCCTCAGACTACATTCTGGCTGCGGATTACCAAGAATTGCTAGAAGCAAATTTATTGTCAATTGCAGAGAGACTTGGTATCCTGTTCAGTGTTGTCAGATGGGCTACTCTTTTTAAATTCAGATTCTTGATTGGCACCAATTTTTTAAAACGGTAAAATACGCCTTATTTAATGACATATTAATTACGGTCAAAAGAAAAGGAATTTTATCGTTTGAAAAAAGTAACGCCACTCAAGAAATGTGAATTTTAAAAAAGTAGCCCACTGGCAACCCTGAGCCTAAGTTGGATTTTCCAGCAAGAAAATGTTCACATAGCATTTTCAAAATCATTCTAGGAATGATTTTTGCATAAATGGGGACATGTCTTGGCATGGCCTGCCCTGTACCTTTATCTCAATCCCCAAGAAAATATGTGAGGTATTTTCAATAGAGCTATAAATGCCAATAACAGATAGTTCAAGTCTGTGGTAGAACTGAAAACTATCATCATTGAGCGCAGTGATAATATTGATGCTACTGTCTTGCAAGAATTGGTAAATGGAATGCCATATTGTATATTCCGAATTAAGTTACATAAAAGTATGGCGGATATATTGGCTGTTAACCCCTTAACCCCTTGAAGGGCGGTGATGCCGCCACGGCATCACCTAATTTTAATTCCTGAATGTCACATTGTCACCCGAATTCTTTAAAGAGAATTTCACCGTTATTAAATGAGCGAAAATACACCTTTACTAGTTTACAAATAAATTTTCTTGTGAATACTGGTGTCAATGAATTACTTCAACATTTTGTGACGACATGTACCTTGCCCCTGAAAGGGTTAACTGGTTTGCCCGGACAACGTTCGGGGAAGACGAATTTGCTTATTGCATCATTTAAAGCTTTTTGACACCACTATTATTTTTAAGAAAATTTTCTTACTATTGAAAGGCGGAAATGTTTAAATTTTATAAATATTTCATTTAAATAATAGTGGTGCGAATCCGCTATTTTTAATTTATTGAACAGAAAAGAATTAACCTGTTAAGGGGTTAACAGTAATGGCTTTGTTTAGGCGGGACACTTGTTCCCCCCTCTTTTTTAGGTGCGTTCGTAATTATATAATACGTAGCACCTATAGTGGTCGTTCAGTCCGTCCGTCTGTCCGTCCGCATATAACAACGCAAAAACTACCCAACCGAATCGTTTGAAATTTAAAATACATACTTATTACATAATTTTGTCGAGTCATTTCAAATTTTATGAAACTCGGATGCATAGATCAATTACAGGGGCAATCAAAAGTATTCCATTACATTACGGTCAATGGGGAAAAAAGTTTCAAATGCATTTTAGTCGTTTGAAATTTCAAATACGCAATTATTACATAATTCTGTCGAGTTATTTCAAATTTTTTGATAATGGTGTGCATAGATCAATTACAGGGGCAATCAAAAGTATTCAATTACATTATGGTCTATGGGGAAAAAGTTTCAAATATATTCTATTCGTTTGAAATTTAAAATACATAATTATTACATAATTTTGTCGAGTTATTTCAAATTTTATGAAAATCGGATGCATAGATCAATTACAGGGATAATCAAAAGTATTCTGTTACATTACGGTCAATGGGTAAAAATGTTTCAAATGCATTTTAATCGTGTTACACTCATGCGAACTTAATAAAATTTATATGTAACTATAAAGTACATATTATAATATATATCTTACATAATATGTGGTGCAAAGAACATTTGTTATTGATTTACAAAGCCACACAAAAGTATTCCATTACGTAATGGTATAGGGAGAACATTGTTTGATGAGCGCTTTAATTGTAATTCACTATTTACAATTTTATGAGATTGATATATGAAAGTAATATTTTTAAAACTTCGTTATCGTACGAACGCACCTAATTTGCTACGCTTCACGTGCAATTTCCAACTTGTTATACATTAATTTGTTTTTCCTGACCAAGTTGGACAGGGAATGGGTTACTCATTGTAACTATGTATTTCTATATAGACAGGATTTCTTCATATAGTTGTCTCGTTCTTATAGGTTTGTTTCATGTCCAATTACGGTACAACATCACGATAGCTTTATTTCGGTGGGACGCGCTGTAACTAATATGTCAGTAAATAAGGTTAAATAAGTCGAATTTTACTGTTTCAAAAAAGTGGTTCCAATCAAAGAAGCTAAATTTAAAAAAAAAAAGTAACTCACTGGCAATTTTATTTTTATATCGGATAATTTGACATGGTACCAGTAATATCGTTGACAAAAATTTATGATGTAATTTTTAATATTTTCTTTCTTTAAACGGGTAATTAATTAATTCTAATTTGATTTTTTTTCTTTTAATTTTACACACGCGTAAATAAATTTTGAGTTTAATGGAAATATGTACAATAAAAGTTAAGATATTTAACTAGAGAGTTTCATAAATAAAATTATAGTTTCTGAGCAATCCAATTCATGCATTAATTTCTACTTTTTATGTTCTTCCGCAGCCCCTTTCTACCGGATGCTTATATATAATTTGAGTGAGCCAAACAAGCGATAAATAGCTAAATACACTAATCCTTTTAATGTGTTACAGATTCTCCCAAGGAGTCCACACTGTATTGAAAAGCTAGTTAATGACTGTGCCATTAACGCTGAAAACGATGGACAGCACATTGAAAATCTCTTGTGTAGCTCAGTGTGAATGCTTTATCTCGTTCTGTTTCTGCAAAGATTTCTCTACCTTTTCTTCAATTACTGAATTCTATATGGTTTTGATACGCGCAATAAAATATTCTTTTTATCAATGTTCCACCTATCGTTTTCAAAATGCAGTAATTGAAAAAAGGACTGCTAACATAAGAGCGAAAAAACGAGAGATTTTCAATGTGCTGTCCATCGTTTTCAGCATCAATGGCATAGTCCTTATGAGGATATCTGTAGAATAATGAACACAGGTATGCGTGCTTCACATTTTCATCGCTAGTGCGCCTGTGTCATGCGCAAGCTCATATCCTGATTTCACTGCATATACAACGCCCTCTGTCGGTTTAATTTGAAGGGTTTTGCTGTTATTAATATTAATTTTATTACCTTAAATTATTCCCATTGCTTTGGTAGCATATTGTTCAAACTTTAGTTCATTTGGATCCGTGATTCTTTTATTATAGAGTTTTACTTTCACGACTTAAAAATATACAAAGATTGAATATTATTGTCGTAGTAATTTGTGTTTACCCCTAAAATTATGCCAAAATAGGCATTTGTTATTTTCTCTCTTTCTCTGTCTATTTTTGTATAATTATATAGTGGGTTGGGGAAAAAGTAAATTCGTTTTTTCCCAATAGATAGCTTTAAAGTCCCATATCTCGAGTAATACTTACTCAATTAAGTCATACTATACAGCGTTTGAAAGATAACAGTTTCTAGAAAATTCTAGATATAAAGGTAGCGTCATCTGTTTAACCAGTCAAAAGTTATTGCATTTTAAAAATAGAGATTTCAGAAGATCATTTTAGTCACATTTTAGTTTTTTACTTCCAAAAAAGGGAAAATTGGCGCAGGCTCATCGAAACTTGTGTGGCATTTATGGTGATCAGTGCTTAAGTAAACGCCAAAGTCAGAATCGGTTTCCTCTTTTTCCTTCCGAGAATTTCGTTGTTAAAGATGAACCTTTCCCTGGCCGGCCAATCCTTGAAAAATTCGATGAAATTTTAAAAACAATCCAGGTAGACTGGCATATTTCTTCCCACGACATTGCTACGGAACTAAACATTAACCATAAACCACTTTTGAACCATTTACATAAAATTGGATACCAAAAGAAACTCGATACTTAGGTTCCCCATAAACTTACAGTGAAAAATTTAATGGACAGAGTTTTCATTTGTGAATTGCTACTGAAACGATATGAAATCGAGCCATTTTTGAAACAAATCATTACGGGTGATGAAAAGGGAATCACGTATAACAACAATGTGCTAAAAAGATCGTGATCGAAGGTTTACAAATGGTGGCAAAGCCCGGATTGATGCCTACGAAAGTGATTCTGAGTGTTTGGTGGGATTGGAAAGGAATTTTCCATCATGAGCTGCTCAAACCTGGCCAAACCATCAATTCAACTATCTTCTGTAAACAACTAATGCGATTGAAGCAAGCAATTTAAAAACCCGGTCAAAATTGATCGAAAAAAAGGCGCTGTCTTCCATCACGACAACGCTAAACCACACGCATCTTTAGTCACTCGGCAAAAACTGAAAGAGCTTTGTTGGGAAGTTTTGATGAACTCATCATATAGTCCGGACCTGGATCTGACGGATTACCATTTGTTCTGCCCTATGCGGTACTCTCTTGAAGGTGTTAAGCTGGTTTCAAAAAAGGCTTGTGAAAATCACCTTATTCAGTTTTTTGCCCAGAACTCTCAGAAATTCTACAGTGACGGAATTATTGTTTTACCAGAAAAATGGCAAAAGGTCATCGAGCAAAATAGCACATAAATTTTGATTAGTTTTGTTTTATTTATATAAATAAATTCACTTTGAAAAACACGAAAAAAAGCGAACTTACTTTTTCCCCAACCCAATATATACAGTCGAGTCTCTATATAACGAAATCCATTGGTACAGTAAAAAACTCCAGTCCAGTAGAGAAATTTGTTGTATAGAGAATGAAGTTAAAATTCTTATTTAATGTGTAAATTTTGAATAAATATTATTTTTGATGTGTTTAATTAACAATTTGAAATGTTTAGTTAATAAAATTTTATTTTAATATTTTATTTTTTAATATTTAAACAGTTTCAAAAAAGAAAACAGACATTTATTTCAAAGCTTAATAAAAATCAAATAAGGAAGACATGCATTAATTTTAAATGAATAAATTTGTAATTTTTTGTTGTTTTGATTCCAAAATTGTTATACTCTCGAAAAAGTTACAAATTCACCACCAATTCAAAAATTACCCCCATTGATCCTGCCCTTATATGTGTAACAATCCAATTGCCACTATTTTGAGAAGGATGTTGAAAGGTGTGTGGGAGGGGGATTAATTCGTTGGACTTAAAGAACAAGTAGATTCAAAGATAGAAGTAATTAAAAAAAAAAAAACTCAGCAATGAACGACAAATCCGAAATAAGTGATGGAAAATTGATTCCATGTAATTTCGAATCTTTTTTAAAACTGAACAAATAAAGAGCATTTTATGAAAATATTCGTAATATGGAGATAGATATTTCGGTATATAGAGACTATTTTTAATGTAATCATAGGATAATGGTACCGTTCCTACTAAAATTTCGTTATATGGAGAAGTTCGATGTATGTAGTTTCGTTAAAGAGAGACTCGACTGTATTTAAATTTAAATATGTGCATGTGCATATGAGTGTGTATGTATGCATTAATAAACTTTTTATTTTAAATAGTTGTTTTAAGTACAATTTAAAATATTATTATCAAAGACTTAGCTTAAAAACATAATTATTATTTTTTTTTTAAGAAAAAGAAGAACGAACTGTTATTTTTTACTTTTGGAAGCTTAAGAGTTAGAAAAAGTTTTTCCTGGGTAATTGGAAACAGCAATAAATATTTAACTTCAAAGTCTATTAAAAGAAACTTTTTATCATTTTTATTCTGATAAAAAGAAAAGTGTTTAACTACATTTAAAAACTCTTCACTCTAGGAAAAAAACATACTTCATATTTAATCGTTAAAAAACATTTATTTTATTTAAATTTTAAATAAAAAATTTGAACATATTAACCCTTTCCGGCGCAGTGTTACCACTCCGGCAACACCTAATTTTAATTCCAAACTTACAAACGGCACCAATAACATTTTAGTAAAATTTTTCTTTTACAATGACAGCTTAAATCAGGGAATTCTTAATTTCAAAAAAAGTCTTTTGTAAATTCCGGTGTCAGTCAACAATTTCTGATTTTACGAATAGAATTTGTCTGCGCCGGAAAGGGTTAAATCGTATGTTTTCGGTATTAAATTATAAAAATTCATTGCCCTACAAAATCCCATTGCGCCTTAGGGTATCATTTATACTTAATAGAAAGGCAAACAGAAGATTTGAGTTTTTTTTATTAACTTCAAACATTTTAAATAAGAGTTTCCCTATTAAATTTTAGATAAACTAGTAGCAGTCAGGAATTTTTAATTTCCACGTTAGTTTAAAGATTATATTTCTTTCTTAACATCATAATATTTTTAACTCCCCAATTAAATAAAGCATTTCTATTACATATATAATCCCTTGAGGCTTTATTTATTTAAATTAGTTATGTATTTAGAATGATTAACCCTTTCCGGCGCAGGCAAATTCTGCTCATAAAATAAGAAATTGTTGATTGACACCGGAATTTAAAAACGACTTTTATAGAAATTAAGAATTTCCAAACTCGCGCTTTCATTGTAAACGCGAAATTTCTATAAAATATTCTTGGTGCAGTTTGCAAGTTTGGAATTAAAATTAGGTGTTGCCGGAGTGGTAAAACTGCGCCGGAAAGGGTTATCACTACTGCGCGTGTGTCGTGTACAAACTCATCTCTCTTGATTTTACTGCATGTAGAGTGCCTTCTGTCGGTTTCATTTTAAGTTTCTTTCTTTTTTTTTTTTTTTCTTTCTTTTCTTTTTTTAATTACTTTTAAATATTCTCATTACTTTGGCATCATATTGCTGAAATTTCAGGACAATTGGGTCAATGGTTCTTTTGTTATATAAAAAGTTTTACTTTCTCGATTTAAAAAAGTACAAAGAAGAAATATTATTCATGTAGTACTTTAGTATATACCACTAAAATTATGCCAAAATAGGCATTTATTAATTACTCTCTTTCTTAATCTGTTTATGTAAAAATATATAAGCGTGAGAATGTATGAATGTATGTATAAATAAAACTTTTAAACAGCTGTTTAATGTACAGTTTAAAATCTTGCTATCACATACCTAGCTTAAAAATATAATTTTATTTTTATATTAAAAATAAACGAAATGTTACTTTTTTTTTTTTTTTTTTTTTTTTTTTTTTTTTTTTTTTTTTTTTTTAAAGATTGGGGCTTAGAAAAAGTTTCTTCATTTCTTCCTTTTTTTCTGGGTAACTAGAAACAGCAATAAATATTTAACTTCAAAATTGATTAAAACAAAAATTTTATCATTTCTATTCTGATAAAAAGAAAAGTGTTTAAAAACATTTAGAAATTCTTTACTCCAGGAAAAAAAAATATATTTTACATTTCCTCCTATAAAAATATACATTTTATTTAAATACTTTTAAAAAAAATTTCGAAGGTATTAAATCGTGTTTTTTCGGTATTAAATTATAAAAATTCATTGCCGTACAATTTAAAGTCCCATTGCGCCTGAAGACATCGTTTACTATATTTAATAGAAAGGCAAACAGAGGATTAGATTTTTTGGTAGATTTGATTGCGAGGCGTCCAAATGTATCCTACCTCCCGAAGAAATTTTAAGGATAAGTATTGAATTACCCTGTATATGAACATGTGTGTGTATGAATGTATATATAAATAACATTTTGAAGAGCCTTGTTATGTACAATTTAAAATTTTACTATCACAGATCTAGCTTAAAATTTTATTCATTTTTAAATTTAAAAAAAAAAACGAACTTATTTTTTATTTTTGAAATCGTGGGGGCTAGAAAAAATTTCATCATTTCTTCTTTTTTTCTAGGTAACTAGAAACAGCAATAAATATTTAACTTCAAAATTGATTAAAACAAACATTTTATCATGTCTATTCTGATAAAAAGAAAAGTGTTTAAAAACATTTAGAAACTGTTTACTCCAGGAAAAAATATATTTTACATTTCCTCCTATAAAAATATATATTTTATTTCGATACTTAAAAAAATGTTTCGAGCATATTAAATCGTGTATTTTCGGTATTAAATTATAAACTTTCATTGCCGTACAATTTAAAGTCCCATTGCGCCTGAAGAAATCGTTTATATTTAATAGAAAAGCAAACAGAGAATTGGATTTTTTGCTAGATTTAAATGCGAGGCGTCCAAATGTATCCTACCTCCCGAAGAAATTTTAAGGATAAGTATTGAATTACCCTGTATATGAACATGTGTGTGTATGAATGTATATATAAATAACATTTTGAAGAGCCTAGTTATGTCCAATTTAAAATTTTACTATCACAGATCTAGCTTAAAAATGTAATTCATTTTTAAATTTAAAAAAAAAGAACTTATTTTTTACTTTTGAAATCGTGGGGACTAGAAAAAATTTCATCATTTCTTCTTTTTTTTCTAGGTAACTAGAAGCAGCAATAAATATTTAACTTCAAAATTGATTAAAACAAACTTTTTATCATTTCTATCATTTCTAAAAAAGAAAAGTGTTTAACAAAATTTAGAAACTCTTCGCTCCAAGAAAAGATATATTTCACATTCCCTCCTTGAAAAATATTTATTTTATTTAAATTTTAAAAGGAAGTTTTAAACATATGAAATCATATAGTTTCGTCATTAAATTATAAAAGTTCATTGCCGTACAATTTAAAGTCCCATTGCGCCTTAAGAAATCATTTATGTTTAATAGAAAGGCAAACAGAAGATTAGAATTTTTTTTTTAACTTAACTTCAAATATTTCAAATAAGATTTTTCTTATTAAATTTTAGATAAACTCGTCTCAGTAAGGAAGTTTTAATTTTCAACGTTAGTTTAAAGACTGTATTTCTTTTCTTTTTTTCTACATCATAATATTTTTAACTCCACTGCTAGAATAAATAATGCATTATTATTACTTGTTAACCCCTAGAGGTTTTATTTATTCAAATTATGTATTTAGAACGATTATTTAACCCAATATCTTGTGAGTTAATTGCAGTTATTCTTACGGTCGTATTCATGAAGAACTTCGACCGAGAGTTAAACCACAGGTCCAGAAACTCCGAGTTGGGATTTTCAACCAAGAGTTGAAAATTGGTATTCGCCATCGACTTCGGATGGAAAGTTACCGAACCCAGAGTTCCTGGACCCCGGTTGAAAGAAGTATGCCTATTGGTTTAAAAATTCCCGTCTCTTTCGGTTTCGCGAAGTGACATTATTTTTGTTTTGTATGAAAAGCGTTAAAAAAATGGGGGAGGGGGGGGGCTCAAAAAGAAGAAAAAACAAAGATTCAATGCATTTTTTTATTTTTATTTTTTCTCCATAAAATATATAGAGAAAATTAAAACTTGCAACCACTAAATATGGAAATTTAATTTATTGAAAGATTTAATATTTTTTAGACAATTCATTCAATTATTTTTCTTTCTTTTTTTAATTGGTAAATGATATGAATCGTGTTAACGGCTAAAAAAAATTGTTAGTAATTTTTATTTATTTATTTATTTATTTATTTATTTATTTATTTATTTTTTAATATTTACATATTTGCTTAAAAATGGAATTTGATTTGGATAAAAACTAATGAAATTTGACTTGAATAAAAACTAAAATTTTATTCCAACAGTTATTATGTTGATTTCCATTATTAATAGCTTTAAACAGTAATTAAGTGATTTCTAATAAGAAAAATATTAAAATAGAAAAAAAGGGAAAAAGGAAAAAAGTAGCCTGTATATCAGTATAGATGTTATCCAGATACAATAATTTTATTGTTTGGATTTTCAGCGAAAACGGTTAATTTTAATTGAGATAGATAGCTATTAATATTCTAAATAGACTGGAAAAAAGTAGTGAAATAATATTAAGAGAATTTCAGAAAAAGATGAGCTGGAGATTCTGGCACTGCCCTTGCATTAGGGACCAGACCGCAGAGGCACGACGCATGGGTGCATGTACTTATCACTTCCGATTGATTGATCAACCTTTTTCATTTAACTAATAGCTAAATAAATTTCCACACTTCTTGTAACTTTAAACTGTGTACAGTGCAATATTTTATAAGAAGTTATTTTAAGGAAAAGAAAATTTTTAAACCTTTTAAAATTACTAGCATATGAATTTCCATTCAACACACAGAATCGAATAAGTCCTTTTAAAAATAATGATAAATGAATTCCGAACACTAACCTGTCAAATAAATGTGAAATATTACAGAAAGTTGATTTTTTATTGACCAGTTTTTAGAGCCCCCCCCCCCCCCTCTTCTTCACTCTTTGTTTATGAGAATTGTCATTCTCAGTTACAAGCAGAGCCTGATTACTAACGGGGCACTCTCTCCCCAGTAAAATTACATAGAAATTTTCGCCTTGTTTAAACGCCCTTTTCAGTCAAAATTACTATCATGAATAAGGAAAAAATTTCTATTTACTTTTTCTGGTGGGAGAGTGCCCCGTTGATAATCAGGCCCTGGTTACAAGATCAAATTTGATTTCGTAAAAAAGAAAAAAAGAGAGAGAATCAAATGAGTTAAGCTCATTTGATTCTCTTTGACTATTTTTTGATAAATTAGTCCAGTATTATGAAATATTATTATATGCACGCACGCACCTGTTTTTGGATCCAGTGTTTTGGATCCATTTGAGAGAACGTATTTACTTCTCAAAGTAAATTTTAAAAAATCATATTTTTTTTTCTAGCTTTATTATTTTATATTTTTACTCATTTAAATATCATTTCATTAGATGTAATAAGAATTTTATTTAGTATAGAAAGAAAAGAGATTTTATTATATATATATAATTATATATATTATGATTGATTAATGAAAGATTTCTAGACTAGATTGGTAATGTAATGATAGCAATCTATCAAAACAGTTCGAATTCATTATTAATAATTTCACATAATTTTACATTATATAATAAATAAAATAGTTGTCTTTTGTTTGTGAATTTGTGAAGAAGAATGAGTCCCCATTAGTACCATCCTACCCATTCCCTCTTTATTAGTATTATTCTTTTATTTATTTTTGTGTATGTGTCATGTGTTAATTAAAGACTCAAGATGCTGTATAAGATATAGAAATAAAAATTAAATTTAAAATGCTACCCAAAATTGAAGAATGTATGTAATCTCATATATATACATATATGTTATCTGTTTTTAACTAGTTTAGTTATAGTTACACATACATTCCCAAAATTATATGTTGAATTCTTTGCTTTCATAAATACTCATAGTCGCCAACAATTTATTTGCCTTAAAATAGTCAGCATTACTGAAAGAGCTGATAAAATTTTTTTTGGTATGGGGTTATTTTAAAAAATAAAGTTTTTTTTTTTTTTTAAATCATTGTATTTCAACTTTTTAGTAATTTATCGTTTTTAAGCTAATTAAGGATCAAAAATTATAAATGATCTCTAAAAGAAATCTCACAATTTCAGGAAGTAATTCAATTTTATTTAAAAATTGTGATCTCGTGTTTTAAGTATAGCTAAAGGATTTATTAATACTATTATTATTTTCGTATAAAATATTATTTCTAATGCAATATTTTATATATAATTTTAAAATTAAAATGCAGTTGAAAAATAGATGTATTTAAATTAAAAACTTGAAATTTCACAAAACTTCGGATACAAACAATAATAACAACAATGCTATAGTGTTAATGATAGCAGGTATTTCATGTAATTACGATTCATAATTTTAAAAAGAACAAAACTTCTAAAAGTCTTCAATAAACCGATAAAATCCAAATGAATTGTTTAAATTTTAAGTAAAAAATCTAATTTATAGATCTGATGTACATTTATCTAAGTTTGTACATAAACAATAAATCTTTCGTACAATAAAACCAAAATTTAATTTTCAAACTTACTATAAGTACGGATAAAAAATCTACAGAGAATGTATGGATATTTAAAGATAATCTTCGTATTTCTCTAGTTAAACAAAAATGCAAATCAGAAAGGTATCTCACATTTTAGTTAGACCTTATGTAAGTACGACATTTATTTCGGTACTGTTAAATTACATTCGATTTTTTCTTTCTTTTTATTTTCTTTTTATTTTTTTTTATTTTTAACAATAAAATTGCAAAAAGTAAATGACTATAAACAAACTTTAGACAGACGCGACAGTTGTTACTTTAATAACAATTTATTAATCGTCTGTCTAAGTAATGTTGGCTATTTTTAAAGCAAATACTTTTTTGCGACCACACATATTTATGTAAACAAACAGTTCAACATACAATATATAGAGTATTTATATGTAAATATAAATAAATCAAATAAAAATATTGAAGGTAATACAGATATATGAGATTACATACCTTTACATAATGTCCTTCTGCTTTATTCGATAGTATATTTTCTACATTTTGACAGCACCTATATTAAGTACGCAAATACCGCCATTGTAAAATGGCGTTTCTCTCGATAAAATTTTCTCTCTCCTTGCTTGTTTTTCGTAAACTATGCATACTCCGTTGAGAAATCTTGAGAAATTGAACTTGAACCTAGCTGGACAGCAAGGTTAGGTTAGTCGACCTGACCTTGGATTTTCCCCTCAAACCGGTTCAGTCAGGTTGATGAAGAATACCGATTCTGCTTTCAACCCGGGTTTCAGGGGAAATTCTGGGTCCAAGTTGATCGTGAATACCAATGTTAGGATTTATCTAAAAGATATATTTTGTTTGACACGAATCACTAAAGCTATTAACCAGATATTTCTATCTGATTCCGAGTCATTTAACCCTTTGCGGCGCAGGGCAAATTCATTGCTTACATTCGTATTCACGATCAACTTGGACCCAGAATTTCGGCCGAAACCCGGGTTGAAAGCAGAATCGGTATTCTTTATCAACCTGACTGAACCGGTTTGAGGGGAAAATCCAAGGTCAGGTCGACTAACCTACCTTGCTGTCCAGCTAGGTTCAAGTTCAATTTCTCAAGATTTCTCAACGGAGTATGCATAGTTTACGAAAAATAAGCAAGGAGAGAGAAAATTTTATCGAGAGAAACGCCATTTTACAATGGCGGTATTTGCGTACTTAATATAGGTGCCGTCAAAATGTAGAAAATATACTATCAAATAAAGCAGAAAGGCATTATGTAAAGGTATGTAATCTCATACATCTGTATTACCTTCAATATTTTTATTTGATTTATTTATATTTACATAAAAATACTCTATATATTGTATGTTGAACTGTTTGTTTACATAAATATGTGTGGTTGCGAAAAAGTATTTGCTTTAAAAATAGCCAACATTACTTAGACAGACGATTAATAAATTGTTATTAAAGTAACAACTGTCGCGTCTGTCTAAAGTTTGTTTATAGTCATTTACTTTTTGCAATTTTATTGTTAAAAAGAAAAAAAAGAAAATAAATAAAAAGAAAGGAAAAATCGAATGTAATTTAACAGTACCGAAATAAATGTCGTACTTACATAAGGTCTAACTAAAATGTGAGATACCTTTCTGATTTGCATTTTTGTTTAACTAGAGAAATACGAAGATTATCTTTAAATATCCATACTTTCTCAGTGGATTTTTTATCCGTACTTATAGTGAGTCTGAAAATTAAATTTTGGTTTTATTTTACAAAAGATTTGTTGTTTATGTACAGACTTAGATAAATGTATATCAGATCTATAAATTAGATTTTTTTACTTAAAATTTAAACAATTCATTTAGATTTTATCGGTTTATTGAAGACTTTTAGAAGTTTTGTTCTTTTTAAAATTATGAATCGTAATTACATGAAATACCTGCTATCATTAACACTATAGCATTGTTGTTATTATTGTTTGTATCCGAAGTTTTGTGAAATTTCAAGTTTTTAATTTAAATACATCTATTTTTCAACTGCATTTTAATTTTAAAATTATATATAAAATATTGCATTAGAAATACTATTTTATATAGTAATAATAAATCCTTTTGGCTATACTTAAAACACGAGCCTCTCAATTTTTAAATAAAATTGAATTATCTCCTGAAATTGTGAGATTTCTTTTAGAGATCATTTATATTTTTTGCTCCTTAATTAGCTTAGAAACAATAAATTACTAAAAAGTTGAAATACAATGATAAAAAAAAACTTTATTTTTTAAAATAACCCCATACCAAAAATAATTTTACCAGCTCTTTCAATAATGCTGACTATTTTAATTGCAAATAAATTGTTGGCGACTATGAGTATTTATGAAAGCAAACAGTTCAACATATAATGTTGGGAATATATGTGTAAATATAAATAAATTAGTTAAAAATAGATAACATATATGTATATATATGAGATTACATGTATTCTTCTATTTTTGGTAGCATTTTAAATTTATTTTTTTTTCTATATCTTATACAGCATCTTGAGTACTTTAATTAACACATGACACATACACAAAAATAAATAAAAGAATCTTATATACCGTATTTTCGGGTGTATAGTCCGCGGCTTATACAAGAAAAAAACCTCCCAAAAAGCCGCTGCGGCTTATACACGGTGCGGGTTATACAAAGATTATTTTTAAAAAATTGGAAATCGTGATATTTTTTCTACAATTTTTAAACCTTAAAAAATTTGAAAAAACATCGAAATTTGTAAATTTTTTTCGCTATGCCTTGAAATTTAGAGAGTTCTCCCATGTTTGTAAAGGCTTTTTTTTACTGCTTAAATACAGTTATTTCTGGATATGGAAGAACTGTCGCAACTATCGCCAAGTATTGCACTGATAGATGTATAATAGCCATTGTGTTTGTAGAGTACAAAATCCAAAATCCGGAACCCTTCCGATCTCGACAATTCTGAATTTAAGATAATTTTTAGTTTATTTTTCAAAAAAATAATCTACCGACCCTGTTGCAAAGAACAAAAAAAGTGCGTGATTTATATCATTTCGGAACGATTCAGAGCAGTCGTTCTTTTTCGAAACGATTCCGAGGAATCGTTCCTTTACAGAGTCATTTCATTTCGGAAGGAGTTCAAGGAATCGAACTTTTCCGGAGTCGTTTCATTTCAGATAGAGTCCGAGGAGTCGTTCCTTTTCGGAGTTGGTACCTTACCCTGTTGCAAAGAATTAAAAAAGTGCATGATTTATGTCATTTCGGAATGATTCAGAGCAGTCAGTCTTTTTCGAAACAATTCCGGGGAATCGTTCCTTTACAGAGTCGTTTCGTTTCGGAACGAGTTCTTTTAGGAATCGAAAGAGTTAGTTAGGAATCGAACTTTTCCGGAGTCGTTTCATTTCAGATAGAGTACGAGGAACCGTTCCTTTTTGGAGTTGGTGCATTTCGGATCGATTCCGAGGATTCGATCCTTTTTGGAACCAATGACCTAAGCAATGAACTATACATTTTATGTCCGAAATTTTAAATTTGTCATCGATTTTTTTTCGGAAATTTTTTTAAAAAATATCACGCTTCTTTGAAAAAAATGCGCGTAAACGCCGCATCTCTTGAAATTTTATCTTAAAACACGTAAACGCAGCGGCGTTTCTTCCGAAAGTTACGGTACTGATAATCTTAATTTTTAGCCCAATTACTGCAGATATTATTCATCACGAAAAAAATTGGTAAATTTGTGTTAAAAATTATGACTAATGGCTTCTAATTTCGAACTCTGGTCGAAATATACGTTCGTAAATGGTGTATAGCCCGCGGACTATACACCGATGCATCTCCGCGGGCTATACACGAACTTTTTTTACTGCACTGCTCGATTTAGGGGTGCGGGTTATACACAGGGTGCGGGCTATACACCCGAAAATACGGTATTAAAAGAATAGCCGAAAAAGTCAGCATGCTTTTAAATTGGTCTCTACGCACCAATACTTGCGTCGATATCTGAGAATTTCCTCCTATTGGTTAATCGGAGGAGAGTGTAGTTACTGTCCGTAAAAGCATTTGCAAAGCGCATTTGTAAATATCGGATTAGAATAAGACTGAATTTCGCTGACACTGCTTAAAGCAATGCTATAATAACTATATGTTTTTCTTTCTTCATCTTATAATGATCGAAATACATTGGTTTTTTCACGTTACGTAAGTTATTTTATTTCCATCTGTATTCTTTTTTCATGTTAAACGCTATTCCGTCCTTCAAACTTTGCAATGTGATTGCCGGCAATCTTAGGTTTAATTGTAGAGATGTTTCATATGAAATTGAAACATTCAATAGTTAATGATTAAAGTGTTTATTTACGTTCTTGGCCGATAAATCATTTTCTATATTGTAATTTTCAAATTTATACTAAGTATGTATAAAAAAAAAAGGCTGGAAATCACATTGTTTTTTGTTTTGTGTTTTGATGGTGCGATTTTCGACAGATATTTTGACTTCATGGATGTAAACAGATTCGCAAATCACTATTTATTTTTTGCTTCAGTTTCTTATTATACTCATGTCAAAAAACGGTGATTTTTTTTCCCCCTTATAATTTTATTTTTGAGCAAATTCATAACGTTTAGGAAGTATTTACATTACATTGTTTTCGCCGAATAATAGAGAATTGCATATGAAATGAAAATAATCCCAGTTATAAACAGCTTTGTAAATCATTAATATTTATTTAATGTTTCACTTTCTTTTTGTTTAATGGAAGTTCCCTTTTTAAAAAAAGTACACTTTTTTTAAAAAGTGTTCCGTGACAAAATTTGCTGAGTTTTTTTGGGGAGAAGGAGGAGGGAATATTTTGATGAAATTTGCTTTTTTTTTTTTTTTTAATCGCTTGATTTTGATTTCTCAACAATGTTTTTTCAGAAATATGAAGATCATTATAATCAACAAAGAAAAATAAAATTATCAGAAGAGATCCCTCTTTTTGCACAGCTTTCAATTATGATAAAGCAGTCTTTATATACCATATTCATCGCTTGCTGTTTTTTTATGATTATTTGGCAAAATTTGCATTTTTTGTGGTACCTAGACGATTTGAAAATTACAATATAGAAAATGCTTTATCGGCCAAGAATGTAAATAAACACTTGGAAATAAAATAACTTACGTAAAGTGAAAAAACCAATGTATTTCGATCATTATAAAATAAGTAAAGAAAAAAAATATAATTATCATAGCATTGCATTAAACAGTGATAGCAAAAATGCAGTCTCTCAACAATGTTTTTTCGAAAATATGAAGATCATTATAATCAACAAAGAAAAATAATTGTAATCGATGTAATTTGCCGTTTTATCGAATTTATCCTTTTTTCATGATTTTTTTGTGAAATTTGTCGTTTTTTTCGTTATTTTCAGAAATTTGTCATATTTTCGCTTTTTTTTCTTTGCAAAAATTATCTGTTTTGCGATCTTTTGATAAAATGTGCCTCTTTTTTTCATCTTTTGACAAAATTTGTTGTTTTCTTACAATCTGTTTACCAATATTTGCGTTTTTTTTGAAGTACCTAGACAAATTTAAAGTATTTTCAAGACCTTTTGACGAAATTCACATCTTTTATGGTACCAGGACAAAATGTTTTGTTTTCTCAGGGATTTTCGGTGAAATTTGTCGTTTTTTTCTCGCTATCTTTCGATGTAATTTGCCGTTTTATCAAATTTATGCTTTTTTCGTGATTTTTTTGTGAGATTTGTCGTTTTTTTCGTTATTTTCAGACATTTGTCATGTTTTCGCTTTTTTTTCTTTGCAAAAATTACCTGTTTTGCGATCTCTTGATGAAATGTGTCTTTTTTTTCATCTTTTGACAAAATGTGTTGTTTTCTCACAATCTGTTTACCATTAAAATATTTTAACGATCTTTTCACAAAATTCACATCTTTTATGGTACCAGGGCAAAATTATTTGTTTTCTCAGAGATTTTCGGCGAAATTTGTCGTTTTTATTCTCGCTATCTTTCGATGTAATTTGTCGTTTTATCGAATTAATGCTTTTTTTGTGAAATTTGTCGGTTTTTTTCGTTATTTTCAGAAATTTATCATATTTTCGCTTTTTTTTTCTTTGCAAAAATTACCTATTTTGCGATTTTTGGATGAAATGTGCCTCTTTTTTTCATCTTTTGACAAAATGTGTTGTTTTCTCACAATCTGTTTACCAATATTTGCATTTTTTGAAGTACCTACACAAATTTAAAGTATTTTTAAGATCTTTTGATGAAATTCACATCTTTTATGGTACCAGGACAAACGTTTTTTGTTTTCTCGGGGATTTTCGGTGAAATTCGTCATTTTTTCTCGAGATCTTTCGATGTAATTTGCTGTTTTATCGAATTTATCCTTTTTTCGTGATTTTTGTTTGCAAAATTGTTGTTCTTTGTTATTTTTTTTTTTAGAAATTTGTCGTTTTTTTCCCCTATTTTTAGCTAAATTTACCTTTTTTTGCGATTACCTGGATAAATTTTATGTGCTTTTTGAGATCTTTGGGCGAAATTCACGTCTTTTATGAAAACTGGACGAAATTCGTCATCTTAAGGTCTTTCGGTAAAGTTTATCGTTTTTCTCGAGTGTTTTCGATGAAAGTTGTCGTGTTGTCATGATTTTTCGATGTAATTTGCCGTTTATTGAAGATCTTTTTGCAAAATTTATCTTTTTTGTGATTATTTGATAAAATTTGCTTTTTTTTAAATCTTTTGACGAAAATTGTTGTTTACTCACAATCATTTGTCGAAATTTGTTGTTTTCTCACAATATTTTGAATTTTTTTTCATAATATGTTTACAAATTTGCCATTTTTTAAGGATTTTTTCTCAAAATTTGCCTTTTTTTCGAAATTTTTTCATGAAAATTGCCATTTTTTAGACGTTTTGGCAAAGTTTTGATTTTTGTGCAATACTTTTGCGAAATTTGTTTTACTTGGGACACCTAAACATTTTTTTTTTTTTGCCGTTTTTTGACAAATTTTATAGAGATCTTTTGAAGAATTTGTTTTTTTTTGCAATCTGTTGACGAAATTTGCTGTTTTATTTTTCCACAACTATTTATAAAATTTCCGGGCGATTTTTTTTTTTTTTTTTTTTTTGAGGGGAAGGGTTTTTTTTTTATGAAATTTGCTATTTTTTGTAATTATTTGCCAAAATTTGCATTTTTTATGGTACCTAGACAAACTTTGGTACATAGCAAATGATTTCTAGCATTTTTTTAAGTGTTTTTTCTGGGGGGGGAGGGTATTTTGACGAAATTTCCTATCTTTTGTGACAATTTGCCAAAAATTGCATTTTTTATGGTACCTAGACAAACTTTGGTACATAGCAAATGATTTCTAGCATTTTTTAAGTGTTTTTTTTTGGGGGGGGAGGGAATTTTGACGAAATTTTCTATTTTTTGTGATTATTTGCCAAAATTTGCGTTTTTTATGGTACCTAGACAAACTTTGGTACACTGTAAAAAAAAATTTCCGTTAAAAAACGGAAATAGTACTGGTAATCTAGACGCCAGTACTACTTCCGTTTTTTAACAGAAAAAAATTCCGTAAATTCCAGAAATAGTTCCGTTTTTTCACAAAATATTTCCGTTTTTTTTAAATTTTTTCCTTATGTAAAAGTTTTTGTTTGAAAAGTTAAAAGAATTTTTTAAGGACTAACTAACATCTTTGTGATTTTTATTCTTTACTTTTTAAAGACACGTTAATATCAGGGACACATTATACACAGTTAATTTAAACAACAGTGAAGAAATATTACATACCTTCTATGGGGTTCGAACCGGGGCCTCTTGTGTCGTAGCTTGCAGTGTAATACCATTACACCAGAATTATTCAAACGGCCATTTCAAATATCTCTAGTTATTTCGGATACATTTCGTAAAGTAAAAATAAAATTTTAAAAGCAAGTTTTTTTTTTTTTTTTTTTTTTTTTTTTTTTGTAGAGATAATATTTTTTCTATTGAATGGATAATTCTAAATGTTCTACAGATTTTCTTTGCATAATTTCGAATATTTAGCTTATTAATTTTGGCTTCATATATATAAAAATTACTCTTTAAAATATTACATGCAAGAAAGAATTTATTAAGAGTTTTGTTTCCTGCTTTTTTGGAAAAGTTTAAAATTCTATTGTAATATTATTGATATTTATTTATTTAAAAAAATACTAACATGCTAAAAGAAAGAAAAAAAAACGTGCATTTTAACAAATTATTTTATGACGATCGAAGGTAAACTCAATAAAGATAATTACAATGAGTTATATGAATAAAAAAAAAAAAAAAAAAAAAAAATCAGTTATTGATTTTCTTATAACATATGTAATCCCCAAAATTACGTTTCTTAATTTCCATAATTTCTTTCCATAGTTTCGATTTTCTTTCCAAAATTTCGAATATTTAGCTTATTAATTTCAGCTTTATATGTATAAAAATTAGTCTTTAAAATATTGCATGCATGAAAGAATTTATTAAGAGTTTTGTTTCCTTCTTTTTTGGAAAAATTTTAAAATTCTATTGTAATATTATTGACACATTTATTTATTTATTTTAAAAAATACTAACATACTAAAAGAAAGAAAAAAAACGTGCTTTTTAACAAATTATTTTATGACTAAGGTAAACTCAATAAAGATAATTACAATGGGTTATAAAATAAATTTCAGTTATTGATTTTTTATAACTTACGTAATCGCCAAAATTATAAGAATTTCGGTAATATATTTCGATATATTTTTAATTTTATGTGCGAACTTCTTAATTTGAATAAGTTAAAAAATATATATATTAAAATTAAAAGAATTTTTTTTCCACTTTTTCAAAATATCCAACGTACTTAATATATATACATTATATATACAGGGTGTCCCTAAACAAATGGTACATACGCTAGGGGGTGATAGAACACATTAAGACGGGTAATAGTAAATAGGAAACCAAGGGTCCCAAACGTTTTCCAAAGGAGATAGCCGCCATTAAAGTTTGGGGTCCAAAATTTCAAATACACATAAAAAACGGAAAAATTGGTCGATTGATTTGCGGTTTTCACTAAAATTATTCTTTATGATTGTATTTTCTTGAAAATAAATTATAAAGATAAATTTCGAAAAATGCCGATAGAGGGCGCTTTAGACTTTGAAGTAATGAAAAACTATTTTTTGCCGTGATTTTTTGCATCTCATTAAATGGTTTCGTAAGCTTAGACTTAAACTTAAATTTTGAGCTCACAATCTGGATAGTTGGAAGCGGTTACGTAGCACAAACTTAACTGCGTTCAGAGGGTTTAAATTTCAAATGATTATAAAAAACGGAAAAATTGGTCGATTGATTTGCGGTTTTCACTAAATCTATTTTTTATGTCGGTGTTTTATTGAAAAGGAATTATAAAGATAAATTTCAAAAAATGCCGATAGAGGGCGCTTTAGACTTTCATTAACGAAATAATCCATCCTAATACCATTTTTTGCATCTCATTAAATGGTTTCGTAGGCTTAGATTTAAACTTAAATTTTGAGTTCAAAATCTGAATAGTTGGAAGCGGTTAAGAAGCCCAAACTTAACAGTGTTCAGAGGGTTCGAATTTCAAATGATAATAAAAAACGGAAAAAATGGTCGATTCGTTTGCGGTTTAAAATAAAACTATTCTTTAAATCAGTATCTTCTTGAAAATAAACTTTAAAGATAAATTTCAAAAAATTCCGTTGGAGGGCGCCTTAAACTTCAGTGTAGCCAACAACAAATTTTAAACGTTATTTTTTTGTATCTAATTAACCCTTTCAAGGGTGGTGGCTAGAGGGTCTAGCCACCAATTTTTCTAAATTGACAAATGGCACCAGTAATATTTGAATAAAATTTTGCTTTTGTAATGAAAGTGCAAAATATCGGATTTTTATTTTCTAACAAATTCGTTTGAATATTCTGGTGTCAGTCTGTTAATTCATCTTTTTACGAACAGAATTCTTTTGCCCCTGAAAGGGTTAAATGCTTTTCAAAACTTTTTAAATATTTTCGAAATCTTAGATTTAAACTTACATTTTGAACTCAAATTCTGAATCGCTGGGAGGGGTTAAGAAGCGCAAACTGAAGTGTGTTCAGGAGTTGAAATTTAACCCCTCCCCCCCCCTCGAACACAGTTCACTTTTGCGCTACTTAAACACTCGCAACGACTCAGAATTTGATCTCAAAATATAAATCTAAGCATTGGAAAGCATTTAATGAGATTTAAAAAATAACGGTTAAAAATAGTTGTACGCTATTCCAATGTCTGAGGCGCCCTCTATCAGCATTTTGTGAAATTAATCTTTAAAATTTGTTTTCAAGAAAACACTGATTTAAAGAGTAGTTTTAGCAAAAGCCGCAAACGAATCGACTAATTTTTCCGTTTTTTTATAGTTTTCCGTTTCGTTTGACATTTAAACCCTCTGAACACAGTTCAGTTTGTGCTACTTAACCATTCCCAACTATTCAGATTTTGAGCTCAAAATTTAAGTTTAAATCTAAGCCTACGAAACCATTTAATGAGATGCAAAAAATAGTATTAGGATGGATTATTTCGTTAATGAAAGTCAAAAGCGCCCTCTATTGGCATTTTTTGAAATTTATCTTTATAATTCCTTTTCAATAAAATACCGACATAAAGAATAGATTTAGTGAAAACCGCAAATCAATCGACCAATTTGTCCGTTTTTTGTAATCATTTGAAATTTAAACCCTCTGAACACAGTTAAGTTTGTGCTACTTAACCGCTTCCAACTATCCAGATTGTGAGCTCAAAATTTAAGTTTAAGTCTAAGCTTACGAAACCATTTAATGAGATGAAAAAAATCACAAACAAAAATAGTTTTTCATTACTTCAAAGTCTAAAGCGCCCTCTATCGGCATTTTTCGAAATTTATCTTTATAATTTATTTTCAAGAAAATACCATCATAAAGAATAATTTTAGTGAAAACCGCAAATCAATCGACCAATTTTTCCGTTTTTTATGTGTATTTGAAATTTTGGACCCCAAACTTTAATGGCGGCTATCTCCTTTGGAAAAAGTTTGGGACCCTTGGTTTCCTATTTACTATTACCCGTCTTAATGTGTTCTATCATCCCCTAGCGTATATACCATTTGTTTAGGGACACCCTGTATATATATATAAGATTACGGAGGAGGGCGGTGTTGTCTGGATAATACGCAATGGTTAATTATTATATATTTAATAAAAAAAAAACTTTACACATAGTATTAAAGTTTATGTTTACCTAAAAACTAATATGCATAACTTAAAAATGATCAAGTTATTGAGATAAGCTATGGTTGTCTATTGTATTTGTCTTAAAGAAATTATTTGTAAAATATTAGAATAGAAATTCTTCTTGGAAATGCTTAGCTAATAAATAATTTATTTTTTTTCCTATAATGGAGGGCAGCACCATAAGCATATAATTTAATTAATATATTAATCCTTTAGATGGCAGCACTAAAATAATTTTCCGCTAGAAGTTGTAGTAATATATTCTAGTTAATTAATTAATATAGTAATATTAATAATTGATTTAAAATAAAAATATAATATTTCTAATAGTAGCATCTATTTTTTTTTCTAAATATATTATGAATTATATAGTATAATATATGTTTTACTAATTTTTATAATTATTGTTACAACTTTATTTTATTATATATGTGATTTATACTATGACCATAACCGTGACTGTTAGTAAGTCACATGTAGTTTGCATCTGATTGCACTACAAATCTTGTTAGGATATGGGTAATGGTAAATTATCTTAGTATATATATCCTTTTTTTTATGGAATAATGTATTATTGTTATTTTGTCATATTGATTTTATTTTCTTCTATGTGTATCTTTCTACTAATTTGTCATCTGAATAGCTTCCAGCCAGTCGGGTGTATTGTGAGTCGAATTCTTAGCTTTCAGCACGACTCATAACAGAAACTGGTTGGATGTTTTTGCTTTTTTGTTAAACTATACACCCCTGATGAAGTAGTTTAATGGAAAAGCCTTCTACTGCCTTTTTATCCATTTATCTTTCATTATTTTGGTAATCTGCCTTCTATTTCACTTCAAACTTCAACTGTTTTCAATAAGATGATTGTAAAAATACTGGTTCCATTGGTTTATTGTATGGTAATATATGAATTATTCTGGTTATATAATGTCCATTTATCCACATATTTCTTAGTAATTTGGTAATCTGCCTTCTATTTCTCTTCAAAGTTCAACTGTTTTTTATAATATGAATGTAAAAATACTGGTTTCATTGGTTCTTTTATTGGTATTGTCTGAATAACTTTGGATGTATTTATAAAAGTATATATATATATATATATATATATATATATATATATATATATATATATATTATATATTATATATATATATGATAAAAATAAATTAAAAATTCTTTTAAAATCAATCAACTTTCCCTTTCAGCTATTTCAAACTTAAAAAGAATTAATATTTTTTTTTTTTTAATTATTATTATTTTCTTAATATTTTAAAAATACGTTAGCTTGTTATTATTAAAACAGAATGAAATAGAGAAATAGTCTAGCAAATTGTTTAAAAAACATTAACTCAGTATAAGGTTTTTTTTTCCTGGTAGATGGCACCACTAAACTCTACCGTTTTCGGAAAATTGACAAAAATAACAGAACACTTCCGTTATTTAACGGGATTAGTGACTCCAAAATGTCAAATACGGAAATTCTTCTGTTTTTTTCGGAAAAATAAAACTATTCCGTAATTTTTAGGGAAAAGTTTGTGTATATTAACGGATATTTTTTATAGTGTACATAGCAAATGATTTCTAGCAATTTTTTTTTTTAACTTTAACAGTTGAGAAATCTTCAAACATTTTCAAGAGTCTGTGACGTGTGTCGCAGCGTTGCACCTGTTGCTGTCCTTGCAAAAATTACCTGTTTTGCGATTTTTTGATGAAATGTGCCGCTTTTTTTCATCTTTTGACAAAATGTGTTGTTTTCTCACAATCTGTTTACCAATAATTGCGTTTTTTGAAGTACCTAGACAAATTTAAAATATTTTCGAGATCTTTTGATGAAATTCACATCTTTTATATGGTATCAGGACAAAAATTTTTGTTTTCTCGGGGATTTTCGGTGAAATTTGTCATTTTTTCTCGCGATCTTTCGATGTAATTTGCTGTTTTATCGAATTTATCCTTTTTTCGTGATTTTTGTTTGCAAAATTGTTGTTCTTTGTTATTTTTTTAGAAATTTATAATTTTTTTCCACTATTTTTAGCTAAATTTACCTTTTTTGCGATTACCTGGATAATTTTTATGTGCTTTTTGAGATCTTTGGGCGAAATTCACGTCTTTTATGATAACTGGACGAAATTCGTCATCTTGAGGTCTTTCGGTAAAATTTATCGTTTTTCTCGAGTTCTTTCGATGAAAGTTGTCGTGATGTCATGATTTTTCGATGTAATTTGCCGTTTATTGAAGATCTTTTTGCAAAATTTTTCTTTTTTGTGATTATTTGATAAAATTTGCTTTTTTTCAATCCTTTGACGAAAATTGTTGTTTACTCACAATCATTTGTCGAAATTTGTTGTTTTCTCACAATATTTTGATTTTTTTTTTTCATAATATGTTTACAAATTTGCCATTTTTTAGAGATTTTTTTGTCAAAATTTGCCTTTTTTTCGAAATTTTTTCATGAAAATTGCCATTTTTTAGACGTTTTGGCAAAATTTTGATTTTTGTGCAATACTTTTGCGAAATTTGTTTTATTTGGGACACCTAAACAATTTTTTTTGGCAGTTTTTTGACAAATTTTTTAGAGATCTTTTGAAGAAATTTGTTGTTTTTTGCAATCTGTTGACGAAATTTGCTGTTTTATTTTTCCACATCTATTTATAAAATTTACGGGCGATGTTTTTTTTGGGGTGGGTGGGTATTTTGACGAAATTTGCTATTTTTTGTAATTATTTGCCAAAATTTGCATTTTTTATGGTACCTAGACAAACTTTGGTACATAGCAAATGATTTCTAGCATTTTTTTTAAACTTTAACAGTTGAAAAATCTTCAAACATTTTCAAGAGTCTGTGACGTGTGTCGCAGCGTTGCACCAATTCTGCGCCCGGGATCATGTCATGTTGGTGTTACGTTGGTAAATGGAAAAGCATATTGAAATTTTTAATAAATATTATTCTTTAAAAAAATTTTCTTTAAAAATTTTTTATAGTGGCAAAATACTTTTTTTTTCTTTGATTCTTTCATATTGTTGCCGTCAAGTTTTGACGGATTTCCTTTAGCCAGGATAAATATCATTAATTTTTTTAATATGTGAAATTTACATGTATTTTTGATTTATGAAAAGGTAATAGAAAAGTAGTTGAAAATGCAAATGTTTATTTGTTGAATGGTTTGGGTAATGTAACAACAAATTAACCATTGAGAGGATCATTGTTATAGTTGTTGCTAAATGGCAAACTATAAATTCCGTCTTATTTTGCTGCGAAGTAAGTGAAGTATGTATATTTTGTATGAAATGAGTAATGACAGTAATTTATGATTTATTCATGTCATGTACAATTTATTGGTGTTGTATTTGTAAATAGAAAATTATCAAATGAGAGAGATTCTAATTCTATGACAGCATGTTTGAATGTAACTCGGCCAATTGCGGGTCATTTGCCTGGATGTAAAATGCATGTTTTTTTTTAATTTATTGAAATTTTTGCTGAAGATTAGTCGTTAAAAAATCCTTTAATAGCTGGAAAATACCTTTTTCTTTCTTCGGTGCCGCCAAGTTTTGACGGGTTTCATCTAGTAATAATAATAAAGAGGGAATGGGTAGGATGGTCCTAATGGGGACTCATTCTTCTCCACAAATTCACAAACAAAAGACAACTGTTTTATTTATTAAATAATGTAAAATTATGTGAAATTATTAATAATGAATTCGAACTGTTTTGATAGATTTCTATCATTACTTTACCAATCTAGTCTAGAAATCCTTCATTAATCAATCATAATATATATAATTATATATATATATATATATATATATTATAAAATGTCTTTTCTTTCTATACTAAATAAAATTCTTATTACATCTAATGAAATGATATTTAAATGAGTAAAAATATAAAATAATAAAGCTAGAAAAAATATAAAAAATAAAATATGAGTTTTTAAAATTTACTTTGAGAAGTAAATACGTTCTCTTAAATGGAACACTGGATCCAAAAACAGGTGCGTGCGTGCATGTAATAATATTTCATAATACTGGACTAATTTATCAAAAAATAGTCAAAGATAATCAAATGAGCTTAAATCATTTGATTCTCTCTCTCTCTCTTTCTCTCTCTCTTTTTTTTCTTTATTACGAAATCGAATTTGATCTTGTATCTGAGAATGACAATTCTCATAAACAAAGAGTGGAGAAGGGGGGGGGCTCTAAAAACTGGTCAATAAAAAATCAACTTTCTGTAATATTTCACATTTATTTGACAGGTTAGTGTTCGGAATTCATTTATCATTATTTTTAAAAGGACTTATTCGATTCTGTGTGTTGAATGGAAATTCATATGCTAGTAATTTTAAAAGGTTTAAAAATTTTCTTTTCCTTAAAATAACTTCTTATAAAATATCTCACTGTATACAGTTTAAAGTTACAAGAAGTGTGGAAATTTATTTAGCTATTAGTTAAATGAAAAAGGTTGATCAATCAATCCGAAGTGATAACTACATGCGCCCATGCGTCGTGCCTCTGCGGCCTGGTCCCTAATGCCGGGGCAGTGCCAGAATCTCCAGCTCATCTTTTTCTGAAGTTCTCTTAATATTATTTCACTACTTTTTTCCAGTCTATTTAGAATATTAATAGCTATCTAGCTCAATTAAAATTAACCGTTTTCGCTGAAAATCCAAACAATAAAATTATTGTATCTGGATAACATCTATACTGATATACAGGTTACTTTTTTCATTTTTTTCCTTTTTTTTCTATTTTAATATTTTTCTTATTAGAAATTACTTAATTACTATTTAAAGCTATTAATAATGGAAATCAACATTACTGTTGGAATAAAACTTTAGTTTTTATTCAAGTCAAATTTCATTAGTTTTTATCCAAATCAAATTCCATTTTTAAGCAAATATGTAAAAAAAAAAAAAAAAAAAAAAAAAAAAAATTCCGTTAACACGATTTATATCATTTACCAATTGAAAAAAGAAAGAAAAATAATTGAATGAATTGTCTAAAAAATATTAAAACTTTCAATAAATTAAATTTCCATATTTAGTGGTTGCAAGTTTTAATTTTCTCTACATATTTTGTGGGGAAAAAATAAAAATAAAAAATTGCATTGAATCTTTGTTTTTCCTTCGTTTTGAACCCCCCCCCTCCCATTTTTTAAACGCTTTTCATGCAAAACAAAAATAATGTCACGACGCGAAACCGAAAGAGACGAGAATTTTTAAACCAATAGGCATACTTCTTTCAACCGGGGTCCAGGAACTCTGGGTTTGGTAAATTTCCATCCGAAGTCGATGGCGAATACCAGTTTTCAACTCTCGGTTGAAAATCCCAACTCGGAGTTACTGGGCCTGTGGTTTAACCCTCGGTCGAAATTCTTCATGAATACGAATCGCTAAGTGTTGAAAATAATGACTGACACCGGAATTTGAAAACAACTTTATTTGTAAATAAGAAAACGCTATATTTCACGCATTCAATAAGCAGTTATTTTTTTAAACAAAATTCCGGTGCGAATGTGGCATTTGGGATTTAAAATTAAGTGGTATGTCAATGAAACCACTGTGCCGCAAAGGGTTAAATATACCCTACCTCCCCAAGAAATTTGAAGGATAAGTTGTATGTATAAATAAAATTTTGAATGGCTGTGTTAAATACAATTTAAAAGTTTATTATCACAGATCTAGATTAAATTATTTTTTACTTTTGAAAGCTTGAGGGCTGGAAAAAGTTTTTTCCTTTCTTCCTTTTTTTCTGGGTATCTAGAAGCAGCTATAAATATTTAACTTCAAAATTGATTAAAACAAACTTTTTATCATTTGTATTCTGTTTTTTTTTTTTTTTTTTTTTTTTTTTTTTTTTTTTTAAGTGTTTAACAACATTTAAAAGTTCTTCACTCCAGGAAAAAATATATTTCACATTTCCATTTTGAAAAATATTTATTTTATTTAAATTTTAAAAGGAAGTTTTAATCGTGTATTTTCTGTATTGAATTATAAAAATTCATTGCGGTACAATTTAAAGTCCTATTGCGCCTTAAGACATCATTTATGTTTAATAGAAATGCAAACAAAAGATTAGAATTTTTTTAACTTCAAACATTTCGAATAAGATTTTTCTTATTAAATTTTAAATAAACTTGTTGCAGTAAGAAATTTTTAATTTCAACGTTTGTTTAAATATTATATTTCTTTTTTAACATCATAATATTTTTAACTTCAATGCTAGATTAAATAAAGTATTATTATTACATGTTTAACCTTTTGAGGTATTATTTATTTAAACTAGCTATGTATTTAAAGTGATAATATTTAACCCAATCTCTTGTGCATTAATCACAAATCGCTCTTGTGATTTATTCAAATATTATATTTTATTTACTACCAGTCACTAAAGCTATTAACCAGACTTTTCTGTGTGATTCCGATTCGTTTATCTGTACCCGCAAGAAATTTGAACAATGAGTTTTGAATTAGAATGTATATGTGCATGTGTTTGTACGGACGTATGTATAGTAATAAAATTTTGAATAGCTGTGTTAAGTACAATTTTATCTTACTATCGCAAGCCTATATTAAAAATAAAGTTTTATTTTTATATTAAAAAAATCTAACTGTTATTTTTTACTTTTGAAAGCTTAGAGGATTAAAAAAAAAAAAATTCTTCATTTCTTTTTTAGCTCACAGGCTATCATAACCTGAGAGCTTATGTGACCGTCCGTTCTGTATGTATGTTCGTACGTTCGTACGTGCGTAACGCGATAACTCGTGATAAAAATATCCGATCCACTTGAAATTTTGCATGTAGGTATATCCTGAAAAGGCGCTTCCCTGATTAGTTTTTGGAGTTCATTCGATATGTATAAGAGGGGGAACGGGGGGCTCATGCCCCTCCCCTTAGTTGATATAAATGGGATTTTCATGCAGAATTAAGTTTTCGTTCAAAATTTAGTTTAGGATCATTCTGATGAGGCGATTCCGTGACTGTTATTAAATGTTCATTGAATAAGTATAAATAGGGGGAAAAGGGGTTCTAATGCCCCCCCCCTTAATTTATATAAATGGGTTTTTCAAGCAGAATTTTCAGATTTCGTTCAAATCTGAATAGTTTTGGAAGATTAATGGTTAAGTATAAAAGAGGGGGATAACTCCTTTTAAATTATATAAATGCTAAATGGGTTTTTATTAAGAATTATCTCATTTGCTCTGAATTTTGGATATAGATTTTTTATATGATAAAGCATGTCTTTGATAGTATAGGAGGTTTAATGATTAAGTATAAAAAAGAGGAAAGAGGAGAGCTGTTTCCCCTTCTTAATTTTTTTTCGAACAGAATTTACCCTTGAAAATATAAGGCTTTAATGTACAATTAGTATTTGTAGCCTGTGAGCTCAATGCCATCAGTTTAACTGGGCAGTATTCTTTATTTATTCTATGTAACTGAAAAACAGTAATAAATATTTAACTTCAAAATTGAATAAAACAAAATTTTTACCCATTTTATTCTGATAAAAAGAAAAGTGTTTAACAACATTTAGAAACTCTTCGCTCCAGGAACAAAATATATTTTACATTTCCTCCTTGAAGATTATTTATTTTATTTAAATTTTAAAAGAATGTTTTAAACGTATGAAATCATTTAGTTTCGTCATTAAATTATAAAAATTCATTGCCGTAAAATTTAAAGTCCCATTGCGCCTTAAGACATAATTTATGTTTAATAGAAAGACAAACAGAAGATTGGAATTTTTTTAACTTAACTTCAAACATTTCAAATAAGATTTTTCTTATTAAATTTTAGATAAACTTGCCGCAGTAAAGAATTTTTAATTTCAACGTTAGTTTAAAGATTATATTTCTTTTTTTTAGCATCATAATATTTTAAACTCAAATGCTAGATTAAATAATACATTATTATCGCATGTTTAATCCTTTGAGGCTTTATTTATTTAAATTAGCCATGTGTTTAGAATGATTATATTTAACCCAATCTCTTGGGCATTAATAAAAGTCACTCTTGTGATTTATTCAAAAGTTATATTTTATTTACAAGTCACTAGAGCTATTAATAAAGCGGTTGGAGACAGATTGTGCAATGTCTACCGATTACGAGTGAAAAATTTGGAATTTTTTAATAATAAAGGAGATTATAGTGGGCTAAATCCATGGGTTTTTGTAGTGTAAGGCACATATCGGATAATTGTTATAATCCTTGGCCACCGTTACTTTTGAAAAGTTTGCTTGGCCTTATTCAGTTAGTAAGATATCTCCTATCAAGTTACACTACACAGACGCGTGGAAATAGTCACTGGCAATCCTGTTTCCAAAGCTGTCAGGAATTACCCATAAATAAGTTCTCCAAATGCTCCGGACATCACTAATTTTTTACAGTTTTTCCCAATTTTTAATCGTAGATTTTTATGACATTAAATAAGGAGAATCAAATTATCGTAAAATACTGGTGTCCCGAACATTTGGAGACCGGATTGCGTGAGACACCTGGCAGTGCTATTCCCAACCATCCCCCATAAATGACACATATAACATATAATAAATCTTTGTAGTTATCTGTCAACCGTGCTCCAAATACAGTTGAGAAGAAACTACTAAATTTTATCGTGAATATCACTAATTTTATATAGTTTTCATATAGTTTTTCGCCTGCTTTTATCGTAAAATTTCTTTAATTAAAAAAGGCAACTTTTTTCCTACCAAAATACAGTAAAACCTCTAAATACCGGACGCCTTGGGAGCGCAGAAATTGTCCGCTATTGGGAAAACCACAGAGAAAGAAAAAATGCCTAATGAATGTTAATGTTTCATTAGTCGATTTTAATATGTCCTAAAACCTCTATTATAAGAGTAACCAGAAATTAAAATAATTTTATAGCAATAAAATTGAAATAAAAGTGTGCATATCTTTATCCTTTGTTTATTACATTTTTACAAAATTTTCTTTTACAAAAGTTTGCTTTTACTTGCGATTACATGTAATTTGTTTTTCAATGTAAAGTTTTAACTTTGTCAGTAGTTTCAATCCTTTTGAAATATCTTTTTCTAAAAAAAATTGTATGAATGTTTACTGTATTTTTTTGCTTCTTAAAAGCATACAATCTCAAATCATCCTGGGGAAGGGGGGGGGGGGGGGTGATCACAGATAAATGTAGGGGGAGAGGGGATTTTCTCCAGCTAATCCCCACCTTTAGCTGTGATCACAAAATTTCTGACATATTGCCCTAAAAAAATTAGATGATTTTTATTATTTTTTTTTCCTTGTTAAAATGTTTTTTTCATTCTTTTTCCAAAAATTACTGTCCGCTATTCGGAATGTCCGTTATTCAGAGGTTAAACATACGAAAATTAAAGTTTTGGGAGTGGGGATTTGAAAACTGTCCGTTAAATAGAGGTGTCCGCTATTGGGGAGTGTCCGTTATGGAGGTTTTACTGTAGTAATATTCATTATTTTCCCAACCAATGTCTAACAAACAGTGTTAGCAGTTTGGCCTATATTTTAATTTCGAAATTTCTCATTGACATCAGAAAATTCCTGTAGTATTTTTTACTTTATTTAACAACATTCATTTCGTGATTATCTAGTAAAAATCGTTTTTTAGAATTTCTGGTGTGAAATCAAAATTTTTAAACTGGAAAAAAAAACTGAACCATAATTATGATTGAAATTTTACATTAATAAGGAGGGTTCGTATGCTTCAAAGACTTTCAAGCCCCTTTTATCAGAATTTTCTTAAATTAATATTTGCCTTATTTAATGGATGGGGGGGGGGGGCGGAAAACCTGTCTTCAGAGATAGTGACCAATACTTTAAGAAATTTCTACTACGTAAGCACATAAAATCCTCAAAATGCCTTGATGCATACGAACACTATTAACCCTTTAACGTTCATTGGTTTCGCCACGAAACCACAAAATTTTAATTCCGATATGCAACACTGACACCGGTATTTTTATCTAAAAATATCCCTTTTATTATGTATGTGAAAAATCAGGTTTTCTTATTTAGAAATATATTTGTTCTTAATTACCGGTGTCACTCATTTATTTCGACATCTTAGCAATGAAAATGCTTTGATCGTTAAAGGGTTAAGGCGTTTAAATAAGGTAAAATATCGATTCAACTTTTTTGGTGGAAGTTTGTCTTGACTGTAATGAGCCACTGTAAAAGCGGTTATATTAAAAGGTCACCATTATGAGGCCATGTTATTTCCTCTTGATTCATAGCTATATGCCCAACCATTACTCTTACTCAGGGCTGCCACGGGCGACTATTTTTATAATCTGCTTGCATCACTATTTTTAAAGAATCATTTAATATTATAATTCTTTTGCAAATGTTGTCAGTGCATAGGTAAAAAGAAATTGTTTAAAGAAAGTGGTGCGAAAAAGACTTAAAATATAATTGCTTGTGGTCGCTAGTGGTAGTGCTGCGTACATGACACATGTAACATAAAAACAAGAAAAAATGACAAACAAGACAATGCTTTTTTATGGATTTTTATTAGGAGACTTGAACGCGCAGCACCCAGCATGCCTTTGCCAGTAACAAGAAAAAATTCTCCATTACAGTATAACAAAAAATATTAATTAAATAAATAAATATCTGTGTAAAGTGGGTGTGTCAAATACTCGTTATATCAGAGAAGTTTTGGAAATTGCAGAAAGCTCGAAAGCTTATCAAAGTGACAATGGAAAGTGGTTATAAAACCAGATATTTTGGCATTTACATTGGTCAAATGTGATTTATTTTTATACAGTGCTTTTTTTTAAGTTCGAATTTCATATCATAATTGACTATGTTTAATTAAAACTACAAATTTGCAACATTTTTTTAAACACTACATTAGCACTAAATACCTAGTTCTTTAAAAAGTACATAGCTACTAGTTGTGCAGAAAATCTTATGCAATGAGTGATGATAATCGCTATTGTAACGCATTACTAAAGGAAAATCGAACATACAAAGATAAATGTCGTAAGAAAGAATTTTATTACTATCATTTTTATCATTTATAAAATAATAGAGATTAAAGACAGTGTTTCTACATGAATGAGATTTTTTTTTAAATTCAAGTTGATTAAATTCCGACACTTTTTTGAAATAGGAATATCTGTCCTATTTAATAAAAGATTAAATAAAATTAAATAAGGCAAATATAACTTTTTCAAAAAACTGGTAGCAATCAACAAATCTGAATAGTACAACCTGCATCACTGATCAACGATAACTAATTATAAATGTGGGAAGTTTTTGAAATTTTTTATATTTAAATTTTGCTCAAACCAATAATATTAGATGTTTTACTTAGACAAATTGAATAAATTTGACTTCAATGAGTGAATGAGTATTGGTTTGAAAAAGTTTTGTAAGTCAATCGGAAAATTATAATTTTCGTTTAATGAAGATTTTCAAATTTCTTTCATCTAAAGATAAAGATCTCTCTATTGCTTTTCGAAATTTCATTTACAAATTCGTGACATACTTTTATTTTTAAATATATAATTTCCCAGTTTCTCTCTTTTGAGAATATAACAGATGCAATATGGAATATATCAATTGCCAAAGCCTATTAAAGGTCTGCAATAGTATTTTCAATTGATTTTGAGTCTTTTAAGGTTAGAAAAATCAAAAAATTAATTGTCTTCAAAAAAAGGTAAGTATTTGGTATACTTATGACTATATGGAGGAAATTTCCTTTTAAAAATAATCACAAATATTTTTTTTTCTTTAATTAATATTATTTTAAATTAAAGCTACGTGTTTTAAAAACACATTTAATATTATCTTTTGTTTGTTTAATTAAGTAAATAAATTCGCATTTTAAAATTACAACTGTCGATATTTATTTAAACTAAAGGGTATTCAATAATAAAATGCATTCAGCAGCGATATCATTCATCTTTGCATTGAATTAAAATCAGATGCAATAATAAATAATTGTCACTTGCATAGAAATACAGAAAATATTGATGTGCTCTAAAATTATTCAGTCTAGTGAAAGAATATTTTAATATTTATTTACAAACATACCTTCATTTATACCTTTTGGGAATGCTGGTACATAAGTTTCAAATTCAGAAAATAAACGGAAATTCATTATTCATTCGGCTAAAGAGATTTTAAAATAAAAACTTTTGATGGAATATCCAACTTAACTATTTGAAAAATGAATCTATGTACATATTTTAAAGGGATATAAAGTTTATAAAAGCTTTTCTGAAGCGGTAGTACTAACAATTTTATCATGCATATAAGCGTATCAATATTCATTCGAAAAATACATTCTAGAATTATGAAGCTTATAAGCTGAAATTTTGAAAGTTTAAGCGAGAATTTAATATTTTAGTAATCTATTTTTCTTTTTTTAAAGTTGCATAATGTAGGAATATTTTCAAATATAAAAGTTCATTTTTCATAAACTTTATTTGAAATTGAATGTTTAAAAATATATTTTAAATAAAGTGTTATTTATTAAAATAAGAAAAAACTCGCGTATAAAGTTTGAATATTGTTGTAACTTTTCAATATGATTATTTCTTGTTTCTTTTAATAACTGTCATTGTTTTTCGTTTAACTACGTAACTCCTTAATAAAACTCTTTACATTCAACTAAACAATTTCACTCCCATTGAAGACTTGCTTTTATTAACCCTTAACGGCATGTAGCTTTAAATGCTTAATTTTATTTTATATTCTATTCAGACCACAATATTTTAAAAGCAAATATTTTAGTAATTTCTTTTGCACATGACTTTTAATGGTTTGATATATTTTCCTATGAGTTACCAGAATATGCGGTTGCCGAACTGATTTACGTTATGTTTACACTATTCGTGTTTTTAATTACATTGTTAGGTTGAACTCTCCTCATTTGTATATATTACCATATTCTGTAGCATTTCTCATGCTTTTTGTATTTTTTTCATTTTTTAATTATTTTTAATTTTTATTGTTTGTCATATTATACTGTTTTTTGAACATTTTAAATTATAAACTATAATGTATGGTCTTTGTAAAGAGTCTTTTTTTTAAACATGGAGTTTTCCCCTACGGCAACTGTGTTCGCCTGTCTATGAACTGTACAGCTCTTTTTTGGATCTAATGGACATTTTTTCTTTTTCTTTTATTCTTTTTTTTTTTTTTTTTTTTTTTTTTTGTGTTATTTTGCCATACATACATAACATTTTTGTTTTAGTTTATCAACTATTTTTTTGTGGTCACCAGCCACGCCTAAACATTAACATGGCTCCCATTACATTGAAAAAAAAAACCCTATTACGTTGGATGCTAAGTTGCATTGCAACAAGGGGATCCAAAAGACGACTACATTGGTCCATTGATCCTTTGTCTTAAGAAAAAGCAAAAAAGTCCCTTAAACTAACTTGATGCTAAGCGATTAAAGTCGGTTAAGGATGCAATTCGCGCTTTTATAGAGGCTTCGGCCCGTTAAGGGTTAAAAGGTAATATTTTACCATACCAGACAGTTTACAAAGTAAAATGATTCAGTATAAGTTGTACATTAATGAGATTATAGAATTTTTTTTTATTAATAACGCTGTAATTGTAAAAGCATTTACATCTGACTATACATCAGATTAGTTCTTGAAAAATGGGTTATTATTAAATCAGTTATTTTCCACAGTTTAATGAATTCGTGATATTGATACAATATTACGAATCTGAAGGATTGTTTTTTCCCGAGAATTATTACTTATAAATGCTAAACAATACGTGCCTAGCATTGTACTTAGCGTAACTCGCACAAAATTCTACTATTTAAATTACTTTTTTAAATACTACAATTAACCCATTAACGCCCGAATTATTTTCTTCGCTAAAATTTAAATTTTGTATTTCCCACCACTTTTAAAAACAAGTTAATTTTTATCTAAATTTATCGAGGATTCTGTCTCGTGAAAGAAGGTATACATTTTTCTTCCTCTTTACTGGTGGGAAAACCGCTTTCTTGCTGTTTTTGTAACCGTCCTCAAATGAGGACGCTGGGCGTTAATGGGTTAAGATGGCAAAATTACATTTCTATATTAGCAGTCGTGTATCTTTATATATTGCCTTTCGTAACTCTGTCAAATAAACCTTTCACAAACAAATATTAACATCAAAGCATTATGGTTATGTATAGACACATACTCATCTAAGAAATATAATTGAGTGCTGAATAAAATCTAAGTTATTACAGATCCGCCCTTTAATCGAATGTCTCAAAACAAAAACAAATATTGGAGAAGACATACACATACACATAATACATGAATGTAAAAAAATACGTATTTTATAACTTTTACAATCTCATCTGTAATACAAAGGATAAAGTGACAGCTACAATGACTGTTTAACTTCCTGAGATAATATCCACATGTCTAAATATTGAGGACAAGTTAACTATAATGAAAATATTTCAGCTTTAGTGATGATCTGCCACATTATGTTTCACAGATGCGTCACTAGGATTGTCGGTGCTAACATTAGTAGTCAATTTGTCCGCTCGTAAAGTTAAAGCTGTGTTTAACTAAAATTTGATGATAGGGGTTCAAAGGTATGCTTTACTGTAAGATGCATGTAGTTCTAGCCTATTATTCCAATGAAATTTTTCCCTTTTTTTAATCGTAGAATGTTTTTCTATCTGAAGAAATAATATTAAGCTGATATTTCTAATCAAAAATAGTGATGTTTTTACTCATTGGAGATTCTAATGTGACTACGAAACTTTGCAAGGCATCATTAGCAGTACTTCCACTGGGTCCGCCACGCCTTTTTTTTTAATAACCACTTTTTTCAAAGGAATTTTTTTTTTTTTTTTTTTTTTATCTTACAAATTATGTAGCCATATACCCGGAAGAAAATTTTCATTTTAAATGCCATAAAAACTAAGAACAAAAATTTAATCTTCATGTATACTGGTAGAAACAGGCCGATGGAAATCATCCATTAGTCGATTATTAACCGATCTTTTTATTACTAAAAGACGGGAAGGTTCTAATTCAAAACCGACCAACGGACCTTTTTTTCAATTGGAGCCAGAAATTTTTTCTTAACATAAGATATAAAAGTATTCGTTAAAGTAAGTTAAATAGATAAGTTAAATGATTCTAAATACATTTTCCGGTTTGAAATATTTTTTTACAAAACTTACATAAAATTTTTCGGCGTTGTAGTGTTAACCCTTTCCGGCACACTGTGCCCGGTCTGGGATACCTAATTTTAATTCCAAACTTGCAAACGACACCAATAATATTTTAGTAAAATTTTGCTTTTACAATAAAAGCCTTAATTAAGGATTTCAAAATATCTAAAAAATTCGTTTGTGAATTCCGGTGTCAGTCGATAATTCCTGATTTTACTGACAGATTTTGCCCTTGCCGGAAAGGGTTAATACTGGAACAGTAGGTCATTTTACTCAATTTTTATAAAAAGTATTTCATATCAGAATTTTTATTGAAAATTATTTAATTTATTTAATTCGCTTAATATCGTGCTGGAAGAATAACACGCGTTATGAACAGACCTCTGGTTGAATCGACTACTATCAAATAACTTATTATCATGCTGTTTTACATTACATTTTATGTTACATTTAACATAAGTTGTGAATAAATTTCTGGTTCCACCTTACTATAATCAAATAGCATGGGTCAAAATGACCCTTGATGGCGGCTCAAGCTTTAATATTTATTTTCCTTACTCACAAAAATTTACACTGAAATATGAATATCGCAAAAGCATGTGTATTTCGTTAAAAATTAAACACAACACAAAATCTCTATTTCGATAAATATTAGCATTAAGTGAAAATACACTATTGTCAAGAAACAATACTCACTCTACTTGCCAAAATGTCAAAAATTTAAAACCAGAACTACAAGTTACACAAATCATGTGAAATTGCTATATGAGTTTTTGACTATGTTTACAATTAAAGTTTCGTTACCATTACTTTTTAATAATTTAATTCATAGACTTTACAGTTTTCATTTTAGGGCAGAAATATTTCCTTAAATTACAGGAAAATATTATGCAATCCATGATTAAATGTGGTGATTATAACATATGCGATTAAAATATTAAATAGAAAATTTCTTATCTGAATTTCTTAACCCCTTCGCAACAGGAGTTTTCACGAAATTTGTAATACTTTAACACCAGTTTTTAAAAACAGAAATTTGTGCCTTATTAAATTGAGAAAATACTCCAAATAAATAAGGAAAATTTTATAGTAAAAGGATAAGGAAGGATACTTAAGCCTTTTTGCGGCACTTATACGTGTCGCTTTCCTCCTAAGGGTTAATTGTGCAGTTTTCCTTTAAACCAAAAGAGTGTACGCATCTGGGAATCGAAACTATAATTTTTCATTAGTTTCTTTTGATTGAAAAATTTAGAAGAAAATCGACAGAAGCATCGTAACTTTTGCGATTATCTGGAGGTTACAATTAGTGATTATTTTGAATATTTCTATGCATATACGAACAACGCATAAAAATAAAAAGTGCTAATTTATCCAAATCTTTGTGGTTTACGTTATGCTAGTTTCATCCGGAAGACTCCATGCTTGTAAAACTTAAATAGCCATTGTCTCAATCATTAGAAACATCTGAACTGTAAATGTTTAAAACAATAAAAAAGAGAAGTTTTGTTTTTAGTAAGCATTTTAAAAACATATGATTTGTAATATGTAAAATAATTTATTTAATGTATAATGAGGATTTGGATGAAAAAATAATATAGTGTGGAATTTTATAAGTAATGAGAAAATAAAACTTCAGGACTAAAATCATGAAAAATTATTATTAATATCAATATAAATTATCGTTAGAAAATATAATTTGGCGGATATTTACTCAGGAAGTTTTGCATACCAAAGATATATAGAAACAATTTTTCAAACATTTTCTAGAATGAAAAAATTAACAAGCATTCTCACATACAAATCTTTAATTATCATCTCAATTCATTTATAAAGTAGGAAAATGCTCTTTCCGGTCCAAACGCTGAAACTGTAAATTACATTTTATTGCTTTCATCTTCGTCTGGTATAAGTATAGATAATGTTTTATAAATTTCGCCCTTTATTTATCCAACTCTCAGAAATAAACTCTTATTCTAATCTTGGAATACAATGATCTACGAAATCGTAACTATCAAAAGATATCCCATTTTTGAATAGAACTACTTACAAATAGTATGTAATATTTCTTTTATTTAATCGTAATTGTCTGTTACTAAGAATAAAGAGAATATTTCTTCCCGGTAATATCTTTTAAAAATAGGAAGGTTTTGGCGAAATGATATAATTTATTGATGCTTTTATGAAGATTTGTATAATTTATTAATTGAAACCAGAATGATTTTTAACTTTTATACTTTTTGAAATAAAAATGCTTGATTGAAACAAATCAGCAAAATATCAAATAAATATTAGCATGATTAACACTAACAATAATCTTGCACACTAACTGATTTCACGATCTAAAATGTTAATATTCTTTGTGTCATAGGTAACAAGAATCTCTACTAATGTTGTCAAAAAACATTTAGAATCCATAAAGATAAAATATGTTTATTGCCGAATAATTCTTGATATTTACAGTATCAGCATTTACCTTCTGGCATTTTCTTTTGCATTAGCTTTCAAGACGCTTAAGTATCAAATCACAGTCTACTGTCAGGCACGAAACTTATTTAAATTGGAAGAGCGTATGTGTTCATGTGCCTTAATTTACACTTTGCAATAGGTTTCACACAACAGAATAAATCACCAGGAATTATACTCTATAATTCAGTGACTAGATAAGGAAATACCATAAAAATTTACTTATATCACGAAGTTGATTGTTTGCAATTTTTATTCTATCATTGAATTTCTCGTTTTCATTAATAATACTTAAGATAATAATAATAATCAAGATAATAATAATAATATTATTACTATTACATAACTGACAACTTGTACGGATTTTTTTTACCACAAAAATTTAAAAGAAAATTTTATTTAAAACAATCGCCAAAATCTAATGATTTCCAACAATAAAACAAGTCAAAAATTTCTTTTTTATTTTAATGGTGGGAAAAATCCGTACAAGTTGGCAGCTATGTTATTAAGTAATAATCTTTATTTCAAAGGGTCAGAAATCAAAACATAAATGTAATGTTTTTATCGAAATCTTTATAGTATAGTATTATTTTTTCAAATCATTGTGGTAAAATGACGAGTGAAGCTTAACATGGCTTTCCGCTCCAAACGATAAAATGAATTAAAATAATTTTACCATCATAAAATTTGTAGAGTTTACAATCAAAAGTATACTTAATTGCGATTTTTTCGCATTAATAATCGTAAATAGAATGAGTTCTTTTCTTAAATTAAAATATGATTAAGTCGTACATGATTAAGACTTTCCAGAGACGGCTAACATTTAAACCCTTTTAGAGACAACTTATTGCGTTTTTTAAATGTTAAAATAACACCGAAAAATTATTTTTGAAAAAAAAAAAAGCAATTTTATGTTTTTTTCGTATTAAATTTTTAAAATAAACTGTAATTAAAATTTCTAATGGAAAACTATTTCTAACTAACTTCTAATGCAAATTAGGTGGGATATAATAAATCCAAACGCTCTTCAAGAGATTCAAATTTATCAACATTATTTTATATCTGTGACCAAGCACTAAAAAGACCTTTCAGTCAACTCTTTAAAAATAATGTGTACAAATAAAAAATTGAAATATAGTAATAAATTCATCGATAAATTATTTAGATTGTGTAACACGAACACAGTAGTGCAATATTATAACACAATGAATACATGTATTTCAGAAACTGTGAAGAATGTTCAATTTTTAAAACTGTCGTTAAAATACAAATCTTAATGTTTTCGTCGATATGAAAACAATAATAATAACAATCTTCTGCGTTATTTCAGTAAAGGAAATGCGTAAAGTCTTCTGCATTTTGTAATATAGACAAATAAAATGAATGAAAAAAGCTCTCTCTCTATATTTTTTTTAACTTTATATTATTATTTTTAACTCCTCGAAATAATAATAAGATCTAAAATCTTATTAGTTAATCAAGAAATTCAAAATACATTCTTTTCTGACCCTATGAAATGCATAATTATATAATCAAAGCCCTATTCTAACCATGTTCAAACTTTCACCAGTAAAAATTAACAGTTAATTATGCCTTATGTAGTCCGAGATAAAATAAGCTAATTTTTCTGTACTTTTTTAATGGTGTCAATTGTTTATATTGCAGGTGTTTAGAATACGGCCTTGATAAAATATCATCAAATCTCATAAAAAAACCAAAATTATAAAAAAAGTATTATTATAAAAATAAATATAATAAACATAGTCTGAAATTTTTTACAATAATAAAATTTAACATTCTGTTTAAATTGTTTCCAATACATATTGAAACAAATTTAATTTTACATTCAAGAGGTAAATGTCGAAACATAATTCACAGATGTTCTAAATTTTCTAAGATAATATTCTATTTTAATAACAAGGCTGCTAATCTGAAGCAGTTTATATACAGAAACAGCTTTACAATTTTTTTCAAATTCTATTTCAAAGAAGCTATGTATTAATTTCAATAATCTACTATGATTGGTCCACAAATATCTTAACAAAATTAATAAAAAATATATGTATACAAAGATATCCAAGGAATAGGAAAAATCTGTATTTAGCATTGAAAAAAAAACAGAACAACAGAAAAAAAAAGTAAGTCCATTTCTAGAACAGATTAAATACCAACAAAACATAAAATTAATATAAAGAAGACAAACTCTCACTAAATTCATTTGCTTGCACTGTAATTACAATTATGTACATTTAATATAAATACCACAAATTTATTAAATTTCGCTTTTGAGCTAAATTTTTCGGACAAAATTTCTTTAATTGCAAATCCGAACGTACGAAGCTCAATTACAAGAGAAATATTTAAGCTACTCTTCAATTAATAATCACGGAGGTGCACATTTAGAAAGCAGTGCTTGAAAAACTATTCATATATCACCACACAGTGTGCTTTTTTTAATATCTAATTCTCATATGAGAAAGTCACAGTTTATGTTATGCATCACACAAAACATACATTTTGTTTCAGTTTTTTATCTAGTACGTAGACTTCTGAAGGAAGAAGGGTGTTCCTTTATGAAAGGAACAATTCATTGCATCATATTTGCGAAATTTCATAAATCAAATACGAAATTCAACAAAGGATAGACATTTGGTAATTAGTTGAAATTTGAGGTCTTATTTAAGATACCACCAAACATCTCAAGAAAAATAAAAACATCTGGTGATTAATTGAAATTCGAGGTCTCTTTCAAAGCCTCTTTGGAGATCTTATTCAAGATATCACCAAACATCTTAATAAAAATAAAAACATCCTGTGATTAACTGAAATTCGAGGTCTTTTCCAAAGCCTCCTTCAAGGTCTTATTGAAAGTATCACCAAACATCTTAAGAAAAATAAAAACATTCGGTGATTAAAACTGAAATTCGAGGTCTTCATCAAAGCCTCTTTCAAGGTCTTACTCAACGTATCACCAAACACCTTCAAGAAAACAAAAATATTCAGTGATCAAGGTGAAATTCGAGGTCTCTTCCAAAGCCTCCTTCAAGATCTTATTCAAGGTATCACCAAACATCTTCACAAGAACAAAAACTTCTCGTAATTTTAGATGGGAAATCAAGTTGAAAAAATGACATTACAATGATTTCAGTAACTCGGAAATACACGGGGATGATAAACCAAATGTTCTCTAAAGAGGCCCCAAGTGATTAAGTCTTTTTTTTAGGACACCATTCACATGGAACTTATATAATCGTGGTCTAAATTCAACGAATGCTACCTTCTGCTGTGCATTCTCTTTTGTGCTAGAAGATTTCTTAATTTTTGCAGGTTGTTTTGTGTAATGACATCATCAGGTTTTAGCCTCAAAGCTTCTAAATAAGAACTTTCGGCCTCTTGAAGTTTTCCGTTTACATGTAACATTGCACCAAGGTTCATATGACTTGTGACTTCCTGCAAAATTAAAAAAGTACAACAATTAGTCATATAATTCGTAATATTTTTTAACATTAAAACCGTCGGCAATTTTACTCAAGTTTTATCAAAAGTTATACAAAAGTTAACCCTTTAATTTTCACTGTAGAATACGTTTCAAAAGTTGTGTAACTCAGAGAATCGGAATTCGTATCAGAAAATCTAAGCTGCGACACGCGTGCCACACATATACCAACTTATCAGCAGAAAAAATTACCTTGTTTAATGTCAGGAGTTAACCTCAATTCAAAAAGGTCAAAATTATAATTCTTATGAAACGGTGGTAAGTAAATTTTAGACAAAAATTTTGGGCACCACTGATTTAAATGTGGGGTTGACATAGGGAACTAATTTTACATTCTGTTCGCACCACTATTTTTCTTAGATAAATTTTGAAGTACCGTATTTACTCGTGTAATGGGCGCACGCGCGTATAAGGCGCACCCCTGCTTTACAAGTAAAAACGGCGATTTCTTAAAATCTGATACGCTAATGAAGAATGATCAAATGAATTTCAGTGAAAAAAAAAAGTCGAAACAAACATTACACCAGACCAGAATACAAGACGAAAATGACGGGAAATAGGAATGAGTGACGGTAAAGAGAATTGCTAATTAGCGTTTAGATAATGTCATTAGCTCTGTTGTATAAAAAACTGCAAGGAATGAAATAAATATGCAGTAATACTTCAATTAAATAGCATTTTCCGATTTTTAATATCTTCTTTGAATAATTTCTTGTTTCATATGTATATCGTTCGACTGCATCCAACAGTAAAAAAATATTCCGTGTATAAGGCGCACCTAGGAGTTTTGCCTTAATTTTTTGGAAAAAAGTGCGCCTTATACACGAGTAAATACGACATATTTCTCTTGTAAATGTTGCGATAGTAATTGTTAAGGATAGCTTTGAGAAAGTGGTGCGAATCAGAATTAAAAAAATTGTCGCCTGCGCTAGCCTTGTAAATAGTAAATTTAGTTTATATAATCATATATATTCAATAGGTTAGTTTATATAATCAATAACAAAATATATGCTATTAATTAAAACAAAAAAGTTCTATTTTTAATTTGTCAGGTGAAAAGGAAAAAGTCTGAAAATCCACCAATTCAAGAACACAAATGGTAGCAAAAATGCTACCATGACATAAGAGGGTTAACTCTTTTCGGAATAGGGGTCGCACATCGTGACCGCCTCATTTTAATTCCAAACTTACAGACGGCACCTGAAATATTTTAACAAAAGTTTGGTTTTACTGTCTAACGTTACAAGTTTTGAATTTCTAAAAAAAAAAATTTTTATAAATCCGGTATTAGACAATTTATTTCATCATTTTATGAAAACAATTTTTCCATGCCGGAAAGGGTTAAAATGAAAGTTTAAAAAGTTATTTCATACCAGAATTTCTATTTAAAACTATTTAGCACAATTAATTAGCTTATAATTGTATAGTTTACAGTTAACCTATCTTATGAAATTTTTTTTATTTAATCCATTATATTCCAGTGTCATATTTTTAAATCCCTAGCCTTAGTGGCAAGAAAGCGATTTTCACACCAGTAAATATGAAGATTAATGTATACTTTCTTTCACGATACAAATTCCTTGATAATTAAGATAAAAATCACTCTTCTATTAAAAATGATAGGAAATCCAAAATTTAAACTTTAAAGGAGAAAATAATTCGGGTGTTAATGGGTTAAACGACTATTATGAATTTTGCATAGATCAAAATGACCCCTCTATGTGTTCTAATGTTAAAACATGAAATACATCAATTCTGATATACATGAAATTTGTGTTATTGTTTATCATTATTGTTCCCTCATGGAAGAGCCGGTTATTTTTTAGAAAAATAAAAACTTTAAAATTTAGTTAGATTTAATTATTTCCACACTCATACAGATTTTCGGTTATTCTATACATTTAAAGTATAAATAGCGTCTGTCATACGAAAATTGGTATCAGTAAAATTAATATCATCTTATCAGTATACTTAAATCAGCATATTTAAATTTCACGAATTTACTTATTTTACATCCTCATTTTTAAATTTATAAATCATTGTGCATACTTATCTACCACAATTTTTAAATAGAATTTTTCGCTTTATTTAATTGCAAAACAATATTACGAACAACGTGTTTAGTCTCAGAAGGATATTTAATTTAAAGAAAAATTATTTGGTGAACATTTCTAATTTAAAACAGTCGAGTTATACTTTTATGAAATTCTAATAGTCGACAAGGGTACATCCATTTCTATCGGAATTTAAATTTTTAACCTAAAATAGAGTTACCATACTTCTATGAAATTCAAAATAGTGTACCAGAATACATACATTTTTATCAAATATTTCGCTTTATTTAATATAAAAAAATACTTTTAAAAGTTTACGCTTATTAACCCATTCGTGCCTAGCACCCTTTGCGTAAATTTTATTTGGTTGGCACCACTATTTTTAGATTTAAGTTTAGTTCATTAATCACGAAAATGCATCATTTAAATAAAATAATTATTGCTTTTCTTTTTTACCGGTGTCAAAAACAGTGCTGAATGCACCTATAAAGCGTCCCTAAAAAGGGACGCTAGGCACTAATGGGTTAACTGAGGCACTTTTAGTTAGAAATAAAATTTAGTATATTAGAGATTTTCTTTATTTCAAATGATGGTATATCATGCTGTCTGATAATTATAAGAATAGTAAGCATCCATTTCGAGAATTAAATTTTTGTACAGTATTGCAGGAAAGTATTTTAAAACTTGTTGAAATGCATACTTTATATATTATTAATTAACATATTATACATTAAAATACATTTTCGACCCATTCATAAAGATAAATAAATAATAAAATATTTACTTCAAATTTTTTTTTTTTTTTTTTTTTTTTTTTTTTTTTTTTATCTAACAACCTTATAGAATAATCGATAAAACTTCGATATTAATTTCTCGTGATACCGAAAAAAATTATAATTATCTCGTTAGAATTTTAATGACTTAGAACATTCCAAATGAAATGCTCGATTAAATCCCTACAGGAACATGAAAAGCAAAATGTTTTTAAATAGTAAAAGGAGAAGATGTAAATGACTCATCATCATTATTTTTAATAGTTATAGAAAAGATCTAATTTGCATAAAATTGTCTTGGACTCAAGAATCTTCTAAGCAAAAAATTATAAACGCTTCGAGGATGCTAATAATAAACGAGATAACGCTAATAATAATTAGAAAACTCAATATAAAAATGTTCGTATGCTTCGAGGAATTTCACGTACATTTTACCAGCATTTTTGCAAAGTAATATTTGGCTTATTTAACCCTTTCCGGCACACTGTGCCTGGTCTGGGATACCTAATTTTAATTCCAAACTTGTAAACGGCACCGATAAAATTTTAGTAAAATTTTGCTTTTACAATAAAAGCGTAAATTAAAGATTTCAAAATATTTAAAAATTTCGTTTCTGAATTCCGGTGTCAATCGATAATTTCTCATTTTACTAACATATTTTACCCGTGCCGGAAAGGATTAATCTAAAATATCAAGCTTCAGATATAGTAACCAGTACACTTTAAAATTTCAGGTAATAAAGCGCTTAAAATCTCTTGAATATCCTGATGCGTACCAAATCTGTATAAGTTTTAATTTGTACTGATAAAGTAACCATTACTCCCATCAAAGTAAGTATACATAAACGTTTGTGTTCTATGCTCTTTCAGGGGTAAACAATTATGTTCATGAAATGTTTAACTTCTACGTAAATTTCAAAAAAGTATTTCAAAGTAAAGAAACTCGTTGTTTTAGGCAATTTCGATTATAATTATAAAAGTAAAACATAATTAAAAGTTTCTGGTGTAAACATTAATTAAAATTAAATCAAATATAATATAGCTTTTCAAGGGATAAATAAAATTGTGAATAAATTAATGTACGCAGCATAGTATCAGAGTTTGTACGGGTACGGGTATTTCCAGGTAAAATATCAGTATTTTTTCTTCTTAATAGAAAAATAAATCTTGATTAAAAGCGTTTTTTAAAGACTGATTTTTATAAAGCAATACTGGTATAAAAAAAAAATTCCTGATCTGTAAATTTTAGGTGCGAACCCAATAGATATGTCTTGGCAGATCGATTGCGTTAAAATATGTGAATCTAGATTTAACTAATCCTATATTTTCATCCATGAAGTCGATGAGGTGATTGTTTGTAATGCCGCATCCCAGTCTAAAGCGGAATCAAGAATATTATAATAAAATTTTGCCTTTACAATGAAAGGTTAAAGGAAAGTAACGTGTTTTTTATTTCTAAAAAAGTTGTTTGTAAATTTCAGTGTAAGTAAATCATTTCATAATTTTATGAACAGAATTCTTCTAAAGCGGAAAGGGTTAGGGGCAAACTTTTTTTGATTACTTAAAGTAAAAATTCTACTTCAAAAGTTCCGGTTTGAGGTCAAAATTTCAGGACAGAAATGAAGGCCAAATATTCTAACCCTAAATAGTGCAGAGTCTACAAATTGCGATTGCGACTGAAATAACCAAAGAGGTTATCACAAGGAGGCGACCAATATTTTATATTGTGGATCAACAGTTTCTGGTGACTGCCAAAGCAAATTTCTACCAATAAATTATGAATAGAAAAGTTCGCCTTATTTTAGTCGCTTATAAAATTCCTCACAAATATAAATTTAAATAAGGGTTTAAAGGGTTTAAATATTTCAACCCTTATCGATGTGGGGTAAATCTGCTTGAAATAATAAACTTACACTAGAATTTATAACCGAATTTATTTTAAAAATACGAACTTACTTATTTTCAAGTAAGCGTTATAAACAGTACATTTTAATTAAATATTCTGGGTGCCTCAAAACCTCTGTGTACCTTTTTGAAGGACAGTGGCCGCAAAAGGGTTAATGCATGGAAAATAATAATAAAAATGTTATGCACTCAATACTTACATTTGGCCTTAATTTCACGGCCATTTGATAAAAGTGTTCGGCATCAGCGTTTCTTCCTGCTTGCCTGAAAAATAAGAAAATTAATAAATTTTAAAATTGTTTAATAAAATAATTACGTGCCATACATAACACACAAAATGAAAAAAATTAAATATAGAAAATCGAGAATTATTTGTTGCTTTGTTAATAATGTTCAAAGTCTATCATATCCATAGCTGCCAACTTTTACTCATTTCTGGTACCACTAAAATTGTAAAGAGATTTTCCACTTAATCATAAGATTTCGAAGATTAAATAAGAAAATATTAACTATAAAATTTTTGTGGCAGGAGAAATGCATAAAAGTCGGCAGCAATGCATATCCATAAAAATAAAATATAAATTTTCCCGCAAGTATAAAGTGTTAGCCTTTTAATACAAAAAATGCGTTACGGCGGAATGCGTTTCAGAAATTGCATAATTCAGATAATGAGGATTCATGCCAAAAATGTATTTAGTAAATTTCGGTTTATTCATAATGAAATGTTGTTATTAAATGAAAGCAGAAATTGTATTTAAAATTTTCGGTGTGAATACAGAATATGTTAATTAAAGAATCCACTAAATCGGGAACATTGAGAGTAGCATTAACCCATAGTTTACTAAAAAACATGGGCTGTGGTGGCATTATTTCAGAATGTTTATCTTTAAAAATTATGCGTTGTGTTCTTTAAGGGGATTGGGATATCTGTTATAACAAAGGACAGCGAAGAAAGTGAAAATTCAGAATTCACTAATAAAATTACTGTTAAATATATTCTTATTTGAATTTAGAATTTTAAAATAAGAACGACGATTTCAAATGCGTTCTAGAAATCCCGCCTTTCAGTAAATACGATTTCCCACCAGGAAGTTTAAATGATAAATTTCTCTTTATAGACATGACATCGCGGTGTCGGGGTTATGGGGCTGAGGTCTCAGGCTCCTCGAGAAAATGTTTCGAACTGTTTAATCTGCGTAATAACTGCTGTTTAATCTCTTGAGTATCTGTGGGGTATACTATATTCTACCTGATTTTAATCAAGATTTGCCCAGAAACATTTAACCCCATTAACGGACAAAGCATTTTCATTGCTAAGGTGTTGAAATAAATGATTGACATCGGTAGCTGCAAATAATATATTTGTAAATAAGAAAGAGATTTTTCACATACATAATAAACTGGATTTTTTAAAATTAAAATTTCCGGTGTCCTTGTTGCGTATCGGAATTAAAACTTTGCGGTTTCGTAGAGAAACCAATGAACGTTAGCCCTTTCCGGCACACTGTGCCCGGTCTGGTATACCTAATTTTAATTCCAAACTTGCAAACGGCACCAATAATATTTTAGTAAAATTTTGCTTTTACAATAAAACCTTAAATTAAGGCATTCAAAATATCTAAAAAATTCTTTTGTGAATTCCGGTGTCAGTCGATAATTACTAAATTTACTACAGATTTTGCCCGTGCCGGAAAGCGTTAAAGGGTTAATTGAATTTTATTTTTAAAAATCTTGAACAAAATTGCTTCGCGTTATTTTGAAATATAAGTATTCAAAAATTCCGGTGGCAGTTCAACATTACAGAAATTAATTACTTGCTGCTGAAAGGGTTAAGCATAGCGCTATTGTGGGACTTTTTTATATAAAAATTATGTTTTTCATAATGGGTGACCATTTTTCTCGAGTACTATTCCATCTATTCCCATCGTTTGCTATTTAAAAGAAAACTAAGATTCTTTCAAAATATATCATGAATTGAAAATAAAGGGTTTACTAACATACTGAAGGAAATTTTATCTGCAGGTCAAATTTACGTCTCATTTTTAAAAATATCAACACTTAGCGGTTGATGATTTTGTCATGGCCATAAGTGCGGCAAACGGCTGAACGCAAGAATTTTTCCGTCTTTCTAGAGGAACTTAACCCTCATTTTCGAAATCTAAGCAAGGTTAAGTAATACACGAAAAGCTACGAATGGTCAGAATGAAGATCGCGATGTGGGTTCGAATCCATCACCTTTCATCTACTAGCTTGGACAGAAAAATTTCTCTGATACTTTTGGGCCTCTATCAAGGTCTGTGGTGGAAAATGTTATCATAATCTTAAATGTGCATAATCTTAAATTTGTACTTATTTTTGTTATTGGCTAATTTCGTGGTTTTTTTTTTTTTTTTTTTTTTTTTTCTTTTTGTAGTGTAACTCACAAAACTAATAACTTCTATGCTTGTCGATACCGTCATTTTCGAAAAGTTTGCTTTGCATTATTTAACTAATGAGATATCCCCGACAAAGTAGGTCATATTTTTCCATTCTGAAATACGGGCAGTCAAAAATCGTAGCATTCGACGTACACTATAAGTACTCATGGAATTAGCTTGGTATTAATATTAACAGAATTTTTTTAACCATTAAATTTCAATAATTAAATAAAGCAAAATTTAAAATTAATTTTATGGATCTGAAAAAAATCGTAGAATATAGTAACTATTAAAAAAAAATAAGTCTATCATGTGTTTGTATGTAAAATTTTTCCCATGCAACGCTATCACAGGCGATTATTTTTTAATTAATTTTGTTAATTTTATTTCGCACTACCTTTTTCAAAACAAAAATACTTTACTTACGCTTTGACAACACTTGCAAGAGAAATATACTCCAAAATGCATTTTTTTTTAAATAGTGGAGTCAACCGAATGTAAAAATAGTCGCCAGTTGCAGCTTTGCACAGGGAAATGTCATTACATAAAATACACGTTTACAGTATTTCCATTCTTGAATGAAACAAATAACTATTTTCACTTGAAATATATTATTATTGCATCTCGTTAATTATCTTCTTTAACTTCTTCTGGACAAGCGTCTTTTACAGAATTTTTAATCTTTACCAACGGTTTTATAAAACAGAAAAATTTGCCTAAATTAATCGAGAAAATGCTCAGATTAAATAAGACAAAATTTACAATGAAAATTTACTGGTATGAATGATCAGCGATTCTGAGCATCTTATGAGGCCTATACAGATAGCTCGTGCCCATGGGGTTAAACACTGTACATTTATATACACATACATATTTATACTTTTATTAAAAATGGATATGCAATGCTAAGAAATCCTTATTTACCAAAGTTTTTGCAAGAAAATGTGAAAAACAATTAGTCAGCTTTTAAAAGTTAAATTCATGCATAAAACTATAATTTTAGCATAAATGCAGTATAGTTACTTCTCTTTTAATAATACTTTGAACACAACATTCGAGTTCGTGGGCCATTTTGGTATATGTTTACATATTTACTAATAAAAAAGCTCACAGTATTTTGTACCTTCCTAAGTATTTTTTGGCTTTCTAATACCAAATAATTTTACAGTTTATAACTAAAACTAAATAATGGCAATATATCTACATTTGGTTGTAGAAATTTATTTCTGAAAAGTATTTTTTTAATATACCATTAAAAACAGTTTTTATGTATATGCAGTGTTCTCGCTGACATTTGATCAACGTTAATAATTTGGCTAATTAAAAATAAAAAACATTCGCCAAATGAAAAAAGTATTAGCTAAATAGATTCGCCGTGTAGCTCTAAAAAAATATTTTTAATCCTTTAATGTACCCGCTTTTTTTTTTCAATATGTTCTAAAAAAAACCTAAGTTTTTATAACTGCGAGACTGCGACAATGATTGTTATTAATCTAAATTTAACTATCCGCTACAAATATATTAAAAATATATATATTCTAAATGTCTTGCAGAATCAAGAAAAAAAATATTCTAAAACCGATTTAACTCATTAAAATGTAATGAAATAAAACTTCCTAAGTTAATTCAGAATTTTATTATATTACACACAATGAATCTGAAAAATCAAATTGTTGCAGATCGTTTTTATAGATGAAGTCTGTGGTATCTACTAAATTCATTGTTCTGCAACGAGAGCTTAGGAAACTTTTAAATAGTTTCCATTCTGACAATATGGTGAAATTGAATATGATAAACCACACACACATACAAAAGAGAGAGAGAGAGAAAAGAAAAAAAAAAAAGCAAACATTGAGCACTAGCAATTTGGCGAATCTCATCGCTGGTTTACTCGCCAAATAATGAATTTAGTCGCAATTTGGCACATTGGCGAGCGACAGCGAGAATACTGTGTATATGTACTATTTATTTACACAGTCTCTTTTAAATATATTATCATTCATCCATGAATTATAATAAAAATAAATATCATTTGATAGAAAATATTTTATGTTGCTCCAGGAGGCTTTTATTTTTACCTTAGTGTATTGGCAGCGTTAAAGATGATTTCATATTCATCAGGAGCCAGCTCTGCTGCGCGTAAATAGATTTCAGCCGCTTCCACGTGACGTTCATTTTCAGATAAAAACTGACCTGCAAGACAAAATAAGGTGTCGGTAAAAAAAATTATGAGTATTTAAATAGAAAATCAATTTGAAAATGGAAAAATGGAGAATAGGTTTTCTATAATTATTATATGATCTATAGATCATGAATTACTACAATAATGATTTGGCAAATAAATGAATAAATAATAATAAAAAAAATAGTCAGGAAAATAAATGGCAACAAATGGCGGATGCCCACCTCTTCCAACTCTTTGTCCCGGACAAATTCGATAGAACATTTTATCTCATTTAACCCTTTAACGATCATAGCATTTTCATTGCTAAGATTTCGAAATAAATGAATGACACCAGTAATTAAGAACAAATATATTTCTAAATAAGAAAACGTGATTTTTCACATACATAATAAAAGGGATATTTTTAGATAAAAATACCGGTGTCAGTGTTGCATATCGGAATTAAAATTTTGTGGTTTCGTGGCGAAACCAATGAACATCAAAGGGTTAATCGGCAGATTAATCTTCCTACCCTGTTCAAGTTTAACTCAATCTTGATAAAAACATTTCACACCAGAATTGTTATTTAAAAATATTTAATTGACTTATTTCTTCGAATCTGTCATTTAACTTTTTTTTATGAAAAAAGTTCTGGTTCAAATCGTATAAAACAAATTATAGTTATGGGTCGATTAGACCCTTCAAAGTAGGAAGGTTAACCCTTTCCGGCACGGGCAAAATCTGTAATAAAATGAGAAATAATCAACTGACACCGGAATTCATAAATGAATTTTTTTGGTATTTTGAATTCCTTAATTTAAGGTTTTACTGTAAAAGCAAAATTTTACTAAAATATTACTGGTGCCGTTTGCAAGTTTAGAATTAAAATTAGGTATCCCAGACTGGGCACAGTGTGCCGGAAAGGGTTAACCCTTTCAGGGGCAAGGTATTTCTGCTCCGAAAATGTTCAAATAACTGATTCACACCACAATTTAAGAACAGATTTATTTGAAAATATTCAAGAGATGTATAGCGCGCATATTATAAAATCGAAAATGTACTAAAATTTTACTGGTGCCAGTTCGAAATTGGAACAGTAATATTATGTGTTTGCAGACTGCAAACACCGCCCCTGAAAGGGTTAACTGGTTAATTCTTTTCCGTTCAATGAATTGAAAATAGCGGACTCACACCACTATTATTTAAATAAAATATTCGTAAAATTTAGTCTAACATTTCCGACTTTCAATAGTATGAAAATTTTCTTAAAAATAATAGTGGTGTCAAAAAGCTTTAAATGATGAAATAAGCAAATTCGTCTTGTCCGAACGGCTTTCGGGCAAACCAGTTAACCCTTTCCGGCACGGGCAAAATCTCAATAATAAATTGAGAAATTATCGACTGACACCGGAATTCACAAACGAATTTTTTAGATATTTTGAAATCCTTAATTTAAGCTTTTACTGCAAAAGCAAAATTTTAGTAAAAATTTACTGGTGCCATTTGCAAGTTTGCAATTAAAGTTAGGTATCCCAGACCGGGCACAGTGTGGCGGAAAGGGTTAAGGGGTTAAGTATGATACGTCTGATTTGAAAACTTTTTTTATTATTTAGAAATTCCACATTCTCACCAGAAAACTTTAATATTTATTTTTACTTCATAAATTGTTACATATTCCAAATCCAAAGAAAATTAAATAAATTAATTAATTAAAAATAAAAATAAAAATAAAGAAAATATTGAAAGTTTTATACGTTAATTTCTAAACAAAAAATAGCTTTCAAATCGTGTCAAATAGCGTCATTTTATTTTTGCCTCAAATATCTCAACTCTCAAAATAGGAAGAAATAAAAGAACAGTGAAAAAAATTAAAGCACAAAACCAACGTTGCCATGGTTACAATTAATAAATCTTTTAATAAAGGTTTGTCTTCAGCACATGCTCTGCTTTATCTAGCATCTAAGTTTCTGAAATTAATGAACTTGTCTACTCATCTAAGAGATTCTTTACACGATAAATACTCTTATCTAAACAATAAAAAAGCCATTTGAAAGTCTACGTGAGATCGCAAGATTGATAAATAGACATTCTGACGACATAAGACATAATTCTGATAAATTTGCTGTATTTTATTAAAGGGTGGTCATGGATTTACCTCGAATTTTTTATGAAATTTTTCGACTTATTTTATCGCAGAATAATGTTGTAAACCCTGCGAATAGGGATGGTGATTACAGATGCTCTGATTGAAATAGCTTTAAAAGTATCTAATCAGAAATAACTGCTGTTTCAGACTTTTGGGGGACTTCATTGAGTGGCCATATTTTGTTATTTAAGTAGAGAAATACATGAATAACTTTTGCAAATTTCTAAAATTAGATATAAAGAATTTACTATTAATTTCCAAAGGTACTATAATTAGTATTGATTTTCCAAAGGATCCTAACCTTCTACTTTATAGTTAACCAATTTAATTTGTTGAGTGATTTCACAGTTACAGTTATACTTTCCCACATTTCTAAGAACTTATCTGCTGCTTAATACTAGAAGGACGGAAATTTTATTTAAGTTTTACATAAAAATATATTATTAACACCAGAATTTTTATTTAAAACTGTTTAAGCTACTTAATTATCCCCCCCCCCCCTTTTCTTGCTTTAATAAAGAAATTTCTGGTTCCAACTGAAATAAATTTATTTGATAAAGAACAAATGGCTTTTTACCGCCATTTTATTGTTGAAGCTACTAACGCTGCTCGGTGCTTTTTTAATTAAATAAAATTTTTGGTTAAAAAAAAAAAAAAAAAAAAAAAAAACTTATGTCAGCCTTGGTTTTTTTGCTGGAAATTAAGGTAATTAACCTTTAAACAATAAATGGATCATCTTAATTACATTAATTGAAAAAATGGATGAAGATATCAAATGATGAAAAATACTGAAGGATTTGTCGTGTGTCTAATAATACAGAAACATTCAACTATATAAAAAAATTTCTAAAAAAATAATACAAGCAAATAATTTTTATCTTATTTAACAATTGCATTTTTTCAGTGTCGTAAAAATGTCTTTTCATATTCAATTTAAAATTCCACACTCTCGAAGTCCAACAATAACATTTTTATGGCTTTAATAATAAAAATATGAAAATGATATTTAAATTTAAAACTTAAATAATTTTGATTTAATAATAGCAGAAGAATATGCGTTTAATAAAAATGCAAATCATTTTAACATTAATCCGCTTGTTTTTGTCATTCTAATGTCAATGTTTTATCAGAGGCTTTACAACTTAATATATTGCAAAATATATTTCATGTCGTAAATGAAATAAGAATTTTTAAATGAGATTAAATTTTCTCAAATAGCAAAGTTCATTTCATTCAATTTTAGAATCTGATTCAAATAACTGAATTTAAAATATGATAAAAAAAAAAATATTTTTGAAATCTGGTATTATTCTTTGGTTTTACGTCAATCCAAAATACACAAAAAAAAAGAAAAAAAATTAGTTCAGCTCCATTCTTTTTTAATTAACAAAAATAAATAAAGTATATTTCAAAAGACAGATGTTACAGAAATGTGCAGTAACGTGTAATTCACATCTATAAAAATGCAAAGTTCGTGTTTAAATGGCATTAAAAATGGAAGTAATATATTTTTTCATTCTTTGTCAGATCATTTTTTTTTTAAACGAAACAGACGATTTTCATTAAAGATAAATCTGCGTTTGAAAGTTCGTGAATATTCTGAAAAATAAATCTTACATTAATATTCATTTTTTAAAACAAGATTTATTTTGAGTTAAAGAAGAAATATCTTGCGTCAAAACAGAATATTACTATATTTAATTGAATTTTTAAGATTCTAAATCACCGGCATATAAGAAAAAATCATAAGATTAAATTTAGAAGCTATGAAGAAATGCTATATCGAATTTGATTTACTTTTTCTTGTGGTTATTTAAAACTGGTGCGAACGTAAAAATTATTTACATTTAAATTGCGCATAAAAATTATTCACAGATGCTAACATATAGAATATAGACTCAGTGCTGTTCGAACTAGAATACATTCATTTGGTACAAGGTAATATGGCTCATAGCGTCATTCTATTGTTGAAGTTGCTAACGCTATCCGGTGCTTGTCGTTTTTTAGTTAAATAAAATTTCTGATTTTGAAAAACCTTATGTCAGCCTCAGTTTATTCGCTGGAAATTAAGGTAATCCGTCTTTAGATAATAAATGTATCATCTTAATTACATCATTTGAAAAAAAAAAAAAAAATGGATAAGAACACCCTTTTGAAGAAAAATACTGGAAGATTTGTTGTGCATTTTATAATATAGAAATATTTAACTGTAGTCAATTAAAAAAATAAAATAAATAATGCAAGCATATACTTTTTATTTTATTTAACATTCGCATATTTTTTCAGAACATCTTAAAAATGTCTTTTCATATTCAATTTAAAATTCCGCGCACTCGAAATCCTAAAAACATTTTGCTGGCTTTAACAATAAAAATGTGAAAAAGATATTTAAATTTAAAATTTTGTCTTGATTTAATAATAACTGAAGAATATTACGTTTAATAAAAATGCAAATCATTCCAACATTAATCCGTTTGTTTTTGTCATTCTAATGTCAATGTTTTATCAGAGGCTTTACAACTTAATATATTGCAAAATATATTTCATGTCGTAAATGAAATAAGATCTTTAAAATGAGATTAAATTTTCCCAAACAGCAAAGTTTATTTCATGCAATTTTAGAATCTGATTCAAATAATTAAATTTAAGAAATGATAATTTTTTTTTTAATCTGGTAGTATTTTCTGGTGTTACGTCAATCCAAAATACGCAAAAAAATAAGTTCAGTTCTGTTCTTTTTTCAATTAACAATAAAATAAAATAAAAATAAAAAATTCAAAAGACAGATGTTACAGAAATCTTCAGTATCGTGTATCCACGTCTATAAAAAGGCAAAGTTCAAATTTAAATGACATTAAAAATGGAAGTAATATATTTTTACATATTCTTTGTCATATCGGTTTTTTAAAAAACGAAACAGACGATTTTCATCAAAGATAAATCTGTGTTTAAAAGTTTGCTGATTATTCTGAAAAATAAATCTTATATTAATACTCAATTTTTTAAAACAAGATTTGAGTTAAAGAAGAAATATATTGCGTCAAAAGAGAATTGTAGAATATTTAATTCAATTTTTAAGATTCTAAATCAACTGTACACGGGAAAAAGTCATAAGATTAAATTTAGAAGTTATGAAGAAATTCTATTTCGAATTTCAATTTATTTTTCTTGTGGTTAGTCAAAACTGGTGCAAATTAAAAAAGTATTTACATTTGAATTACATGAAAAAAATTATGATTTTATGCACTGATGTTAACATATAAAATACAGACACAAATACATAACAACAAATAACTGTAATACATTTATATTAAAAATGATTTAAACAATGTTTTCAATGAATTTGAAAAAACTTAAACAAAAGATATCACACAGGAAGCCTATTTATGAGAAATCAGAAACTAGGGTCGTCGAATATAAATATTGCGTTTGTGTAATTCTGAATTCCCACCGGAAATTTGGACAAAAATATTTTAAAATAAGGAAACGTAATTACAGACAGTGCTGCCAGATTGTCAAAAGCGAATTTCCCCAAAATTTCTGAAATTTTCCCCAAATAAGGGGTTTTTTTCAGAAAAAGTCCCCAACGCAATTTCTACTCAAAAAGACAAGTTTTCAATTTCCCATATTAAAATTTTTTTAACAAATTTAAACTCAATTTTCCCCCGTATCAAAAATTTTTTTGAAAAAATTCCCCATTTATGATAAAAATAAACATTTAATCTCAACAGAATTTTGCATTATTCAAAGCTAAAAACAACAACAAAAAGATTACAAAAATGTTTTTATTTTGTTGCATACTATTAAATGAAATGTATTTCTGTACTTGTGTTTCTGTCCACGATGACATGAAAATCTGAATCCCTTATCTGAAAATTCAGATGGGGGATAGCTTAATGCAGATCATGATGAATCTGTAGTACATGTAAACGGTGAGCACGATCACAAGAATAATGATTTATATCTACTATTTCTGTATTTTATATTCGTTTTCCAAATCAAAATCAAATTCGAGACAGATCCAGTATTGGCAAATGTCTGAAAGTAAAAATTGAAATTGTGATAAGAATTCCCCAATTTTTCCCCCAAATATGTTCATAGTCCCCAAACATATCCCCAACTTTTACTTGTCCCCAAAAAATTCCCCTTGAGGTTCGAAATTCCCCAAAATGGGGACAAAATCCCCAATCTGGCAACACTGATTACAGACCTGTTTTTCACCAAAGCTAGAAAAGTGAAACTTAATAAAACTTTTCTGGTGCAAATCTTCATTAATCGTTGGTAGGACATAGTATATCCCACCGCCCCTCAAAGGGATAATCTAATACTTTTTGGAAGTGGGATTATTTAGACGTGGGATGATCACATTTAATAAATATTTAACAAGTTGGAAATTGCACGTGAAGCGTAGCAAATGAGGTGCGTTCGTACGATAACGAAATTTAAAAAATATCACTCACATATATCAATCTCATAAAATTGTAAATAATTACAATTAAAATCCGCACTAAACAATGTTCTCCCTATACCATTATGCAATGGAATACTTTTGAGTGGCCTTGTAAATCAATAACAAATATTCTTTGCACCACAGATTATGCAAAATATATATTATAATATGTTCTTTATAGATGCATATCAATTTTATTACGTTCGAATGAGTATAACACCATTAAAATGCATTTGAAACATTTTTCCCCATTAACCGTAATGTAACGGAATACTTTTGATTGTCCCTGTAGTTAAACTATGCATCCGATTTTGATAAAATTTGAAATGACTCGACAAAATTATGTAATAATTATATAGTTAAATTTTCAAACGATTAAAATGCATTTGAAACTTTTCCCCATTGACCGTAATGTAACGGAATCCTTTTGATTGTCCCTGTAATTGATCTATGCGTCCGATTTTCCGACTCGACAAAATTATGTAATAATTATGTATTTTAAATTTCAAACGATTCGGTTGGGTAGTTTTTGCGTTGTTATATGCGGACGACGGACAGACAGACAGACGGACGGACTGAACGACAACAATAGGTGCTACGTATTTACATAATTACGAACGCACCTAAAAACAATATTATGGCAGGAGAACTGCGTTCGAACATTAATTAACATTAACATTATTTTTCTTCAATTTGCAAGAGTAAATAGATTGATTGAAACTACATACTTACCGTAATGTTGGTAAACACTTGAATCATTTGGAGCTATAGCCTTGGCTTTCAAAAACCACTGTTCTGCTTCTTTCTGCCGACCCTGCATAGGAAATGAGAACTTATTACTGCATTTAATATTAAATTACAAAAGACTCTCCTGACATGTTTCATTAAATATGTGACTTTAAGATGTGACCCTTTTTGGAAATATGGGTGCATATAACACACTTTCAATAAGAACATTTAATTTTTAACCCTTGAGTGTCATATCAATGCTCTGACACAAAAATGATGGATGGCGTAGGCCTTAATTTTTCGTAATTTGTAAGGCCAGTATTTTATGGAAATAATATTTGATTTTTTTCCTGATATTAAAAATGCCGAGGTATATTCTTTTATAAACACTCGTTTTTAAATTTAAGGGAATGTATAAAATCTGGAAAATCTACCTGCAACAACTGCAAGTTTTGTGCCAGCGAGAGTTGGTGTGTCATTCAGAAAGCTGTGGTAACACACGATATCAATAATCATATGGTCTGAAATTCCAGGTTCAATACTTTTTTTTAAACCCTAGTTGTTGATATAACAGAGTTTATACTGAATCTGGAATTTTAAGAGCAACAAATTTTTCGATACAAGTATTTTCTTACAGAAAAGGTACTCTCTTTAAGCCGAAATTTCGTGCGTTTGAACTAGATTTATTATTTATTAATTTTATGGAAAAAAAAAAATACTGGGATTTAGCTAGGAAAAAATGGAGGACAAAAGGTACCCGTATGAACCCATGTTTAGAAGTACAGTACTTTAATTAACCCCTTGCGGTGCGCTGGTTTCATAGATATACCACTTAATTTTAATTCCCAAACGCCACATTCTCACCAGAATTTCTTTACAAAAAATAATGGTTTATTGAATGCGTGAAATATGGCGTTTTCTTATTTATAATTAAAGTTCTTTTCAAATTCCAGTGTCAGTCACTAATTTCAATACTTAAGCAATAAATTTGCCCTGCGCCGCAAATGGTTAAAGTTATTGACACACTGGGCATACATGCATTCACAATAATAAATTTAAATAGCATACAATCATATTTGTAATGGAAGTTTTAATTTATTTAACTGGTACAATGATTTAAAAATATATATCTACTGACTTTAGATGCAATATTAGTACAATCCAATGATAAACTTACCCATTTTGAAAGTAATTTAGCGTATGTTAAATGAGCTGGAATGTGATCTGCTTTTGCTTTTAATGCTTGCTGATACCATCTTTCTGCTTCTTCAAATTGTTTAAGTTTGAAAAAGGCCTCACCTAGAAATGTATTCAATAAATTAATTTACAGATTTAATGTAAATGAATTCAATAGTAAATCAATGTAAGAATATTTTAAAGTATTAAAAAACTTTTTTAAATAAAGGAAGATGCTGGGGATTTATTTTCATTGGATGTTTCGAAATTTATTGTAGCTTAAGGATATGTAGAGAAATGTTGTTACTACAAACACAAATCGGGTTTATCAACATATCAAGCTTGATTAAAAAAAAATAATAATATTTGAAATCAAATTTAAATATTATGCTTCACAGTTTTAAACATTAATAGTAAAAAAAAATACATAATAAATTTAAGAAAATCGATTATTAATGAAAAAAAGTTAAATAAATACCATTTAGTTAAATGTAACTAAAACAATATTTAATTTTGAAAGATTTAATTGAAAGAAAAATGAGAACTTAGCGAAATAGAACTGTGAAATATAATTCTCATAAAAGAAGTTTAACAAACAGATATTCTATAATTTCATCATAATATCTGCTTATTATACTGGTGATGAAACATTATTTTAGAATTAAAAAATAATATCAGAATATTTAACAATGAAAAATTTATTACGAAACAAGTCGAAAAATGAAAAATCTTTGCATCAAGGTGTTTATCGTTCGCTTAAATAATAATAGATGGCGCCAGTATACACGTAACTTGTAAATATGAAACCGTGCAGAATACTACCGTAAATGTTCCAAATATACATGGATAGACAAAAAATTCAGTCAGTAATCGACAAATTATGAAAAATGGCCTTTAAAAATTAAATTAATATAATTATGTTACAACATTTACAAAAATCAATGCATATAAAAAAATAACATCAATATCTCTGAAACATGGATATCGTCAGAAGTCAATTGCGTAAATATAATTTTATTGTAATACTTTTTATTCTTGCGTAAAAGTTTTTTTAAAGTTGAGATTAATGAACAAATCCGAAAAAGCAAAAATACTTTAATTAATTAATAATATTATTATTTCGTCTAATCACTGTAATTATTTAGCTTATTATTATATAAAAGTATTACATATAATGAAAGACACTGACATGAATTAGATGAGGAAATGTTTGGGAGGAGTGAAATAGGCATTGAAATAAATTATGTATAAATTCATAGAAAATTCGGGCAGTATTAATTCAGCAAAACTCACCCATCATATTATACAATGACTGCGGTTGGTAATGATCTGGCATCTTCTGAACTGCTTCTTGGTAAACCTGTATAGCTTCCTAAAATATATAAAGATGCGTATTAAAATATTTATAGATTTTTTATCACATTTATTTTTTAAATTACTTAAAATAAATAATAATCATAATAATAATAATAATAATAAACATATTATTTATTGATTTGATGATGTTTTGATTTTGTCTTTAATTTAACCCTTTCTTGCGCAGTGTTGCCGGGCCGGCAACACCTAATTTTAATTCCAAACTTGCAAACGGCACCAGTAATATTTCAATATAATTTTGCTTTTACAATGGAAGCTTAAATTAAGGAATTCGTAATATCTGGACAAGTTCTTTATAAATTCCGGTGTCAATCGACAATTTCTCATTTTACTAATAGAATTTGCTTGCGCCGGAAAGGGTTAACCCTTAACCCCTTGGGGACGAGCGACAGGTATTCGTGCAGTAAAAAGGCTGAGGAATCTTTGTTTATTCCCACCAGTAAAATTCTACTATAAAATTTACCTTATTTAATCGGAGCATTTCCTCGATTTAATAAGGCACAAATTTCTGTTTTTAAATACCAGTGACAAAACATTAAAAATTTTGTAAAAGGCTCCCGTCGCGAACGGGTTAAATGCATTGTGATGCACATATATATACATCATTTTTTATTTAACTCTTAACAGCCACTATATGCATTTATATTAAAGTGTCAAACCTGTTAAAATAAATAAATAAATAAAAATAAATAAACTGCATGTTAAATAAATTTGAAAAATTATCTTAAAATTTTACGTGTATATGTATATATATGTTCCGTGTTTATGTATATATAACAGAATATTTATTGCATTTAAGGATTAAGTTTTACAAAATAAAATATTATATAAAATAAAGTATTTAGATTCATACTTATTAAAATATTCACTAATTTGCAACATTTTAGTTATGACAGTAGTTTTTATGCGTATTTCAGATGTGTAATATAAGAATTAGTTGATGTATTACACGAAAAATGTATCCATTTTTTTTTCATTATTTTTCCTGTGTAATAAACTTTTCTGGGAATCATAATTAGTTTTTCAAAAAAAAAAAAAAAAAAAAAAAAAAAAAAAAAAAAAAAAAAAAAATCATGCATTTAAGGGTTAAAGTATGCTAATGACTTACTTTGTAAGACCCATCATCTGCATAAAGTCTTCCTAAATTAAATAACGCAGATATTTTTGTTGTTTCATGCATCTTTGGATCTTTCAGCCCACTGCTGTCTAATTCAGCACAATGTCTGTACACCTGTGGATATAAATTCAGATAATTTTATATAAATACTTTTATAAATATAACCAAAGTAATTCAGATATTACCATTCAATAAACCAATGAAACCAGTATTTTTACAATCATCTTATAGAAAAAATAGTTGAAGTTTGAAGTGTAATATATGGCAGATTACCAAAATAATAAAAGATACATGAATAAATGGACATTAGAAGGCTTTTTCATTAAACCACTCGTCAGGGGTGCATACTTTAATGAAAAAGCAAAAGCATGCAACCAGTTTCTGTTATGGGACGTGCTAAAAGCTAAGAAATTCGTCCCACAATGCACCCTACTGGTCGGATTTTATTTACTGTTACAAATTAGGAAAAAGATATTCATGAAGAAAATAAAAATAATATGATATAATAACAATAATATAATATCTCTTTAAAAAGTATATATATACTAAAATATTTACCATACTTATATCTAGCTTGATGTGTAGTTCAAGTGAAACTCAGTTAAGAGTTAAATTAGATATAAATTACGTGTGACTCTGTAACAGGTAAAGTTATAGTCACAGTTATAAGTTATATAGATAATAAAATTAAAATTGTAACAATAATTATATTAAAAAATTTAGCAGATCATATATTATACCATAAATATTCATTATACATTTAGAAAAAATAATAATTGCTACTGTTAGAGGTATTATATTTGTTAACAATTATTAATATTACTGTATTAATTATTTAACTAAAAAATATGCTAATTCAACTTCAAGTACAAACACACACAAAAAAAAGTGTTTTAGTGCTGCCATCTATATGATCAATATATTAATTAAATTATATACCATGGATGAGATTTCCGCTTTTTTGCACACCAGTATAATCTTAGAGAAAATGTTGGTCTCTTAAATCTCAATAATGTTCCGGTTAAATAATATAGCGTTTTCTCTAAAATTTTACCTGGTGTTCAAAAAAGCGGAAATCTCATCTCTAATATACTAATAGTGCTGCCATCTATATTTTATTGATTAAGAGAAATATTATTGGAATAAAATAAATTATTTAAAAGCTAAGAATTTTCCAAGAATAATTTCTATTCTAATATTTTACAAATAATTTCTTTAAAACAAATGCTATAGACAACCATATCTTATCTCAATAACTTGATCATTTTTAAATTATGCAGATTAATTTTAGTTAATCATAAATTTTAATTTTAAGTGTAAAGTTGAGTAGATTTTTATTGAATTTATTAAAAATATCAGCCTTTTTCCTGTAAAAAAATTTTTTTTGACAATTATTAAAAAATTAAGGGAAAAATCTTTTTTCAACAACCAATCAAACTTAAAAAAAAAAAAAAAAAAAAAAAAAAAAAAAAATAATAATAATAATAATAATAATAATAATAATTTATTAACCGCTGATTTTATTAACGATAAATTTATTAACTCCATGAAATGGTAAATATAAGTGTGCAAAATTAAATTAACAAGCAAATAACCACTATTTTCGAATTTAAAACAGTTCTCTATTTAATAATAAAAACTGCGACCATTAAATAAAGCAAAGTTTGTAATAGCAAATGTTTTTCAGTGAAAACAGTTAAATTTTTTTATAGTTTCGGTGGTTAATGGGTTAATTTATTAATCGGTTCAAGATAAACTTCAAATGCATATTTATAAAATCATCCCTTCCCATATCGGAGTTGCTATTTAAAACTGTTAATTAAAAGTAAGCAAACTGGTAGTGCTAAACGTGAAGATTGTTTAGGCAGAGTTCTTATAATATTAGGCGTTTTATGATGAATTCAGGAAGCGGTTAAACCGTAACTTTGAGTCATTCAAGGGAAGTTTTAGCAGGAACCCCGATATTCCAAATTATGAAAACTATGATATCAGTTTAAAATATAAACCTGCAACATCCAGTTTTGTCAAATCTAGCCTACTTAATACTCAGAAATTCCGAATTATCTCTGAAAGTTTGTACATATATCTATGGTTTATTTTATAATAGCTAGATAGTGTAAAGTTTTTGAGGGGCTTCTAAGTTGTCAGTAACTTTGTGTCCTGTCTTTTTTTTGCCAGTCATTGGACTCTTTTTTTTTTTCTTTTTGGTTTTATTCTAAAGTAAGAAAATGTTTTATTATTTTCTTACGTTAAAAAGTATCATGCTTTTAATTAACTTTACATATATAAGTTATAAAGTAAGTTTTTATAAAAGAATATAATAAAATAAAACTACTTTGCAAAAGTTTCTGGTGCAAATTCGTATTTTCTGAATACAAAATCGAATAGATTTGTCAACATTGACCATGCTGTGCATGCGTTTAAAACTAAAGATTTTGCAATTGGAACACTATGCATTACCATTTGCTAGAAGCTTTGGATAATTAGAAGTATATGCTAGTGAGGATTTCCTCACTTTTTCTTTTTTTAAGTAGTGGAAAATAGCAAACGGTCAAAGCTATTATTTTTTTTTTCGTCTGTGAATGTTCTATCAGAGTACCTGCAAAAACATGGATTTAGAATCTATTTCTAAAGAATGTATTGCAACTTTGAGGGCATTGAGTATTTTGTGGCGTACGCACTAACATTTATACACCTTCAGAGCAACCAAGTGGTCATCTTTTTGAAAACCGGTATTTTACTACAGAAAATGTTTGTATAATCGGAACATTCTGCGATTAAACGATCTGATATTAGAAATGCATTCAAAACGAGATATAAATATTTAAACATTTAGTTATCACAATTCTAAAATTGTGTAAGATTGTAGAATACATCGAAATGAAAATAATCTACATACTATTAATGCCGTATTTACTCGTGTATAAGGCGCACTTTTTTTCCAAAAAATTAGGGCAAAACTTCTAAGTGCGCCTTATACACGGAATAATATTTTGCTGGATGCAGTCGAACGATATACATATGAAACAAGAAATTATTCAAAGAAGATATTAAAACTCGGGAAATGTCACTTAATTGAAGTATTGTATATTTATTTCACTCCTTGCAGTTTTTTATAAAACAGAGCTAGTGACATTAACTAAACGCTAATTAGCAATTCCTTTTACCGTCACTCATTCCTATTTCCCGTCATTCTCTTACAACTCGAAGTCTAAAAATACATTTTCGTCTTGTTTTCTGGTCTAGTGTAATGTTTGTTTCGACTTTTTTTCTACTGAAATTCATTTGGTCATTCTTCATTACCGTTTCAAATTTATGGTGCGCCTTATGTACACGATTTTAAGAAATCGCCATTTTTACTTGTAAAGTAGGGGTGCGCCTTATACACGCGTGCGCCCTATACACGAGTAAATACGGTAATTGATAAATAATATTAGAGCACACATAAAGAGTACTCAATATAGAACGAGTATATATAAAGAGTACTCACTTCAGCTGCTTCTTCCTTTCTTCCTAAAATGCCTAATACCAGACCCAGATTCAGATGTGCCACTGTAATAAAATACAAATAAAATATGAAATTATGAATTGGTAATAAAATCAAAGTACTAAAGGAACATGAATATTTAAATCTACATACTAGATACATACCGAGTTCTTAAAATGGACTGATTGATTTAAAAATTCAATAACTTGTAAATGGTGACTACTATTACAAATGTTACTACTATTAGAGTTATGTAAGATGTCAAGATATTTTTATTGCAATTCTCTATTTTAGTTAAAAACAACAGCGATAGATGGCGCTGCAAATAATTGGCCATAAAATGGCACTTTGTTTTTTGGCCTCTCTCTTGTGTAATTATTTATGCGAAAGAAAGAGGTTAAATATTTGTCGTTTTAGTCGCCAATGCAATTTTGTCCTTAGGAGTCCACTCCATACATTTCAACTCCTTCTTTCGCATTAATACGGAGAGAAAAGAGATGACGAAAATTGAGCACCGATTTAGTGCCCATTGCTTGCAGTGACATCTATCGTTGCTATTTTAAAATAAAATCGGTAGTTTCAATTTAAAAAAGCTTTTGAAATTTTGCATAGCACTGCTGCAAGAATTTTTTAACCCATTCGAAACGGCGTCTTTTACACAAATTTTATTTGGTTGGCAACACTTTTTTTAACAGTTCTTTATACTTGTAAAAATGCTCTAATTAAAAAAAGACAAATGTTACATTAATGTATTAATGGTGCCAAAAACATATTCCATATGCACCTTTAGATTATACAGATTGCATATATGCATCACCCTTCCCGAAAGGTTTAACAGCTGTCACCTTTTGTAAATTATTGAGTATTTGCAAAATTTTGTCACTTTTTTAATTGTATTTATTCATGCAGTCAAAATTAAGATGATTTTTAAATTTTCAATTCATTCTTTCTAAATATATATTACCAGTCTTTATACGAATGCTAAGCTTTCCACTTTTTTACTTTTAAATACCAGTATTTCCATTAAAAAAAATCTATATGTATTCGCAGTGTACATATATATATATAGCTGGAGATTTGACAGAGCAAAATTTTTTCTATGGAAATACTAATATTCAAAAGTAAAAAAAAAAAAAAAAAAAAAAAAAAAAAAGTGGAAAATTATTTGGGGTATCGTAAATTTTCAACTACAGGAAACTAACTTTATGTTCAATTCGCACCACTATTTTAATAAAATATATTTCGTAATTTTGCAACTCTTGCAAATGATCACTTGTAAAACATATCCAAAAGATTTTTGTTTTAAAAAAGTAGTACGAGATACCATAAAAAAAAAAAAAAAAAAAAAAAAAAAAAATTCGCCTGTAATTGAAATTTTATGATACCTCCACATAGCACCCATATGAACCCAGATAGCTAAGCAAAATATAAAATTAACTTTAAGGAAAAATCAAGAATCTATGGGTTCATGTTCGGGGAATCATGTGTTATTTTAATATATTTTAGACAGAATTATATAAAACTTAGAACGTAGTTAAAGTCATGATAGTTATATAAATAATATATTCTATTATAGTACCCCAAAAAGATGAGAATTCTTCATCCGAAATAGTTGATTTTCATCACTAAATTTTAATAGCTTTATTAAATCTCAGAAATTCTGTCATTAAATAAAGTGAGAAATATCTTTAAAATTTAGTGTTTGCTAAGCAATTATTCAGGAGGGAGAATTCTCATCCCTGACCTTTAAATGCATTTCAAAAAATGTGCCGTTCAGAGAATCGAAGTTCATACCAGAAAATATAAATAGTAAATTTGGCTTTTTTTAACAACGAAATTTACGATATTAAATAAATCTAAAATTTCCATTTTTAAATTTCTGGTGTGAATACGGAATATGTGAATAAACAAATCCATTGAATCTGGAAATTGCTGGTATCATAAATGATAGGATAGGCTTTTATGGGTTAATAGCTTGCAAAATCTCCTACTGGTTCAATATTCTTACAATTTCTTTATTCAAAGTGCAGTAAAATTTCTACTTGAAATAAGTAAAAAAAACCATAAATTTAAAAACAAATAAAAAAGTAAACTTTATTTTTTGATATTTCTACTTTTAAATGGAAGACAAAATGAAGTTTACAGAAAAAACACGAGCTCCATGATTTATAAATCACATCCAGTTTTACGTAAATTTTAAAGGTAATAAAAAAAAAAAAAAAAAAAAAAAGCCAGAGTGATTGAACTCTAAATTATGCATTAAAAAGAAGAATAAAATTTTATTTCTTCAGCAATAAAACCTAAAAATACCTCCACTCGTCTGCAACTTTCATCTCTGAAAAGATATCGTTTAGAAATTCTACTGCGTTTTCTCCGATCCTCATTTCTGCATCTTTGTAGAATTTTACGAGATAAAATTGGAGCAAGGGAAGATACTCATGAGTATTCCATTAGTGCGAATAGAAGTAGCCACAATAAAAATATTTCCAGACCGTAATTGAAGAACGTGGGGGCTTCCCATCAACGGGTCTTACACTAACATTTCTCCGTTTTTATGGAGCATAAAAAAATACGGCTTCAGGAGTCATAAACATGATCCTAGCGGAAAAACGCAGAACTGGTGACGTTCAGTATTCCATGCGTAATATTTTATTGAAGTTTGTTTTTAGGATTATTCGAGTGGCATCGCCTCCTTCCGCGTTTATCACGTGAGCAGGTACCTTGGGAAAAGCACAAGCTGTTGTAACTATGAAAAATACATTAAAGGCAGACGTATTTTAGACCAAACGGAAATTCATTTTTTTTTCGTTTATCTATTTATGAATAAAAAAATACTTTTCTTCGATATAAGAAATGAAGGAAAAATTGCTTTTTTCCCGACTAAAACGAAATTATTGATAGTAAAAGACTCTTGCATTTTACTGTAATTTATCGTCCTGCTTTACACTGGTTTCTGTAATTTATGAATTTTTCTTGGCTATTGGAAATCGAAATTTATGTTTAAATTTATACATGTTATAAAGTTTTTCTTTGCGCTTTTTCCTCATCTTAGAAAATATTTTCTTGTGCGTTATTTTTAGCTTATAAACTATTTGTTTTTTCTTTTTACTTACAGATGAACAACAGTAAAATGTTTAACATTGATGAATTTTGAATATATTCTTGTGTAATGTTTCTTTTTTTTTCTTAATGAGTAAAACTTTACTTCTATTAACACTAGAACCACGGGAAATTTTACTCAAGTTTTATCAAAATATTTCGCATCAGAATTTTTATATAATACTACTTAGCTTGTTTATTTAAATTATTTTTGTGTTTTTTATATTTATCTTATTTTATAAGGCGTTTTCCGGTTCGAATCGTCATATTTTCATGTGATACGGGTCAAAATTACCCGCCACCGCGGTTCTAGTGTTAATTGCATTAATAATTTTCATTTTAAAAAAAGATCAGAAAAATATTACTACAAAATATTTAAAAGAAAATTTTTAAATAAAATAAACTTCAATTGGTTGTCGCATAATTATCTCCAACAAGAACTAACTTCTTAAACAGAAATAAGCATTTTAGACTGTAAATTTCAAATAAGGAATTTTAAATTTAACCCTTTAACGTTCATTGGTCTCTACACGGAACTCCGAAATTTTCATTCGGAGATGCAACAACGACACCAGAATTTTAATTTAAAAAAAAAATTAATTTACTATGTATTTGAAAAAATACTTTTTGTTATTTACAAATATATTTTTCGCAATTACCGGGGTCATTCATTTCAAAATCTTAGCGATGAAAAGGCTTGTCCGTTAAAGGGTTAAGTAATGAATAAAAATCAGCTGTAATCCACTTTGAGAAACGGCATCATTTTCTTTTGAAAAAAGTTACTTTCAATTACATATTTTCGAAAATGCTCCAATTAAATAAGTGAATGTTACTTTTCTTTATCACTGGCGTCAAAAACAAATTTTGTAAGCACTTTTTAAAGCTGCTAAAATTCATCAATGGCTCCGAATGAAGTGAATAAATCTGGAAATACTTTTTGTATAGTAGGTTGTAAATCCGAATTTTTTTATTAAAAGTGGAGGCGAGACAAGCAAACCTGTTTTTAACTAAAAAGCCACATAACTGTGCCTACGCTGCTGAACACTGATCAGGAAAATTTATGGATAAGCTCTAAAATTTTAATATCGGTATGAATATTACAGTGATAACAAAACAAGAAAAACATTATAGTGTTACATGAAACTACCCTCATAGCATGCATGGTCACAGTGACGTCACAGTGACGTCACTGTGAGTCACTTTGGTCACATCACATCTGTAACCAAAATGCCACCACTCAGTGACGTCACATTGTGACTGAGATGTGACTTTTTTAAAAATCTTTAGAAAATTATAAAAAAATCTTCAAAACATATTATTTACATAAAAAAAACATGTTTCTGGCAGTTTAAATATCGTTGCTTTTGTCACAGTTTCGTCACAATGTTAATGTCAAATTAGTCACAAATGACACATTTTTCACAAATTTGTCCCATTGTGACCACTTCGTAAAACGTCACAAAATAACTCTAAAACGGCCATAATAATAAACGGCCCACTTCACATTTTAGTCACTGTGACTTCACATCGACGTCACGTGATGTCACATCCATAATCGATGGTCACAAAGTCACAGTGTGACTTCATAACGACGTCGCAGTGACGTCACCATGCCTTACGGGTATGTTTTACCAAGTCACCCGAGTGACCATGAATCTTTATTAACCCCTTGAGGGGCAAAGCACTTATGTTCCTAAAATGTTCAAATGATTGATTGCATGGAGGAAAAAGATAGGTGGAGGTGAACTAAGCCTCAAAAAAGGTTTGCAATGTGAATCCATTTATCGCTCAAATTTTAGTGTACCAAACAAAAGCACGTGGAAAATTGGAAAGCTTCCAAAAAAGGAAGGGATTTTGTATTAATAAGACGAATTGAAAAAAATGAATTACAGCTGGAGCATTTGTAAGAAGAAATAGGAAATTTTTTAAATGATCTTTGTTTGTATTATTATTTATTAAAAGAAATGTTTACTTTTAAAATAATTGAAATTGGGAAATTATTATTATTATTATTAAATGTCATTATTATTATTAAATTTCAGATTAAAATTAAATAAGAAATTCAAAACGTTTGATAGGAACTAAAAAATGTATTATTAAAAGTTTTCTTTTTACAGTAATTTTATTAACACGTTCCAACAAAATTGAAAAATGTTTATGCATTCGGTTTGTCTGTCCGTCTGTCCGCGCTCTAACTCTCGTAAATATACTCGGAATGCAATGAAATTTTACCATGTTATTGAAAGTTACACAAGCACGAACCCTATTAAAAATGAAGTTTCTACCACGATTAGTTTATTTACAGGGACAGTCAAAAGTTTTCGATTATTTTAGGGCCAATGGGGAAAAATCGTTTCAAATTAATTTTAAAGATGTTGCGCCCGGACAAACGTATTCACATTTATTTGCATCTACGAAAAGCACTAAAATATGCAGCTAAAATAATAGTTATTCATTTACAGGGCCACACAAAATAATTCTAATACATGATAATAAAGGAGGAAATTGTTTGCGACATATTTTAACGATGGTAAACGGTATCATGTGTAATCAATTTGATATACGTCGCTGAGACTTAATATGAGTTATTTCACGCATAATACGAAGTGCATAGCATTTACAGGGACACACAAAAGATTTCAAAAAGCATATTGTATTCGAAGTACTGTATATTATTCATGATAACTGTTCCATGGATGAAATGCATTTTTAGTTATGATATGCGATTTTAAGTGTCACTAAATGTATTCACATTATATGGTGTGCATAAATGCTAATAGTTACACAATTAAGATATACAGGGTTACTCAAAAGAACTCGGAAAAGTTATTGAATATGAGTGTAATTTACTTAAAGGTTTGTTTTTAAAAAAGTTTTGCATCTTTACGTCGAATCGCATTTAGTTTATCGTGAAATGTTTGTAGAATATGGATTAAATGATATACAGGATCACGTAAAGAACTGGATACAGGTTTGTTTAAGGATGACAATTTCTGGAAATATGATTTAAATAGTTTAAAGAGTATTGTTGTTTGATTAACATTTTTTATTTATTTTTTTATAGAATTAATTTTAGCAAAATACTTTCGTGTAATAAAGGTATTAAGTAAACTGCAGGGCTGAACAAAAGTATTGAAGTATGTTTTACATCTATTCGTATAAACTGCCAAAAGAAAAATTTCATCCAGCTAGGCATTTTTTTGCTAAACTAAATTTCTCCATGATATAGTATATATATCAACCGACAAATCAAATACAGAACTGTTCAAAAGTATTGGAATACATATTTGGTTATGGGCGGTAACACCTATTTCCCTGAATAACGAAAATTTTTTAAAGAATTAAGGAAATTTGGATAGTGTTTTATAATCTATGCTTAACGCAGGATTTTTTTTACTGGTTAATACTTTATAACGTAGATGAAAAATGTTTATGACTCCAGTTTGTGTGGCCGAGTTCTAACTCTTGTAAATAAACTCTGATGCTCGTAGCATTTTTTATATGTTATTGACAGGTACTACTACACCGTGATCGCTATTGAAAAGAAAGTGTAGAATTTATAGTTCATTTGTATAGACAGTCTAAAGTATTCTATTACATTATGGTCAATGGGAAAAATCGTTTCAAGTTCATTTCAATTTTCGTGATGATATAAAATTTCACGCAAAGGAAAGTAAGAGTGTTTAAAATGATATAATGTTGCTTAAATTGTAATGTTGAAAAATTATAATATTGCAACATTATAAAAAAATGATATTATAATTTTGCTTATTTGCGCAACGCTTAAAGCTGCACAAATAAAAATGTATGTTAAATTTGCAGCGAGACTAGATCCTTGAATGGGTCGGGTTGTATTTTACCTGAACACGAAAGTTCTATTCAAATCGGAATCCAACATAAATGTTTTTTATCGATCTGAACCGGTAATATTTGAATTCAAATCCGACACATAAACAGTATTCCGCCTGAAACAGAGCTAATTTTAATACTTACAACGTTATTAAAAAATTCCAAAACATGTTTTAAAACAAATATTGTTAGCATATAGTCATGCCCTACATTAATAAGAACAATTTTTGACAAATATAAAAATTTTACTTCTTCAAAATAACAGCATTATCAATAAAAAATTTTGAGAAACAATTAATAAACAAGTTGGAAATTACACGTGAAGCGTAGCAAATGAGGTGCGTTCGTACGATAACGAAGTTTTTAAAATATTCAGATCTTGCTGATATAGTAGACAGTACCTCGGTTACATTATAGTAGTAGAAATTTTTGTGTTCCTGTAAAAATACAGGAAGTAATTTTTATTACACCTCAGCAACGTATATCATATTCTTAAAATGCGAAATAGTTTAATGTAATTAAAACACGCCCGACAAACAATGTTTCTGCGTATAGCTTCATGTCTTTTGTGTGCTCCTGTAATTTAAAAATAAATATTCTTTGCATCACAGATTGTACAGAATGAATATTTTAGTATATATATACTTCATAGGTTCATGTCAGTTTTATTATGTTTGAATTAGTTTAACACCATTAAAATGCATTTGAAACTTTTTTTCCCATTGACCGTAATGCCATGGAATATTTTTTATTGTTCCTGTAATTGATTTATGCATCCAATTTCTATAAAATTTAAAATGACACGATAAAATTATGTAATAATTGTTTGTTTTAAATTTCAAATGATTAAAATGCATTTGAACCCCCCCCCCCCCTCTTGACCGTAATGTAACGGGATACTTTTGATTGTCCTGTAATTGATCTATGCATAATTGATATTGATCTATCATAAAGTTTGAAATAACTCGACAAAATTAGTATTAATTATGTATTTTAAACTTCAAACGATTCGGTTGGGTAGTTTTTGCGTTGTTATATGCGAATGGACAGACAGACGGATGAGCTGAACGACAACTATAGGTGCTACGTATTTACATAATTACGAAAGCACCTAAAAACAACAGATATAAAGCGTAATAAAATTTGAGAGCTGTAAAATAAATGATCTGATTTTCACGCAATAAAAATTTCGATTCTTATCATGTTTTTAAAATTATTAGAAAATAAATTACACATATTTTAAGATTAATCGCATTTAAATGCGAAAAATGAAGCATAAATACAGGGTTTCGATATTACAAATAGATTTATTCTAAATAAATAATTTAGGGATAAAAAAAAATCAAGATGAATATGTAAAAAGAAATTAGTTTTGTTACATATTAATAATTGCATTTAAATAATATTTAAAATATAATAATGAAAACATTCTTTTAAAATCATGTATGAAAACATAAGTAATAAATATTAATCTAAAATACAGATTTCTGATTGCAAACGATTTTCAGATATTAGCAAAATAATGTTATCTTTTCAAGAAAAATTTCAAAAGATTTTCTATTTTGATATTTAAAACACATATAATTAAATAATCAAAGAAATTTTTACCTGTGAAGCGCTGTCTAATAAAAAATTCGACGATAAAAAACAAGAGCAATCAAATACGGGTTTTAACCGCTTTGAATTCATAGGCGAATCAAAGCACGTGGTTTTGTTTGGACTTAATGTGACTTAATGTAGGGTTACATTTTTGGCATCACCCAAATCATTATAGTTCACCTCCACCTATATTCTTCCTCCATGGATTGATTGACACCGGGATTCACAAACAGATTTATATGATAGAAAGTAAAAGCTGTTTTTCGCATACATTGTAAAAAGCAAATCTTAATACTAAAATTCCGGTGCCGATGTGGCATAAGGGAATTAAAATTAAGTGGTATATATAATATACCGGTGCCCTTCAAGGGGTTAAATAGAATTTTTCGCAGTTTTATTACGAAACTTTTACTTTAGAGGAAACTATATAGTTTCATGACTACTTATTTTACAACTCAATGCTTCGATTGGATTAATTTATTAAACACGATTATTCAATCGGTAAATTAATTATAACAGATGTAATTTTTCATTTTTGAATTTTGGGTGAAAAAAGTCCGGACTTTTTTCATCCAAAATTCAAAAATGAAAAATTACATCTGTTATAATTAATTTAACTATTGAATAATCGTGTTTAAAAAATTAATCTAATGTAATTTCGTATGCAGCGATTTTCTGCAGTTCCACATATTGACCTTCGATTTATTCTGTGAGCTGATCCAGAGTATCAGACCAGATAAAGGGATCGTTGAGGTTAATTGGGTGAAATAGTCCTCCAGTGTTCGTGTCCGGGATAGCTCAGTTGGTAGAGCATTGGCGGTTTCAGCCAATACACCCCTGGTTCAAATCCTGGCCCGGACTTTTTTCACTCAAAATTCAGAAATGAAAAATTACATCTGTTATAATCAATGCTACGATGTTTGGCTACCATTATTTTTAAATTTGACTTATTTTATCGAAGCTATATCATTAATTGTATAAGGCGACGCAAGTATTTCGAAAATAACTGCGGCCAAGAAGCATAATAGTTATCAGTTACGTAACTTACATGGCAAAAGCCTATGGAACAGTCAACTACAATACTTTTACATGCACTTACTTGCCAGCCGGACTTTTTTCACCCAAAATTCAAAAATGAAAAATTACATCTGTTATAATCAATGCTACAATCTTTGGCTACCAGTATTTTTAAATTTGACTTATTTTATCGAAGATATATCGTTAATTGAATAAGGCGATGCAAGTATTTCGAAAATAACTCCGGCCAAGAAGCATAATAGTTATCAGCTACGTAATTTACATGGCAAAAGGCCTATGGAACAGTCAACTACAATACTTTTACATGCACTTACTTGCCAGCCTGGGACGGAACTGTATTGCTAATTTGTAACTTTGTAAGGCCTCTTCATATCTACCTTGTTCTTGTTGCAAGATCCCTCTGAAAAAATAGGCAGAATATATTTATTAAAACATACATACACACATAAATAATATCAGCATTCAACTCTTAAAGGTTTATAAAATTATTATATAGACATACATGTAATAAATATAATAAACTCAACGGAGTAAAGATTTAGCCAGAGACAAAAATCAAACCTGGGTCACAACATTTCCTAGCTAACTGTAGTTTAAGTGTAATTAATCATTATTTACTGTAAATTACGTTGCACTGCATAAATAAATAAAAAATAAACAAATAAACAAACCGCACGATTTTACAGATATTGTACTGGCAGTCAGGACGCCAATGCAATTCACTTTTTTTACGGAATAATTTCCGCAAACACCGGAAATTGCTCCTTTTTTTTTTTGGAAAATTTTCTGGAGTTCACGAAAAAATTTCCTTTAAAAAACAGTAAATTGTACTGCCACCTCGATTGGCAGTACATTTTCTGTAAAATTGTCCTTTTTTTCCGTGTTTGGACCCAGGTTAGATTTCTGGCTCTGGCTAATGTTTCATTCCATTTAGATTTATTGTAAGTATGTCTGTATAACAATTGTATATACCTTTAAAAAATATTTACATTGGAAAAGATCATACTTTTATACACTGGGGACATATAAGACTTCTATCGCTATTTATATTTTCCTTTTCACATTTAATGTTTAAATTATAGAATTTATTATTCTCTCGCTCTTTAAATAATCTCTAATATTTTTCTGCGATTAGATAAGACAAAAAATTCCATTACAAAATTATGGCAAGAAACTACGCATTCTATTGATAGCAAAAATAAATACCGTAATTTCCTGTCGATAAGTCGCAGCTCAAACAATTCATTTTCGACCCAGAAAATCCATTCAGTAATTTAAGATAAATAAATACCGCGATACAAAATGTTACATTTTATTTTTGAAAATTTCTGGGTCGAAACGGAATTGTTTGAGCTGCGGCTTATCTACACGAAATTACGGTAACTAGATAAATAAAACTCAATAGTCATATTCAAAAGATAAATGAAACTTCTAAAGTGTTTCTTCACCAAATAACGTTCAGACAGGAAAAAATGCATATCCGTAAAGTTTGCAGAAATTTATTTAATAATCAAAACTTTTAGCTTTTAGAAAAAGAAATATGATGATTAAAAACTTTATTTTATTTTTTATTTCATTGACCATGTCAAGAGCATTTACTACAGTTGGCTAAAATTTAAAACAAATAAAACACTTTCTAAAATAAGCTTAAAGTTTATTTCCTTAATTTACGATTAAATTTCAGCTTAAATTTTTGGTATTTCATAAATGTGGCTGCTGCAGTAAGTTTGTAATTAAACTTCTGTTTTTTCCATGTCAAAAACACTTGCTAAAGACATTGTCCAAAATGTATGACTTAGCCGAAGAAAAGAAAATTTGTGTTTAAAGGAGGTTCCGTAAAATTTTTCGATGTTTTATTAGCTAGATAGATTTTTCTTAAAATAAAAGTTTAAAGAACTTACATAACACATTACATTTTCAAAAATAAAGTTTTTTTTTCACGTAATTAGTACCAGAATGTTTTGTTTGAATAGAAGATTCATTAAAAGCTTTCTTTTTTTTTACGTACTATAAATTAGAAATTTGGGAAAAATACCACTTTTTAAATACTTCTGCCTTTAAATAATTTGAAATTGTACTCAAAAATTTTAGTGGTGTCAAAAAACTTTAAAATTGAAATAAATTTCGCTTCACAAACTTTTAGCGAAATTTTATGCTTTTAACTTTGGGGACAAAATGTTGGAAATTTGCCTTTTCTTATTTTATGATAAACATTTTTGGTTATTGCGGTCAGTGGCGCAGCCAAGGAGGTGTTTTTAGGGTTAAAACCCCTCCCAGAGCTGAGAAAGATCGCTATAAGTGCTGCTTATATGAATGAAATCCAAACTTAATATTTAAATGTTTTGACGCATTTCGGAATCCGCCACTTTATTGAATCAGATTTCATTTAATAAAGTGATTCAATTAAATGGCAAAAATTCTACTTGAAATTGTGAAAGTGCATATTACATGAATCAGTTAAGTAAAAATTGGTTACTTGAACTGAATTACTTTTCTTAGATGCTTCATGCTAAAAAAAATGATTTCCAGCCACACAGATGCTCTTTGAGTTTAAGTATTGCACAGTAAATATTCTAATTAGTACTGATTCTATTAACCGGCGATTCAAATAACCGGCAATCACCTTTATCAGAAACTCAAAACCCCCCTTAGAACCGAATTCTGGCTGCGTCACTGATTGCGGTGAATACAGAATATTACAGAGATATTGTCATTTGCTCCTCAAGGGATAAAATGACATTTTCCGTTTTCCATTTAACATTTAAATTGCTGAATTTATTATTAACTCGTCCTTTAAATAATCTCTAATATTTTTCTGCAGTTAGATAAGACAAAAAATTCCATTACAAAATTATGGTACAAAACTACGCATTCTGTTTATAACAAAAATAAATTAATAGATAAATGAAACTCAATAAGCATATTCAAAAGATCAATGAAATTTCTAAAGTGTTTCTTTACCAAATATCATTCAAACAGAAAAAAAAAATGTGAAACCATAAAGTTTGCAGAAATTTATTTAATAATCAGAATTTCTAACTTTTAGGAAAACAAATGTGATGTTTAAAAACTTTATTTTTAATTTCATTTACCATGCCATTCGCTACAGTTGGCTAAAATTTAAAACAAATAAAATACATTTCTAAGATAAGCCGAAAGTTCATTCCCTTAATGTACGGTTAAATTTCAGCTTAAATTTTAGTATTTCATAAATGTGGCTGCTGCAGCAAGTTTGTAATTAAACTTCTTTTTTCTTCCATGTCAAAAACACTTGCTAAAGACATTGTCCAAAATGTATGACTTAGCCGAAGAAAAGAAAATTTGTGTTTAAAGGAGGTTTTGTAAAAATTATTGATGTTTTATTACCTAGATAGATTTTTCTTAAAATAAAAGTTTAAAGAACTTACATAACACATCACGTTTTCAAAAATAAAATAAAAAAATTTTCCTGTAATTAGTGCCAGTAATTAGGGCCAGCTAGTTTTGCTTCAGAAGATTTATTAAAAGTTTTCATATTTTTTTAAAAATGCTTTAAAAATACGTTAAATACATATATATATATATTTACTTTTAGTGCTTTTTTATATAGTTGTTACAAAATATATGTATGTCCCCTGTGGAGACTATACTATATAATAAAAGAGATAAAAAGTAGTTGGATGTGAAACTGCATAAGAGAAAAAAATGGACGATTTTACGGAGATTGTACTGGTAACTGTACACATGTTGGTGTATTGTTAGTACTCTCCGGAACCAATCAACTGGACACCTGTATAATTCACTGTTTTTAACAGAAAAATTCCCTTAAATTCTAGAACATTTTCCGTTTTTTCCTGGATTTATGGGAATGTTTCCATTAAGAAACAGTAAATTCTACTGGTGTCCCGATTATCAGTACAATACCTGTAAAATCGTCCATTTTTTTACAGTGCAGTGATGGCAGCTGTCCCGGGTAAGTCAGAGCTCCAAATGTCCCGGACACATCTTAAAATTTATTTCGCCTTCTTTAACCCTCGTAGTGCTAAGAAGAAGTCTATTTGAAACCATCTAAACATTTCACGTTTTTTTTTTTTTTTTTTTTTTTTTTTTAAAGAATATGCGTGTTTTGCCGTAGACCAATTTTTACTTTTCATAAGAAATGCTAAATGGAAGAAAATTGTAATGAGTGTGAAGAAAAACATCTAAATTAAAATCATTAAACATTATTATTGTTTGTAACCGTGATTGTGCATGAGTGAGAGATAGTAAAAAAAAACAGACAATACACAATATAATGTAATACAATACAATATAATACTTTTTTTTTTATGAGGTTTCAATTAATCCGATTTTAGTTAATGTAGTATGTTTTTTTTTTGTTGTTTTTTTTTTTCAGATTTTTTTCAGTTAATGTGGGATAAATCTTTCGTGCTAACCAAATTTATACAGCTTAAATTAAAGTAAGAATAAATAATCCTTTTTTCTTTTTTTGCCGTCATTAGGCAACAAAGTGTTCTTTAAAAAACTGACAAGAAATTTGACATCTGTCGCGACAACTAAAAAAAAATCTTTGTTATGAAAAATTAAAATAAATTTCTTTTTTTCTTTCTTTTTTTCTAGCCGTGTCTTAAAATTTGAGCATATGAATGGAAAAAAATTTGTAAAACGAAAATAGCACTCACTATTGACTGATTGGTTTTTTGCATGATAAAAAATGAAAATTTTAGACCAGAAAAATTACAAAGTTGTAATTGATAAATACTAGTAAAAACGATGTTGCTATAAATATTAAAAACACAGAAAAATAAATAGTTGGACTTATATGGAAGAAAATGGAGCCTATGTATTATTATTTGCTTATTCTTAGGACGGCGTTATGACAACTCACCTCAGGAAAATAAAATGGCGCTTGTACTTGTGAATAAAATTTACATATAGTGCCACGCAGCGCTTTGGTTTTGGAAACTGGCCGCATTAGAGGTAACTGGCAGCAGTCTATTTTTAGAAATTCAACAGGTACTACTCATATTTCAATAAACAAAATATTCTTACGCATAGTTTTATTAAAAAAAAAAAAAAAAAATTACTTACAGGTTATAGTGGACATCAGCCATATTGGATCGGTAGGTAAGAGCCTTCTTGTATGCCCACTCAGACTCTGCTTTCTTCCCCTGGGAACTTAATATGTTGGCTAGGTTGCCATACGCTGCAAAATAAATAAATAAATAAATAAATAAATAAATAAAATAAAATAAAATAAAATAAAATAAATAAATAAATACTTTCATATTATTTGAGGAAGTAGGTCGATTTTTTTTTCAGTTTTATTAGAAATATATAAATAAGTTCTGTGCATTTAGCCAATAAACTATTGACATCAGCTAAATTAATAAATTTTCATTCGCTTTCAAAGTACTCGTAATGTAATGTCGGCATTTCCATTATTGCTAATCTTGGATAAAATTGAGAATGGAAACATTTTCCCTGTACACTCAAAAAAGTACAATGCAAAAATCACACTCAAAAAGTAAAATAAAATAAAAATAAGCTACAAATACAAATAAATAAAATAGTAACATGCAAGTACTTACTATATCAAAAATTCATTAAAATTAAAACTGTTTTAAAAATAACGCCAACATTTTAGCGCTAATGCTACTACATCACGAAAAATTCTAATAAAAAACAATATATTGAACAATGACGCAGTATTTAGATACCCTGGATTTCAATCCGCAATAAAATGACATTTGTTTACACCTAATACTTACGCACATGATTTATAAACACGGATTATCTATATGTAAAGTGCATTATTTCCGAAAAATGTTCGGAAGAACTTATCAATTGTTACGCTTTAGATTTTTCTAAAGTTCAACTTGAGTGAACTTCAGTTTTTTTTTTTCCTTCCGAAAAAATTGATCAATTGAAAATAAAATCCCAGAGACTTCAACCTCGTTACACTTATAAAAGGAAGCAAAAAATAAATGTCGAACTATCTTGTACCCAATTTAAGAATTTTCCAAGCGGGAGAATGAAAAAGAAGAAAAAAAAGTTACGGCTAAACTCATTATATCAGAGAAAAACTTCTTTTTGGTACTGGAATACACTAGAGTCAAAGAAATAACTTTTATAACATTCATTTGTGCTGCAACAAGAGGAAAAAACCAATTTGGAGTGAAGGCTCTAAAAATTTTCCGCAATGCCTTTTTTTTTCCCCTAAATTTTCCGTAATTATTCAAGATCAGACATTGAAGAATAGATACTTTTAAAAAAAAGTAAAGATTAAAACCATAAAAAATTACAAGAACTTTTTGAAATTAAATTTACTTGAATATAATATTTGGCAGTGCATATTAAGTATTAGAATGTTTCGGCATTTCCATCTTTTCTTGACATCTAAATATTCATGAAGAAAAATACTGCAATAAAAGTTTTTAGCTAATTTTCTTCTTTTTACTTTTAGCTGCTGAATTTTAATATTACGAAAACAAAGCATTATTAGCGAACGTCAAAATATTATGCAAATGAAAAATTTTTGGGGACTAATTGTGTAAAGCGTCATCTGGTGTTCCTGGTAGACAAGAAAAAAGCTAAAGAGCACTGCTTTTTCAAGTTTCTAATTACAATTTTTTGCTAATGCTTGTAACACGTTCAAAGAATTTTGTTTAACATACTTCAAGATGAATAATGTATCGACTATTTATCTGAAGTAAATATATACATATATATATATATATATATATATATATACAGGGGTGCAAAAATCTAGGCGCCAGCAGGCAGTCTCTCACCAGTAAATTTATTTTGTTGTTTTTCGTTTAATATTGCGCGTAAAATTCTTGCAAGAATGCTATTAAATTTTAACCGAAGAAAACTTTTATATTTTAGTGGTGAGAAACTGCCCGCTGGCGCCTAGATTTTTGCACCCCTGTATATATATATATATTTAATGCATTGATATGTATAACATGTTATTGTTATAGTTGCAATTTAATGTATTCGGATATATATTTCGTAGTTCCCAAACCATGGCTTCGTAGGACTGAAGATAAGGGGCGACATAGTAGAAGTGCATAGTTTTTGGAAGTCTGCAACATAGGTTGGAAGTCTCCGAATTTTTGCACCCCACAATTATTTTAGAGGGTTTTTTTTTTTTTTTTGTTAGATTTGGAGTTCTATTTCCTATTCGGTGCGGCACTGATATCAGGACTACCAAAGGCTATGTTTATTATTATTATTATTCCAATTGTCACCACTTTTTCGAAATAGAAATAAGAAACAGACACTTTGCCGCACAGACACCATAACAGACGAAAATTACGAAAACAAACACCATTTGCAAGATACCGTAATTTCCGGTGTATAAACCACGGCACAGAGTATGTAACAGAGCCTCAACTCAACTTGAAAAGAACGCCCTCAGTGGATGACTTAAAAACTAAACCATCGCGTTGGCGATTTTTATCCTCGTGATTTCTGTTCAACTGTAACCCTATTCTGGTTTGGCGCTTCTTGCTGAATGCTGATTTGATTATCTTTGCACACGTGCTTATGCTATTTGATCTTAGATTTCCGCGCTTATATTGATTCGTAATTATTACTGTTATTATTCTTGAATTTTCAAGTTTAAATTATTAGGTTGTTATGTTACGAAGAGACACATGTATTGTTTGCAAGACGAATACGTCAAAGTTATTTCATATTAAAATAATTCTTTCATAAATTTCAAAACAAGAAGCAGCAAGCCGTCGCTGTATTTTCTTTTATCATTTGTTGCCAAGGAAGCGATGTTTCGCCGAATTAGCAACCTCTCTTATGTCATGATCATAGTTTCAGAGTCATCCGCTCGTCTCGCTACTGTCTATGCGTAATCCCATGTTAAACAAGTTGCCATTGCAGTGTATGAAAGTTGATTCTCTGTTACTACTCTGTGAACCACGGATGAAACAATTTATTTTAGACCCAGAAACTTTATTTAGTTATACAAATCAAATACTTACGGCGATTTAAAAGTTAGATATTCCTTTTAAAATTTTCTGGGTGGAAAAATAATTGTTTGATTTGCGGATTATACGTAGGAAATTACAGTAAATATATTTCAAAATTTAAATTAGAAATATACTGAAGTGAAAACAATATAAAAATAGTCGCCTGTGGTAGTCCTGTGCTATCCTTACGTAACAAAACATACGCCACAGCCTTAGAGATTTGAGGAAAACCGTGCCGTTTATGAAAATATATATATATAAAAATAAAAAAATAAAAAGGAAGAAGAGAAAGAAGATTTTTGCATATAGAAATTGGTTTTCATAAAATGGACAATTTGGCAGATCAGAAAGTTTTGTCAAATTGGTTGCAGATATTATACAGTTGTTTTAGAAAATGCAGATAATGCATTTTTTAAATATTTTAAATTAAAAAAATTAATTTATATTATTAAATTATAAGACATTACAGTTGAATACATTTAAAATCCTAATTTAAATACATTAAATCAAAATGCCATATTTAAATTAAAAGTAAAAGTACAACTTAAAAAAAGGCATTATCAATGTAAACCTTTAATAGCAACGAAATTTATTCTATACTGATAAGCATCTTTGTCATTTAATTTAATAATTTTAAATAAACAAAAGTCTAATAAAGGGGATAAAGAATTTATTCTAAATAATATATAATCTTCCAAAAAAATATAACAACATAAAATATTTGTTATGTATACATGTCTGATAAGCATATTTTTTTATTTAATTAAAATACATTTAAACAAATAGTCCATTAAAGAGGCTAAAGTTATTCTAAATAAAATTTGACCTTATAAGAAAATACAACAACATTTTTTTTTTCTATGATTTATTTTCAAGTGCTGAAATAAAAAACAGCTTAAGATTAATTATACATGAAATTTGAAAATATAATAATTGAAAATTATGAAAAACAATTATTAAATTTAAAAATGAAACCTAGTCAATTAAATAAAAATTTATCGATACTGGAATATATTATATACTGAGACAAATATTTGCAATTTAAAATATATATGTATGTTGACTTTGCTAAAGTAAGCGGAGATTTATTTTTATTTTTGTTTAGTATAAACAGGTGTTCATTTGTTTTCACTTTTCAAATCTGAAAATAAATAATAAAATTAAAATATAAAGCGTACTTTAAAAAATGGTTTTTTTTTTTTTTTTTTTTTTAATATTTAAATATTAACTAAAACAATTCTGCACGCTTTCATGGTTTTATTTATAAAATTCTCATTGCAAGCAAAGGCGTTAATGATTCAATAACCTTCAAGAATAACATTCACCTATATGTCAATATTTTTTAAATAATTTAACGTTAGTCTAAAAACATCAAGTAATGAAATTTTCTAATTTCCAAATTAAAATCGATATTAAAAGTTATATTTACTATTTTTTAACTAATATTAATTTTCTCAACCGGAATAATTACTTAGTTTGCTTTAATATAATTAGATGCTTGTTTTTTCCTTATATTAAAATAGAAAATAAATAAAAATGAGAAATAGAAAAGATATTATAAAGAATGTGTTTTGAATTGTGATATAGCTCAAAAACATTCAAATGTTTGCTAACATAATTCAGTATAATAATAATATATTATAATATTTTCATTGTTTTATTAATCAAATTCCTATTTCAAGCAATTTATATTTAAAAAAATAGCTAGTGCGGCCACGTCTACAAAGAAACAGCTTTCATTTAAATATATATATATATATATATATATATATTAAAATAGATCTAGTAGAATGATCAGGGCAAATGACAAAAAAAATAACCTCGTCTTTTGAAAATTTACATTATGTTACATTTACTAAAATAAATTTAACATTTTGCTAATAACTGAATGTTCTACTTTGTTTTAAACCGCATTTAATATTAATTTTAACCTTATTAAAATTTTTATCTCATCTTATTTATCTCTTCAAACAAGCAAGCTTGCTTTATTTAAAATTTTAATAAAAGCATGATTAACAAAATGTTATCTCTAAGTTTAAAAGACATCATTCTGGTAAAGAAACTTCCGTTAGGTCAAGGAAAAAAAAGGGGGTATTCATTATATCTCAGCTGCTTTTGACACCTGGTCAAAAGATATTCCTTAATATTTGGAATAATACTATTTTAAAAATAGAAGAGTGTGGCGTAGAACCAAAGAAATATATCGAAGCATTAAATGGCCTCAGGCATATCTTTCAGAATAGAAAAGTTAAGGAAAATTTTAACATTTTCTGAAGACATACAAAGGTGAGGTTAATGGCACTTTAAACGTTTTAACCTATAGGCGAACCTCGATATATTTGTGTTTAACCTTATCATTTAATCTCTTATGTCCTGACGGTACTTTTATGTACCATTAAAATGAATGTGGTGTAAAATTTATTGAATTTTTGTTAATAAAAGTAAATTGAACTTTCTATATAAAATTTTTGCTCAATCATATGGCTCAATCATATCCCTGAATGGTTACATTAAATTATGATTTGAAAATTCAAATTCCTTATTGAACCTGCCATAGGTGACTATTTTTCTATTTTATTCGCCAAATTTCTTTAAAAAAATAAATTTTCCAGCATATTTCTCTTGCAAATGTCACCGTGACTCTTAACATTTTAATAACGAGCCAAATGATAACATAATAAAGCCAATTACTCTATTTTATAAAATAAGTAATTTTTGAAAAATTATTTACAATTTACATAACTGTTTGTTATAACAGGATTATATTTCTTAATTATTACTGAAAACAACATAATTTATTTAGTTTATATCATATTTCACATAGTCAGTTACCGGTGAATTACGCATCTTAAACGAAAGTTTACTGTCCGTCATCGTGACACTTAACGCTTTAATAACGCGTCAAATGATAGCATAATAAAGCCAAATACACTATTTTATAAAACTGGTTAGAATCAATTAATCTCCTTAAAAAACAAAATCCGTGAATATCACCTAAGCAAGGGGGGTAAAAGCAAGGTGAAACCGTCAAAGCTAAATATTTTTTTTTAAGTTGTTAGTTTCTCAATCATTTTCTTAAATATAGCATTTATCTTATTAAAAATATTATACGAAAATTTGCAGCTGCAAAACATTTCCTTGTTACAATCGAATCGCAATACAATTCCTATAAAAATTGCGAAATTTACATCATAGAAAAGTTTGGTTAATTATTCTGATTGCTCTTATAAATATTTTGCAAAAATAGCTTTAACTACTGATTCATTAACCCATTAGTGCCTAGCGTCCCTTTTTAGGGACGCTTCAAAAGGTGCATTCAGCACTGTTTTTGACACCGGTAAAAAAGAAAAGCAATAATTATTTTATTTCAATGATGCATTTTCGTGATTAATGAACTAAACCTAAATCTTCTAAAAATAGTGGTGCCAACCAAATAAAATTTACGCATAAGATGCTGGGCAGGAATGGGTTAAATCAGTTTTAATTTTTAAAAAATTACTTAAAAATCAAATTATGATTATACAGGGTAAGATGTTACAAATGTAGATGTTACAGGGTAGATGTCCCAGGTAAAATGTTGCAAATTTCGGGCTGAGGTAGGATATATTAGACGACTTGGAATCACATAGGAATGCCTAGTCGGAAACGTCTTATTGACCAGGTAATTGAGAAGGCAGAATCACACAAAGCGGATGACTGTGGCAGAGATACCAGAGGCCTCCATTTTTTGAATTGGATTTCTTGACTAGCACTACTTTTTTAAATAATAAAATTTCCTATTTTCGCCTTGATTAATGTGGTTTTAAATAAGGCGAATTTAATCATTTCAAAAAAGAGGTACTAATCAAGAAATTTGAAGTTTTTTACTTCAAATTTCTTGATTAGTACCTTTTTTAGAGTACCCACTTCCAACATCGGGTCTTGGTGTTGCGAGAGAGGTGCCCAGCATACGCTAACTAAGCTGTGGCCTTGGGTCAACTGCTTTACAATGTTCTTAATCATTTAGCAATTCAAAAAAAATTGGTTGCCTGTAAAGTCGGTATACGGGCGAAAGTTTTACGTGACAACGACTTTGAGTTGTAAAATAATTTTAATGTGAATATTCATTCGTATAGTAGGAAGAAGGATGAAATAATAGTAACAATTTAAAACATTTATTTATACAAAGAATTATATTTAAAACATTAATTTATACAAAGAATCTCGCACTGAATTTCATATTAACAAAATTTTATTTTTACCTTTACACATACATACGTATTTATATACAAATATACATACAATAACTTGCAATACACTGTGTTTGTTAAACACATTTTACTTCATGTTTATTGATGTCAAATGTTGAATTTTGTAAACAGCATATTAAAGAATTTTTCAATGAGCAGAATATAACTAAAGTAAAATGGCTTTCACTAATCACATATCATTAGTTTTCCATAATATACCACCGAATTACGAAATAAACTACACTTATTTTCTTTGTACTTTATACTAATAACTAATACATAACGTATTTCGTCTTAGTTTGATACTATCTAAAATTCCTATTAAGCACCGCCCCTTCCTTGCAGCGAATTCACATTCACGTTCAGAAAATGGTCCCACAAGTGACCGGAAAAAGTTAAGAGAAAAGTGAGCGCGTATCGTGAGCGGAGCGTAACGTAACGTAACGCAGTTTCTTGAAGTGTCTCCCGGCAAACCAATTTACAAGACGTTGTCACGTCAAAAGGGAGCTTTCTATATTTCCAAGAAGTGGATGGTGAGGTTAACAACTCTTTAAAAATTTTAACCCCTTGGGGACGAGCAACACGTGTATGTGCCGCAAAAAAGCTTAAGAATCCTTGTTTATCCCCACCAGTAAAATTTTATTGTAAGATTTGTCTTATTCAATCGGAGGATTTTCTCTATTTAATGAGACAAATATCTCTGTTTTTAAAAAAACGATGCCAAAACATTAAAAATTTCGTAAAAGGCTCTCGACATGAAGGGTTTAACCTCGATATATTTTTGCTTAAATTTTAGGTTTAATAGCATGATGATTTAACCCTTTCCGGCGCGAGCAAAATATGTAAGTAAAATGAGAAATTATCGACTGACACCGGGATTCACAAGCGAATTTTTAAAATATTTTGAAACCCTTAATTTAAGCTTTTGTTGTACAAGCAAAATTTTACTAAAATATTATTGGTGCCGTTTGCAAGTTTGAAATTAAAATTAGGTATCCCAGACCATTCACAGTGTGCCGGAAAGGTTTAAAGAGTATTATTTTTAACAAACTGAAATAAATAAAACAGGGCCAAATATAAATTTACTCTTTCCAGTTACATTTAATAGCGAAAGTTTGCTTTCACAAAAGAAACACTTTCGTTACAGAACACAAGCAATTTCACATTATTATAATTCATAAACAGGGTTTAAATGAAAGATTGTTGTCCAGTTTGATTAGTCTCATTTTATTAAACCTTTCAAGACCGGCTGTATGTTCGTGGAACCACTTAATTTTAATACCATGATGCCACAAAGGCACTAGAATTTTAGTAGATTCTCCCAACATTTACTATGTATGCGAAAAAAAGCCTTTTTCGGTATTTCCAAATAAATTTCATACTTGGTGTCATTTATTGATTTCAGTACTTTAGCAAAGAAAGTACTTTGCCTCTAAATGTGTTAAGAAGTTCGCTCTTTAAAACATCAGTTTGTTAAATCAAAAGTATGTATAAAAAGTAGTTTTTAAATCAAGTTTCATTTGTATATTATAGATATAAAATGTTTAAAACGCTATTAACGTCATCTTTCTACGCGAACAATTTAATAAAAAAAATTATCGATTTTTAGCGCCCATTCAATAAATAAATTCGCTCTTTACATCATCTTATTAAATCAAAAGTTTAAACAAAAATAACTCGAGGTTCGACAACAGGTTAAAATGTTTAACTTTATGTTAACATTATCCTTCTATTATTTGAAGCTTAAGAAATTTAGTGCTACCCTTTTAAATTTATTTAATTTTATCAATAAGAAGAGATTTTTTAAACGATATGAAAAGTTTAAGAGAAAATATATCGTGATTAACCTATAGTGTTAAAACATTTAATCAGGTTAAAATCATTTTTAACACATTAGCTGCCACAAAATTTATACGGTTCAAAATAAAAATTAATTCTTGTCCGACACAACATCATATTAATTATTTAAATATATTAGTTATAAAATGATACAGGTTGTGGTATGTAATTTTGTCTTTTTACTTTTTCAGAAATAGATAACATATTTGCCGATTTACCGATAATTTTCACAAAATTCTATTGATAACTCTTACAGATAATAAGAACATTTTGGTCGGGATGTTTAATTTCATTGTATTTCTGATATTAATTACTTATATATTTTTTCCGATGTAAAATCTGCTTATTTGACATTAGACATTCTGAAAAAATTTTGGAAATTATTGGTAAATTGGCAGCTATATAACAACCTTTGGTGTCTGTTTAATTGTTTTTTCACCCTGTCATGAATTATCACGACAAACCATGATTTAATGAGGACTTGTACTTGTCATGCTATTGAAGTTTCTTAGGTTATTTTAGCTGCTACATAGTTTGTACAATTCAAAATAAAAAACAATGCTTGTCCAACACAATACTATATTAATTACTTAAATATATTAATTATAAAATAAAACAAGTTGTACTATGCAATGAAAATTAAACTTCTTTTATGGAAAAATTTCGACATTAGATGGAACGGAAAGAGAAAATTTATATTCAGTATTTTCCTGTTTAATTTATTTCAGCTTGTAAAAATCTCGACTTTTAAATCATCATGCCATTAAATCTAAAGCTTAAGCAAAAATATATCGAGGTTAAAATGTTTAAAGAGCTATTAACCTCATCCTTCCAAGTCTTAGAAGCTTCTAAATTTTTCTGTAACTTTCCTATTTTGAAAGATACGCCTGAGGCAGTTTAGTGCTTCGCTATTTTTCTTTAGCTATACACGCCATTCCCTTCTACCTTGGAGTATTATTCCAAATATTAGGAAGTATCCTTTGACTACGTGTCAAAAGCAGTTCAGATATAATGAACAATTCTTTTTATTTTTCTTTCGATAACGGAAGTTATTTTTTGAGACTTAGAGATAACATTTTGCTAAACATGCTTTTATTCACTTCTTAAAAATAGGAAGTTCGCTTTTTTGGACAGTTAAATGAATAAGAACATCATGTAGTTAAAATATTAAATTAAATGGAAGTGAGGTTAAAAATAAAATAGCATACTTGCCAACATACAACAGCTATTTCCTTAAACTTGGTTTAATTTCACGCTGGTTAAACAGAAAATTCATTTGACATAGCTTTATTTATTTAAGTTTATGTTCAAATTCAACTTCTTTGTTAAATTACTATATTTTTTTAGCATTTTTATTTTTGTTATATAAAAACAAGGTTTTATTAAAAGCCCCTTTTTTATGACAGAGCTTTTCCTCTATGTAGCGTAATTTTTGTAAGAAAAACTACGTTAGTTTATTTTCAATCATGATTTATTGATTGATGAGTGATTTATCGTAAATAGTTTGACTTAAACTGTTACAGTACAGTATTAAAACTTGGACAATCTCATCTTTTTATTGTAATCTCTATATTCGTGTTTGCCAATTTACGAAAATGTATAAATGTGGTGTGTTAATTTTTTAACGGATGTAAACTACAGCAATTTTTTTTTAAAAATCTGCTTGAACATTTGATTTAATTGTCAGGGGTGCAATTTGAGAAGAAGCTAGGAGGAAACACCCAAAATATTTGATAATTCAGAAAATGTATCTACCATCACATGTTAGCATTTTTTTTTTTTTTTTTTTTTTTTCAGTTATTGCTCAAAAGTTAAAACAACTTATCTGATCTTTAGCACAAGAGTCATCACTAATAGACAGAGTTCTCACTAGTATTGGAATCGACATCGGAAAATTTTGAATAGCAATTTTATTTTATTTGGTAGAATACCTATCACCTTAAAAAGACTTTAATAACTATTTAAATTTACTGGTGAGAATTTGGAATTCCCCAATTAAAAATCATACAGATGCGGCAACAAAGTGACATTCCGCATCTGGCTGAATTTTTAGTTAGGAGAATCCGCATTTTTGTCAGTAAATTTAATTAGTTATTATCGTTTTATAATATTATAGATACTACCGAAATAAAATAAAAGAAAATTGCTATTCAAAATTTTCCAGTGTGTTTTCCAACACCATTAGTGATGGTCTATTAGTGATGACGTCACGTCTACAGTGTCCTCAAATCTTGAGGGTTTCGATGGCAGCGCATGAACCCATACGGGACAATGGGCGCCTGTATGTATGTACCGGGTGTCCAGTAAATAACTGACCCATTTTGAACTTAAATAACAAATAAACGGTTTGAGATAATAATGCGCGGTTTGCGGTATTGTTATTAGAAAATCAATAAATTTTTAAACATGTATTTTGATAATATAGTTCAAATTTCTGAAAAAAATATCGCGGTGGCGATAACAGGCTGTTTGAATAGAGACATGACTCTAATTTTCATAAATATGAGATTTTCGGCTGAATCTGAATCTATATGTTGAATCGACTCTCGAATCAGCTTCAGAAATAGGGTACGTTGGTTGGAAAGTGATTTAAAATAATATTTATGATTGAACCATCTGTATTTTACTTCACCTTCTCAGTCTTGAGACTGAGATATTATTTTAAATATTATTATATTACATTAACAAAGTGCATATTTTAAATTTTATTTATATTCTAATAACAATACAGCAAGCCGCGCATTTTTATCTCAAACAGTTTTTTTTGTTATTTACATTCAAAATGGGTCAGTCATTTACTGGACACCCGGTACCTTCAAAAACTACACACAGAATTTGTTTTTTTTCTACCAGTAAAAAAAGAAAAATAATATTCACTTTTTTGGAACCATGCTCAACGGGTGGACAGCATTGAGGTATTTCCTAGCTGTGCAGTGTTGCCAGTCGGGCTACTTTTTTTAAAATCAAATTCTTGACTGTCACCACTTTTTACAAATGATAAAATGTGCCTTATTCAATGCCATGATAATTAAGGTGAGAAGAAAAAGTGATTTAACGTTTTAAGAAAGTGGTGCAAGTCAAAAAATCTGAATTTAAAAAAAGTAGCCCACTGGCAACACTGTAGCTGTGATCAGCTTAACATCCAGTCTATTACTGAAATGTCTTATATTATTCTGAGTCATTAAGAAAATATAACATGTACCCTAATTTCCTGCCTATAATCCGCGGATCAAACAATTCTTTTTCGACCCAGAAATTTTATTTTGTAAATGAAGGCAAATATTTACGGCGATCTGAAAAGTTATATTTTATTTAATAAAATTTCTGGGTCGAAAAATGATTGTTTGATCCGCGGATTATACGCAGGAAATTAGGGTAGTTGAATTCTCATAATAAATATGATAAATAAAATCAGGAAAATATCAGTTACATGGATGAAGAATATTAAGGGTGTTCTTAACTGATCCGCTCAACAAGCGAAAAACGTTTTCACACATTTACAAATTCATTTTTTAACAGAAAGTTATAAAATTTTAATGCCTGACTATGAAAGCGATTTCGAATCGAATTTATTTTTCCATTTTATGATAATTAAATTACTTATCGAGTTATAAGCTATTTCGATGACGCAATCACCCGTTTTTCTCCTCCTTTTCGACTGGTTTTTCTGCTTTCGTCGGGAAATATGTTCAAAAGTGTCAACTTTGAAGGCTTGTTATGAAAACTATATTGTGTTTTTTTAAAAAAACAAAAGAATGAGTGCAATTAGAGAGTTTCTGAATAACAACGCCTGCTATTTTCATGCATTTCCGAACAAAAATAAATTAATGCATGTGTCACAAAGTTGCCCTTTTTGATTTAAGAACACACTTTAAAAAGGCTACAATAGCTGATAATAGCTGACTTAAAACTTCTTCCTGTTTCTTAGAAATTTAAAAAAAGATAAAGAATAAAACGGAAACTGTTTAAAAAAATAATCAGAAATTAAAAATTAATTTCTAGCTATTTTAATATTTTAATTTTTAAAAAAATTGTCTTCTTTTCGGTTTAAAAAAACAGGGGAAAATGACAAATAATATGTTCAGAAAAATTAGAATACAACTCAATTTAAAAAAAAAAAAAAAAAAAAAAAAATGTATATGAAAAAAGTGTTGTACGAAACAAAAATATTTTTCTTCTTCTTAAAGTTGTTGCTATTAAATTTTTCACTTTAAAGATCAAAGTTGATCTTTTTTTCGACGTAAAATTGCCGATTATAAAAAATTCCAGACAAATAAACAAAATATTGGTAACTTTATGGGCTTATGTCAAATAGTATTTAATTTTTTAATGTTTTAATTGAAAAAACCTTAAAACATTATGCTCGGTTTAACTTTCAGTTTAGAGTGTTTATAATAAAAAATTTTGAATGCGCAGATTTTAAATCCGAATTTTGCTTTTTTTTTTTTTTAAAGAAAAATTACCAATAAATTAAAAAAAAAAGAGATAAATAAATAAAGAGGAAAAAATATCAGTAAAGCTAGAAAAAGAAATATCAAAATATTTTGACCCTATTTAAGTAAATAAATAAATAGCTCTAGTCCTTCCAGAAAAAGTCAAATAATAACAAGGACAACGTCTCTGTTTCATAACTATTAACATGACAAAAATCTTCACCCTGACTTCTAGATTTTTTTTTTTATTATTTGCCAAAAATTAACCGATTAATTTTAGCTCCCATTTATTATTTTTTTTTAAAAAGAAATACCATTTTTTTTCTTTTGGAAACATTGTGATATTTCTGTAACTAAATGCCTTTCGCAACATAAATTTTTAATTTGAAGAAACCGTTATAGCAACTAAGTAACCGTGGAAACTAAAAGAAAATTCCTTAATGAAAGAAACACAAAAGTTAATTAAATCTACTGAGTCTTAGAAAAAACTGGGCACAGATTGTGAAAAGTTTGAAAGTTTTTTTTTTCCTTCTAAATGAAGGGAAAAAAGCTGAATTGCAGATAAATCACCACGCTTTTCGAAAACTTGCATAATAAAATTTTCTTTGTGTGTTAGATTTTGCAGTAAAGATATCTTATTCCTTTTAAAAATAAAGTAGAATTCTAGAACTTTTTTTGTCGATACTAAAATAACTGTTTTTTTTTTCTTTCTTTTCTTTTTTTTTATTTATTAGAGTTTAAATCTACTATTATATACTTCCGACTAATTTTTAAAATGAATAGCTTTATTTAGATTTAAAAAAAAAAAGAGAGAGAGATGTAATTCATGATATATCTTATTACAGTAGACTCTCGAGCAGTGTTGCCAGATGGGCTACTTTTTTAAAATTCGGATTCTTGATTGGCACCACTTTTTACAAATGATAAAATGTGCCTTATTCAATGCCATGATAATTAAGGTGAGAAGAAAAAGTGATTTAACGTTTTAAGAAAGTGGTGCAAGTCAAAAAATCTGAATTTAAAAAAAGTAGCCCACTGGCAACACTGTAGCTGTGATCAGCTTAACATCCAGTCTATTACTGAAATGTCTTATATTATTCTGAGTCATTAAGAAAATATAACATGTACCCTAATTTCCTGCCTATAATCCGCGGATCAAACAATTCTTTTTCGACCCAGAAATTTTATTTTGTAAATGAAGGCAAATATTTACGGCGATCTGAAAAGTTATATTTTATTTAATAAAATTTCTGGGTCGAAAAATGATTGTTTGATCCGCGGATTATACGCAGGAAATTAGGGTAGTTGAATTCTCATAATAAATATGATAAATAAAATCAGGAAAATATCAGTTACATGGATGAAGAATATTAAGGGTGTTCTTAACTGATCCGCTCAACAAGCGAAAAACGTTTTCACACATTTACAAATTCATTTTTTAACAGAAAGTTATAAAATTTTAATGCCTGACTATGAAAGCGATTTCGAATCGAATTTATTTTTCCATTTTATGATAATTAAATTACTTATCGAGTTATAAGCTATTTCGATGACGCAATCACCCGTTTTTCTCCTCCTTTTCGACTGGTTTTTCTGCTTTCGTCGGGAAATATGTTCAAAAGTGTCAACTTTGAAGGCTTGTTATGAAAACTATATTGTGTTTTTTTAAAAAAACAAAAGAATGAGTGCAATTAGAGAGTTTCTGAATAACAACACCTGCTATTTTCATGCATTTCCGAACAAAAATAAATTAATGCATGTGTCACAAAGTTGCCCTTTTTGATTTAAGAACACACTTTAAAAAGGCTACAATAGCTGATAATAGCTGACTTAAAACTTCTTCCTGTTTCTTAGAAATTTAAAAAAAGATAAAGAATAAAACGGAAACTGTTTAAAAAAATAATCAGAAATTAAAAATTAATTTCTAGCTATTTTAATATTTTAATTTTTAAAAAAATTGTCTTCTTTTCGGTTTAAAAAAACAGGGGAAAATGACAAATAATATGTTCAGAAAAATTAGAATACAACTCAATTTAAAAAAAAAAAAAAAAAAAAAATGTATATGAAAAAAGTGTTGTACGAAACAAAAATATTTTTCTTCTTCTTAAAGTTGTTGCTATTAAATTTTTCACTTTAAAGATCAAAGTTGATCTTTTTTTCGACGTAAAATTGCCGATTATAAAAAATTCCAGACAAATAAACAAAATATTGGTAACTTTATGGGCTTATGTCAAATAGTATTTAATTTTTTAATGTTTTAATTGAAAAAACCTTAAAACATTATGCTCGGTTTAACTTTCAGTTTAGAGTGTTTATAATAAAAAATTTTGAATGCGCAGATTTTAAATCCGAATTTTGCTTTTTTTTTTTTTAAAGAAAAATTACCAATAAATTAAAAAAAAAAGAGATAAATAAATAAAGAGGAAAAAATATCAGTAAAGCTAGAAAAAGAAATATCAAAATATTTTGACCCTATTTAAGTAAATAAATAAATAGCTCTAGTCCTTCCAGAAAAAGTCAAATAATAACAAGGACAACGTCTCTGTTTCATAACTATTAACATGACAAAAATCTTCACCCTGACTTCTAGATTTTTTTTTTTATTATTTGCCAAAAATTAACCGATTAATTTTAGCTCCCATTTATTATTTTTTTTTAAAAAGAAATACCATTTTTTTTCTTTTGGAAACATTGTGATATTTCTGTAACTAAATGCCTTTCGCAACATAAATTTTTAATTTGAAGAAACCGTTATAGCAACTAAGTAACCGTGGAAACTAAAAGAAAATTCCTTAATGAAAGAAACACAAAAGTTAATTAAATCTACTGAGTCTTAGAAAAAACTGGGCACAGATTGTGAAAAGTTTGAAAGTTTTTTTTTTCCTTCTAAATGAAGGGAAAAAAGCTGAATTGCAGATAAATCACCACGCTTTTCGAAAACTTGCATAATAAAATTTTCTTTGTGTGTTAGATTTTGCAGTAAAGATATCTTATTCCTTTTAAAAATAAAGTAGAATTCTAGAACTTTTTTTGTCGATACTAAAATAACTGTTTTTTTTTCTTTCTTTTCTTTTTTTTTATTTATTAGAGTTTAAATCTACTATTATATACTTCCGACTAATTTTTAAAATGAATAGCTTTATTTAGATTTAAAAAAAAAAAGAGAGAGAGATGTAATTCATGATATATCTTATTACAGTAGACTCTCGAGCAGTGTTGCCAGATGGGCTACTTTTTTAAAATTCGGATTCTTGATTGGCACCACTTTTTACAAATGATAAAATGTGCCTTATTCAATGACATGATATTTAAGGTGAAGAGAAATTGTAATTTACCGTTTCAAAAAAGTGGTGCCAATCAAGAAATCTGAATTTTAAAAAAAGTAGCCCACTGGCGACACTGCTCGCGAGTAACTGTATTGGTCGGGAAATGCCGTCTCCCGGAAAAGTGAAATTAGTGAGTGAAAATCATCTCCCCGAAAAGTGAGAGCATATTAAGGAATTCTTAATTCCTAAAAAAGTCGTTTCTAAATTCCGGTGACAGTCAATAATTTCTCGTTTTACTAACAGAATTTGGCCGTGCCGGAATGGGTTAACCCCTTAACGCGCAGTGTTGCCGGGTCGGCAACACCTAAAGTTCCCCCCGTTTAGAGACACAAAAACTCCGTGAATAATTCAAAAACTACTCTAATGGCTACTTTAAATCTTTCTTATGAGTTCTAGATGGCAGCACCACAGAGATAAAACTCTACTGTTTTTAAATAATAGGTAAAATGTTTTACTGTAATACGCACTTCACAGCAATGCTCTTCTCACTGCGCTTATCACTGCTTTACTTATGGGAGGTTACCACTTCGGCAACAGCTGTATATTTGAAATGTTTAGTGCAATATTTACAAAACAATACCTGTGTACTCCTCTAGGCCCAAATAGATTGCCTAATTTTTTTTTCTTTAAATTCCAACTTTAAAGAGTAGTGCGCCGGAAAGGGTTAAAGCTACGTGGACGCATAGCAAAATTTCAGTTTCACACGAATATACTTATTTTTTATTTACATTATTATTTTTTAGAAATACATTTCGTAGCATATTTCTCTTCCAAATGTTTTCAAAGCAAATGTAAATCATTTTTGTTTTGAAAAAGTGGAGCGAGGTATAGCTTTAAAAAATAATCAAATAAACAATCAAATAAATAATCAACTTTGCGTCCCCCTCTCCCAAGCATAGTTGCACAAGCAAAAGGAAACTGTTTTACTTTCTTTTTGTTTCATAATGAATAATTGTTTTTAAGAATCTACAAAATTTTTAATTTTGAGCAATGTATTCAACTTTTTGAGTTTTTTCCTTAAGAGCACACACTAGTCACTCAGTAATAGCTGAACGCTAATGATAAGTCTATGGGCGCAATCTTTTCAAATAGCTTGTTCAAATTTTAATATTTTTACATGATTTTTTTTGCATAGGATAGTTGAGGACGATCCACAACCGGCCTAGTTTTTATTTTATTTTTCAATTTTGGTTTTAGATTTTTTTTTTTTAATTACTTTAATTTTCAAAACCAGTTTAAACCGGTTCTGAAACTGAAACTATCATAATATAAAAAATATATAACCAAAATCGAAAAAGTAAAAACTAGGCCGGTTGTGGATCGTCCTCAACTATCCTATGCAAAAAAAATCATGTAAAAATATTAAAATTTGAACGAGATATTTGAAAAAAACGCTCCCATAGACTTTACATTATCATCCGGGTCTTTTTGAGTACTTTTCCCGTGACTATTGTGGGGCCTTAACCCCTTAACTGATTTGCCCGTACATCGTTCGGGTAAGACGAATTTGTTTAATTCATCATTTAATGCTTTTTGACATCATTATTCTTTTTAAAAATAATTTCAAACTATTAAAAAGGTAAATGTTATGAATATTTCATTTAAAAAATAGTTGTGTGAATCCGTTATTTTCAATTTATGGAACGGAAAAGAAAGAACCAGTTAAGAGGTTAAATATTAGTAAAAATAAAACTATCTGTCGGACATTTTGGTTTTCCTGTCCACGTGTATCACACATAAATGTGCAAAGTGCGATAGAAATTTTGAGATAACTTTTATATTTTCGCTTCAGATGTTAGTCAATAAAGGATTTATCGATTAAAAGATCCACCGTTGCACAAACTTTTGTAAAATAAAACAAGAAAATAAATTATGGAACTTCCTCTTCCAAGAAAATTGGATAATACTAATCAATCTATTTTTAATTCCTTTTTTAATCTCTTTCCTGCATCTAAATTTAAAGTGATTAAGAAGCATTTTTACGACAGAAGCTGAATAACTTAATAAAATAATGTGATACGCGCAGTTTCTTTCGTCTTAGGCTTAGTAAGTTTTAATTTTTCAGTGACTAAACACTGCTTCATGCGACATGATTTTCTTAATTTGAGTTTTAAAAAAATATACAGAGTAACAAGAATAAAGTAACTCTAGAAACTGCACGAAAAGTTTTAAAGAGTGAGAAATGCAAAGTTAATTAAATCCTGGGAGAAACAAAAAAAATTAATACCGAAATACAAAGAAAAAGTATACACAAGAAACCCAGAAGTTGAAAAATATATAAAATAGCGCTTTTAAAAATCTGGTTCTTCTTTCATAGCAAATTTTTCTTAATTTTTCCAAAGTAACAGCTGAGCTACCTTAGTCTGTCTCGCGTATATAAAAAATGCCGCGGCAACAAGCACATTAGCATTTTTTTCTTTGGAGATACAAATAAAATTGTTTAGTAAGCCTTAAACTATTTTTTCTCGCTTAATTTTTCTGGTATAAATATTTCAAGCAAAATAAGAGAAAATAGAAAAACGTTTATTTTTATTTTACTCATCAGAGTAACTTAGATTTAATTAAGTGTTGCATATAATGGGAAGTAATTTTGATGATGTTACGCGAAACATTAGACTAATATGCGAGAAAGTATGAAAAATGCGATGCATGTAAGATATATGATCGCATAAAAACCGCCTTTTTTGTAAGAGGTATTCAACATCATCTTTTGCCTCAAAATGAATTTCAAATGTTTAAAAAAAAAACTTACAAAAGTTAAAATTTATTAATTTCCACTTGCATTGTAGCGAAGAGTGATAATTATGTTGATAACAAGAATAAAAAGAAAATTTGCATTGCAAAATAAAATTAACTTTGGAAGACTAAATTTTCGTGCATGCAAAATCTTACACGCTTACACGCTTCATTGTAGATATTTTTTCTCCTATTTTTTAACCTTTATTATTCATATAAAGCTTGCAGGAAATTGAAGAACAGTATGCAACAAATTAACGAAGACATTAAAGAACCATCTTCAACCAAAAGCAATTTCATGGGGTGTTTTTTATTTATTTATTTATTTTTTTTTTAAAGGAAAGCAGCGTAAACATCTTTTCCAGAAGAGTATTAAATATCATGTTAGGTTACTTATTATTCTACAAGTACCTAAGAAGAATAATTAGTTTGAAAAGGGGGATGAAGAGTAAACTCATAATAGAAATATAATTGTAATACTAACTTTTTTGGAGCATGCTAAACATTGAACACTTTTGTAAAATGCAAATTAGCTTTTCTATTAATTTTTCCGTGATAATCTGCGCAAGACGTTCCAAGAAAGTAAGAACAAAGTTTTACAAAATTAATGTGTACTAAAGAAGCATTTGTAAGAAAAAGCAATTGCGTATTTGTATTTCTTTTACATGAAAAGAATTTTAACCTGTTATATTATGTACATAACTTTAAAATTTTTTAAATTTTGTAAAATGCAAATAGGCTTTTCTATTAACTTTTCTCTGGTGATCTTTATTCAGAATGTAGAAAAAAAAAACCTGTTTTTAACAAATTAACGTATACCGAAAGAACCAATTTTAATAAACAAGATTTGTACATTTGTTATTTCTTTTACATAAAAAGAGTGTTTAGGCTGTTACATGGAGTAAATAAACTTAATAATTATGAAACGACAGCACAAAGAAATTGTATTTTATGTATCGGATGAGGTAAATGTGTAAAATTTCCGCTGCGAAATAAATAAAATTGCTGGATGTTTATCTAGTAGCTCTATTACCCCTCCTCTGTTACTCTAAACCAAAAATATGAAGCCTTTTAAAGGAAATATACAAAATTAATATAAAAATAACAATAAAATCTAAATAATTAAAACAACATAAACAATTACTTTGGAAATGTCAATTAAAGAGACTATAAAACAACTTGTGAAAACATCTACCAGCAAAATAAATAAATGAATAAAAATTTTTGCTTTTTTTGAATAGATTTCAAAAATTTTGAATAAAAGAGGCATTTAAAAAGGCAAAATTTTCTATTCGAATTTACTGGCTGATGTTTCCATCGATGTTAATCTCAACTCGTATAGGCACATTAAGAGCATACACTAGTCACTCGGTAAAAGCCAAACGCTAATGGGCGCAATCTTTTCAAATATCTCGCTAAAATTTTAATATTTTTACATGATTTTTTTGCACAAGATAGCTGAGAACGATCCACAATCGGCCTAGTTTTTACTTTTTCAGTTTTGGTTTCAGATTTTCTTTAAAAAATTACTTTAACTTTCGAAACCGGTTTAAACCGGTTCTGAAACTGAAACTGTTGTAATATAAAAAATGTATAAGCAAAATTGAAAAAGTAAAAACTAGGTCGGTTGTGGATCGTCCTCAGCTATCTTGTGCAAAAAATTCATGTAAAAATATTAAAATTTCAGCGAGATATTTGAAAAGAATGTGCCCATAGACTTATCATTAGCGTTCGGCTTTTCCCGCGTGACTAGTGTGTGCTCTTAAGTCACCCCCTCTTTATTTATGGGTATTTCCATGAGCACTTGTCGTGTAAGTCACATTTCTAGTCACTGCTAAATTGCTGTCCACTTTTATTTTCAAAAGGTTTGCATGATCTTATTCAATTAATGAAATATCGCTAATAAAATTAGTCACATTTTCCCGTTTTAAAATACTAGTATCCAAAATCGTAGTATGTGACTTACACGACATGTCCACATGGAATTACCCTTATTGTTCCACTGCCTATAGTATTATCAGGCATGCAAACGCTGCGCCAGAAATGATTGACTGGTACCACTAATTTTTTTAAAAGTTTAATAAAGTTTTTCTAGCCTTATTTAATAATATGATTTCTGAGATTTAATAAATCAAAGACTACCATTAACCCTTTAACGTTCATTAGTTTCTCTACGAAACCACAAAATTTTAATTCCGATATGCAACAACGACACCGAAATTTTAATTTTAAAAAATCCATTTTATCATGCATGTGAAAAATTACCTTTTCTTATTTAAAAATATTTTTTTTCACAATTACCGGTGTCATTTATTTATTTCAACATCTTAGCAATGAAAATACTTTGGCAATTAAAATGTTAAACTTTACTGGTTACAATCAGACAGTTTTGGCATAGTGCTTGCATCCCTATATTATGTTCATTATGCAAAAATGCTAATTATGTTATTTCTTAGAAGTCGATATCTGAAAATCAAAATCACATTGCAAGTTTTAAGTGTAACAGAAATCTTTAACAAATCTTACCTTTAGGTGGATTTATATGTATCCCTGATCGATATAAATTTTCTTCGTGCCACCAGTCTCTGTTACGACGCACAGTTCTCACAGACAAAATTATCACTAAACTTAAAAATATACTCAATAATATACGCTTCCGTAGAAGTCCTTCCTGCCTCCTGTACAGCTGGTCGAGTCCTATTGCGACCAGAAGGCAAAAGCCCATACTGGGTATGTAAAGAACCCGTTCGGCCACCACAAATCCCACGTAGAAGAACAAGTTCGTGGCTGGTACAAAAGGAAAGGCCAGCAAGCTCGTGGCCATTATCACAGTGTCTGTGTGAGCACTGGCAGTAGTGCATTGGTAAATGTCCACTGCTGCAGAGGCTGACGTTTGGTGGTATAGTGTAGCCGACGGGCTACCGTTGGCAACCACACCATTGCCATTTGACGTCCTGTGGTGCCCGTTGGCATAAGCGTGGCTGTTGTTGTTAGTGTAGACGCTTTTGTTGGAAGCGCCGTTTTTGTAGCTCTTCAGTCTGTGGTTCCACAGCAAGGCACTGGATTTCTGCGCTGTCAGAGAGCGAGAAATCTGCAGCAGGAAGCGAAAGCCAGCCGCGTAAAAGCAGGCACTGAGTGCATTTCGTGGGTCAAACGGACTCGTCAGCAGAGGAATAGATTCCATTGACCAGTCGAAACTGAGCCAACGGGGGTAGAGAAGAAGCCAAAAGTTGAAGGCGGGAAGATACAGAAAAGTTAACGTCCTTGTCAGAAAGGAATCACTGTCTGAAGCTGGATTATCAGCTGGAGCGAAGTCTGGAGGCTTGCTGCCCATAAGATGTATCCGCAGTGCTAATAGTGTAACGGCAGCACCGCCGAGGTGTAATAAGCCTTCTCTCAAAGCACTGTATCTTTTCTGAAAAAAAAGGTAAAATACAGTTAGTGTGGAGGCAGAAAAAAAATAAATGTATGTGCATTTCTGCCAATTTATGCTTCTTACCAATAAAATGTAAAAGTAAATTTTGCTTAAAATAACCGCCGTAATTAACCCTTTAACGTTCATTGGTTTCGCCAGGAAACCGCAAAATTTTAATTCCGATACGCAACACTGACACCGTTATTTTTATCTAAAAATATCCCTTTTATTCTGTATGTGAAAAATCCAGTTTTCTTATCTATACTAATAAAATAACAAATCGCTCTGTCTGCGTGTGTGTGTGTGTGTGTGTGTGTGTGTGTGTGTGTGTCTGCGATGGCTAGCAAAATCTATGGGACGTACGAAGCTCAAAATTTTTATGAGAGTAGCCCAATATCTCTCCTGATGCACCTGAGCTTCAGAATTTCGAAATTCTATTTATTAACTGAGTAATTAATTAAATTCCAAAGATCACTCTCATAAAAAATCGCCTTTTTTCTTCTTTTTTTCTCTTCATTCAGTTATGGTTGGTTGGTTGCATAAAATTTTCGCATAAATAATTAAAAAAGCTGGGAATAGACCTTTAAAATTCATAGACTGGCAAACTGTCAGTTTAAATGATGATTTTTTATCACAGCGGTTGTAAACCATGGAGGAAAAAGATAGGTGGTGGTGAAGTGAACCGAAAAAAGGGTTGCAATATTAAATCATTTATCGCTCAAATTTTAATGTCCCAAACAAAAGCATGTGGAAGTGATTTTGTATTAATAAGACGAATTGAAAGAAATGAATTACAGCCGAAGCGTATTTTATGAAGAAATAGTAATTTTTTAAAATGGTCTTTTTTCTATTATATTATTTATTTTAAAAAAAATGTTTGCTTTTAAAATAATTGAAATTGATAAATTCGAAATAATTAAATGTCAAAATAAAATAAAATAAAATATTGAAAACATTTGATTTGAACTAAAAATTGTATTACTAAAAGGTTTCTTTTTTTTTTCAGAACTTTTTAATACTTTATAACGTAGATGAAAATATGGTTTTAATATAACAACATATTAATAACTCTATATCAATATATAAAATATATTTATGAAAACATTCTTTTAAAATCATGCGCGAAAACTTAAATAACAAATATTAGTCTAAAATCTAGATTTCAGAGTGCAGACGATTTTAAGACATTAACGAAAGAATGCTAACTTTTCAAGCAAAATCTTAAATGATGCTTCTATATTGATATTTCAAAGTGACGGCTAGGTTACATTTATGTTATATTTAAGTTACGGTAGGGTAATGTTAAGTCGCAGTTAGGTTACAGACAGATTATGGTTATGGTACAAAAGTTTACGGTTAGGAATTTGTCCACAGAGTCAACATTACGCATGCTTTGATTAAAAATATACACTTTTGTTAAATGGCTCTGAAATTATAATACTATATACCAATCTTTTATCATCGCGTATCGATTCATTCAAGGTATAGTCGGATTTAAGAATGATATAATTAGTTTGAAATTCAAAATATTTCACTTGGGATTTCTATGTGAAAAAAATAATTAGTTACGTGATTTAACAGTGATTTTTACGGGTAAATATCAACACTTTAACACGAAACTAACGCAATCGTTGGATACATGTTCCCTCCCGTGTTTCTCATTGCTCATTTTAAGTATTTTTAGAGCTTAATATTAGTTGTTGTTTTTAAAACCGATTTTTCACAAAGTCAGCTGCAACGTATTTCAGACAATGCATTTCTGCATGCTTCCAGTTATTGATAAAATCATACAAATTTCAAGTTCGTTTAATATTGTTAATACGGACCCGGGCAACGCCGGGCGGGTCAGCTAGTTTAGAAATATATTTGTTCTTTATTACCGGTGTCATTCATTTATTTCGACATCTTAGCAATGAAAATGCTATGATAGTTAAAGGGTTAAAAGATTGCTAACAGTAAAATAAGGCAAAATACATCTGTTAAATTTTAGTGCTGAAGAAAAACTACAAATTGGCTGCTATGCATATGTTTATAGTATAAGTCTGATTGATATAAGTGTTAAAATAAGTTTGTGTTATTAGATTATTTTACCTTAAACTTTAATTCATTTTTTTAAGTATTGAATAAGGTAACAATCAATAATAAAATTCTTTCAAGATGTGGTATAGGGATTTTCAACATTACAACTGCTTGTCGCAGAGCTACCATTATTTCTAAATAGTTATTTTCCTGTTATTAAACACAGAGTTTCTTATTTTTAATAAAACGAATATTACTATTTAGAAATAGTGGTAACTGTGCCGGTTGATTAGTTGGTAAATCCTGTTTGCAAAATTTTAAGTTGTACTCACAGTTGCCAAGTCTCCGGCTTTCTGGTTATCAATATTTCAATACAAAAAATATTCTTTTATTTAATTGAAACATTGAGTAGATTTAAAAGAACAACATTTTTTCTAAAATAATAGTGGTGAGAAAAATCCGGCGACTTGGTAACATTGTGTATTGTATTTGACAAATTGTAATTAAAAATTAAAAAATTGTTGTTATTACCGGTGTTATAACAGTCAAACGTTCTGACAATTGAAAATAAATAAATACATAAATATTATGAAGCTTTAAAAATTATAGTTCAAAAGTCACATAAAAAACATTACACTGATAGTAAAAAATTAAACAATGACTGCATTTTCTAATTAAAGAGGGTGTATCGGCTATTTCATAACGTATGAAAATTCACAGTTGAATACCGAAAAATAATTTCAAGTTTTTTGGAGGAGTGATTATTTTCTTCACATGCTCAAATTCCAAACATATACTGAAAAAATACTCTAAAAAATTTAAAAAGCAACACTATTTACTACAAAACTACTTTCTGAAAATTTCAAATTGCGTCTACAAAAAAATAATATTATAAATAATAATATTATAAATTTTCAATTAAAAAAATAATATTAAAAATAATACTGAGGAATAATACTGAGGACTAATAAATAATACTTACGATTTTGTGTCTAAAATTGGATAAATATTTGTGAATGGCCTTTATTTAATACTTTTTATGAAATAAATACTTGCGTCGTTATTTTATTTCGAACATTGTTTAACACCGCTCACAAAAAAACCTTAATTTTCTTTGTAAAATAAACTAATCGCTATATCTCTTGCTTCGCTGAACAAAAACGAAAATTTCCAAATTTTTCTTTTAAAGCGAGCAACTAAACTCGATTTTAATTAAATGTTATATAATAACAACAAAAAAATGCTCTTTTTTTCTCGAAAAATAATTCATTGAAATAATATTTTAATTAAAAAAAAGTTTCGCTAAAAGGAAATTAACATATTAATTAAATTACGCATCTTGTATGGATTAATTTCTTTCGAAATTACCTTTGAAAACATTTTTAATTAATTTATAAGTTCCATTACAATTGTAAAAAAGTAATTTTAAATATGAATATGCAAATAAAATTTTGTTTAGAATGTTTGCAGGAAAATAATTTTAACAAACATTGAAATTTAATTAATTTTCAAAGAAAATTTGCTAAACGTAAAATTACTATTTTTAAAATATTGTATTTTAACTCGAGGCAAATTAATAAGTTTTTGTTGTTTATACCACAGTTGTACAATCTGTTTGACTGTAGAAAAAAAATTATACAAAAGATAAAAATTAATCATTGTTTTACAGTCATTGGTAATAACTTACAATATATTTAAAAATAATTATCCATTAATTAATTTCTAGTTTTAATAAATATCGATTTTTCACCAGAATTTCACGGCAACAGTACTGTTCAAGTTTAAAGTTCTTAAGTTTTTCTGCACTTTACTAAGCATTATTACCGTAATTTCGAGTGTATAAGCCGCGGATCAAACAATTCCTTTTGGACCCAGAAATCTTATTTAGTGATTGAACACAAATATTTGCGGCGATCTTAGAAGTAGCATTCATTTTTTTTTTTTCTGGATCGAAAAAGAATTGTTTGATCCGCTGCTTATACACCCGAAATTATGGTAATACAGCCCTCTGAATTATACTCACTGACACAAAAATAGAAAACGTCACATGCAGATTTTTGTTTCAACATTTATATCGTTAGCAGCCTAGCTGCCAATTCTTCTGATTTTTTTAACCGGAAAAATTTAACAGAAATTTTTGCCTTATTTAATCGAGATTAGATTACGGCGATCTAAGATATAAAAATTTACTGTAAAATTTTACCGGGCTGAAAAAGCGGAAGATGTTGGCAGGCAGCTATGGTTAGTACCATATCAAACTATCTAGTATGAAAAATAGTGTTTCCATAAAGCTGCGTTTCCGAAATTCATATTTCTTGATTGAAATCAGTTTTATGAAATACTAAAATCATAGCTGGTAACTTTTACGCATTTTTGCTACCACTAAAATTGTACAGAGATTTACCATTTGTTTAATCATAAGATTTCGACGATTAAATAAGACAATATTTACTATAAAATTTTCGTGGTAGGAAAAATGCGTAAAAGTTGGCAGCAATGCTAAAATTCACTTTATTTAATCGCAGAATTCTGCTATTAAATTATGCAAAGTTTCCTTTAAAAATAATGGTAAAAATAATTAAGTGATAATTAATGATAAAAAAGTTTCATTAGGCTATAATCCGATGCTGGCTGCATCTACGTTCAGGATATCATTCAAAACTGTTTAATTTATTTTTAGTTGCAATAGGATACAGTATGTGATAAGGTACAATGTAAAAGCATTATTGTTCATTAATTTAATTCTAATATTTTTATTTCTTTTTGGCAACGAATATTTAACGTATATTAAGTACAAAAATTATACAAAGGTATCCACCTTTAATTTCAGTTATAATTTCAATTGTAATTCATGCAAAAGAAAGACGAAAAAATACTATTTTCATTTTTGAATATTTTTTTTTATATAAATGTATTTAATTTACGCAGTCATAAGAAATCTTTTACGTATACTTATTATTTATTGAGTTACATTAGTATGCTTTTACATGTTCCTATTAAAAAAATTGTGGTATTATATTTTTCTTAATAGGTATATATATATATTACATATTCAATGAACACTGGGTTTAATGTCATAAATTACAATAACCTTCTTTCTCATTATAAGGTTTATTTTCTTTGTTACAACGTAATAAAATTGTAAAACATGATTGAATACTATACAAATACATACGATTACATTAAAATAAAAAGGGAGGTTATATTACAAGTTTATTTGCATACATTATTTTAGTACTTATTTATGCAATATAGCATAACAAAGTTTATTTAATACCTTATTTGATATATTAAAGAGCACATAACATTATTTTACTGAGTTAGCTTAATTTTAATGGCTCCAAAATGTAATTTATTTAAACTTATCTATCATAACCATTAAGGCTAAGTACTGTAATTACAACTTATTTCGATAACAATTATATTATTGCGTTGTATTCAAATTCGTTTGTTGCGTGTGTCTCATAATTAATGTGATATATTAATAAGATTTGAAAATTATAAGCATTTAAACATATTTTGGGTAATTCTACAAGCATTTAAACGACATTAGATAAGTATTAAGCAAACGTATTCCGGTACTATAAATGGTTTTATGATTATAGTCCTGAGTACAGTACACGCATTAAATAAATTATCTCTGTTTTATTATAGAAGACTATTTAACAATTCCCAGCTCACAAATGTAGAATAATATCGCTCGAAGTAACTCAAAGTTATGTGCCCGTGTAATGTCATATATACAATAATAATGCCCTGGAATTGATATGAACACCTCTAATTTCGCATAATTTCGGAGCGAAAGCGGACCAAGCTAGACTGTTCAACTGCAGTATGATGTACAGCATTTTGGAGAATAGATGATTCAAACAGAATCTAACGTCAGTTTGCATTTAAGCTAACACAAAGCGACAACAGGGTCATTTGTTTTGTCAAAATAGGAATTGGATGTATGAACTGGATTAAATGAGCATCGCTCAAGTACGTAGGCGTTTACTATAGTAGTTTCATTCACATATATATATGCATTAAAACCCATTAAACCCTATATCAGTACATATGGTAGCAGAAAAGTTTTAATCTTTTTTTTTTTAATACCAGTATTTTTGAATGGAAACATCTTTATTTCATGCCTTATACTTCGCAAATAAATAAATAAAAAATCTCATATATATTTTTTTTAAATGGTGTGAAATACAAATTTTTTATTTAAGGAGGAAATAATTCCGGCTTTTATAGGTTAAGCAGGAATCAGTGTTCCCGCTGTCGCTCGCCAATGCGCCAAATTGCGACTAAATTCTTCATTTGGCGAGTAAACAAGCGATTAGATTCGCCAAATTGCTAGTGCTCAATTTTTTCTTTTTTTTTTTCTTTTTCGTTTTTCATATATATGCACATATATTTAATGTATACATATTTTTTTATATTTGTAGCTGAGAGCTGAAATTAGATTAATAACAATTGCTGTCACAGTTATAAAAACTTGGGTTATTTTAGAACATATTGAAAAAAAAAATACATTAAAAAACTAAAAAAGTTTTTTTTTTTTTTTTTTTTTTTTTTTTTGATACACGGCGAATTTATTTTGCTAATACTTTTATCATTTGGCGAATGTTTTTTTATTTTTAATAGCCAAATTACTAACGTTGGTCAAATGTCAGCGAGAACACTGGCAGGAATGCATATTGAAGGTAGGGAAGTCAGGGGATAATACAGTTATAAAAGAGAGGAACTACCAGTATTTTTTAATGGAAAATACTCGGAATAATATAAAGCGATTAAAGAAGGCTAATTTCTCCTTAACAAAATAATGGTGTTTAACATCTTTTTTGCCTGTGTTTTTCACTGACCACTCGCTACTCTGAAATTCCAATAAGTTCAAGTTTTAATATAATTCTAATTTTATAATTATTTCTATTTCTTATTTCTAATATTCATAACAATTGTTATAAAAGCATATAAAGTGATCTTTAAATATTGTGTGTATATTCCGAGATTTGCAGCCTTATAGAGAAATTTTTTATTCTTGCAACCAGTATCCTTCATGAGTAATTTTTAGGATCGTTTCATTTAAGTTATGCTGTAGAAACGCAGCATCTAAAATAAAATAATTATTTTAGATAAAAAAAAAATAACCTATAACTTGGCAAAATAAAAACTAGATAAACATCGGTTAAAGTAAATGCTATGTACTATACCATAATAATGCTCCATAGAATTGATATGAACACCTCTAATTTCGCATAATTTTGGAGGGAAAGCGAACCAAGCTCGACTATTCAACTGCAGTATGACGTAAAGAATTTTGGAGAATAGATTATTCAAAGAGAACCTAACATCAGTTTGCATTTAAGCTAACACAAAGCGACAATAGAGTCATTTGTTTTGTCAAAATAGGAGTTGTATGTATGAACTGGATTAAATGAGCATCGCTCAAATACGCAGAAGTTTACTATAGTAGCTTCATTCAAATATATATGCATTAAAATCCATTAATCACTTTATACTATTCAAAATATTGTCTGTAAGAAAATACTAGTAGTTCTATCTTTTTTTGACAGTGCTTTTATCTGAACCACAGAGTACGGAACAGAGAATCAACTTTCATACACTGTAATGGCAACTTGTTTAACATGGGATTACGCATAGACAGTAGCGACACAAGCGGACCACTCTGAAACTACGATCATAACATTAGAGAGGTTGCTAATTCGGCGAAACATCGCTTCCTTGGCGACAAATGATAAGGGAAAAGAGAAAAAAAAATACAGCGACGGCTTGCTGCTTCTTGTTTTGAAATTTATGAAAGAATTATTTTAATATGATATAACTTTGACGTATTCGTCTTGCAAACAATACATGTGTCTCTTCTTAACATAACGACCTAATAATTTAAACTTGAAAATTCAAGAACAATAACAGTAATAATTACGAATCAATATAAGCGAGGAAATCTAAGATGAAATAGCATAAGCACGTGTGCAAAGGTAATCAAATCAGAATTCAGCAAGAAGTTCCAAGCCAGAATATGGTTACAGTTAAACAGAAATCACGAGGATAAAAATCGCCAACGCGATGGTTTAGTTTTTAAGTGATCCACTGAGGGCGCTCTTTTCAAGCCGAATTGAGGCTCTGTCCGCAGGGCCTGATTACTAACGGGGCACTCTCCCACCAGAAAAAAGTAAATAGAAAAATTTTCCTTACTCATGATAGTAATTTTGACTGAAAAGGGCGTTTAAACAAGGCGAAAATTTCTATATAATTTTACTGGGGAGAGAGTGCCCCGTTAGTAATCAGGCTCTGTCTGTCCGTACTCTGTGATCTGAACACTTGCCACTCTTAATTTGCATTGCAGCTTAATCTATTAAAGAATGCTAATTTCTCCCTAACAATATACTGGTATTTAACATCTTTTTTGACTGTATTTTTCCCTGACCACTCGCCACCCTGAAATTGCAATTAGCTCAAGTTTTAAGATTATCCTAATTTTATAATTATTTTATTTTCTTATTTAAAATATTTATAACAATTTTTTCAAAAACATATAAAGTGGTTGTTAAATATGCGATTTTTTTTAAAAAAAAATGTGCTATGTATATTCCGAAGGTTCAGTCTTATAGGGAATCTTTTAATAATTCCAGCCAGTATCCTTAATGAGTAATATTAAAAATGATTTTATTGAACTTATGTTTTACAAATTGACCATGAACCAGTAGCGATTCGTCAGGCAGTGCTGCATCAGATTTTTCTTACCACTAAAATTTAAGATAATCTTTTATATTATTTATTCGACAAATGTTTAATTAAAGCCGAAATTTTTATACAATTTTAGTGGTGTGAAAAATTAGATGCAGCACCCCATGACAAGCCGCTACTGCCATGAACATATTTTCAAAATGGTGATAGTGACAATAAAATATCTTTTATCCGTTGCAAAATCCCTATGTCTTTTTTTTCTTTTTTTTTTATCGCAGATAAAAAAATATACGTTCTACATTTTACCAAAATAGAAAGAATTCAAATTTTCGTTAAAGTAAATACTATGTACTATGTTATAATGATGTCATGGAATTGATATGAATACATCCAATTTCGTATAATTTAATAAATTAATAAAGCGAAATGAGCTCTACTGTTCAACTGCAGTGTGATATACAGCATTTTGGAGAATAGATGATTCGAACAGAACCTAACGTCAGTTTGCATTTAAGCTAACACAAAGCGACAACATGGTCATTTGTTTTGTCAAAATAGGAGTTGGATGTATGAACTAGATTAAATGAGCATAGCTCAAGTACGCAGACGTTTACTATAGTAGCTTCATTCACATATATATGCATTAAAATCCATTAAGGCCTATATCAGTACAATGTGGCACAAGGAAAGTTTTAATCTGGATATTTTGGAACGGAAACATTATCTTTATTTCATGACTTAAACTTCGCGATAGAGCCAAAAAAAATTACGTTTTTCTTTTTCTTTTTCTTTTTCTTTCTTTTTTTTTTTTTTTTTTTTTTTTTTTTTTGAGGTGGGAAATAGTAGTTTTGCATTTTAATCCAAGAGTACACGCGCCGGATCTTTTTGACCCGGAGTGCGTATGATTTTTGCAACTGTAACCACTTCTTTTAAAGGTAATCTTCAACTTATTTTATTGCAAAATTTGTAAAGATTGTCTCCGCCTAAATAAAATGACGGTTGTAATTTGATTTTATTGGTGACAAAATTAAAACCATTTCTACCCTGGGTAAGCACCTGTTCTCCCGGGTTAAAGAGAAAAAGAATTACGAATTTTATGGCTTAGCCCATTAGTGCCTAGCGTCCCATTTTTTGGGACAGTTTTAAAAAATTCAAGAAAGCGCAGTTCACACCAGTAAAAAGGAGGACGAATAAATACTTTCTTTATCGAGACAAAGTCCTCGATAAATTAAGATAAAAGTTATTCTTGCTTTAAAAGAGGTGGGAAAATGCAAAATTTGTATTTAACGAAGAAAATAATTTAGGCACTAATGGGTCAAGATGGAATACAAATTCAGGATGGTGAGTATCAGGTAAAAATACAGTAAAAAAAGTGGGAATTCCCAGTATTTTCTTAAAGAAAATACTTCCAATAACATAAAGCTATTAAAGAAATCTTAACAAAATGCTGCTATTTAACATCTTTTTTGACTGTGTTTTTCACTGACAACTCGCTATTCTAATATTGCATTAAGTTCAAATTTTAAGATAATTCTCATTTTATAATTATTTTTCTTTCTTATTTCTGATATTAATAACAATTGTTATAAAAGCATATAAAATGACTTTTAAATATGCTATGCATATTCTGGGGATCGCAGCCGCAAAATATTTATATCCTTGCAACCAGATCCTTCATGAGTTATATTGGGGATCATTTTATTTAACTTATGCTGTAGAAGGGCACCATACACATACTATTTTCAAAATGGTGGTAGCGATAATAAATTTTTTCCTGTAGATTGTGACACCCGTATATGTCTTATTTTTTCAGAGGTAAAAAAATAATCTATAATTTGCCAAGATAGAAATAAAATAAACATCGGTTAAAGTAAATGCTGTGTACTATAATATAGCAATGTTCTGGAATTAATTTGATTACTTCTAATATAATACAATTTAACAGGGGAAAACGAACCAAGCTTGACTATTCAACTGCAGTATGATGTATAGCATTTCGGAGAATAGATGATTCGAACAGAACCTACAGTCAGTTTGCATTTAGGCTAACACAAAGCGACAACAGGGTCATTTGTTTGATCAAAATAGGGGTTGAATGCAAGATTAAATGAGCATCGCTCAAGTACGCAGACGTTTACTATAGTAATTTCATTCACATATATATGCATTAAAATCCATTAAAACTTATTAGTTCCATTTGGAAACATAAAAGTTTCTATCATTTTTGTTTTGTTATGTTCTCTTTAAATACCAGTATTTTTGAACAGAATCTTACAACACACAACCTATCTTCGTAGTTTGTGAGTTGTTTTAATTACTATTCACTTACATGAATTCAGATTACCGATTCTTGTTTTTATTGATAGTGTGTATTCCGTACGAAAATTTGCGTTTTTCTTAGGATAGGATAGCCAAACGTATAGAGATCGTACAAAAATTGCTATACTGAAATATAACTTTATGTTGGGTGGGTCGCGATTTTTTATTTATTTATTTATTTATTTATTTATTTTGAAAGATGATTCGCGTACTAAAAAAGTTTGGGAACCACTGTTCTAGATTATTTCATTTGACATATGCTGTAGAAAAGCATCATGCATGTATTACTATGTATACATACATATATATATGTATGTGTGTGTAGTTTTTTTTCCTATAATGAAAAAAAAGACATTTTGAAATTTACCAAAATAGAAATAAGACAGATACAGGCAGGGTTCGCACAGTTCTACCACTAAATTTTAAGAATATTTTCGAAGTGTTTAACAGCAGAAAAATATCGCAAAATCTGTGAATAAAGGTGGGGATTGCGAATGTTGCGGTTTAAAAATTAAATGTAAATTTTCTTATTTTTAATAGTGGTGCCAGAGTCCTTGGAAATTCCAAGGAGTGTGCGAACCTTGGATATAGGATAAAATAAATGCTATATACTAAATTATAATAATGCCCTGAAATTGATATGGACGCCTCAAGTTTCATATGATATCGTTGCGAAAAGTGAACCAAGCTCAACTATTCAACTGCTGCATGATGTACAGCCTTTTGGATAATAGATGATTCAAACCAAACGTAATATCAGTTCGCATTTAAGCTAACACAAAGCGACAACGGGATCATTTGTTTCGTCAAAATAGGGGATGAATTCATGAATCAGATAAAATGAACATCGCTCAAGTACGTAGATGTTTACTATAGAAACTTCCTTCATAAACACATGCATTAAACTGCCATGCATATTGCAGTAAATTTAAATTTTATTACTAATACAGGCCACACTGATGTCAAATTTAGCGGGTTTTTTTAATTCAAAATTTTCCAGTTTCATCAAAAACATTTTAAATACCAATTTTTCTTTATTTTATTCCCAAAATATCTGTTTATTAATAAGAAAAAACCAGTTATCTTTTGGAGAGAAATTAGAATGTCTTAATGATAACTTTATAAATGACGCATGTATGCGTCAGAGGTGTGTATGGTGTAGAGATACTTTAAATTTTGCGGTTTTTTTTATTTTTTGTAATGACTTTGTATTAAAGTATAGATAAGTTATAAAAAGTGTTGAAAATACAATATATTTTGAAATAATGCCTTTTTTCCAAATTTAAAGAAAGTTTTACAAATGTGAAAGCAAAAATGAAGCAAATAATATCATATAAATTAAACACTAAGATATGCACTAATGTTAATCTCAAATACATGACGATTTACTTGCGCATGTAGAAACATCGGTGAGATGTAGGCTATTATTTGACGAATCAAAATAACATAGCAATGTAGCACCGGAAAAGAGAATCAATCTTTCAAGCAAAAACAAATCAGATATTATCGAGTGAAGTAAACGTTATGTATTCATGCAATGTCATATACAGGGTGGTACACTAAAGCGTGTACAAACTTCTGGGATGGATAGGCTATTAAAAAAGAATCAGACTGTCATAGCATGTATCGGAAACGACAATAAGTCTTTACCCCAAATACAAAAATATAATATCGTGTAAAATTAATGCTAAGTTATGTACTCAAGTTGATGTCATATACAAGGTGATTCCCTGTACGATTACAAATTTCTAGGGGGAATAGGTTATTCAATGACGAATCAGTATAACATAGCAATATAGAATCGGAAACGACAGTCAGTCTTTCCAGCAGAAACAAAACTGATAATATCGTATGAAATAAGCCCTAAGTTATGTACTCATGTTCATACACGATGATTCGGTACCGCGTGTAGAAACATCTTAAAGGGATAGGTTATTCAAATACAAACCAGAATAATATAACAAACCATAATAACATCATAATATTAGTACGGAACGACAATAATCATTCTAATTTAGAGGAATTTTTATTAAAAAATTAAGCTGCGATACATAGTTCATACTAGAAAATCCGAATAGCAATTTTTACTTTCTTTAATGACACGCATTTTGAGATTAAATAAAATAAAAACTTTTTGATTGGATCTTCAGGTATGAATTCGGAATTTTTTAATAAAAATGTCTAATTGGAATGTTTGCTCGTCTTTTGGAACCCTTGCTACGTGGTTGTGATTTGTCTTTTAAGGTTGACGGTGGACGTTAAAAATTTATTTTATTCATTTTTATCATAGCAATATGAAATTTTGTGCATATATACCTTTCACCAACAGCATATAGAATACCTTCAAAATTTTTCCAACCTTATTAAAATTTGTAATTTTTTTGCAAAAATTTAAATTTTTAAACGAAATTTTAAAATGCTCCTCGTGTCTTAATTTTTGAAATTTTTTTTTTGCTTTTTCATTTTTATCACTTAAAACTATATTATAAACAAATTTGTGTAAGATCTTTTTAATCTCTTGAATAGTTAATATTTTACAGATTTTTTTTCTAAATTCCTTATCGATTTTCATCAAAATTTTGCCTTTTAATAAGTAAAAAATAAAATATGACTATCTTAATGAAGACGAATTTTAAAAAGCTTACACAATTTTTTTAAAATAATATCAGGATACTTCCTTATCAATTTTATAAATATTGATCAAAAATTAAGACGCAAGGAGCAATTCAAAAATCTGAAAACGCTGAAAAATGAGTTTTGAGAAAAACAGATTTAAAGTATATAAATACATTTATATTTTTTTATTTACTCCTTAAAACCTTCATAAATGATATTTTAATAAGAAAAAACTATTTAGGTACTATTATACCCCAGAAATAGACCTTTTTTCTGACGATTTTGCTATAGATGATTTTGCTCAAATAAAAGTCCACTGTCCCCTTAATAACCTATCCCTCATAAAAATTTATAAAAGCGGTAGCAAATGAGCCTGTTTATAATAATAATGAATTGGAGTTTATGTAAACCCTTCTAATTTAATATAATTTCTCAAGGGAAAGTGAACCAAACCCGTCTATTCAAATTCAATATGATATGCAGTATTTTGGAGAAAGGGTGATTCACACTGATCCTAATGTCAGTTTACATTTAATGTAATATTAAGTGACAACAGTCATTTGTTTTATCAAAATAGAGTCTGTATGCATGAACTAGAATAAATTAGCATAACTCAAGTATGCAGACATTTGCTGTAGAAACTTTGTTCACATCATAACTGGATTACCGCAAAGAAAAAAAAATGCCTCCACTCTTTTGAAAAAGAAATTTTAGCCTTGTTTAATTGCAGAATTAAATGATTACCCCGTCGCACTCGTATGTTAGATCTAACTGGACATCGTCTTTCTTCGCAAAATTTGTTTTTGGCACCAGTAATTAAGCAAAATAAAATTTTTCTTACTTAACCTCTTCGCTACTGGCGATTATTACAGTATTTTTAATTATTACTGAATTATTTCTTCTATCGTTTGACTTCAGAGCGAGATTTTTGTTTTATTTTCATTAGCTCGAATCTTAGAATTCGAAACATATTATTCTTATATCGAAATTTCATTTATTTTTGAATATCATTAATAAAATGGGACAAAACTGATGTACCCATTTAGGTACTCAGGCACTGAAGAGGTTAATCACAGCGTGAGACTCGCAGAAATTGCGTGCCTTACTTAGTTACAGAAATTGTGTACCTGAAGGAAACTTCATTTCAAAAAGTGGTGTCAACCGAATAAACATTGTGTAAGAGACTCCCGAGTCAAAACGGTTAAACAACTGCAGAACATATAATTTCCTACAACTTGTTACTGATAAAATGACAACGATAAAATAGAATAAAAATTGTTTATAACTTTATTGACGATAAGAAAACTGTTCAAAAAATTATGTCATACAAGAAAAAAATTTGTGCCAGAGACGTCCGAGTCGAAATGGTTAAGAGAGGTAAATATGTATTTTCTTGGTGCAAACTGGTGGTAGTTCGTTCAGTCTTTTCCGACCTTACATTGCTATGTGATTCTGATTCGTCACTGTATAACCTATCCTTCCCAAAAAATCATAAACGCGGTAGCAAATCAGCCTGCATACAATAATAATAAACTGGAATTCATGGAAACTCTTCTAATTTAATAGAATTTCACAAGGGAAAGTGAATCAAACCCGTCTATTCAAATGTAGTATGATATGCATATGCAGTACTTTGGAGAAAGGATAATTCAAATTGATCCTAGAGTCAGTTTGCATTTACGGTAATATAAAGTGACAACAGAATCATTTGTTTTATCAAAATAGGATCTGAATACGTGAACTATATTAAACTAGCATTACTCAAGTACACAGACTTTTGTTATAGGCTTTTTCCATGAGTACTTTAGTGTAAGTCGCAGGCTACGATTTTTGGCTACCAGTATTGTAGAACGAAAAAATGTGATTAATTTTATTGGCACATTCTCATTAATTGAATAAGGCCAAGCAGACTTTGCGAAAATGACGGTGGCCAACAAGTATGGCAATTAATAAGTTATGTGACTTACACTACCGAACCCATGGAATTAGCCTATAGAAACTTTATCCACATCAGGACTTGATTAACCCTTAGACAAATAGAAATTTTTTACCTTGTTTAACCCTTTCCAGCAAACTGTGCCCGGTCTGGGATACCTAATTTTAATCCCAAACTTGCCAAAAGTACCGATAATATTTTAGTAGAATTTTGCTTTGACAAAAAGTTTATATTAAAGATTTCAAAACATCTAAGAAATTCATTTATGAATTCCGGTATCAGTCGATAATTTCTCATTTTACTAATAGATTTTGCCCGTGCCGGAAAGGGTTAACGCAAAATTAAATGATTAAGTGAAGTAAATATGTATTTTTTGGTATAAATTGGTGGTAGTTCACCATAACCCTAATTCATGTGAATGCAATAATCTCTTTTCATCGGACTTCCTATATACTCAGGGATAATATTGGCGATATTTTTTATATTATGTTACACCATTTTTTTAAATATATATATTTTTTGAGTATTTCTGTTGCAGATAATATGTCAAAGAGTATGGAATCGTTTGTAATGAGAACGTGGTGCGAAATAAGTTGGCAAGTATGCTTATTCATACTTGCCAATTTTCCGATAATTTCCGTAAAATTGTATCGATATCTCCTAATATATTAACCCTTTGTGGCGCAGGAAAAATTCATTGCTTAACCCTTTAACGTTCATTGGTTTCGCCACGAAACCACAAAATTTTAATTCCGATACGCAACACTGGCACCGATATTTTTATCTAGAAATATCTCTTTTATTTTGTATGTGAAAAATCACGTTTTCTTATTTAGAAATATATTTGTTCTTAATTACCGGTGTCAATCATTTATTTCGACATCTTAGCGATGAAAATGCTATGATCGTTAAAGGGTTAAGTGTTGAAATTTATGACTGACATCGGAATCTGAAAACAACTTTATCTGTAAATAAGAAAACGCTATATTTCACGCATTCAATAAACCGCAATTTTTTTAAACAAAATTCCGGTGCCAATGTGGCGTTTCGGAATAAAAATTAAGTGATATATCTATGAAACCACTACGCCGCAAAGGGGTTAAAGGAACAAATTTCTAACCAGAAAAAATATTTAATTCGACATAAATTGTATCTTCGTGTTCCTTATATAAATCTATTATGTTTTTTTCCGGTTTGAAAATTTATTTGACCTAGGTAATGCTGAAACAATTTTAACGAAATTATCGGTAAGTTGACAGCTATGTTATTCCTCAAATTATCTTACACATAACACATTACTGACATGTCGGTAATCGATATTAACATCGAGATGCTTTTCTGAGAAGTGAGGTTTAACCCTTTCCGTCAGAGACAAATTCTGTTCATGAAATGAGAAATTATTGATTGACACCGGACTTTATTAATGACTTTTTTTTAATAAATTATGAACTCTTTGATTAACCCTTTAATTCCCATGCTAGAACACGTTCTAGAAATTATGTCGTTCATTTCACACCAGAAAAATTCAATGGCTAATTTCGTTTCATTTAAATACGGAATGTTCTGAATTGATTAAAGCAAATATTGTTGGTTTAATTTTCTGGTGGGAACTGAAATATGCAAATAAAAATATCTCAGGCGTTTTGGGAACCAGAGGGTTAAGGCCTTTTTTGTAAAAGAAAAATTTCGCTAAAATATTCTTGGTGCCTATTGCAAGTTTGGAATTAAAATTGGATATGCTTAGGCTGGGACCACTGTGCTAGTAAGGGTTAAAGTAACAGAAACTCTTCCCTCTCAGAAAGTCTTTTGCAATTTGGTTTCCTAAATAGCTTTCTCACGATTGTACATCAGTGATAATTTTTCAATTTAAAGATTTAACATAAAATACCTTACAATTAAAAAAAAAATTACTCACAACATGATATAAATATATTTTCTGTAACGTAAAACGTGTCAGTAAATGATCTTTTTTTAAATATAAAAGAAATTAGTCATTTCGGTAATGTCTTAAAACAAAATCAAACCAACTATTTCATCAAGATCAATATAGCGTATGTGTAAGCAAAAAAGTAATAACAATAAAATAAATAATAAACAAACTCGTTGCTATAACATATGACTGAAATATTCAAGAACCCATATTGAACTTTGAAAAGCAATTTCTTCAAATAAAGCATCGAGAAATTTACATGTATAGATATATATTATATAAATACTTTCAATTACTTATACCTCATAATGACTATGAATGTAACACGTGAAAAAGATTTTATTTTAATTTGCCGGTGATTTGCAAACAAATGTTACGTGATTTGATTTAAATGACACAAATTACCAAAAGAAATTTCATGCAAGTATCGTGTGTGAATTTAAACATCATAAAACACAATTATTATCAACATCACCTCTCATCGATTGCAGTTTTGTTTTACTCATGGGAGTTCACTATTTCACGTAATTAAATGGGAAGTCATCATTTACAATTTTCTGGCTTTTTACACGCAATTGCTAAATGCCATAAGCTGAATTAGCATAAGCACAAAAAATGTCCCTTTCTCTGAAACGTTTTTATATTCAAATATTACTATACGTGGTGATAATCACAGTTTAATTTGTGATATAAAATAATATTTTAACTCTTAAATTGATTTGCCCGTACGCCGTTCGGGCAAGACGAATTTGCTTAAGTCATCATTTAAAGCTTTTTGACACCACTATTTGTTTAAAAAATAATTTCATATTTTTTAAAAGCGGAAATGTTAAGAATAAATTTTACCAATATTTTATTTAAAAAATAGTGGTGTGAATCCGTTATTTTCAATTTATTGGACGGACAAGAAAGAAAGAACCAGTTAAGGAGTTAACATTTGCGGATTTTGATATTTCGCGAATTAAAAAGTGAAGAAAACTTTAACTATCGCAGGTCTTGAATCAAACATGGTTATTAGCGAATTTTGTTTTATAAAGAACACCTTTTTTTTTTTTTTTTTTTTTTTTTTTTTACAAAACCTGTTTCAGAGGCAAGTGCTTCTATTCACAAAATACCGAAATGAGTGATCGAAAAAATTATCGAAAATCAGCGCATACTTACTTTCCTACAGTTCTTGATTCATGAATTATGCATATTCAATTTTTCATTTTAGTTCATAAGTGATCTTAGTTTAGTTCCAGATGGAATATTGCAGTCTTTTTCGATTTACATTTTAGTTATAGATTGAAACATAAATGTGAAATATGTATAGACATAATTGCCAACTTTTGCAACCACTGAAATTGTACAGAGATTTTCCGTTTGTTTAAACTTAAGATTTCAACGATTAAATAAGAAAATATTTGCCATAAAATTTTGTGATAGGAAAAATGCGTAAAAGTTGGCAGCTATGTATAGATGAAAATAGTCTCAGCATTCGGGATTTCGACATCCATGTGGATGTTTCGAGAATTTAACGCTTGCGAATGTTAAGGGACTACTATTACTATTAAGTATTAAATACAATAGTACAACAATTGATAAATGCTATAAGCTGAATAAGTATAAGTACAAAAAAAAAAGTATCTTTCTATGAAAAGTTTTTATTTTGAAATATTATTATACTTTACTGACAATGACAGTTTAATTTATAATATATTTATGGGAATGTAGTAATAATGATGGCAACTTTAATAATTACCATAATTTAAAATTCATGTAAGTAAAAATCATAACTATAGATTATATAAACCCGAAACCTTCGCCTCACTTTTGCAAAGTTTATTGAATAACAGCACATACTTGCAAATCTTTTCTGCAGTTCCTGGCTTATGAATTATGCATATGCAATTTTTCATTTTAGTTCATAAGTGATCCCTTTGTGATTTTAGTTTAGTTCCAGATGGAATATTGCAGTCTTTACCGATTTACATTTTAGTTATAGATTGAAACAATGTTAACATTTCCCGTTGAATTAACCTTATACTAAATAAGTTAAAAAAAAAAAAAAAAAAAAAAAAAAAAGAAAAGAAAAAGAAAGAAAGAAAGAAAACTACACTGAATATGATTTTTGCCTCACTTCACGTAACTTCAAACATATTTTCCATTTTTAAGCGATTTTTATTTATTTTTTATTTTTTGCATCATCATTCTTCATCAAACATGTGAAGGTATTTCTTTTATTTATGTTTTCAGAAAAAAGTATAAGATAGAGTAACAAAGATAAGTTATCAGGAAAATCATTTACATAGTTTTTATTTGAAAATGTAGAAATTAGAGGATATATTTTGCTCTATTATTGTACTATTTTGGCGTACTGTCGTTTTCAGAAAGCGTATTTCCTGTACCTCGTAGGATAATTTCTTTTGATACAAAAAATAAAATAAAATAAAAAGGGGAAATTACACCACTTTCATCGCACTAAATGTAATATAATAATGCCTTATAAATACGTTAAAAGCTGTGCCATTAAATAAAGTGAATATTTCAGTTTAAAATTAGTGGTGTCGAAAAGCTTTTAATGACGAAACAAACTCTTTTTGCTCGAGTGGCAAAAAGAAGTGACAAACATGGGCAAACCTGTTATAGAAGACCGTTTTCATTTTCAGCATTTTTTTTAATCTACTGTCTGTATTTCAATGTTCAACAAAAAACAATTTTTGTAAAAATGAGGAAAGGAATATCAGCTTATTTATTTATTTATTTATATTTTTTTAAGTTCAAGAAAATTGGAATTTTCTAAAATCCTTACTACTTTTTTAAATAATAATATTTTTTATCTTCTTTAAAAAAGAGAAGAAATTAACAGTTTATTAAATTAATTTTTTTTATAGTTCAAGAAAATTTAAATTTTCTGAAATCTCTATTATTTTTTAATAATTAATGTTTTATTAATTTTTTTAATATTACTTTTTTTAAGTTTTGGAGTGTATATTTCAGAATACTTACTGCACACCAACTTTTATATACATCTAATATTATATTTAATTACACATAAGTGCAATTAGCCATATTTGATGAGAGTAGGCTCAACTGCATCAGATCTAAAATATGTTAACCCATAACTACCAACTCTTCCGATTTTTTGGCCCATAATAATTTTTGCATTGTTTAAATGGCAAACTGCGGCTCCTTAATCTTCCGTCTACCAGACGGGTCCATTGGACCCGACAGCAATATTTCTGGTGTCAATGGTAAAATGAGAAATTGTCGATTGACACCGGAATTTATAAAGGACTTGTCTAGATATTACGAATTCCTTAATTTAAGCTTTCATTGTAAAAGCAAAATTATATTAAAATATTACTGGTGCCATTTGCAAGGTTGGAATTAAAATTAGGTGTTGCCGTAGATAAATGGGTGTTTTGTCTGGTAGACGGAAGGTTAAACCAGTAACAATTACTATAGGCTAATTCCATGGGTTCTGTAGTGTAAGTCACACAACTTATTAATTGATATACTTGTTAGCCACCGCTATTTTCGAAAAGTCTGCTTGGCCTTACTCAATTAATGAGAATGTGCCAATAAAATTAATCACATTTTTTTCGTTCTATAATACTGGTAGCCAAAAATCGTAGCCTGTGACTTACACTACAAGTACACATGGAAATAGCCTATAGCATTTTTATGGTACAAAAAAGCTGAAGATGTCGGCAGATAAACTTAACCCTATACACTCGTCTGTCCAATCTGATTTGATATCATCTTTCTTCGCAAAATTTGCTTTTGGCACAAGTAATAATGGAAAGCAAAATTTAATTAGATTTACTTTTCTTTATATTCCCCCACACCAGCGGTTCCCAATCTATGGGTCGCGACCCACTGGTGGGCCGCGACAGTTGTTTTACTAGTTCGCGGAACAATAGAGGTTCGTCGTCTAAAATATACCTTTTGTATCATCTGATTAAAAAGATATGACAATTTCAACAGGGAATAGTATTTCAAAGAAAAATCCTTAATTTCTTTCTAGATTAATTCACGAACAGATTATCCAGACATATTATGAAATTCAACATTTCGTGCTCATGAGAACATTTCTACTCTGCTGTTTTTGAAAGGCAAGCACGGATACGAACTGCGTATGTTCCCACACTGGTAAACACAAGTACCAGAAATCTTAAACGATTATAAAGTTATGTTTTCATTATAATTAAACATATTTTTAACTATTTTTGTAGTTCGTGCATTGTATAATTTCTATTCACTTAGACACATTGAGATTATCGATTCTTGTTTTTGTTTATGATGTATCATCTGTACGAAGATTTGCGTTTTTCATAGGATAAGATAGCCGAGTATGTACAGGTCGTACAAAAATTGCTATACTTATATACAACTTTTATTTTAAGTGTGTCTTTTTTTTTTTTTACTGAAAGGTGAGTCGCGCACCAAGAAAGTTTGGGAACCGCTGCCCCACACAATTAAAGTATTTCTGAAATTGTGTACTTGAAGGAAACTCCTTTTTAAAAAGTGGTGTCAACCTAATAAAATATGTGCTAAAGCCGAAAAGGTTAATAATAAAACAACAATCATTATTGAAACAAAAGGAAAACAGAAATAGTAAACATCTAGTTTCCACTGGAAAATATAAAAAATACTTTTCGTTTGAAAAAAGATGCACAAAAAGCATCATTCCAAAAAAAAAAAAAAAAAAAAAGCATTAAAATCCTATTTTTCTTAAAAAATAGATGCGCTAAAATGCAAATCATTTAAAAAATAGATGCACTAAAATCCTAATCTCGAAGACATTTTATGTTTATTATGTTTTTAGGGAAAGATATGTAATTCAAGAACAAAGTTTGACAGCATTTTAGTGGGAATAGTTTTTTCCAAATCATTCCAAGAATATTTTTATTAATCATGTATGATAATGACAATAAAGAAACGAATATTCCAAGAGTAACCTCTAATGTGTTTTCTTATCAATCTCGAAATTTCTTCATTCCTAAAGTAATCCATTTTTTTTATCATTATTATTTTCACTTCTATTCCGCGGCATTAACTAATAACATATTTAACACACATATAAAAATACAAAAAGCAATATTGCATTAACCCCGTGCCAATCGCTTTCAATAAAGATATTCCCTTAATAGTGTGACGCGTCAAATATCACCTGTACACATAAATGCAATCAGCCACTTAATGAGAGTAGCCCCACCTCTTTAAGTAAAATGCATTAATAAGTATGGAACTAACTTTATGCATAAGGAAAAGAGGGAAGGAACAACACAGATCTAATTTCCTCTCGGAAATCCATTAAAACCCTCTTAATTTAATGGAAATTGGAAAGATTTTCCATTAATGGGAAAATGTCTTTTAATGACTCATACACCTTTGGGAGAAGATAAGAAACTCTTCGAAAATTGATGTCATGGAATAGTACTAAAGAAGCTCTAAAAGCGCATATTTTGATGCATTGTAATACTGTAAGAATGTCTCACGTATTTCATGATGAACCTTCTACGATTAGGAGATGTTGCTTTATTATTTATAGCTGTGATGTCAATTATAGTTAAATTTGGGTGATGATTTTGAATAATTTAAAGAGCTTGCAATGTAATTTCCTATTCAATAAGAAGTTTAATGTGTTCTAAAGTATGTCTATTGATACAAATTCTTTATTTAAGGAGATAGTTTATCTTTACAGCAATTTTATTTATTTTTAAAAATATGGCTCGAATGATGAACTCATTGAATTTCAACGTTCAACTAAGAGAGTATTTTTATTTATCATGTATAATAATGATAATAAAGAAAGGAATATTCCAAGAATAACCTCTAATGTGTTTTCTTATCATTCTCGAAATTTCTTCAGTCCTAAATTCATCCATTTTTTTTTTCGTTATTATCGATGCTATTCCGCGTCATTAACTAATTGGAATTGGAAATTGGAAATAGAAAGATTTTCCATTAATGGAAAAAAATCTTTTAACCCTTAAATGCATAGAATAGAGCGCGTTCCAAAAAATGCGCAATTCAAAGAATCAGAATTCATACCAGAAAATTTTAAATAATAAATTTTTCTTTATTTATTACGAATGGTCTGACATTAAGTAAAGTAAAAATTGCTTTTTTAAATTTCTGATGAGAATACGGAATATGTGAATAAAACCCCCAACAAATCGGGAACATTTATGGTATCGAAAATAATACAATATGCATTTTAGGGTTAATGTCTGAGACACCTTTGGGAAAAGATAAGAAATTCTTCGAAAATTCGTGCGAAAACTACTAATGAAGCTCTAAAAGCGTATATGTTGATGCATTGTAACAATGTAACAGTGTACTGCATTTTTCATCTAGAACCTTCTACGATTAGGAGATGCTGCTTTATTATTTATAGCTGTGAGGTCAATTACAGTGAAATTTGGGTGATGATTTTGAATAATTTAAATAGTGTGAAATATAATTTTCTATTCAGTAAAAAGCTTAAAGTATTCTAAACTATGTAACCTATGTAAACTTAATATAAATTCATTATTTAGGCTATTTCTATGAGTACTTGTAGTGTAAGTCACAGGCTACGATTTTTGGCTACCAGTATTATAGAGCAAAAATAAATGTGATTAATTTTATTGGCACATTCTCATTAATTGAATAAGGCCAAGCTGATTTTTCAAAAATAACGGTGGCTAACAAGCATAGCAAATAATAAGTTATGTGACTTACACTACAGAACCCGTGAAATTAGCCTTTAATGAAACAGTTTACATTTTGAAGAATTTTGCTAATTTTTTAAAATAAGGTTCAAATGATGAATTTATTGAATTTCAGTGTTCAACTAGAAGAGTATATTTATTAATCATGTATGATAATTATAACAGAGTATAATAACGATACTCTATTTACAATAATTAATAATTACAATATCACTATCCAATGGATAATTACAATATCAGTATTGCAATGGCCTCACTTTCAATAAAGATATTTTCATAATATTTAGACGTGTCAAATATCACCTGTACACACAAATGCAATCAGCCACTTAATGAGAGTAACCCAACCACTTTAAGTAAAATGCATTACTAAGTACGGAACAATCTTTATGCGAAAGGGAAAGAGGAAAGGAACAACAAAGATCTAATTTCCTCTGAGAAGTCCATTAAAACCCTCTTAATTTAATGGAAATTAGAAAGATTTTCTATTAATGGGAAAATGTCTTTTAATGTCTCAAACACCTTTGGGAAGAGATAAGAAACTCCTCGAAAATTGATGTCAAGGTATAATTCTAAAGAAGCTCTAAAAGCGCATATTTTGATGCATTTTAACGATATAACAGCCTGCTGCATATTTCATCTAGAACCTTCAACGATTAGAAGACGCTGCTTTATTATTTATGTCTGTGTTGTCAATTACAGTAAAATTTTGATGATGATCTTAAATAATGTAAACATCTTGCAGCGTAATTTCCCATTTAGTAAGAAGCTTAAAGAGTTCTAAAGTAAGTTTATTAATACAAATTTTTTATTTAAAGGAATATTTTACGTTTTCAATATTACTTTTGCATATTTTTAAAAGTATGGTTCAATTGATGAACTCATTGTATTTTAATGGTCAATTAAAAGTGATTTTTTAAAAAAAACATGCTTAATTAAAAGGGTTTTTTTTGTTTTTTTTTAATGCATTCTTAAAGATCTTTAATATTTGTGCCGCGTTTTTTTTTTTTTTTTTTTTTTTTTTTTTTTTAAGTTTTTAGAATACAGTTTAAAATGGAGTAGCACGGATATCATTCCAAAAATGATGCATTAAATCCTAATCATTTAAAAAAGTAAATGAACCAAAATCCAATTCACGCAGACATTTCAATTTCATTTTGCTTTCAGGGAAATATATGTAATTCAAATACAAAATCTGACAACATTTTACGCGAATAATTATTCATGTATGATAATAATAATAAAGAAAGTAATATTCCAAGAATAACCTCTAATTTGTTTTTTGTTTTTTTTTTATCAGTCAGGAAATTCCTTCATTCCGAAATTCATCCATTTTTTTTTTCATTATTATCGATATTATGCCGCGTTATGAACTAATAACATATTTAACACACATATAAAGATGCAAAAAGCAATATTGCATTGGCCCCGTGCCAATCACTTTCAATAAAGATATTTTCATAATAGTTTGACATGTCAAATATCACCTGTACACACAAATGCAATCAGCCATTTAATGAGAGTAACCCAACCTCTTTAAGTAAAATGCATTAATAAGTACGGAACAATTTTTATGCGAAAGGGAAAGAGGGAAGGAACAACAAAGATCTAATTTCCTCTGAGAAGTCCATTAAAACCCTCTTAATTTAATGGAAATTAGAAAGATTTTCCATTAATGGGAAAATGTCTTTTAATGTCTCAAACACCTTTGGGAAGAGATAAGAAACTCTTCGAAAATTGATGTCAAGGAATAATTCTAAAGAAGCTCTAAAAGTGCATATTTTGATGCATTGTAATGATATAACAGCCTACTGCATATTTCATCTAGAACCTTCAACGATTTGAAGATGCTGCTTTATTATTTATATCTGTGTTGTCAATTACAGTAAAATTTTGATGATGATCTTGAATAATGTAAACATCTTGCAGTGTAATTTCCTATTTAGTATGAAGCTTAAAGAGTTCTAAAGTATGTTTATTAATACAAATTTTTTATTTAAAGGAACATTTTACGTTTTCAATATTACTTTTGCATATTTTTAAAAGTATGGTTCAATTGATGAACTCACTGTATTTTAATGTTCAATTAAAAGTCATTTTTTTTAAAGCATGCTTAATTAAAAGTTTTTTTTAAATGCATTTTCAAAGATCTTTGATATTTGTGCCGCGTGTTTTTTTTTTTTTTTTTTTTTTAAGTTTTTAGAATAAAGTATAAAATGGAGTAGCACAGATATTATCCCAAAAATGATGCATTAAATCCCAATCATTTAAAAAAATAAATGAACTAAAATCCAATTCACGCAGACATTTCAATTTCATTTTGCTTTCAGGGAAATATGTGTAATTTAAATACAAAATCTGACAACATTTTACGCGAATAATTATTCCATGTATGATAATAATAATAAAGAAAGTAATATTCCAAGAATAACTTCTAATTTGTTTTTTGTTTTTTTTTTTTTTTATCAGTCAGGAAATTCCTTCATTCCTTCATTCATCCATTTTTGTTTTCATTATTATCGATATTATACCGCGTTATGAACTAATAACATATTTAACACACATATAAAAATGCAAAAAAGCAATATTGCATTGGCTCCGTGCCAATCATTTTCAATAAAGATAGTTTCTTAATAGTGTGACGCGTCAAATATCACCTGTATACACATAAATACAATCATCCACTTAATGAGAGTAGCCCCACCTCTTTAAGTAAAATGCATTAATAAGTATGGAACTATCTTTATGCAAAAGGGAAAGAGGGAAGAAACAACAATGATCTAATTTCCTCTCGGAAGTCCATTAAAACCCTCTAAATTTAATGGAAATTGGAAAGATTTTCCATTTATGGGAAATTGTCTTTTAATGTCTCATACATACCTTCGTTGAAAGATAAGAAACTCTTCGGAAATTGATGTCATGGAGTAATACTAAAGAAGCTGAAAAAGGGCATATTTTGATGCATTGTTACAACGTAACAGTGAGCTTCATATTTCATCTAGAACCTTCTGCGATTAGGAAATGTTGCTTTATTATTTATATCTGCGTTGTCAATTACAGTAAAATTTGGATGATGATTTGGAATCATTTAAGCAGCTTGCTGTGTAATTTCCTATTCAGTAAGAAGCTTAAAGTATTCTAAAATATGTTTATTAATGCCAATTCTTTGTTTAAAAGAACAGTTTACCTTTTCAAGAATTGTGCTTATTTTTTAAAATATGATTCAAATTATGAAATCATTGAATTTCAATGTTCAGCTAAAAGATTATTTTTATTAATCATGTATCATAATAACAATAAAGAAACGAATGTTGCAAGAATAACCTCTAATGTGCTTTCTTATCAGTTTTGAAATTTCTTCATTCCAAAATTCATCCTTTTTTTCATTAATATCGGTACTTTTCGGCGTCAATAATTCCGCTAATAACTTATTTAACACACATATAAAAATGGCTAATAACATTGGACCCATTCCAATCGCTTTCAATAAAGATATTTTCTTAATAGTTTGACGTGTCAAATATCACCTTTATACATATAAATGCAATCAGCCATTTAATGAGAGTAGCCCTACCGCTTTAAGTAAAATGCATTAATAAGTATGGAACTATCTTTATGCATAAGGAAAAGAGGGAAGGAACAACAAAGATCTAATTTCCTCTCGGAAGTCCATTAAAACCCTCTTAATTTAATGGAAATTGAAAAGATTTTCCATTAATGGGAAAATGTCTTTTAATGTCTCAGACACCTCTGGGAAAAGATAAGAAACTCTTGGAAAATTGATGTCATGGAATAATACTAAAGGAATCTCTAAAACACATATTTTGACGCATTGTAACGATGTAACAGTGTCCTACATATTTCATCATGAACCTTCTGCTATTAGGAGATGCTGCTTTATTATTTATAGCTGTGGTGCCAATTACAGTAAAATTTGGATATTGATTTTGAATAATTTGTACAGCTAGTAATGTAATTTCTTATTCGGTAAAAAGTTTAAATTGTTCTAAACTATTTTTATTAATACAAATTCTTTGTTTAAGGGAATAGAAAACCTTTTCAAGAATTTTGATTATTTTTAACCCTTTAACGTTTATTGGTTTCTCTACGAAACCACAAAATTTTAATTCGGATATGCAACACTGACACCGGAATTTTTAACTAGAAATATCCATTTTATTATGTATGCGAAAAATCACTTTTTCGTATTTTCAAATATATTTGTTCGCCATTACCGGTGTCATTCATTTATTTCAACATCTTAGCAATGAAAAAGCTTTGATCGTTAAAGGTTACCCCCTTGTGGACGAGCGACACGTATACCTGCCGCAAAAAGGCTTAAGAATCCTTGTTTATTCCCACCGGTAAAATTATACTATAAAATTTACCTTATTCAATCGGAGCATTTTCTCGATTCAACAAGAAACAAATTTCTGTATTTTAAAACCGGTGACAAAACATTAAAAATTTCGTAAAAGTTTCCCGTCGCGTAGGGGTTAACGGGTGGTTCAAATGGTGAACTCATGTTCAACTAAAAGTGAACTTTGAAAAAAAAAAAAAAAAAAAAAAAAAAAAAAAAAAAGATCATAAATGCATATTTAATGGAAAATTTTAGAAATTTCATTTTTTAAAATCTCTACACAATTAAAAATCTTGTTCTAGTTTGAACCAAATTTTGGTGATCACTGTAAGATTGTGAAATCTTGAACCAATATTTGGAGCTCCTGTTGAAACATAGTTCCAATACTTGGAACGAGTTTGGAATAGGAAGCTTCAAATGTTAGTACGAGATTTCTTCCTCTTGTATTACACAATACTAAGCACTGGGTTTTTCAATACATTTAATAATACAATTAATGTACGTTTTTTTTCCTGACATATCTAATGTAAAATGAGGAAAAGTAATGCATCTTCATATACTTTTATTCTCTCTTGATTTTTTTTAATAACAAAAAACCTGAAGGCTAACTCCATGCACAGATTTATTACATATATAATTAGAAATATTTAAAAAAAAAAGTTTTAATTTCAATCTCAAATACAAAAAAAAAAAAAAAAAAAAAAAAAAAAGAAGAAGAAGAAGAAGAAGAAGAGGAAATTTTAACCCTTTGCCGCGCAGAGCAAATTTATTGCTTAAGTGTTGAAATTAATGACTGACACCAGAATTTGAAAACAATTTTATTTATGAATAAGAAAAAAGGCTATTTTTCATGTATCCAATAAACCGAAATTTTTATAACCAAAATTCCGGTGCCAATATGGCGTTCAGAACTTAAAATTGAGTGGTTTCATAGATATACCACCGCGCTGCAAGGGGTTAAAACAGGAAAGTGAGGAAAATATGAGCATGGAGAAAAAAGTCATTCAAAATTTAATTTGCATTGTTAATTGTGCTGAATGTAGTAACAAAATTTACAATATCTCGCGATATATTTGCCGTATGTTTAATACTGAGTCGTCGAAATACACACAATTAAACATGTTTACATTTAATATTACTGTCCCCGTAATTATCCTATGCATACAGTGTGTCCCACACAAATAAAGACACCTTGACTTTGTGCCGTAATCGGAGATGAAACAAAAACACGAGAACGAAACAAATATATTTACCCATTAACTAGCACTTTTTTTTCCGTTCAATAAATTGAAAATAACGGATTCACACATAAAATATTCCTAACATTTAGTCTAAACATTTCTGCCTTTAAATAGTATGAAATTATTTTTTAAAAGTTATTTTTAAAAAAATGTGGTGTCAAAGAGCTTTAAATTATGAATTAAGCAAATTCGTCTTGCCGGTACGGCGTACGGACAAATCAGTTAAGGGGTTAAGAAAGACTATCAGGGCTTATAAAATTTTCATACGTTGCTACCAGCATTTTAAATCACAATTCTTCATGGAATGTTCGTTTAACATCTACAATAAAATTATATAATAAATATTACCGTTTAAAAATTGTGGTAGGAAAATACGACCATTTCAGGAACAGTGCGAACCCTGGACTATATAGAAATAGGGGAAGTTGCGGATACTTGAGCCATTTTTTAAATTTTAATTTTTTTATAATTTTTTTAACAAAATAAAATATTAAAAATGAAAATTTGATATTTTTTCTTCAATTGAAAACCACTTTCAATTAATTTTGAACTATTTTTCTATGTCTAATAAATTTTTACCTTTTCTTTTACATCGTGGCTCAAGTATCCCCATGGAGGGGATATTTGAGCCCGATGTCACATTCGCACCAGTATTTTGCAAAGAAAAAAGCCGATTTACAATATACGCGAAAAAATGAATTAAACCTTTTTCAAATAAATTTGGTCGAATTTCCTGGTGTCGTTGTGATATTTCAGAATTAAAATTATGTGATAGAAAATTCTACCAGCAGAGCTCAAAGGGTTTTAATCGCCATACTTTCAAAATGGTACCAAGGTATGTGATTCCTTTTTTTACATGTTCAGAACTATAAATATGTAACCATGTTGCCAGTTTTAGAAAGAAAAATTGACCAACTGTAGAGATAATAGGGGTGGCTCAAGCATCCCCTATGCTCAAGTATCCCCTATGCTCAAGTATCCCCCATCCCCCCTACATATTTAACAGGAATAACTCACTGCCTTCCCCACTTGATCAGGAAAAAAATGAATGCAAAATGAATGCGCTACTCTGAGAATATAACTTTGTTACTGATAAACTGCTGATCGAAAGATGGAGTCTAAAAATGTTTAAAGGTAAGAAAACTGTTCAAAAATTGATGTCGTGCAAGTGTACCAAGAAAGCTGTAAAGTATGTATTTTGATGTATTGTAACAGTGTCCTGCATATTTTATTATGAACTGCTAGCGATTAGGAGATTCTGCTTTATTATTTATAGCTGGCTGCGTGATCTCAATAAATTAAAAATTTCGGGGAAGATTGTGCATTATTTAAACAGCTTGTAGTGTTTTTCCAATTCTGGTGAAGCTTAAAGAATCCCAAAGTACACTTATTAATAAAAACTGTTTACCTAAACATCATTTTGCAAGAAAATATATCTAGACACTTAAAAAATAAATATTAGTCGGATTATACATGAATAATACATTTTTCTAAGAATAGAAATACTTTACCTTAAACTCCGTTTAAAGCGAAATATTGTCAACCTATTAAATAGCATAGGAATGTGCGTAATGTTTTTACTGATGGATATCCGATCATAAAGATTGAATATGGAAATATTCAAAGCATCATAAGTTATATAACATGACATGTATCTAAAAATCTAGGCGAACATTTCTGACTTATTGCAAAATACTTCCTCATTAATCACTTAAAGACAGTAGATTATATTTTAATATTTCATTCTGCGAACTCCATAACCGCAATTTATTAAAAAGACTTAGAGGTAATTTAAATAATTGCAATGCATTCAACTATTTAATGATATTTTATAATATTCCTGTACTACACTTATTACGAAAAATTATTTATCAAATATTTTACTGGAAATAGTTCTTAAACAAGTTATGTTTATATATGTCGTGTATTAATTGTGGTTATATTTAAAGGAAAGTATTTTTTAAAAAAATGAAGAACATAAGTGTTTATAGTTCTGTTCTTGATAAACAGTGAGAGAAAAGCTACGATAAAAGAATGTCTTATAACTTTGTTCTTGATAAATATAAGGAGTGGGAATAATTATCTGTATGGAAATAATTTAAAGTAGACTGCAATAGTTCAACTACTCATATGAAGAAAAATTCTAATTAATTATGCAAACGCACAAAATTATTCATCATATATATGGAAGTCTTAAAGACAAAATTAGTTTTTTAGTTAAAAAAGTTTTGCTTATTTTAATTACATAGTACAGAATGTTCATTAATACATTCTTTCAAATTAAACTAATGCTTCTTTAAATTAAACTGATGCTAAGTAGACTTAAATATTGTATCTTGTCGATTAAATGTATGATTTATTTTATTTCTCTTCTGAAAAAGGTTTGCTTTTTACATATAGAATAGTGAACATTCATAATTTATTCGGAACAAACATTCTTAGAAACATATATTTAATTAAAGTAGGAAAATTTATAATAATTTTAGGCAAAACAAATATAATAGTTCTTAATGTTGATTATAATTAGATGAAAAAAACGTTTTAATTCATGTTAAACAGAAGTTAAATTGCCAAAAATCCGAAAGTGCATTAACTTTTAAAGGAAATTTTTTACATAATGAATATCTTGAAATAGTGCAAGAAGCAGTGTTCTCGCTGACAATTGACCAACATTAGCAATTTGGTTAATTAAAAATAAAAAACATTCGCCAAATGAAAAAAGTATTAGCAAAGTAAATTCTCCGTGTGGTGGTCGATTAATTGTGGTTACAGTTAAAGGGAAGTATTTTTAAAAAAATGAAGAACATAAGTGTTTATAGTTCTGTTCTTGATAAACAGTGAGAGAAAAGCTACGATAAAAGAATGTCTTATAACTTTGTTCTTGATAAATATAAGGAGTGGGAATAATTATCTGTATGGAAATAATTTAAAGTAGACTGCAATAGTTCAACTACTCATATGAAGAAAAATTCTAATTAATTATGCAAACGCACAAAATTACTCATCATATATATGGAAGTCTTAAAGACAAAATTAGTTTTTTAGTTAAAAAATTTTGCTTATTTTAATTACATAGTACAGAATGTCCATTAATACATTCTTTCAAATTAAACTAATGCTTCTTTAAATTAAACTGATGCTAAGTAGACTTAAATATTGTATCTTGTCGATTAAATGTATGATTTATTTTATTTCTCTTCTGAAAAAGGTTTGCTTTTTACATAAGGAATAGTGAACGTTCATAATTCATTCGGAACAAACATCCCTAGAAGCAATTATTTAATTAAAGTAGAAAAATTTCTAATTTTAGGCAAAAAAAAATATAATAGTTCTTAATGTTGATTATAATTAGATGAAAAAACGTTTTAATTCATGTTAAACAGAAGCTAAATTGCCAAAAATCCGAAAGTGCATTAACTTTTAAAGGAAATCTTTTACATAATGAATATCTTGAAATAGTACAAGAAGCAGTGTTCTCGCTGACAATCGACCAACATTAGCAATTTGGCTAATTAAAAATAAAAAACATTCGCCAAATGAAAAAAGTATTAGCAAAGTAAATTCTCCGTGTGGTGGTCGATTAATTGTGGTTATAGTTAAAGGGAAGTATTTTTAAAAAAATGAAGAACATAAGTGTTTATAGTTTGGTTCTTGATAAACAGTGAGAGAAAAGCTACGATAAAAGAATGTCTTATGAATTTGTTCTTGATAAGTATAAGGAGTGGAAATAATTATCTGTATGGAAATAATTTAAAGTAGACTGCAATAGTTCAACTATTCATGTGAAGAAAAATTCTAATTAATTACGCAAACGCACAAAATTATTCATCATATATATGGAAGTCTTAAAGACAAAATTAGTTTTTTTGTTTAAAAAGTTTTGTTTATTTTAATTACATAGTACAGAATGCTCATTAATACAAGTCACAGTCTGTAAATTGTTTCTTCTTTCAAATTAAACTAATGCTTCTTTAAATTAAACTGATGCTAAGTAGACTTAAATATTGTATCTTGTCGATTAAATGTATGATTTATTTTATTTCTCTTCTGAAAAAGGTTTGCTTTTACATAAAGAATAGTGAACATTCATAATTTATTCGGAACAAACATCCCTAGAAGCAATTATTTAATTAAAGTAGAAAATTTTCTAATAATTTTAGGCAAAAAAATATAATAGTTCTTAATGTTGATTATAATTAGATGAAAAAACATTTTAACTCATGTTAAACAGAAGTTAAATTGCCAAAAATCCGAAAGTGCATTAAGTTTTAAAGGAAATCTTTTACACAATGAATATCTTGAAATAGTGCAAGAAGCAGTGTTCTCGCTGACAGTTGACCAACATTAGCAATTTGGCTAATTAAAAAAAAAAAAAAAAAAAAAAAAACATTCGCCAAATGAAAAAAGTATTAGCAAAGTAAATTCTCCGTGTAGCACAAAAAACTATCTTTAATCCTTCAATACACCCCCTTTTTTTCAATATATTCTAAAATAACCTAAGTTTTTAGTACTGCGACAACGATTGTTATTAATCTAATTTCAACTATCCGCTACAAATATATTAAAAATATATATGTATTAAAAATATGTCTATATGAATATGTATGAAAAATGAAAAAGAAAAGAAAGAAAAAGCAAAAATTGAGCTCTAGCAATTTGGCGAATCTAATCGCTTGTTTACTCGCCAAATGAAGAATTTAATCGCAATTTGGCGCAATGGCAAGCGATAGCGAGAACCCTGGCAAGAAGTCTATTAGAATCAAAGTGATAAATTTAGTTATTCAGATAATAATTAGGCGTCAATTAAACCACTTCAAAATTTAACATTGGGCGGATTATGCATGCATACTAAATTTTTCTCTAAATAAATATATTTAATTTTACACACCATTTAAAGAGAAGTATTGATAAACTTTATGTAACAAACAAATATGCGTAACATTTTTACAGATTTATTTCGATGGTAAAGACGGAATACTAAAATGTTCATAGCTTTATAAGTTATGAAACAAATTACGTAAAAATATCTACAAACCTAGTCGAAACTTTTGACTTATTGCAACATTTTTTCTAATATTTACAAGCTGTGATCTTGAATACCGCAATACCTTGGAAAGACATTCAAGTAATTTAAATAATTGCGATGTGTTCAACTATTAAATATGAAGTTGGAAGTTTCCTAGATTATATTTATTACGCAAATTCTTTTGTGAAATAATTTATTGAAAAAAATTCTTGATCATGTTCTATTTATGTCATGCATTAATTATGACTATAGTTAAAGAAATTATTTTTAAACAAATTTAGAACATTAAAAGTGTTTGTTGGTTGATTCTTGATAAATAGTGAGAGAAAATATAAAAATATTTTACAAGTTTCTTCTTGATAAGTATAGTAAGTGGAAATAGTTATCTTTATGCAAATAATTTAAAGTAGATTGCACCAGTTCAATTTCTCTTTTGAAGAAAAATTCCAATTAATTATGCTAACACACAAAATAATTTGTCATTTATTTATTTTGAAGTCTTAAAGACAAAGTTAATTTTTCGGATGAAAGAGAATTGTATTTATTTTAATTACAAAGTACAGGATGTTCATTAATACAAGTCACAGTTTATAATTTATTTCTTTTTTCAAATTAAATTGACGCTAAGTAGACCTAAGCATTGTAACTTATCAATTATTTATAATGTTTTATTTTATTTCTCTTTTGATGAAATTTGCTATCTACGCAAAGAAAAGGAAAATTCATCTTTTATTCAAAACAAACTTTTCTGAATGTATTACTAACCCCTTAATTGTCGTATTAAATTAGGGTTTAAAAATTCAAGTGCATTATTGCGACCACTTAAAAAATATATATACAGTCGACTATCATTAATTCGAAATCGGATAATTTGAATCTTCGCTTAATTCGAACTAAGCATGAACTCCCGAAATTTTCAATGGCAGAATAATATTAAAATTTTTCATTAATGCGAACTCATTTTCTCTTGACTTCGTTTAATTCGAACTAACTAGAATTCTGATTTTAAATTTTATTTTATTTCTCACGGATTTCAGATAATTTCAATAATTTTCTTTCTTTGATTTTTATGAAAATTGTTCCGAACGAGTATACATATAATGAAATGCAACTGATATCCACTTTCTTAGAGTTCTTCCATCGTGCTTGTTTCTAATCTATTAATTAGTTTATGTATTTATCCATTCTAATTTAATACTAAATCATATTCTAATGATAACAGACCAAATAAATTTAAAAACGCTATAGCATTAATTCTTTTGTAATAGCACCATATTGAGCATGTTTTTATTTCATATTTCCCATAATTCGAACTTCGGATAATTCGAACATTTTTTGTGGTCCCGACGAGTTCGAATTAACGAGAGCCGACTGTATATTCATCTTATTAATGAGAAATAAAATAATACCAGAATAAAACCAATTACCCTATTTTATAAAACTGGTGTTAATCAAGCAATTCTGAATAAAAGCCGTGAAGCTTACAGCCCGTGAATGTCTCGGGTGCGATCATTAAATGGTTAAATAAAAATATAAATTTTCAATGTTTTTAGTCTGAAAATATAAAAGTTTGATGTTGATTATGTTTTTAAAAAAATAGTTTAATTCCTGTTTAATAGAAGCTAAGTAGACTAAAAATGTGAAAGTGCATTAATCTTTAATTAGGGGGAACTGGGGTACATTGATACAGTTTTTTTCTAAGATTTTTTTTGGTGTGAAGAAAGTAGAAAATTCAAGTTTTTTTTTCCATGAGGTGACAGCAAAACTTCTGTAGTATGTTATAAAAATGTACAATCATTGTTTTATATAGTATTTTTGCATGTAATTTAATAAAATACAAAAAAAGTCATTTGTATCAATGTGCCCCATCCCCGGGGCAGTTTGATACGTTTGAGAAAAATGACGACAAAATAATACCAATGCATATTTTTCATAGAAAATGAGTTAGAAAAGCATTTTATATTTATTTATAAAAATTCAAATCACCCACAATTTATTTTTAAGCAATATTAAAGCAATCAAAATTTATGACCTGATGTTCTGGCTGTTTCTTGTCTGATTGTTGGCTGTGGTAACTTTGTCATATCTAGCACTTCAACCCCAGCATTATCTTCTTTCTTATGAAAGATGAAAAAATTACCAGTTTTTCTGTTTATAAATAGGTTCATAAACAGAAAATAAAGGATAATTATATTAAAAATTCTGTTTATAATATAAATATCAGTTTCTGTTCTGCAGTTTGCTTCTCTTATTTAACATTTCTCATGTCAAAAATACTTTTTTCTCTGGAGAATCGGTATAAATTCGAGATTTGCCAGAATGCCGTCCTTTTTTTTTAATTAATTCTACTAGCACTAGATGCTGGGTAAGTTCCTACGTCTTCTGTTTTCAAAAATACTATAAAATGTTCTAATATAAAGAAATTAGAGCTATTTCACTTCAATAAAAACTAATATTAGAAATTTTTCGCGAAAAAAAAGTTGGATTAAGGAGTGTATGGTAAAAAAAATAATAAAAGATAATGAAAAAATGAACTATTAAAGGATTTAGGCTGTATCAAAGTGCCCCGTCATAGACTGTATCAATGTGCCCCATACAGCGATTTTGAATAAAATCAGTCTGAAATCCAACACTTCACAATATATCTAACAATAAATAATGAGGAACTGAAAAAGAGTAGCTGTATATGCCAGGGCGAATATTCATTTTGGTTGAAAATACTGGAACAGTTGTATAATAGCATTTCAATTGTACAACTCAAATTTACTTTTAAACAACAAAAACAATAAATCACCCGTCCCATTTTATCAAACTACTGAATCATTCCAAGATTTTATGTATGTAGTTGAATACACTAGCATCACCTTTTGGAGCTGTTGTGAAACTTCCTGTAATGACCCTGTGAGCGGTAGAGGGGGTGTATCAATGTGCCCCATGTATCAATGTACCCCAGTTCCCCCTACTTTGCGGCGGGAGCCTTTTACGAAATTTTTAATGTTTTATCACCGGTTTTTAAAAAGAGAAAATTGTGACTTATTAAATTGAGAAAAAGCTCCGATTAAATGATACAAATTTTAGAGTGAAATTTTACTGTTGGGGATAAACAAGAATTATGAGCACATTTCGCGGCACGTATGCGGGTAACTCGTCCCCAAAAGGCTAAGAAATCTTTTAGATATTGAAATTCTCGAAATAGAGCAAGAAGCCTATAAGAATCAAAGTTATAAATTTAGTTATTAAAATAATAATTAAGTGTTTATTATATGACTTTAAAAATAAATATTGGCCGAATTATCCATGTATACTACATTTTTCTCGGAAAAAAGATATTTAACCTTACACTCTATTTAAAGAGAACTATTGTTAACACTTAAATGCATATTGTATCATTTTCGATACCATAAGTGTTCCCGATTTATTGGGGGTTTTATTCACATATTCCGTATTCTCACCAGAAATTTACAAGAGCAATTTTCACTTTACTTAACCGTTTTAGTGCTAAGCAATTTTTGCAAGAATGCACGAAAATTGCGGTACATATTTTGATTTCTTTAAAGGAAAAAATAATGTTGTCATATAAAACACTGTTATTTAGACAAATATCAATCAATTTTAATAATTCTTTTTGTATTATAAAGAACTCGCAGCGCAAAAGCGCTGCGCCGCGGTTTTCGAGATAAACTATCGCAGCGCTTTTGCGCCGCGTAGCAGTCAAACGGTTAATGACAGATCATTCGTAATTAAATAAAGAAAAATTTTCTATTTAGATTTTTCTGGTGTGAATTCTGATTCTTTGAATTGCGCATTTTTTGGAACGCGTTCTATCCTATGCATTTAAGGGTTAAACTTCATATAATAAAAATATTAGTAACGTTTTTAGCGAGTTATTGCGATGATAAAGATGGAATATTAAAATGTTCATACCGTTATAAGTTATGCAAAGTGTTATGTAAAAATATTTACAAATGTAGGCGATTATTTTTGACTTATTGCAATATTTTTCCTCGTGAATCATTTACGAGTAGTAGATTCTAGTTTAATATTTACTAGCTGTGATCTCAATTACCGCAATATCTTAGAAAGAAAAACTTTCCAGTAATAGAAATAATTGCGATGTGTTCAATTATTAAATGTGAAATTAGAAGTTTCCTAGATTATATTTATAATCAAAATTCTTTTGTGGAATAATTTATTGAAAGCAATTCTTATTCATGTTCTGTTTATGTCATGCATTAATTATGAATATAGTTAGAGGAAACTATTACCGCAATATCTTAAAAAGAAAGACTTTCCAGTAATAGAAATAATTGCGATGTGTTCAATTACTAAATGTGAAGTTGGTAGTTTCCTAGATTATATTTATAATCAAAATTCTTTTGTGGAATAATTTATTGAAAGCAATTCTTGTTCATGTTCTATTTATGTCATGCATTAATTATGACTATAGTTAGAGGAAATTATTTTTAAACAAATTTAGAACATTAAAAGTGTTTGCCGGTTGATTCTTGATAAACAGTGAGAGAAAATATAAAAATATTTTACAAGTTTGTTCTTGATAAATATACTGAGTGAAAAAATATTTATCTTTAAGCAAATAATTTAAAGTAGATTGCAGTAGTTCAGTTTCTCTTTTGAAGAAAAATTTTAATTAATTATGCTAACGCAGATGATTATTCATCATTTATATGAAAGTTTTAATGACAAATTAGTTTTTCAGATGAAAGAGAATTGTGTTTATTTTAATAACAAAGTACAGGATGTTCATTACTAAAAGTCACAGTTTATAATTTGTTTCTTCTTTCAAATTAAATTGACGTTAAGCAGACTTAAACATTGTAACTTATCTATTATTTATAATGTTTTATTTTATTTCTCTTCTGAGGAAATTTGCTATTTACGCAAAGAAAAGCGAAAATTCATCATTTATTCAGAACAAACTTTCCTGATTGTTTTATTAAATAAATGTATAAAAATTTTGAATATTTTTAGTCAGAAAATATAAAAGTTTGATGTTGAATATAATTTTTAAAAAATGGTAAATGGTAATGGTTTAATGGTTTCTAAAAATAGTTTAACTCTTTCCGGCGCGGGCAAAATCTACTTATAATAAAATGCGTCCGAAGAAATGTGTAGAACGGTTCCAGGTTGTGCCACTCCTATCTGGATTCAACCGTTGCTAGACGCCACGTTAGGCTTAATTGAAAACATATGCTAAAATGATGCTTTTAAAATTTCTTCCACTTGAAATAATTTTTTTCAGCATATTTTCATATAAAATATGTATATCAAATCCAATTATAATACATAAAGATAACAGTGGAAAGGGAAAAGTTTTTTACTATCTGAGTACGATGGTATTTTATTTATCAGTCTAGCACCGTCTCTCACAACTTTAGTGCTGCCATCTATGAGCTATTTTAGAAGCCTTTTTGGAAATATATTGTAAAAGATAAATTTAGTTTTAGATGAATTTAAATTTAGTTTTATTATTATTATTTTTTAAATACTAGCATTTATCCGGTTATATTTTTTAAATTTTGTTTTCTATTTAAATAAATAAGCTTTTTTTTCTTCAAGTTGTTATGGATATATAAGATATCATCATGACTGCATTAGTATAACTGAAAATTATTTTTTCACATGGTCTTAAATTAAAACTTTATCTGCTTTGATGCAATGCATGCAAATAAATCAAAATTGCTCTTAAATTAAAATTTGATGATTTTTATTTAGTTTAAAATGTTATATATTCCTTACATTTAAATGGCATTTGATAAAAAATACAAATTTCGTTTACAATGTAAGCAAATTTCGAATGAATATAATCTAAGCTTTAAAAACTGGTAGATTTAATTTAAAATTTTACAAAAGAAACAATAATAATAATTTTGGTTTTCATAACTTACGGATTGAATTTTTAAAGTTGCAAGCTGAAGTTTTTAAAATTGATTTTGATTTAAATCAATGCCTCCTGCTATAGAAAATAGCAGTATTTTCTATAAGAAACTAAGTTCTTTTTTTTAAAAGTTGTTTTGTGTATATTAACTGCGTATAGATTGCACCAAATCTAAATTTAAAAAGAAAACTCAAAGCTTCATAATCGATGCCTAAAAGCATCGAACTAAGAATCTATCATATACCCACGACTAAAATCGCTGCCGAATCATTATAAAGAATGTATTTTAAAATTTTAAAAACTTCAATATTTAATTTAAATGTTTTGTGAAATCTTCAGAAATTGAGTTTTATTTTGCCAATTATCATTATTATTGTAATAAATACTGTTCTTTGTTTTGAAATTAAAATTTGTTCAAAAACTTTAAAAAAAAAATCATTTGTATTTGTAGAAATTTATTGCTATTTTTAAAATGTACTTTTTTAGAATACAAACTCTTCAAAAAAAAATCTGCATTCTGTTTGTTTGTATGAAGTATTAAAAAGATGAAATGCAAGTGAAAATTCCGTCATTTTTGACGGGGTTATATACTAGTATGTTAATAAAATGAGAAATTATCCACTGACACCGGAATTCACAAATTTTTAGATATTTTGAATTCCTTAATTTAAGCTTTTATAATAAAAGCAAAATTTTACTAAAATATTATTTGTGCCGTTTGCAATTAAAATTAGGTATCCCACTTTTAGATGTTGATATTCTTGAAATAGAGCAAGAAGCCTATAAGAATCAAAGTTATAAATTTAGTTATTAAAGCAATAATTAAGTTTTTATTATGACTTAAAAAATAATATTGGTCGGCTTATTCATGTATACTACATTTTTCTCGGAAAAAAGATATTTAACCTCACACTCCATTTAAAGAGAACTATTGTTAAACTTTATATAATAAATATATTAGTATGTTTTTATGGAGTTATTGCGATGATAAAGATGGAAAATTATAAAATATGCTTTAAAAAAAATACTAACCGACTTCAAAAAATGAATCAAGCTTGGCGACAACTTGGCGCTAACGCATACGAATTCATAGTTTTAATATGTTTATGATTTGAAAACAGTTGCAACAATGTAAGATGATTTGATACAAATCGTTATTTTATTTATTTATTTTTTTTATCAAATCCATAATTTTTCATTAAAAAATTTTTCTAATCATCAGAATTTAATGAAATTAAAATGGAACCACATGGGTATCTTATACCTTCAAACAAACAAACAAAAAATGAATTATAAAAATCGGTTCATATTTAAAGAATTTATGAGTGAACAAGAAATACATACAGGTCGAAATCATAACCTCCTCCTTGAAGTCGGTTAAAAATGTTTATAACGTTATAAATTATGTATCATGTTATGTAAAAATATCTACTAATCTAGTCGATAATTTTTGACTTATTGCAACATTTTTCCTCATGAATCTTTAAAGAGTAGTAGCTTCTATTTTAAATTTACAAGCTGCGATCTCGATTACCGCCATATCTTAGAAAGACTTTCCAGTAATTTAAATAATTGCGATGTATTCAACTATTTAAAGTGAATTTAGAAGTTTCTAGATTATATTTATTACCAAAAATTCTTTCGTGAAACAACTTACTAAAAGCAATTCTAGAACAAATTATATTATATTTATATCATGTGTTAATTATATCTATAGTTAAAGGAAACAATTTTTAAATAAATTTAGATCATTAAATTTGTTTGTAGGTTGTTTTTTGATAAATAGTGAGAGAAAAACTCAACATAAAAAAGTTTTATGAGTTTGTTCTTGATAAATATAATGAGTGGAAATATCTTTATGCAAATAATTTAAAGTAGATTCCAGTAGTTCAGTTTCTCTTTTGAAGAAAAATTCTAATTAATTATGCTAACGCACAAAATAATTTACCATTCATTTATTTTGAAGTCTTAAAGACAAAATTAGTTTTTCAGATGAAAGAGGATTGTAATTACAAAGTACAGGATGTTCATTAATACAAATCACAGTTTATAATTTGTTTCTTCTTTCAAATTAAATTGACGCTAAGCAGACTTAAACATTGTAATTCATCTATCAATTATTATGTTTCATTTTATTTCTCTTATGAGAACGATTTGTTATTTACGCAAAGAAAAACTAAAATTTATCATTTATCACAACAAACTTTCCTGATTGTATTATTACATAAGTGTATAAAATATTTTAATATTGTTAGTCAGAAAAATATAAGAGTTTGATGTTGATTATAATTTTTTAAAAATGGTTTAATTCATGTTTAATAGAAGCTAAGCAGCCTAAAAATGTGAAAGTGTATTAACCCTTAAATGCATAGGATAGAACGCGTTCCAAAAAATGCGCAATTCAAAGAATCAGAATTCATACCAGAAAAATCTAAATAGTAATTTTTTCTTTATTTAATTACGAATGGTCTGTCATTAAGTGAAAATTTCTCTTTTAAATTTCTGGTGAGAATACGGAATATGTGAATAAAACCCCCAATAAATCGGGAACACTTATGGTATCGAAAATGATACAATATGCATTTAAGGGTTAATGTTTAGTGTCTTTGCGACGGGAACCTTTAACAAAATTTCTAATGTTTCGTCACCGTTTTTTAAAAACAGTAAATTGTGCCTTAATAAATAGAGACAATGCTCCGATTAAATAATGGAAATTTTACTGGTGGGGATAAACAAGGATTCTGAGTACTTTTTGCGGCACATATGCGGATCACTCATTCCCAAAGGGTTGAATATATCTTTTAAAAATTGAAATTCTTGAAATAGATCAAGAAGTTTATAAGAATCAAAGTGATAAATTTAGTTATTAAAACTAGTCGTTGGGGGCCACCGTAATACTTACCCATCACATATATGCATATATAATATATGAAAATAATACATTTGAAAACTATTTATAAAATGGATTGCAATTCCAAAACAAAATTTAAACGTGTATTTTTATTTTTATTGTGCATAGTAATGCTGTATTAATGAGTTGCTGATGAATCTCTTTCGATAAATTATACAACACGCCTAACTACTCACGTAGTACTGAATTGCGAAAAAGAAACATCTTTATAACTCCAAAAATAATAATCTTATTAACCAACACTTTATTGCATCGGATTAAGCGTCTCATTTCCAATTAAAATATATCTTTGAATTGAAATTTGAATGAAATACAGGGTCATGAAAAATCGAAGAATGTGGAAAACAGGATTACAGATATCTCGGCAACTAATAAATCGATCAACTTCGTTCTTTATGCAAAATTTGTGTTATTTTATTGCTTTTTACGATCACTCCTTAAAAAAAAAAAAAAAAAAAAAAAAAAAAAAAAAAAAAAAAAAAAAAAAAAAAATCGAAAATTTTTATATATCTTTCATCAGAACGAATTTTTCGAGAGTCCGAAAAAAATAGTTCCGGATAATCGAGGTTACTGATATTAAATAGGCTTCGTCCCATTCTTACATACTAAGTACATCAAAATTTCAAGTCTCTATCTCAATTCGTTCGGGAGATAGAGCTGTTACAAATAGATGGACGGCATTTTTTTTTCTAAAAATATGTTTTTCGAAATCTCCAGTATCGAAAACGTGTAAATCCGTCAAAAATTTTTTTCGATTTTCAAAACGATTGCAAGACTTACCCTATACTACGTATGATGGGTAAGTAATGATAACAAAGCCTCGATTAAAATACTTAAAAAATAAATATTGGTCGCATTATACATGTATACTACATTTGTCTCAAAATAAAGATATTAAACCCTACACTTCATTTAACCACTTAGTCGTCGCCCCCTGAGACATTCACGGGTTGCAAGTTTCACGGCTTTTATTCCCAGAATTGTTTGATTTCCAGCAGTTTTAAAAAATAGTGTAATTGGTTTTAATCTGGTATAATTTTACTTGTCATTAAATAAGAAGAAGAATTTTTTTTCAAAAAAGTGGTGGGAGTAATGAATTTGAATTTTTAAAACGTAATTTAATGCGACCATTAAGTGGTTAACCATATAACCATATAACCTTACTCGCTAATGTTAAACTTTATATAATAGAATTATGCGTAACGATTTACTGAATTATTTCGATGACAAAGATATAAAGACGGAATAGTAAAATTTTCATAACTTTATAAGTTATGTAACACGTTATGTAAAAATATCTGGAAACCTAGGCGAAAGTTTTTTGACTTACTGCAACATTTTTCCTCAGAAATCACTAGGCAATAGAAGATTCTATTTTAGCATTTACAAACTGTGATCTCGAATTCCCCAATATTTTAGAAAGACTTTCCTGTAATTTAAATAATTGCGATACATTGAACTACTAAATGTGAATTTAGAAGTTTCCTAGATTATATTTATTACCTAAAATTCTTTTCTCAAACAGTTTACTGGAAGCAATTCTTTAACAAGTTATGTTCTATTTATGTCATGTATTAATTATGGCTATAGTTAAAGGAAAATATTTTTAAACAAATTTAGAACATTAAGTGTTTGTAGGTTGGTTCTTGATAAATAATGGGAGAAAAGACAAAACTTAAAAATGTTTTGTATGTTTGTTCTTGATAAATATAATGAGTGGAAATAGTTATCTTTATTTAAGTATTTTAATGTAGACTACAATAGTTCAGCTACTCTTTTGAAGAAAAATTCTAATTAATTATCCTAACGCACGTGATTATTCATTATTTATATGGAAGTCTTAAAAACAAATTTGGTTTTTTAGATAAAAAAGGATTGTGTTTATTTTCATTAGAAAGTACAGGATGTTCATTAATACAAGTCACAGTCGATAATTTGTTTCTTCATTCAAATTAAATTGATGCTAATCAAAATTAATCATTCTAACCTGTCTATTAAATAATATGGTTTATTTTTTCTCTTCTGAGACACATTTGCTATTTACGTGAAGAAAAGAATGAATTCGACAGAAAAAATGAAGAAAAGAAAACATGAAAAAAGAAATGAATTCATCATTTGTTCGTAAAAAAACATTCTTGATTATATCATTTAATAAATGCATAACTTTTTTTAACAAAAAATATAAATGTTCGATGCTGATTATAATTTAAAATATGACTTAATTCACGATTAATAGAAGCCAAGTAGCCTCAAAATGTGTAAATTCAATAACCCTTAGAGGAAAATATTTTATATACTGAAAATCCTAAAATAAAGCAAGAAGTCTATGAAAATCAAAGTGATAAGTTTAGTTAATAAAATAATAATTAGGCATCAATTAGATCACTTAAAAATGAATTTTGGTCGGATTACACATGTATAATACTTTTTTTTTTTCAGAATAAAAATATTTTACCTTACACTCCGTTTAAAGAGAACTATTTTTAATCTTTATATGACATACAAATATGCGAAATTTCTTATGCTGATTTAATTCGATGATAAAGATGGAATGTTAAAATGTTCATAACATCATATTTCCTCATGAATCACTCACAGACAGTAGATTATAATTTAAAATTTACAAGCTGTGATATCGATTACCGCAATATCTTAGAAAGACATTCCGGTAATTTAAATAATTGCGATGCGTTCAACTATTAAATGTGAAGTTGGAAGTTTCATAGAATATATTTATTACCAAAAATTCTTTCATAATTTATTGAACTAATTCTTGAACAAGTTATGTTCTATTTATGCCATGTATTAGTTATGACTATAGTTAACCCCTTCGCGACCGGAGCCTTTCACAACATTTTTAATGTTTTTTCAACGGTTTTTAAAAACAGAAATTTGTGCCTTATTAAAGCGAGAAAAAGCTCCGATTAAATAAGGCAAATTTTACAGTAAAATTTTACTGGTGGGGATAAATCAGGATTCTTAGGCATTTTTTTGAGGCACGTATACGTGTTTCCAAGTGGTTAAAGGAAACCATTTTTAAACAAAATTAGAACATTAAAAATGTCTTTGTAGGTTGGTTCTTGATAAATATTGAGAGAAAAGACATAATTTAAAAATGTTTTATTAGATTGTTCTTGATAAATGTAATGAATGACAATAGTTCTTTTTATGCAAATACATGGCTGCCAACTTCTACGCCTATTTAAAATCAAATAAACATATTAGAAACAGAAATTTTAGTATTTAATTAACCATATGTATTGAAATACATAACATTGAATATATTTGACATACATTTTACTAAAAAAAATTGTGGTTCCAAAGCTGTTTATGTGATTTAATCAGGCCTAGCAGTTGGCAGCTCCGCAAATAGTTTAAAGTAGATTGCAGTTGTTTAGTTTCTCTTTTGAAGAAAAATGCTAATAAATTGTGCTAACACATGAGATTATTCATCATTTATATGGAAGTATTAAAGACAAAATTAGTTTTTCAGAGAAAAGAGAATTGTGTTTAATTTAATTTACAAAGTACAGGATGTTCATTAATACAAGTCATAGTCTGTAATTTGTTTCCTCTTTCAAATTAGATTGATGCTAAGAAGAATTATAGTTTCTTGTCTATCAGAATTGTTACGTTTTATTTTATTTCTCTTCTGAAAAAGATATGCTATCTACATAAAAAAAAGCTAATATTCATCATTTGTTGAGAACAAACATTCCTGATTAAATTATTTAATAAATGTATAACAATTTTTAATTATTTCAGTGAGAAAGTATAAAAGTTTGATGCTGATTATAATTTTAAAAAATAGTTTAATTCATGTTGAATACAAGCTAAGTAGCCTTAAAATGTGAAAGTGCATTCATTTTTAAAGGAATATTTTTTATATACTAAAAATCCTGAAGTAGAGCAAGAAATCCATAAGAATCGAAATGATAAATTTATTTATTAAAATAAAAATTAAGTGTTAATTAAATCAATTAAAAAATAAATATTGGCCAGATTATACATGTGTACTCAATGTTCTCGCTGACATTTGACCAACATTAGTAATTTGGCTAATTAAAAATAAAAAACATTCGACAAATGAAAAAAGTATTATCAAAATAGATTCGCCGTGTAGTTAAAAAAATAATAATAATGCACTTCCTTTTTTTCAACATGTTTTAAAATAACCTAAATTTTTTATAATTGCGACAACGATTGTTATTAATCTAGTTTTAATTATCCACTACAAATATATTAAAAAAATATATATATGCATATATATGAAAAACGAAAAAGAAAAGAAAGAAAAAGCAAAAATTGAGCACTAGCAATTTGGCGAATCTATTCGCTTGTTTTCTCGCCAAATGAAGAATTCAGTCGCAATTTGGCGCAATGGCGAGCGACAGCGAGAACCCTGTGTATACTACATTTTTCTCAGAAAAGAAACATTTAACCTTTCATTCCATTTAATTAGAGCTAATGTTAAACTTTATATAGCATAAAAATATGCATAACCTTTTTTACTGATTTATTTCGATGATAAAGATGAAATATTAAAATGTTCATAATATTATGAGTTATGTTAATTAAAAGTTTCCGCATCGTATGAACATTAAAATGACCTATAGGGCCTAAAGTACCTATAGGGTCACTCTTTTTTAAATCTTGGGCATTTAAGCAATATTTTGATTTTACTATTGAGAAGATAAATGTATTAAAAAGAGAAAATAGATTTTAATTTGTATATTTAAAATAAATGAAAAATAACCTGATTGCTCATAAATATTCCATTTTTTTCCTGGGGGAAAAAAGTCTGAAATGTGTCATCAGTGTTGTGGAAGCAGTATTATTGGAAATATTAACACTATACGGACATTAAAGGGACATTTTAACTTCCTATCGTATGACTATATTTCTATAACAGGCAGAAACTTCTCTATAAAATTAATTTAAAATTTACAGAGAAGAAAAGAAAACAATTTAAATAAATCTAGATTACAGAATAATTATTCAGTAAAAGTATACCTATATGTAATCTTATTAGTAAATGTATGGAAAAAAAAAACGAACAAAAAAAAGTATGCTATTAAGAAAGTGATTGAATATTCATTCCATTTATTTTTAATAGATGCAAAGTATTAAAAAATATCAGAGTGAATTTTTCTTTTGAAGAAAAGTTTTTAGATGTTAATATTATTATAAATGACACCGCAATTGAGGAACAAATTTAGATGAAAATAAGTAAAAGCATTTCTTCGCGTATGTTATTTAAAGCAAAAATTAATTTCTGAATTCAGGTGCAAATGTGGCATTTGGGAATTAAAATTAAATGGTATATATATAATACACCGGTGCTCTTCAAGCGGTTAAATTAGTAAAAGAAATCTTCGAATCAAAGCGATATATTTAATTTATTTTATCAACAACTATGTTTTAATAAAAAAAAATTAAAAGTAAATAAATTTTGAAATGATTGTGTAGACATATTAAATTTTTCTTTTGTCTAGATGAAAATTTAGGATAAGGTATTTTATCAATTTTATATACAGGGTGTCCGAAAAGTCTGGAAACGGCCGAATAACTCGAGAAATACATATGAGATTGAAAAACGTAAATAAACGTGTTAAATATTTTTAAATAAGTTACTTTGTGATACCAAATTTGACCTTCGAAACCGACCCCCTGGGGGTCAGAGGGGGTCCAACTTTGAAATCTTAAATTATAACCCCCATTTTTTATTACAGATTAGGATTCTACGGACAAAAATACGTAACTTTTGTATTTGATGTTTATTTCAAATCTTCGTTTATCACGGTGTAATCGAGCATATTAAATCGATACATATTCCCGCTTTTCCAACGGGATTTTCCCTAATCGAAACTGATTGGGCAGAATTTTTGACGTCAAATTCCTCGTCTTTTGTAGGAATAGCGTTTCCTGAAAATCACCCGTGGCGATTATTTCAATCGTGCTACACTGTTAAAAATTTGACCCATTTGCTGCAGCGTCACTCCACAGTTATTATAGAATATCTCTTTTGTGGCCAATGAGAATGCTCCATAACACAGTAAAGTAATCGTTTTCTATAAAAGCGGTGGAGTGACGATGCAGCAAAAGGGTCAATTTTTTTACAGTGTACTTTACTGTGTTATGGAACATTCTCATTGGTCATGAAAGAGATATTCTATAAAAGCTGTGGAGTGATGCTACAGCAAATGGATCAAATTTTTAACTGTGTAGCACTACCGAAATAATCGGCACGGGTGATTTTCAGGAAACGCGATTATTGCAAAAGACGAGGAATTTGATGTCATAAATTCTCCCCAATTAGTTTCGATTAGGGAAAATCCCGTTGGAAAAGCCGAAATATGTATAGATTTAATATGCTCAATTACACCGTGATAAACGAGGATTCGAAATAAACATCAAATACAAAAGTTACGTATTTTTGTTCGTAGAATCCGAATCTGCAATAAAAAATGGGGGTTATAATTTAAGATTTCAAAGTTGGACCCCCTCTGACCCCCAGGGGGTCGGTTACGAAGGTCAAATTTGGTATCACTGAGTAGCTTATTTAAAAATATTTAACACGTATATTTACGTTTTTCAATCTCATATGTATTTTTCGAGTTATTCGACCGTTTCCAGACTTTTCGGACACCCTGTATATCGCAATACTAAAAGTATCTGTGTCTACTCTCCAAGAAGAAAAAGACGAGAGAGAGAAAAAAATCGTGCTCTCTATTAAGAAAAATGGGTTTATCGTTATTATTTAAATATGGATTTAAATATTCGTTTAAATCCTAGAATGTTGAAAGAAATTCAGTATACAGGGTGTCTATAAAAGAACTCCGGGGTTTTAAAAATTCATATCTTACTAACTATAAAAGACAACAAAATTTAGTCGATTTCTCTGAAAAGAGTAACTCAAAAAGTTTTACTCATACGAATTGGGAATGTTTGCATCAACTGTTGGCGGCGCTGCAGGGCGTTGATCTTGAAATGATGGCGACTCCGCAACAAAAGGCTCAATGTGTTATTTGGCTCACAGAAACGAAGTCTGTAGTTACCGTACAAAGAAACTTTCGACATAACTACGGTGTTAACCCGCCTTCTGACAAAACTATTCGTCAATGGTTCAGTGCATTTAAGGAAACAGGAAGTGTTTTGAAGCAAAAGTCGCCGGGTAGGCCGAGTGTGTCTCAAGAGAAAGTGGACAGAATCCGAGCTTCATGCCTTCGAAGCCCTAAGAAATCGTTGACAAGACGTAGCCTGGAGTTGGGGTTACCAAGATCAACAGGGAACGAATAGTCAATTGTGTGGCGACCGTCCCCCCAGACATGCTCGCCAGGGCATGGGAAGAGGTAGAATACCGTTTAGACGTCTGCCGGGCCACTGACGGGGCTCATATAGAACTTTACTAAGTGTTAAAAAAAAACTTGAAAATGTAAGCTTTTCAGTCACGTATAAAACATGTATGTATGTTTTTTTATTTCATTAAAATATTTTGCCTCAAAACCCCGGAGTTCTTTTATAGATACCCTGTATAACTAGTGTTTAAAACAAATTATTCTCAATTAATGTAACTCATTGATGGTTAAATTTATTACTACATAAAATATTATGCATTTTGAATAATTAATGAACATTTGATAAATTTGAATTTAAAATTAATTTCAATTACTTATCTTATTACAAAACAAAATAATCCCATTAAAAATGACAAAAGCGACAAGTAGTATAAAACATTATATTCAATTAATCTAACTCATTAAAGATTTTTTTTTGGAACAGAAAATACTAAGAATTTTAAACTATCAATGAATTTTTCATTAATTTGAATTAAAAATTAATTTAAATTACTTATCTTATTAAAACAACAACAATAAAAAAGAGGAAGAAAAAAAGATACAGAATAAATTTCAGCCTGCAAAAAAATATTTTTATAAGAATTTTTTTCAAAAAGCTTTTGGTAAAATAAATATCGAAATATCAATACGCTAATATAAAGCAATTGTGCGAAATGTAAAACAAGTTAAGTTTTACAAATAAGTTACGCCATTTTATTAATTAAGCCTACAAATAAAGAAAACTAGTTTTACAAACAAGTTACATCATTTTATTAATTAAGCCTACAAATAAAGAAAACTATCTCTAATCTAAAGTAGAACGGAAAAATGTTTATAGTTTTGTTCCCAATAAATAGGAAGAGATGAAAGACGAATTACGAAAACGTTTATAACTTTGTTATTAATAAATAAATATTTTTTCTCCTTATGCAATTAATTTCAAGTAGATTGTAAATAGTTCAGTTTTTCTTTTCAAGAAAATTAATTAAATATGTAGAGACAGGGAATAATTCATCATTGACATAGAACAAGTAGTCTCGAAAACAAATTAATTATTCTTATAAAAAGGGAATAAATATTTATTTTTGTTTTAATCACAAAATACACGGTGTTTATTAAGATAGGTCACAGTCTATATTGTTTTTCGTGACCGAGATCAAACTGATGTTAAACAGACTTATCTATCGTAATTTATATGTTACTTTTTTCAATAACAATATTTGCTACTTAGGCAAAGAATGATAAAAATGCAACATTTATTTAGAACAAAAAGTCTAGAAAATGGAATAATTATTCAATATAAGCACAATAATTTGTTATATTGTTAGTTACAATATAAAACTTTCTAATGACACTTAGAAACAGCAGTCTATTCTTGATTCAACTCATTTTTAATATGTGCTAAGTAATCAAAATTATCAAAGTGCATCAGTTTTGTTTGAAGAGGAAAAAATACATAACTAGAAATAATTAAAAGACTTTCTAAAATGTTAAATAATTGAGGAAAAGGCAAATAAATATTGATTTGATTGTGCATGAATAATTCATATTTTGACTAAATGAAAACCTAGGTTAAGATTTTTAATTAATCAAAATCAAATATGTGTTGTCCAGATATATAAACACTACAGCATCAGTGTACGGTCTCCTAGAAGAAAAGACCAGAGAAAAATAATGTCTTATGTTTTAGTAGGAAAAATAGGTAAATATAAATATACATTTAAATCCTAGAATGACAAAAGCAATTCGTTGTATAACTAAAAAAGAAAAAAATTGTAGCGTTGTTCCTGGAAAATTAGTAAGAGATGAAAGACAGATTACGAAAACATTTATAACTTTGTTATTAATAAATAAATACTTTTTCTCCTAATGAAATTAATTTCAAGTACACAGCAAATGGTTCAGTTTCTCTCTTCAAGAAATTCTAATTAAATATGTAGAGACAGGAAATAATTCATCATTGACATTGGACAAACAATTTCGAAAACAGACTAAATTTTCTTATAAAAAGGGAATAAATAGTTATTTTTGTTTTAATAACAAAATACACGGTGTTTATTAATACAGGTCACAGTCTATAATGTGTTTCCTGATCGAGATCAAACTGATATTAAACAGATTTATCTATCGTAGTTTATATGTTTCTCTTTTCAACAAAAATAGGCAAAGAATGATAAAAATGCGATATTTATTTAGAACAAAAGGTCTTGAAAGCGGAATAATTATTCAATATATGCACAATAATTTGTAATCTTATTAGTTGCAATATAAAACTTTGTTTTGATGATTAGGAACAACAGTGTATTATTGATTCAATTTATTTTTAATACATGCTATAAGTAATCAAAGTACATTGCTCTTTGAAAAAAAAGAATATATATATGTAGGAATAATTAAAAGACTTTCTGTAATATTAAATTAGTGGAGAAATTGTTGGAATTAAAGCGATACAGTTAATTTATCAAATTTCTAACTGTGTTTTCATTAGAAAATTTAAAGGCAAATAAATATTGACTTGATTGTGCATGAACAATCCATAATTTGTAAAATGCAAGATAAAAAATAAAAAATAGAAAAATAAAAAATGTGCGATAAAATTTTTAATTAGAGTAAATCAAAAATGTATTGCACAGATATATAAATGCAAAAAACATATGTGTATTATTTGATTTAAAATATATATATATATTTGAAATTTTTCTTTCAGCAATTTATAATACATGGAAACCTACTTGTATACTTTTGTTCAGGTCTATAGTTTATCTGGTACCATTTTTATGCGTTAGTGTTCAGTTAAAATTTAGTTAAAACTAAAACTCTCTTAAGACTACTTAAATCACATTTCCAGGAATTATCATCCATAGACGACCATGAATCCAATTTTTTGTGTGGCCCTGTATATCATTTTATCTATATTCTACAGATGTTTCTTAGTAAACTGAATGCAGTTTAGCATAAAAATACATAACGTATTTGAAAACAACCTTTAAGTGTGTTCTGCTCGTATTCAGTATTCTTCACGAGCTCTTTTGTGTAACCCTGTAATATCAACTATAGCATTTATACATACTATATAATATATATAAATTTTGTGAAACTTAAAAGCACATATCATAATTAAAAAAGCATTTCATCCATTCATCAGCCTTCATCGATAATATACAATATCGGATAGAGTGTACAAATTGAAATCATTTGTGTGGTCCTGTAAATGCCATTCACTTCATATTATGCGTGAAATAACTTATATTAAGCCTCAGAGACGCATATCAATTTTATTATACAGGAAACAGTTTAATATAATTAAAAAGTGTCGTAAACAGTTTCTCCTTTACTGTTATGTAATGCAATTGTTTTGTGTGGTCCTGTAAGTGAGTAATAACTATTCTTTTCACCTCATATTTCACAGAATGGATTTTTAGTGCAATTTGTAAATGCATATAAATTTCAACATGTTGACAGAGTGGAATACCATTAAAGTTCAATTGAAACATGTTTTCTCCGTAGGCTGTAATGTATTGGAAAACCTTTGATTGTCCTTGTAAATAAACTAATCATGCTTGAAACTTCATTTGCAATGGGTTTCGTGCTAGGATAAACATCAATAACTCCCAAAAACTTCAGGGTAATCCGAGTATATTTACGAGAGTTAGGGTGCGAACGGATGGATAGATAGACCAAAATCATAAACACTTTTCAACTTCGTTGGAAAGTGTTAAAAAAAGAACTTATTGTTTTCCTTAATCTACCATTACTATCATGGATTGAGTTTTTTAATTTGAATTTAATTAATCAGTTATCTGTTTAATTAAATAGACAAACTTCATCACGCGGAGCATACATTTTTTTTTTTTCACTAATTTAAAAATCGTTTATTAAATAATAAGCAGCTATCTTTAATTGAGGTACTAACCTTTATTTAACTGTTTTAAACTATGCCAGATATATTCATTCCTCGAACAAACTTTTGTTCCTCTTGTAAATGGCATGAGGATGATAATTAAAGAGCGATGAATTGTGCAGAAAAGCTATCAGCCATCTTTGATTTATTGTCATTTTTTATTTCTATTACCAATTCGTCAGCCGTTAGCAAATTAATGGTTCTTTCGTTTTTTCACGAAACTTAATCTTAATTTGTATTTAACAAATGTAGTTTTAAGCATTTAGCTAACTAAAACCATTTTATTTCTAAAGGGCTGAATAATAAGTATGGCGCTTATTCTTGATTATTTGTACAGGAATAAAAAAGGACTTTATAATTAAGATTTATAGCATAGCTTGTTCGATTGAGCGATTGACAATGCTGTGATAATTTCATGTGCATGAAATTCTCTTGTTCAAAATCAATTCCATAAGCATTATACATTCTCCAATCTTGAATAAGAATTTAACCCTATTGGCTCTATAAGTAATCTACGCTATTATCACTAGACAAAATTATTGGCAAGGTATCACTTTGATAAAACAAATCAGCTATATTTTTCAGGGGTGTCGAACTCTGGCCCATTACATACCAATAAAACCTAAGAAATCGATTATTTCTTTAAAAAAAAATAGTAGCATCAGGCGGACCACAGTTTGACACTCCTGAATTAATGCAATGGGTATATATTTTGGACAATTATTTGGACCTCCAAAGTGGGCTCTGTAGCTAGTTAAAAACAACTACATCTTATAATGTTCTCGAACAGATATGCATCATACTATAATGACTTAATATACCTGAGTCGCAGTATACAGGCAATAAGTTTTGATGGGTCAACAAGATTTTGGACGGAATTGACTATACATTCATGTCATTATTGTCGACCATCTGTATGACGCCTAATTTATCCAAATGAATCCAATTTTAGGATATGGGTTACCGTCGTTCAAAATTTCAAATCTGAGTATATGCATTAAGCATATGTTACTACTTTAATATATAAAGCTACTCTAAATTAAAGAATGATATTTATAAGTTTCAGTGTCAGAGAAGAAATTAAAACGCACTTACTTCATTCAAAATGACTACAAACTCCTTTGGATGCAGCTTGTGCACAATAAAAACGTCGTACACTGCACAAAGCACAAGGACAGTCACACCATGCTCCTTGGTGAGCATGGAAGCTGCCGCTAAAACGAGGCACGAGTATAAGTACCACTTCTTGTCCCTGTATTTACAGTAGCGCATGTATGACATCAGCGACAGCAAGAAAAACAAGCAGGCGCCAACGTCTGCTCTGCCTACCACCCCTGCCACTGCTTCAGTGTGTATGGGGTATACGGCAAAGAGTAGTCCAGCGGTCAGCGTTGGCAAGGAGCTGCGCGAGAACACGGAAGATGCGAACTGGGTGAAAAGGGATGGAACGATAATATGTAGTATGAATAATTTTTGTTTTGAGAGAGTGATGTGGGGTAAAATTTAAAAAATAGTCGCCTGTGGCAACCCTATTATTATTGTTAAGATTAGTTTTATGTTTTAAAGTAGTGCCATACATTTACGTCATATGCAAAGATTCGAGATTTAGCCCCAAACGATAGCAGCCCATATCCTAGAACTTCGTCTCATTTGGATAAGTGAGGAGAATAGACAAACAAATGCTCGACAACAATAATTATAAGCTTTAGTGTCAGAGAAGAAGTTAAAAATGGACTTACTTCATTCAAAATGACTACAAACTCCTTTGGATGCAGCTTGTGCACAATAAAAACGTCGTACACTGCACAAAGCACAAGGACAGTCACACCATGCTCCTTGGTGAGCATGGAAGCTGCCGCTAAAACGAGGCACGAGTATAAGTACCACTTCTTGTCCCTGTATTTACAGTAGCGCATGTATGACATCAGCGACAGCAAGAAAAACAAGCAGGCGCCAACGTCTGCTCTGCCTACCACCCCTGCCACTGCTTCAGTGTGTATGGGGTGTACGGCAAAGAGTAGTCCAGCGGTCAGCGTTGGCAAGGGGCTGCGCGAGAACACGGAAGATGCGAACTGGGTGAAAAGGGCTGAAACGATGGTGTGTAGTAAGACATTGAAGAGGTGATAACCCCAGGGATCCAGTCCTCCCAAGGCGTAGTTGAGACGGAATGTGAGTACACAGAAGGGTCGGTATGACTTGTGCGAGCCACTGTGTGTGAGAGGTGTCCCCCAGAAGTCGTTGTGGAAGAGCTGACTGATTGGAGTGCTTGGCAGAAGGTCTTGGTTTGTTTTGATGGCTCGACTGGAAATAAGAGAATTAAAATTAGTTATTCAGTTTTTTTTTTTAACAATTTGGAATCATTTTCACACATATGCATGTCTTAAAATAATTGGTGAATTTTTAAAACTATTGATTTATTAACTATAATAAAGATAAAAAGAAATAATAAGTATCGTATAAAAATTTAACCCGGGAGAACTCGCTATGAGAATTTCTCTCACGGTGCCCAATTCTTTTCTTTTACTTCAGTCACTTAATATCAAATTTTTTGTTTGGCTTAGTACTTTTATTCAAAAAAGAGGTAAAGTAATCGAAATCACATTTTGAAATTTTATTAAAAGAAAAAATAGTCTTAAAAATGGTCTTAACCCTTTAACGATCATAGCATTTTCATTGCTAAGATGTCGAAATAAATGAATGACACCGGTAATTAAGAACAAATATATTTCTAAATAAGAAAACGTGATTTTTCACATACAAAATAAAAGGGATATTTTTAGATAAAAATACCGGTGTCAGTGTTGCGTATCGGAATTAAAATTTTGTGGTTTCGTGGCGAAACCAATGAACGTTAAAGGGTTAAAAAGAGTACGATGGAGAAAGAAAATCTCATGCGCGAGTTCTCGCGGGTTAAACATATATTACAATTCATAAAACATACAAGTAAAAATTACATACATACGTATACAATTAAAGATGCAAGAATTTCAAGCTATGTTTTAGCCCCTTATCAGTGCATAATAACATTGAAATGGTCAAAAAACTCTATATCATTTTATAGTGACTAATTACAAACAGTTAAAATCGAAGAAAGCATAAAGAATCATATCAAAGCAATGAATGCTGTGTATTTAAGAGAAACTTCACATGATTCATCAAACTGCGAAATTTGCTTACGAGTCAAAACACACCTTCAAGAAAAACTCTACTTTTAACGTTATTGCAATTGGATCTGAAAACCGTCATATTTGCGAAATCTAGTCTATGGTCGGTATCCAAAGAATGGTATACAGATTTAGAAAGCAGGCTTTTATGCTCGGCAAGGCGAACAGCGAATGATGAGGGGCGAAAGCGGAGCCAGAAACATTTAATTGTAAATGTATTTATGTAACTTTTACATGTATGTCTGTTGAATTTTGACATAGTTTAAATTTTTGTTTATCAGACTTTAAATAATGTATAGTTATTTTAATAAGTAACGTGATTTCAATGTAACTTGTAAATTGCTGATACGTTTTGTATAAAAAATTGATAAAATTATAATTATATTGTATAATATAATATTATATAAATAAGTAATCATCAGTTTTTATTTTCTGTTCAATTCATTTAAATTCGAAGATTGGAAATAGACATCGTTCAAAATAAGCAAAAATGTAGAAAATGTGAAAAAAAATCAATGCAATTTGGAGTATGCTAGACCCAGAATTTTAAATATATATATTTTTTTATTTAATCATTTTCTTTTTCACTTGTTTACACAAATATTAAAAAAACAAAATCCTTTTTCATATAGAATTCTTCGAAATAATATAAACATATTTCTTCAAATCTTCGAAGTGTGTTTTGTATATATATTCAGGAGTATGTTTCAGATAAATATCTTAAACAAACAAAGTATTTCATATTTATAAAGACATAGCGTTTACTTCAAACTTTTAAATACTGTTCATTTTTCTTTTACATATTGAAAATATATTCTTTATACTCCTTTTCAAATAACGTCAGCATTGTTGTAAACTTATAGTGCATAAAACGAATAACGAAATAAAGACTTAAGATTATGTTATGTGCATTTTAATTTTTATGTTTTGTTAATATAAGATTAAAATTTATATAAAACCCCTTAAGGGTGTATTCGAAAAAATGATTTTCCACCTTCAACAGCTCGAAATTTTCAGATACAATTTTGGACATATTTTTAAAAGTAGAAGCATGAAACTTGCTGAGAGGATTTTTGAAGTGACGTACAAGGTGCCGTGTGATGTAATTTTTCGCTGATTTAATTAGAATTTGATTTATAAGCAATTATTTTCTCAGCGTGACCCTTTTTTTCGCTCGCAGACCTCCCGCTTCGGAAAATTTGGTCCAAAACGCCGTTTTTGACAGCATTTTTTGCAACATTTTCTGTATTTATCAAGGAATTGATAATTACGGCACCTTGTATAGTTCCTAAATAAGATAATTCGAAAGTTTGGTGCATTTGAGAGCAAAAATGAATCTAAAAATAAATCTGAAAAAAGGCACTTTGGATCGGAATACACCCTTAAAATGCATTTTTTAATTATGTTTGGTGCATTCTTATGAAATACCTTTAAAGTTGTTGTAAACATGAGTATAAGATCCACAGGTTCTGACTTCCGTTGGCAAAAACTTCACCAACCAATCTGATTAGAAAAATTTGTCTTATTTAACTGCCTCATTCTTGATTAATTTCTCTCCCAGTTGTGGTAAAAAATTTCTATTTATTTTTACTGAGTTGCTCGGGTATTTTAATCTATTGTTTTTTACAGGAAATTGCTAGGTTGTCACAATATAGCGGAACTACAACCGTTGAAGTAAACTCACACCAGCAATAATGGATATCAATTTTTGACATTATTTTTGACTGGAATTTTTCCAATAGTATGACGTTTGAATAAAAAGAAAATTTCCACTTAAATTTACTGCCGGAAAGTGGCCCCGCTGGTAATAAACCACTTTGAATGTGGTTATAGTTGAAGGTTCGCTATTTTCAGGATTTGTCAGTTCCTCTTTCTTATTAGTTCCATGACTCTGTCCATTGCTAACTGCGAACTATAATGTTCTTTTTACATTTTTTACAAAATCTGAGCACGAACATTATTAATTGCAAACAGTAGTAGTGAAATGAATTAAAATTTCTCATGTGGAAAAACTATGTATTTATCATAATAATTATTTTCATTTAAATAATTAAAAATACAGCTTAATTGGAAATATACTTCAGATGAAAATAACTAGATCAAAATGATTAAGAAACTTTTTTTTTAATGAAACAGTAAATGTTACTTATTATCAAATATTCCAACAGTTTTGTGTTTCATTAAAGTCTTTTATACCAATTACCATATGCAAATTTAATACTCCTGTCTTTACATTTTTGGTTAATTACAAATAACATCCAAAGAATTTTTCATATAAATCCAGAAACTGATGAACACGCCCCATTCCAATTATAATTACGCGGTGAAATACTTTTATACATTACCAAAGAATTCAAAATAATAATAATCACTGGTACAAATGCTTTCACAGAATTGTTCCATTGGAATGGCACTTTGATGTTCTTCAAGTACACCCTTTCAGTAATCAACCACCCCTTTACAAGAAACCTACTTTAAAGAGCATCCTTCCTTCATTAAAATTTCGCATTGTTAATAGGCATTTGCACTTTTCTTTCAACATTCCCAAATCTTCAAGTGTATTCGGGGATTCAACAAATGACAGTATTGACCCGAATGCATAAAAATCTGTTTGAACAGCGAGGAACAGAATTTAATTAAAAGTAACTCTTAAGGCGAGAATACTGATTATTAAATAAATCCCAAATGACAGACTTCCCCAATGACTGGGAATATTGCATTGCATTTCACAAATTGATCCAGATTTTATTGGAAATCCTGATTATGGCGGGCGTAAATGGAATTAGGTTAATTAACCCATTAACGCCCGAATTATTTTCTTCGGTAAAATTTAAATTTTGTATTTCCCACCACTTTTAAAAGCAAATTAACTTTTATCTAAATTTATCAAGGATTCTGTCTCGTGAAATAAGGTATGCATTTTTCTTCCTCTTTACTGGTGGGAAAACCGCTTTCTTGCTGTTTTTGTAACCGTCCTCAAACGAGGACGCTGGGCGTTAATGGGTTAAATTAATTTGTTTGTGCAAATAAATGATTTTTCTATACGAATGTATCACTCGGACATGCACAAAAACATAGCATCTATTTTTTTATTACTATTATTCAATTTCTACCACAGTTTTTTACAAATAGCGATGGGTAATATAAAATTTACGCATGTGTCACTACACTTTGTATTTATCAAAATGCTTACTTAAGAGCGTACACTAGTCACGCGGTAAAAGCCGAGCACTAATGTGAAGTCTATGGGGGCGTTCTTTTCAAATATCTCGCTCAAATTTTAACATTTTTACATGATTTTTTTTTTTTTTTTTTTTTTTTTTTTTGCATAGGATAGTTGAGGACGATCCAGAACCGGCCTAGTTATTACTTTTTCGATTTTGGTTATATATTTTTTATATTATGATAGTTTCAGTTTCAGAACCGGTTTAAACCGATTTTGAAAATTAAAGTAATTTAAAAAAAAAATCTAAAACCAAAATTGAAAAAATAAAAACTAGGCCGGTTGTGGATCATCCTCAGCTATCCTGTAAAAAAAACATCTAAAAATATTAAAAATAAAGCGAGATATTTGAAAAGAACGCTCCCATAGACTTTACATTAGCGCTCGGCTTTTACCGCGTGACTAGTGTATGCTCTTAAATTTTAAATTATTAGAAATACAGCTTATTAAAGGGGCTCCTCGAATAAAATAACTAAATTATAAACGTTAAAAGACTCTTTTCTATAAATGAAGCAGCAAATGTTACTTAATATCAAATATCCCACAAGCAGATTTGCATTACATTAAAGTCTTTTATACCAATTACAATATGCAAATTCAAGAGTCCTGTCTTCACATTTTTGGTTTATTACAAAAGACATCCAAAGAATTCTTCATATAAATCCAGAAGCTGATAAACACGCCCCATTCCAATTAAAATTACGCGGTGAAATACTTTTACACATTACCAAGGAATTCAAAATAATAATCACTCATACAAATGCTTTCACAGAAACTTCTCATCAGAAACTACTTCAAATTATTCCGCTGAAATGGCACTTTGATGTTCTTCAAGTACACCACTTCAGTAATCACCCAGTCCTTTACAAGAAACCTACTTTAAAGAACATCCTTCCTTCATTAAAATTTCGCATTGTTATAGACATTTGCACTTTTCTTTCAACATTCCCAAGTCTTCAAGTGTATTCGGGGGTTCGACAAATGACAGTACTGACGCGAATGCATAAAAATCTGTTTGAACAGCGAGGAACGAAGTTTAATTAAAAGTAACTCTTAAGGCTAGCATACTGATTATTAAATAAATCCCAAAATGACAGACTTTCCAAAAGACTGGGGAATATTCCACTGCATTTTCACAAATTAATCCAGATTTAATTGGAAATCCTGATTATGGCGGGCGTAAAGGGAAAGAAATTAATTAAATTAAATATTTCGCGCAAACTTTAACCAGTTTTTTTTTTCTGACATTAATTATGGGGTTAATTCTTTTTGACGAATGAAGAGAACAAAACTTTTCGAATTGTGATTTCGAAACTTCACTATCATAAGGATTTCTCAGTTCTGCTCTTTCTTATTAATTCTTGATTCAGTCCATTACAAATTTCAAACTATTTTTTTTTTTTTTTGTACATTTTCATAAAAACTAAACGCTAACATTACTAATTTCAAATAGAGGTGGGTAAAGGAACAAAAACTACGTTACTTGCGCTAAGTATTTACATAATGATTACTTAAAATTAAATTGTTAAAAATACAGCTAATTAAAGATGCACTTCAAATGAAAATGACTAAATCAAAAACATTAACAAACTTTTACAACAAATGTCCAGAAAATGTCCAGTAAATATTATTTAATATCAAATATCCCACAAGCAATTTTGCGTTACATTAAAGTCATTTATACCAATTACTATATGCAAATTCAAGACTCGTGTCTTCACACATTTGGTTAATTGCAAAAACATCCAAAGAATTTTTGATATAAATCCAGAAATTGACGAACACGCCCCATTCCAATAATAATTACGCGGTGAAATACTTTTATACATTACCAAAGAATTCCAAAGTAATAATCACTGGTACAAATGCTTTCACAGAAACTTCTCATCAGAAACTACTCCAAATTGTTCCGTTGGAACGGCACTTTGATGTTCTTCAAGTACACCACTTCAGTAATCAACCACCCCCTTACAAGAAACCTACTTTAAAGAGCATCTTTCCTTCATTAAAATTTCGCATTGTTAATAGTCATTTATTCTTTTCTCTCAACATTCCCAAGTCTTCCAGTGTTCTTCGTTCAACAAATGACAGTACTGACGCGAATGCATAAAAATCTGTTTGTACAGCGAGGAAAGAGTTTTAATTAAAAGTAACTCTTAAGGCGAGAATACTGATTATTAAATAAATCTCAAATGAGAGACTTTCCCAAGGACTATGGAATATTGCATTGCATTTCACAAATTAATCCAGATTTAATTGGAAATCCTGATTATGGCGGGCGTAAATGGAATTAGGTTAATTAAATTAATTAGTTTGTGCAAATAAATGATTTTTCTATACGAATGTATCACTCGGACAAGCACAAAAACATAGCTGCTATTTATTTATTATTATTATTCAATTTCCACCAGAGCATTTTAATCGAAAATAACATCTTATATTTTATTTAGAATTAATTCATTAAATTTATTATTTACTAATTATTTAGAATTAATTCATGTTTGTTAAGAGTATAAAAATATTTATATTTAAAAAATTTTGGGGGGTAATTAATTCATTTTAAAAATTAAAGAATTTGGGTACTTTGATTTTGTATTACTATGTTTTGGTGGTATTTGATTAAAAATATACACATAAATTGGAAACTGTGTTTTGCGTATACTTGAATAATTCGTTTGTTAGTTAACTCAATCATTTTGTCCGTCGCTAATTTCGAACAATAATAAACGTCTTATTTTTTTACAAAAACTAAGCACGAACATTATTAATTACAAATAGCGGTAGGTAAATGTATAAAAATTACTAATGTGTTAATTGCATTATGTATTTATCACAACGATTACTTAAATTATTAAAAATACAGCAAATTAAAGATGTACTTCAAATGCAAATAATTAAATCAAAAGCTTAAACAAACTTTTTTTAAAGGCAGCAAATGTTACTTAATATCAAATATCCCACAAGCAGTTTTGCATTACATTAAAATCTTTTATACCTATTACCATATGCAAATTCAAGATTTGTGTCTTCAAATTTTTGGTTAATTACAAAAGACATCCAAAGAATTTTTCCTATAAATCCAGAAACTGATGAATACGCCCCATTCCAATTATAACTACGCGGTGAAATTCTTTTATGCTTAACCAAAGAATTCTAAATAATAATCACTTGTACAAATGCTTTCACAGAAACTTCTCATTAGAAAGTACTTCAAATTGTTCCGTTGGAACGGCACTTTGATGTTCTTCAAGTACACCCCTTCAGTAATCAACCACCCCTTTACAAGAAACCTACTTTAAACAGCATCCTTCCTTCATTAAAATTTCGCATTGTTAATAGGCATTTGAACTTTTCTTTTAACATTCCCCAAGTCTTCAAGTGTATTCGGGGGTTCAACAAATGACAGTACTGACGCGAATGCATAAAAATCTGTTTGAACAGCGAGGAACGAATTTTAATTGAAAGTAACTCTTAAGGCGAGAATACTGATTATTAAATAAATCCCAAATGTCATTTCCCCCAGGATTGGGAATATTGGTTAATTACAAATAACATCCAAACAATTTTTCATATAAATCCAGAAACTGATGAACACGCTCCATTCCATTTATAATTACGCGGTGAAATACTTTTATACATTACCAAAGAATTCAAAATAATAATAATCACTGGTACAAATGCTTTCACAGAAACTACTTCAAATTGTTCCATTGGAACGGCACTTTGATGTTCTTCAAGTACACCCCTTCAGTAATCAACCACCCTTTTACAAGAAACCTACTTTAAAGAGCATCCTTCCTTCATTAAAATTTCGCATTGTTAATAGGCATTTGAACTTTTCTTTTAACATTCCCCAAGTCTTCAAGTGTATTCGGGGGTTCAACAAATGACAGTACTGACGCGAATGCATAAAAATCTGTTTGAACAGCGAGGAACGAAGTTTAATTAAAAGCAACTCTTAAGGCGAGAATACTGATTATTAAATAAATCCCAAATGTCAGATTTCCCCCAGGATTGGGAATATTGCACTGCATTTCACAAATTAATCCAGATTTAATTGGAAATCCTGATTATGGCGGGCGTAAATGGAATGAGATTAATTAAATTAATTAGTTCGCGCAAACTTTTGTCAGTTTTTTGGGGGTGGTAATTATGATGTTAATTCTTTTCTGACGAATAAAGGGAACAAAATAATTTTTTAAGTAAGTGGTGATATCGAAGATTGTGAGATTTCTATTTTATATAGTCGATTTAAAAGTAAAAAAGTTTCTTATTAACCTGTCAATGTTATTTAATATCAAATATCCCACAAGTATTTTTGCGTTACATTAAAATCTTTCATACCAATTACAATATCCAGATTTAAGAATCTTGTATTATTAATTATAGGCAGTGTTAGGCGAAGGATTAGAAATTACTCATGTAAAATAACAATATATTTATAATAGTAATTGTTTTCATTTAAATTATTAAAAATTCAACTATTTGAAGATGTATTTCAGAAGAAAATAGTTAAATATAATACATTAGGAAACTTTTTTATTTTAATGAAACCGTAAATATTACTTAATATCAAATATCCCACAAGTAGTTTTGCGTTACATTAAAGCATTTTATACCAATCACCATATGCAAATTCACGAGTCGTGTCTTCACATTTTTGGTTAATTACAATGACATTTAAAGAATTTTTCATATAAATCCAGAAACTGATGTACACGCCCTATTCCAATTATAATTATGTGGTGAAATACTTTTATACATTACTAAAGAATTCAAAATAATAATCACTGGCACAAATGCTTTCACAGAAACTTCTCATCAGAAACTACTTCAGATAGTTCCGTCGGAACGGCACTTTGATGTTCTTCAAGTACAACACTTCAGTTATCACCCACCCCTTTACAAGAAACCTACTTTAAAGAGCATCCTTCCTTCATTAAAATTTCGCATTGTTAATAGGCATTTGCTCTTTTCTTTCAACATTCCCAAGTCTTAAAATGTTCGGGGGTTCCACAAATGACAGAACTGACGCGAATGCATAAAAATCCGTTTGAACAGCGAGGAACAGACTTTAATTAAAAGTAATTCTTGAGGCGAGAATACTGACTATTAAATAAATCCCAAATGACAGACTTTCCCAAGGACAGGGAATATTGCACAGCACTTCACATATTAATCCAGATTTAATTGGAAATCCTGATTATGGCGGGCGTAAATGGAATGAGATTAATTAAATTAATAATTCGTGCAAATTTTTCCAGTTTTTTGTGCGGCGTTAATTATGAGGTTAATTCTTTTCTGACGATTAAAGGGAACAAAAATTTTCTGAAGTAAGTGGTGATTTCGACGGTTGTGGGATTTCTACCTTAACCCTTTAACGATCATAGCATTTTCATTGCTAAGATGTCGAAATAAATGAATGGCACCGGTAATTAAGAACAAATATATTTCTAAATAAGAAAACATGATTTTTCACATACAAAATGAAAGGGATACTTTTAGATAAAAATACCGGTGTCAGTGTTGCGTATCGGAATTAAAAGTTTGTGGTTTCGTGGCGAAACCAATGAACGTTAAAGGGTTAAATGGTAGATTTAAAAGTCGAAAAGTTTGCTTAAATTTTAATTAGATCGTAAACGGAGGGAAATTTTTGCTTTATTCCGACTAAATCGTAAAATGAATAGTATTTAACACTGATGAATTTCATTACTGAGAAATTACACCATAATTTTAAATTTGAACATATTTAAAGAGATTTTTTCATAAAAAATTCCTAGAACCTATCCCAAAATATGATATACGAAAAGTTGCTAATTTTACGTAGATATCAGTTTCATAAATATGTAAAGTAATAATATATGAAACTTTCGCATTTTCTTTTAGAAATTTTTAAATATAAAAAAATATATATATAATTTAATAATATAAAATAATATATAATTTAATAATATAAAATAATATATAATTTAATAATATAAAAAAGGTACAAGTAATTCAAAACTGTGTTTCTTAAAAGATATTTTAAATATCCTTAAATTATTCAGGAGTAATGAGAAATTTCAAAAGTGTCCCGAAGTTAATTCATACACCAAATTAAATCGATGTAATTTCTGCCAGATCCATTAAATTTCGTTCAAGTAGTACAAGACCTTCTCCATAAATAAATAAATAAATAAATAAATAAATAAATAAACGCATAAAGATCACCCGGCTCTCATTAAAATTTCCATTTCTCAAGAACATTTGAAAAATCGGGCTCAAAAATGCATTACGGGTTAAATTTGCTTAAAATAAATTTCGTACAAAACTTCATTCCAAGACATGCTATATTCACATAAAATTTCTAATTTTATATAAATATTACATTCAGAATTATTAAATTTTATAATATTTAGTTCTTTCATTTTTTTATATTTAAATCTAAAAGTTTAACAATACTTTTACAAATAATTCAAAATTTTATTCACTGAAATATACTTTCAATTCCCTTAAATTATTCACTAGTAATGAGAAATTTCAACAATGTCTCCAAAGTTAATACCCACACCAAATTATAGCTATATAAATTCACTTCCAGGTCCATTAAGCTTCGTTTAAACAGCACACGCCCTTCACCAAAAAATCTTTAAAAGAGTACCCAGATCCCATTAAAATTATAATTTCACAATAGTTTTTCATAGATCATGCTTAAAATTATATGCCGGGTTAAATGTCTTCAAAATGACTTTCTCATATAAAAATTCATCCTAAGACATGCTGTAGCCACATAAAATTATTAATTTTATTTGGATATCAAGTTAAAAATCATGAAATGTAACAATGTTTAACTCTTTCGCATTTCCTTTTTTTTTTAAATATTTAAATCAAAAAGTTCAATATTTTTTTTTAAAAAGATACAAATAATTCTAAACTATATACACAGAAAGATACCTTGAATAACCATAAATTATTCAGGAGTAATGAGGAAATTCAACAGTGTCGCCAAAGTTAATACCCACACCAAATTATTGCTATATAAATTCACTTCCAGGTCCATTAAGCTTCGTTCAAACAGCACACCCTCTTCTTCACCAAAAAATCTTTAAAAGAGCATCCAGATCTCATTGAAATTTCTATTTCACAATAGTTTTTCATAGATCATGCTCAAAATTATATGCCGTGTTATTTTTTTTCAAAATGACTTTTTCACACAAAAATTTATCCTAAGACATGCTATATCTACACAAATTTAATAATTTTATATGGATATCACGTTCAGGATCGTGAAATGTTATAATATTTTACTCTTTCGCATTTTCTTTTTTAAAAATACTTAAATCAAAATATTTAACTATATTAAAAATATGTATACAAATAATTCAAAAATGTATTCACAAAATTTTAGCTTGAATATTCATAAATTATTCAGGAGTAATGATAAATTTAATACCCACAACAAATATCCACTAAAATAACCACTAAAATACCCACACCAATTATAGCTATATAAATTCACTTCCAGGTCCATTAAACTTCTTTCAAACAGCACACGCCCTTTTTCACAAAAAAAACTTTAAAAGAGCGCCAAGATCTCATTAAAATTTCTATTTCACAACAATTTTTGATCTTGCTCAAATTATATGACGGTTTAAATTTGCTTAAAATGACTTTTTCATACAAAAATTTATCCTAAGACATGCTATAACCACATAAAATTATTAATTTTATATGAATATCACGGTCAGAATTATGAAATGTTTTACTATTTAGTTCTTTTGCATTTTCTTATTTAAAAATATTTAAATCAAAAAGTTCAACAATATTTTTCTAAAAAGATACAAATAATTCTAAACGATATGCACAGAAAGATACCTTGAATATTCTTAATTTATTCAGGAGTAATGAGGAATTTCAACAGTGTCTCCAAACTTAATACCCACACCAAATTATAGCTATATAAATTCACGTCCAGGTCCATTAAGCTTCGTTCAAACAGCACACGGCCTTTTTCACCAAAAAAATCTTTAAAAGAGCACCCAGATCTCATTAAAATTTCCATTTCACAACAGTCTCTGAAAGATCGTGCTTAAAATTGTATGCCGGGTTAAATTTGTTCAAATTGACTTTTTCATACAAAAATTTCTCCCAAAACCTAGACAAATTTATCCACATAAAATTACGTATGAATATCACGTTTAGGATCATGAAATGTAATAATATTTAACTCTTTCGCATCTTCTTCTTTTTTTTAATATTTAAATTAAAAAAGTTTAACAATGTTAAAAATTATATAAACAAATAATTCAAAAATGTATTCACAAAAAGATACCTTGAATAACCATAAATTATTCAGGAGTAATGAGAAATTTCAGCAGTGTCTCCAAATTTAATACCCACACCAAATTATAGCTAAATAAATTCACTTCGAGGTCCATTAAGCTTCGTTCAAACAGCACACGCCCTTCTTCACCAAAAAATCTTTAAAAGAGCACCCAGATCTCATTAAAATTTCCATTTCACAACAGTCTTTGAAAGATCACATTTTTCCTTTTTCCCCTCTCTCCTCTCTCTTTAAAGAGAGAGCGCATACGAGCTTTGCAAACCATTTCAAATATGGAAAGATAGCACAAAAATGACTTTTCAAAGACTTTGCCTTTAATTAAAAGCGCTTTTGGATATAGAAAAGGCACGCCATATTAGATAACGCTTTTGAATTGATAGGAGAATTCTTTACAAACGAAATTTATTAAATTACTGCCAGTTTAATTGGGAATTTCAGATAAAAGAAGAACTTAATGAACGAGAAAATTGTGGCTTTGTAACTTTTTTATTCCATTTTTTTTCTTCCAGAGAATATTTTGTGATATGCCTTTTAATTTAGCAGAGGAATAATTGTGAAGTAGGAGATTGTAACGTAAAAATTTAATAACTTTGAAATTTATAAAATGACGTTGGAAATTTGTTATTAAAAAAGTACTTTTAAGAGTTATCAGTAGTGAATATCTTTTGTTAGAGATTAGAAAACTTCGTTGTTATTTAAAATATATTCAGAGTACATAGGGAATTCGAGATTGAGTGTAGCCTTTTGCTTTTCCGATAGTTCTGCCGATTTCTTTTGTTCTCGGAGTATCGAATGCAGTCGAAAGTGGTTCTTTTACTTTTATGCGGTTCAAATTAATTACAAGTCCAGATCAAATATGATAATTATTTCTTTTTTGAAATTTCAGTACATGATTTGCGTTTTAAATTAAATTAGAAAATCCTTTTAAACGGTCGTTAAGGTACTTGAATTTAGTCAGAAGCTTTTGCTTTCCGATGCAGCCCCACTTTCTTTTGTCCGGAAGTTTCAGAGTATGATCGAAAGAGCGTCTTTTATTTTTCTGCGATATCAAATTAATTGCAAATATGCATCAAATTTGAAAATTATATATTTTTTTCTAGTTACATTAAATGAAGTTTATTTAAAATTAAACTAGAAAATTTGTTTAAACGGATGTTGAAGTATTTCAGACAGAGTATTTGTTTTTGATGGAGTAGCTGAAATTGACATTTTGAGATAATTGTGTTCAAAGGTTTTGGCGTATTTATACGACATTTTTCATTTCGTCTGATAGTTTTTGTTAAAGATTAAATGTATTTATTGCGTGTTTACAGTACAATATCTAAAGAGATGCCGCCGAAGAAAGGGGTTGGGACAAGCACCACTTTTTCCAAACAATAATTTTTGCTTTTTAAAGCGGTCACTCAGTCAAAAAAAAAAAAAAAAAAAGAAAGAAAGAAAAAAACAGAGAGATAAACTACCAGTATTTTCCTATAGGAAATATTTCAAATAATATCAAGGGTTTGAAGAAAGTCGGCTTGGATCTTAAGTGACTGTATAAACCTTAAACAAACTAATATTGAGGGGGCGGTGATCTTCTAGATAGCGATGGGCCCAATGTTGCCAGATAGGCTACTTTTTTTAATTCGGATTCTTTATTGGCACCACTTTTTAAAAATGATAAAATACGACCTATCTAATGACATATTAATTAAAGCAATAACAAGGGGGATTTAACCGTTTCAAAAAAGCGGTGTCAATCAAGAAATCTGAATTTTAAAAAAGTAGCCCACTGGCAACACAGGATGGGCCGAATAAATGATTTTACTACCGAATGAATCATTCAGGCATGTGTAAAAACAAGGTTTTTAACCTTTTTATATATTTTTAATAAAACCATAGTTCGTAATTCTTTTCATCAATTTTCTTCTTAAAATTATAAAGATAAAAAAAAAATATATATATATATTTATGGGTTTCTTTTAATTAATTCTGAGAGTTTAATAAAATCTATGCAAATTTTTTGTTAAAAATTGATTTTTTTTTTTCTAAGGATCAGAATTTGTGAAGAAATTTTTCTTGCCTCGTTTTATGACTTTTTTCAATAAAAATTACATTATTATGAGTAGACGTTCACAAAAATTATAAGAGGGCTTCGAGTGGTCCAAAGTGCTCAATACCAATATTTAGTTAACCCTTTGTAGGGCAGGGCAAATTCATTGCTTAAGTATTAAAATAAATGACTGACACCGGAATTTGAAAACAACTTTATTTATAAATAAGAAAACGCTATGTTTCACGCATTCAATAAACCGTAATTTTCTTTAACAAAATTCTGGTGTCAATGTGGCGTTTGGGGATTGAAATTAAGTGGTACATCTATGAAACCAGCGCCCCGCAAAGGGTTAAAGAGAAATCCGTCTTTAATCCCTTTATATTATTTCAAGTATTTTCTATAACAAAATAATGATTGTTTCCTTATTAGCTGACTGTGTTCTTCCCTGACCACTCGCCGCATAAGAAAATTCTAAGAAGAATTTTTTTTCGAAGGAATAAAACAGAGTTTGAAATAAGAAGCTAGTGGGAGGCTTGATCTTCTCTCTTAAAAAGTCAGCCACAAAATAACTCAAGTTGAGCCGAAATCCACTCATCTCACATTTTGAGAGGCAGCTTCTCGAAAAGAGTTGAAATAACTCGAAAAAAGAGTTGTTTTAAGCAATTTAAATCAAGTTGAGCTACTTCAGGGCTCCCAAATGGTCCGCGAACTGAACATCAGAATTTTTTTAGAGAAATTTTCTTTTTAGATTTTTCTTGCAAATTGTCAAGAAACCACGTTTGGAAGTTGATTCTAGCTCAAACGTATTATGAAATTTTCTGTTAAAAAATACTGATGTTCAGTTCGCGGACCATTTGGGAGCCCTGCTACTTAAATAACCAATTTAAATCAAGAAGATTTAATCATTTAAAAACAACTCATTTATGATCGAAAAAGTTACAGCTCTTTCCTGAGAAGCCAAATCAACTCTTTTGTTTAAGAGTGATTTTCATTAGCTGAAACTCGGACTCCGTTCTTCAACATCGAATTCTAAAGTATAGTATTCAAATAGCTTTAAAAAAATCTTTAAAGAACAAAATACTACAAGATTTTCACTGGTGACTATATTTGTTATTATTAAGCCCATAATTATTTCAAAATAGCAGTAATTATGACAGATTTCGGAGAACCTTCGTTATGGATTATATTTACTATGAAATGAATAAAATTAGTCCACAATGGCAGGCTTGGTCACATACTGTAAATAGTTATGTAATATTAATTTATCCTGCTTTTTAAATTCAAAAATTTTTTAATAGGCTTTTTTTTTTTTCCTTTTTCCCGAAAAAAAGGGGGAATTATTGTCACATTAGCGAAATTATTCAACATGTTAAAATTTAATTTCATTTTAAAGTAATACCACTCATAAAATTTGCCTTTAGTCTAATAAGTACCAACATAGCTTTTTTCAATTACAGCCCAAAGGTATATTTCATTTGCAGGATTTTTGATGAGCTATTTGCTCTGGGAGAAAAGAGCGAACGCTTGCTTAAAATTTGAATGCAATTAATTTTTTAGCTATCTTTTGTTTAAACCGCTTGTGTGAGACGACAGTTAATTTTTTCAATAAATTTTTATTTTAAAACAGTCTCTTCTTTATGGCCTTAGATATGTATCTTTTTCTTTCTTTTTTTAGGAGAAATGTTGATATTTTAGCTTAAAAAAAAGGCTCTTTTTTATATGTTTTTTAGTTGCTTAGAAATACAGCTAAATACCTTCTTTCTTCAGATTCCGGTACAATTAAATTTTTTAGAATTACTTTATAAGCATATTTCTGTTGTACTATTGCGTATTTTTTATATACAGTAGTCATATACATTTTCTTAAAAATTGCTTGAATAAAAAACAAAAAAATTTGTAGCAAATTTACAGTGCGTCAACAATGTGGTTTTTCACATTGTTTAACAACTTCTCTAAATATCTCGATTTATTTCGGGTTTGTATATAGAGCAAATAATTACTATTCCGTGAAAACTCGGTCATACAGGACTGCTTTAGGCGACTTATTTTTTCATTTCTTTGCGCCATTATTTAAAAAAAAAAAAAAAAATTAATCTTGTAGTATGTTACTCTTGCAAATGAAGCCAAAGTGCATGTCAGAAACTTCTGTTTTGAAAAAGTGCAAACGAGGTAGAATTAAAAAATAAGTAATTAAAAATAAAAAAATTAAAAACTATGATTATTTACTATTTTTTTCTCAAAAAATAAATAAATAAATAAATAAAAAAGGCAAGAAAAGCGGTTAAGTGCATAAAAAATTGTTAATCATATAATTTCACATCAAAATATTAAAAAGTGCTGAAATATATATTTTACATTTTATCTGTATTTGTTATTATTATTATTTTGATAAAGAATTAATTCTATTATACAAGGTATGTCCATTACTTGATATTTCTAAGGAATTTGCCACCAATATTAAAGATTAGAGAATTCCAATTTAATATTCAAGTCACAGACTTTGTAACGACCAGTGCTGTCAAATATCTGTTGCATTTTTTTATTCAAAAATACAGAATTAATAACCTAAGTGTTTGATGAATTATTATTCCTTTATACAATTATCGACATAATAATAAAATTAGAACCAAAATTTTCTGGTGTAATTTTAGAATTTCTGAACAAAAAGTAAATTATTGTAAAGGGCGCATACAATCTGGTGATTCAAATAGGTTAATCTTTTGCGGTCTATAACGTACACAGCGTACATTATTCTATTGTGATCATCTCCAACAGTGATGTACATCATGATTTATAATTCATATTTTAATTAGACATTCCGAAATGTTATCAGGAATTTTTAACTTTTAATTTTGCCTTTAGAAAACAGACATGATTTTTCCAAAAATAAATTATAATAAAATCACCAATGAAATTTTTGTGGTGTGAATTCAAAATTTCTAACTTAAAGAAAAAAAATCATTTGTGACTAATGACATATATCCGCAAACACCGCCACGGCGCTAGGGTTTAACACCAGGTATTATAGAACTTTTCAGTTATTAAATAAACCGGAATATTTTATTAAAATTTTTGGAAAGCCTTTACGCTCTGTATTATTCTTAAACAATAATAAAATATTAGTTATTTTGCTAAAAACATCGTTTTTTTTAATTAATATTTGGTGATTTTTGCATAATTAAATTCTTCTATAGCTGAGTATATATATATATACAGGGTGCGTAGCCATCAAGAAACTCAGAGGAATTATATTCTTTTAGCATCAGAAATTCTTTAAAGTATTCGTTGTTACATCTGAAAAAGGATTTCTTTTTCGTCAAACAAAACAAATTTTACATTATAGAAATTCTGGTAAAAGGTGCTTACAAGGTCCTTCCAGACTACGCACCCTGTATATATATATATATATATATGCCTGTTTTAACTATCGGAAACGCTACACCTATGACATAGTACTTTTATATGTTTTTATTTTTTCTAAAATATATCTTTAAGGAAAGAAACATTTCAAAAATAAACGGAGCAAAAATATAAATGCTATTTTAATTTTTTCATAAATATGAGCGATGGATAAAGAACATAACATGTTTTGCTAATCTGTTTCATCAATTATTCCGTTTTAAAAATAATGCACGCGCAACTCAACTCGCACGATCATTGGCTTTTTTATTTATAATATATGTTTTAAATCTCCAGATTGAAAATGCGAAAGAAATAACATGCAATGACTTGTAAAATTTCTCATATCGATTTTTTAAAACTAATGTTGCAAATAACATTGCTCAGCTAAAAAACTGCCTTTAATCTGTTAGTTAACTGTTGAAAGAACATCTTGTATCGATCAGCATTTAAAAGATAAACCTCCATTTACTACACCTGCGCCATCTATCCACGGTAACGTCAAAGAAAAATAGATAATGGGGATGAGGAGGAGCCAAAAAATAAATAGTTTCGTTTTTTAAATAAACAACTCAGCGTCCAGCTTTGAAATTTATGAATTTACGTAACCGGGAAATAAAGTAAAATAACATAAAAGATAACATCCCCGAATGTTATTTACATTGGCTTTAGAATAAATATCTTCATTTACTGCACATGCTACCAAGCATTAAAGAAACTGCATTTTTTCCATGATTATAATTTTTAAAACGATGAAGTTAAGTACGGCTTGCAAAAATGTCATCTAAAAAAATATAGAAGAAAATTTATAACCATTTCCTCTCTCGTTATTTTTGCTATTCCTTAATATTATGGCAAAATTTTTACATAACTTTTTTTCTGGTACGGTTTGTTAATAGGAGAGGAACATTTTTGAATAAATGAGGAGTGTTTAAGGGATTACTTAAGCAAAATATTCAACGTGATTCTCATAAAATGGGTGTTTTAGTTTTTTAATGTGCCCATAAATGTTAGCTATTTCTTCGAATAAAAAAGGTTTTGTTTATTGGTATTTAAATAGTATGGGTATTTTTCGCTAAATTATGAAATATCGGTTAAAAGACATAAAGAGGTTTATTATGCAAATGTAAATGAGGAAGAATATGATAAAAATAACTAAATAAATTCTGGGTTTTATAATTTTCCCATGTATATGTTGTATAATTTTTACATGGCTCTCACTGTCGACTTTTTTTTTATTCTATTTGCACCACTATCTGTAAAAAAAAAAAAAAAAAAAAAAAAAAAAAACATTGATGAAGTTGATCACATAATTCAAGAATAATATCATATCCTTCCGTTTGAATAAAATTGTTTACTTTATTTGATTGCAGACTTCGTATTAATTTTCTGTAATAAAGAAATAGACAGGGTGCGTAGTCATCAAGAAATTCAGAGGATTTTGATTCTTTTAGTATCAGAAATTCTTTAAAGTACTGGTTGTTAGATCTTAAAAAGGATTTCTTTTTCTTTAATTAAAACAAATATTACATTATAAAAATTCTGGTAAAAGGTCCTTACAAGGTGCTTCCAGACTACGCACCCTGATAGAATTTTTGTCTTAACTCTGAAAGGACGAGCATCTTTTGCAGAATATTTAATCCTTTGTCATCGATTTTTAAAATCGGAGATTTTTTTGTCTAGTTGAATCACGAAAGTGATCGGATAAAACAAGGCAAAATTTACACCAAAAATTTTCTGATGAGAATATTTATTAATTCTGAGCCCCTTGTGCAGTATGTATACCGGTCTCTGGTGCTTGGGGTATGCAACGTACTCATGCTATTTTCCATCAAAGACGTACGCAGCAAACGTAATGATATCTGGTTGACTTTTTCATTGGGCATTCCGAATTCTCACCAGAAAGTTTTAACTTTTATTTTTGCTTTACACGATGATTCTACTTCGACTACGGTTTTTGCCGAGGCGCTTGTGGATAAACCACACATCCCCGGTTAGTAACTGGTGTAGTACACAGGAGAGCAATCTATAGACTTGAATGGTAGCAACAGCAGGAACTGACAACAATTAACAGGAGTTAAATTTAAAAATAGAAATTAAAATATAAGCTTAAAAATGGGGTTAATGAGCTACTGTATAAAAATACCCTAAGCAGAATTAAAAAGTAAAAACTTTGATAAGAATAATAACTGGATGTGATTAGTAAAATATAAAATATTAAATTTAAGAGCAAATGCAACTCTTATATCGCATAAATAAAGTAAATAAAAATTAACAGTTAAACTTTTCTGGTGTGAATTCAAAAAAAAAAAAAAAAAAATGTGACTTACATTTGCCAATGGCGCCAGAGTGCAAGGGGTTTCCAAACTGCATGCAAAAATTTCCGTTTTGCAAAAATGCAAGCGAGGTAGAATTATAAAATAAGTAATGCAAAATAAAAGGATAAAAAATTTAATGTTTAAAAAAATGGCAAGGAAAGCCGTTAAGTGCATAACAAATTGTAAAATTGCATATTCATATAATTTCACAATAAAATATTAAAAAGGTGAGGAAATATATAATTTACATTTTATCTGTATTTATTTTTGTTATTATTTTGACAAAGAATTAATTCTATTATACAAGGTATGTACATTACTTGGTATTTCTAAGGAATTTGTTACCATTATTAAGAATTAGAAAATTACTATTTAGCGTTCAAGTAACAGACTTTGTAACGATGAGTGTTGTCAATTATCTGTTTCATTTTTTATTCAAAAATATTAAATTGTTACGTTTATCATTTATGTCTACCTGGAGAATGGATAATTTTTTTATTCAACCTACTACTTTTTTTCTGACTAGTAACATTCATTTCATTTAATAATGGAATGTCTGTCATTATACAAAGATTTAACTCTTTCAGGAGCAAATAATTTAACTGCTCCAAAAATGTTCAAATATTTATTTCACACCACAATTCAAAAACAAATTTATTTTAAAATAATCAGTCATTTCTTCCATAAGATTATGAGTTCGAAATTGATCTAAAAAATTACTGGTACCATTTAGCAATTTTGACATTAAAATTAACCGTTACAAACGGCGCCCCTCAAAGTGATAATTTTTGTAAGGTATTTTTAATAAATTTTGGCCCTTATTGATCGTGTCCTATTTACTTTTCTTGTGCCAGTGGTTCACCTTTATCCCAGAGGGAAATATATACAAAAAAAAAAAAAAAAAATGAGGTGGATGCAAAACAAAATATTAATATTTGAAAATATTAACAAATATTTTCAGCGTAAATATAAGAAATGTTTTCTTTTCTAAACTGTCTAATGAATAATTGCCTCTTTTTATAACTTACGGGAAAATAACAGATGCATGTAGCTCAACATTCTTATAAAACCTAAAATTAATTTCTTACAATATTTTCCGGTGACTATATTTTACTTTTTAAGTTTTAGTCTTTGTATAGCGAGAAAAAATAAATAAAAAGAAACAAATTCAAACATTGGAAAATAAAAAAGGGGTTATTGATTTCTGTTTAATAAGCCGAGCAATATTATAATGTTTCTTATATTCGATCTGCATCTTCCAGTCAATTTCAAACCTGGTTGTTTAAACTGTTAAAAGAACAATTTTTACCCATTAGCATTTAGATGACTATGCTCCATTTGTTACACCTGCGCCATCTATCTATGATCATGCCGAAGAAAAATAGATAATGAAAAAAGAGGATGAGGAAGGAAAGTGAACAAATTGCGTGGTTTTTCAAACAAAACATATCCAGTACATGATCTGAATATTATTTACATTATTTTACATATTAAAGTATAAAGTGATGCAACGTAAAAGATAACATCGTTGAATATTATTTACATTAGCCTAAAAATAAATATGCTCGTGAAGCAGAACTTACCGCAAAACATTATAATATTTGTCTCTGCAATTTTCTTCTGGTGATTACTGCATTTTTTTTTCCAATAAAGTCAAAGCCACATCTTGTAAATAGATCGCATAAAATAAATAAATTTAAAAAAGGAAAAAAAATTGTGTTTATTCAGGTCGTTCTTTTACCTATCCCAACATGCTTTTGCAATAAGTTTAAATATTTACCCTTTTTTATCGCATGTGTTAGTCGATGGGAGAATATTTTTGAATAAATGAGAAGAATTTAAGAGATTATTAAAGAGGAATAGGCAACGTGACTCTAATAAAAACTGGAAAACATTTTTGAAAATATTTATTGTCCCCATAAAACGAAAGCTACTATTAGAAAAGCTGATACTGCAGAAGCTTCTAACTGTTTACAATTTAAATAACGTCGATAGTTTGAATTGGAGTTTAAAATAGCATTTAAAGATAAAAACGTTTGTTATGTGCTTCGGGAGAAGCAAAAAATAAAATAAATAGGGTCGAAATAAAAAGAAGAAATAAATAAGTATTTAAATTTGTTTTGTACTCATTCGCAAAAACAAATTACACTTTTATCAATAAATTTAGTAAATGCCATCGAGTAATTTTGTACTAAATGCATGATCACATAATTGCTTTCAGCATTAAAAACTTTCAAAATAACTTTATTTTACCGTACTACATGTACCACAATGACAACAAGATGGCGACAGATTAGGGAAAACCAGTTGAAAATTATGCTAAAAGCAACCTTTTCTTAAATTGGTCGCTTTTTTAAATGGTTATTCAATTAGGCGAATTTTTCTTTAATAAAATATTGGTATTTAAACATTTTTTTTTAAAAACATTTTCCCTCTTTTGTCATCATTGTACAATGAAAGAGTGATTGAAAATTATTAGATTCAAAATTTAGAGACTAGTGGAATTGATATGGTTAATTTCTGTCTCTTCTTTCAACATTAGAAAATTTTAAATAAACTTTCTTTTACCATACTAGACTACATATGGAACAATAACAGTGAATAACACATCGTAACAATTTTCTCTATAAGAAAATGATAGGATTTCGCATTTGTTCATTTTATTTTCTTCTGATCTCTCGCCATTCTGAATAAATGTTAACAATAACCGAGTGATTGAAAATTATTAACTTCTAAATTTAGGGATTAATGTACTTACATGGCTCACCCCTGCCATCTATATTTAGAAAAGTAATCAAATAAAAAATTTAATCAAAGTAATAAGAAAAGGGGGGAAGCATACCGAATTAGGTCTTTAGTGAATTTCAAATATCCTCCATGAATGCAAGAACCATCCAATATCAAGTGCATTTCATATAGTTTTTATTATTATTATTATTATTGTTGTTGTTGTTTTTTACATTATTATTATTATTTTATTTTTTTACATAAAAATTCCGAATACACTCCAAAAATTCTGAACAGCAAATTTTATTTAATTGCAGACATTTGGTGATTATACAAATCAAACATAATTCTTTTAGAATTTCTGGTGTGAATTCAATATTTATGTAAAAAACATAGATATTAAGCCTATCACAGGCGACTAATTTTTAATTGTATTTCGCACCACTTTCTTAAAACAAATATCTCTTACATATAGTTTGATAAGATGGAAAAGTGAAACGTTGTAAAAAAAATTTAAAAAAAAAATAGTGATGGAAATTAATTGCAAAATTAGTTGCCAGAGGCAGGTCCGATATATGCGCTAATGATACAAATTGATTAAATTTATAGCCAAAAGACTCAAAATATGCAAAATATTAAAATTAAACTTTAGGTCTTATTACCCTCTTCCAGTGTAGCTAAGAAATAATCCTGTATAAAAGCTGTCCGTTAACTTTGCCGGAAAAATCAAAATTTCAATTTATGTTGATTTGTACGTTTTTAAGGCCACTAAGAGCTGACCAAATGGATTTAACTGGCTATTTAAAAGCCATTAACCACTTAACGGATTTGCCCGCACGTCATACGGACAAGTAGTGTTTGCTTGATAAATCCCTTAAAGCTTTTTAATACCACTATTTTTTTAATTGCAACATAGTCATATTATTTCATTGCAGAAATCTTTAGACTAAATACTATGAATATTTCAGCTTTAAAAAATGGTGTATTTATCATATTTTTAATTTATTACATTAATGAAAATATATATAAATAAAAATAATAATAAATAGTTAAAACGTACTCAGGAGAATATGATCAAGGGATCTTACTGACAATCTGTATGACTAACTGACAATATTTGTTTAAAGCATGTTTATATGATTGAAAAATAAGCAGTAGTTGGCAGCTATTGAGATACATTGATAATTAATCTAAAGAAAGTAAAACATGAGTATTAAAAACTGTGAGAATAGATTAAAACGTTATTTATTATAATTTGAACAAGCATTCAATGTTATAGCCTTAAGCAACATAAAAAGGAAAATAAAAGAAGAGAAAAAAATGAAAGCGAATTTGCTTAATGGTGACTTTCAAGAACTTTAAAAACAGGGCTAATAAAAATAAATATAGCCGAAGCATTTTTTTTTATATAAAGAGTAACATTCTAAAAGAAAAAGTTTATTTCTTCAATTTCTTTTATATCTTTTCTTATGTTGGGTTATTAAAAATTACGACGAATACATATGAATATCTTTACATTTTACCACTTAGAGGAAACGGACAAACGAAAAAGACTATTTGAGTAAATGAGAGGAAATATATTTAAGGATAAAGAAATAAGGAAATATGTGTGAAATGTTTCTAATAAAAACTGAAAATAACTCTTTTTCAAACTTATACTAGCTCTCATAAAATATACATACATACATATATATATATACATATATATTTTCCTTTAACACAATATAAGTCGTAAACAGTGTTGCAAATTGCTGAGATTTTTTTATTCAAAAACTACTAGTTCACCCCAGAAAATTTTTATTACTAATTTTCCATTATTTTATTCGCGAACAATCATAATGGCCAAGATTACCAATTCAAAATTTCTTGGGAGAATTTAAATGTTGTCAATGATAGTTTAATCCTTTCCGGCGCACTACTCTTTAAAATTGGTATTTAAAGAAAAAACAAATTAGGCAGTCTATTTAGGCCTAGAGAAGTACACAGGTATTGTTTTGTAAAGATTGCACTAACCATTTTAATTATACAGCTGTTGCCGAAGTGGTAACCTTCCATAAGTAAAGCATTGATAAGCGCAGTGAGAAGAGCATTGCTGTGAAGCGCGTATTACAGTAAAACATTTTACCTATTATTTAAAAACAGTAGAGTTTGATCTCTGTGGTGCTGCCATCTAGAACTCATAAGAAAGATTTAAAGTAGCCATTAGAGTAGTTTTTGAAATATTCACGGAGTTTTTGTGTCTCTAAACAGGGGGAACTTTAGGTGTTGCCGACCCGGCAACACTGCGCGTTAAGGGATTAAGGGGCGAGGTACTTCTATTCGTAAAATGCTCAAAAGAGTAAATGACAACAAAATTTAAGTCAAATATGTTTCAAAACGTTTAAAAGCTTTGATTCACATTCTTAAGCCCTCCACGACGGGATCCTTTTGCGAAATTTTTAATGTTTTGTCACCGGTTTCGAAAAGCAAAAATTTGTGTCTTATTAAATCAAGAAATTGCTCCGATTAAGTAAAGTAAATTTTACTGGTGGAAATAAACAGGGATTTTTAACCCTTTTTGCTGCACGTATATGAGCCGCTCATCCCCAAGGGATTAATAAAAAGAAATTTTTCTTTACAATATTTTGTTGTCAATGTGGTATTTAGGAATTAAAATTAGGTGATCCAAAAATGAGCCATCGCCCTAGGCGGCGCAGAGCACTTCCATTGTGAAAATGTTGAAATGAATGGTTGACACCGGAATTTACTTACAAATTTATTTGAAAATAAGAAAAAGCTATTTTTCTCTTACATAATAAACGGAAAATATTTTTACCGGAATTCTGGTGTCACAGTGCCATTTGGAAATTAAACTGGTTGTTACATATAACGGAACACTGAAACACAAAGGATTAAAGCTTTATTAATGCAGAGTTTCTGTTATAAATAAGGTAAAAATTGCTATACATTTTTACTCGAAAAAATATTCTACAATAATCATGTCTAGTCATCAACCAAAATCTTCTAATGTTCATTTTTTTTTCAGTTTATAAATGCAGTAGTCCTTGAATACTGCGAAATTCTGAATTTTCAATCATAATTTATAAAAATACTTATATATATGCATCTATAATCCAATCACTTCGTTTGTTAATGGTTATTTTTTTCACGTTTTAGAAATGTTTTACAGCATATCGAATGTAAAAAATAAAATTTAAGCAGAAAATTAAAAATACCCAAACGCTAAATGGATAATATTCTTAAAAATTACATAATTTCAGGCCGATTTGCAAAAATAATGTTGCTAAAACGCGACGCTTTTTAATTTATATCTAATTTAAATTCTCCCGAAATATTTTTTCCCCTTTTCTAATCTTTTTTATGCTTTCTTTATACAAAAAAACACGAAATTATTTTTTCTTTATATTCTAAGGATTTATGTGTTAATACTTCGAATTAAATCTCATTATAATTTTTTCTTACACATCGAATGCATAATAGAAAATTTTCCTTAAAAAAATTCTAATTTTCCTTCTTTTACAGTACTTGTATCTACTTCTTCGCTCGTCCGTGTTACCTCGAATTCTAAGCACGTTACAAGATAGTGATTGCTTAATGAGATTGGTACATGGTAGAGTGAAATTTCCCCACAGACGTTGGCAACAGCAAGTCACACAACCCTAGCGGGGATTCCTGTAATTAGGGAAAGTGTAGGAGAACGAACAACTTGTTAGTCACAACTTTCATGTTAAGTATTTTAAGTGGTCGCCAGAACGGCAAAAATTACTTTGATGTAACAAGATTTGTTTTGTCGTTATCTCCTTCGCTGATAAGACAAGAAGTTTTGAAATTTTAATTAGCACTTAAACAATAAGATTGGACTTGTTGGAGAAACAATGGGGGGGAAATTTTAAATTGTTCATTTATTTATGTACAGAATGATTCATGTTTTGATAAAAACAGTCAAGAACTTCAAAACATAATGACAAAGTCGTAGAAAAAGTATCGAGAAATAAACTGTTTAATTCTAAATTTAATTCATTGTAATTTTAAGTTTAAAGTTTTCTTATTTACAAAGTTTTTTAACAATTAATTCAATGTTTGTTAAATTTTCTAAGTAGAAATTTTAAGAAAAGTTCGTGACTTCTTCATCTTAAATATAAAGATTAATTAATTTTAAATAAGATACTAATTATCGACATACTCTTAAAACATAGTATTATTTCTCTGTTGCATACCTCAGTGTATTGGAATACGTGACTTTCTGATTATTTACCTTCTGTCACTTGTATATAAAATTCTGCTACTGACGAAAGAAGAAACCGTATAACAAGATTTTCTTTTATTTATTTGTTTATTTATGCTTTTTGTTTGCTTTCATCTTGTTTTGTACCAAGATAAGAAGATTTGAATTCGTAATTAATGCAAAGAAAAGAAAAGAACGACTGTTTTTATGAAAAAGAGGAATTAAAAAAGTTTAACATTGCATATTTTCGTTAAGAATGGCTCTTATCAGCTATTCATTAAATTAAGAAGATAAAATCTTAACAAATTTTCTTAAAGTTAGATAAACTATTTGTTAAGAAACATTCATACTACCTGCAACAAGCTATTTTCTCATTAATTTATAATAACTTTTATTTTAAAAGTTTACGTAGAGTTGGTGATTACTGTTGAACTCTGAAAAAATACAGAGCTCTGTTGAATTATTAATATAACAAGGTTCGCACATTTCTACCACTAAATTTTAAGAATACTTTCAAAGTATTTCACAGTAGAAAAATATTGTAAAATTTGCGATGAAAGTGGGGATTGCTAATATTGCGGTTTAAAAATTAAATGTAAATTTTCTTAATTTTAATAGTGGTGTCAGAGACCTTAAAAAATGTAAGGAGTGTGCGAACCCTGTATAAATATCCATATCACTACTCGTACTAGTTTCAAATCCTTATTGTATATTCAAACATTCGAATGAAAAAAAAAAAAAAGTTAGCATTAATAATATGATCAGTATTTGTACTTATTAACCCTTTGCGGGCAGGGCAAATTCATTGCTTAAGTATTGAAATTAATGACTGACACCGAAATTTGAAAACAACTTTATTTCTAAATAAGAAAACGCTATACTTCACGCATTCAATAAACCGTAATTTTCTTTAACGAAATTCCGGTGCGAATGTGGTATTTGGGAATTAAAATTAAGTGGTATATCTATGAAACCACCGCCCCTCAAGGGGTTAATTCACATTACACAAAGTTCGTGCGTATTGTAGAATTTATTTTCATTAATTAAAGCAAATATTACTTTACAAATATTCTGGTAAAAGGTGCTTGAAAGTCGTTGAAGTGTAGAAACCCTGTTATAGACAAATAATATAATTATCATTAAATCTAATGTAATCATCGTAAGATTTATAAATTCTGTTATTATTTTTTGTAAAGATTATATGAATATAAATAACATAGGGAAGAGAATATTTCCTGAAGCTGAAAAACAAAAATAAGAAGAATTTTTATACATTTAAAATGATATCATTACCGGGAGGGGTGGAGGAGATCCCAAACAGTTGACAACACTATAAGAGCAGAGTCCCTAATCTCCGCTTCAGCCCTTGCAGTATCCCTATTACGATATGAATTAATACTAAAACGCCCGGAAGGAGTCGATTTGACTCTGAGTCTGACCATGTGATTAAATATCAATTCGAGACAGAACTTTTTTCTTGGAATAAGTTAAATTTGACCCACGAAGAATTACGTTAAATAAATCAATTAAATAATTTTAATAAGAATTATGGTGAGAAATATTGTTATCAAACTTCGGTAAATTTTTCGAGCGTTCTAGTGTTAAATATAAGACATAATGCGATAGTCTAAATATAAAAATACTTGAAATAGTTTGCTTAAATTTACTTCAGACAATTTCTAGCAGTTTAAGTTAATTAATCATCTGCAAATTCTTTGAAATATAAACATTCAAGATAGATAATACATTCTAAAGAACAACATTATTTGAATTAATGCATGCTGGTACCATGCAATTTGGTACTTCAAAAAAAAAAAAAAGTTAACTTAGTATTGATTACAAGAACAATATGGATGCTTAAGAACCCGTCTTCTGTTACTGATTCTTGCCTACACTTTCTTTAGCAAACGATATTGGCATTTAAGCACACCTATCTGTCGGGAACTCATTGGGAAAAAGAATTTTTACACGCAAACTCTTGCAGAAACATCCTCGTTAGACGCAGTACACAGCGGACTTACAGTAAATTTCTATATATAAATTAAAAAAAGGAGAAAAACGGAGTGTATCTGGCAAGAATCCAAGTACATCTCCAATATATATATAATCGTATCTGTACATCACCCCAAACAAAATAAAAGAAATAAAAAATAAAAATCTAAGGAAATTTCATATTTACGTTGACAACGTACAATATTGTAAGGGGAAGAGATTGTACAAAACTGCAAAAAGGTTCATAACGTTATATACACACAATCTGTAATCCTAGCTTGAGCTCTTGCAATATCCCTGTTACGATATGATTTAATAAAACCCATAATGCGATAGACTAAATGTAAAAAATATTTGAAATATTTTTATATTTAGTTTATCGCATCTATCTATCGCATTGTATCTATCTATTGCTTAAATTTATTTGAAATACTGTCTAGCAGTTTACGCTAATTAGTCATTTCCAATTTTCTCTAAAGGTAAATATCAAGTTAGATACCTCTTAAAGAACAACAGATTAAATAAAAAAAAAGTATTTGAAATACTTTTATATTTAGTCTTTCGCAGTTTATCTATTGCTTAAATTTATTTGAGACATTTTCTAGCAGTTTACGCTAATTACAACATTATTTGAGTAAATGTATGCTGTACCATACAATTCGGTACTTCAGCAAAAGAAAGTTAACTTAGTATCGATTACAAGAACATTATGGGTGCTTAAGAACCCGTCTTCCGTTACTGATTCTTGCCTACCCTTCCTTCAGCAAACGACATTGGCATTTAAGCACACCTATCTGTCAGGAACTCATTGGGAAAAAAGAATTTTTACGCGCGAACTCTTGCAGAAACATCCTCGTTAGAAGCAGTACTCAGCGGACTTACAGTAAATTTCTATATATAAATAAAAAAAAAGAGAAAAACGGAGTGTATCTGGCAAGAATCCAAGTACTTCTCCACCCCCGTAAAAAGGGTCAGAAAGCATTTCCCTAATGGATCACGTGACCTCCTTCGGTGGCCAATGACGTGGAATGATTGGCGTTTGAGATCAAGGGAGATCTCATTTCTTTATCTTTTGTTTGCGACTACTTTATACATCAGGGCTTGATATATAGAAAGATACTGTTTTACCTTTCTGAGAAAATCTTCATTGATTGTGCAGTATTGACTGCGCAAATATAAGAGGGCGCATAGGAGGAGAAAATGGTTTTTTGATACTAGTATTTTTTGAATAGATATTTTTCGAAATTGCTTCGTGACACGAAACGCTCCAGAGGTAGACGAAAAGAAATAAAATCGAGTGTAATCAATGATACTAGAGATGAAATCAAGAAAATCAAAGATGGCACTATTGATTATCAATCTATTCTCCAGGGAATAGGTTTTATTTTTACTTTTCCTTTCTTCAAACCTGTATAATTTCTCAATGTTTATAAAAGGATAGTACATCATTTTTCATAAAAGAAAGGAGGAGGGGTCTTGTTATGAATCGCATGGTTTAACCCTGTGGATCCTATACCGCCCGAGATATTTTGAGATATTTTAACCCATTAACGCCCGAATTATTTTCTTCGCTAAAATTTAAATTTTGTATTTCCCACCACTTTTAAAATCAAATTAACTGCTATTTAAATTTATCGAGGATTCTGTCTCGTGAAAGAAGGTACATATTTATCTTCCTCTTTATTGGTGGGAAAACCGCTTTCTTGCTGTTTTTTCAACCGTCCTCAAAAGAGGACGCTGGGCGTTAATGGGTTAACCCATTAACGCCCAGCGTCCTCGTTTGAGGACGGTTACAAAACCAGCAAGAAAGCGGTCTTCCCACCAGTAAAGAGGAAGAAAAATGTGTACCTTATTTCACGAGACAGAATCCTTGATAAAGTTAATTTGCTTTTAAAAGTGGTGGGAAATACAAAATTTAAATTTTAGCGAAGAAAATAATTCGGGCGTTAATGGGTTAAATTTCTAGATTCATAAGATGTAATAAATAAATATATATGCACATACAGATATTATTTTTTTCCATATTTAATTTCTATATTATTTAATGGTAAAATACCGACTTTTTTTACTATGTTTTCCCTGTTCTGTCGCCACCCTATGTAACCAAGAAATAACGTATTGGATTTCCTGGTAATTTTACAAACAATATCTAGAATTAGATAATTCCCAATGTAACAAACATAGAATAAACTGTAGATAAGGTTTTACAAGAAGGTTGATTTATTATTAATGTTTTTAGACGTGCATTATTATGAGCTTTACCTTCAGAATAATGCAATGTTCACAATGTAAAGTACTTATATTTGCGAGAAACTTTCACCCCACATTATTTAGCTGCAGAAAATATTTTATCCTTTTCCCTCTCATTACGCAGAGACATTGGCTTGTTTTAAATCTCCGGTGTTTTCGAAAATTCCGGAACGCCTTTGTCTGGAATATCTTGTAAATGCTGCTGAAAGTCAGAGCTAAAAGAGCGTATTCTGAATTATGAAAATATGTTCCCTTAAATTAAGTTAGTACTCTTTCTGCATTTACCATTATTTTCTAAGCGTGTGCGCTTTCTGGATGTGCTTTAGATTATAAAACTCTGTGTTGTAAATTCCTCTAATGTTTAAGTTCAAAAGATTATTACTTTCTTTGTATTCCAATTTAGGAACGCGACAGTATATTAGCAAAATATTATTCTGTGCCTAATTTGGTATTTTCACCTCAATGTTTGAATATTTTATACTTCAAACAATTAAAGAGCAGTAGAATGTATCTTATACTACTTAATTTTAATGAATGGCACCGAAATATTTAACCTCTTGAGTTTTGGTACTATATGTCACAAACTACTAGTTTACCACATATAGATTTTTTTTTTTTTTTCGAATTCATACCACAAAAATTTCATTGTTTTTAAAAGTTTGTAATGATAATTAGAAACTACCCAATTAAAGTGTGAGGCAGGTATCATAACATACTTACATTGCATATTTCATTACCCCTTTAACGATCAAAGCATTTTCATTGCTAAGATGTCGAAATAAATGAATGACACCGGTAATTAAAAACAAATATATTTCTAAATAAGAAAACATGATTTTTTCACATACATAATAAAAGGGATATTTCTAGATAAAAATACCGGTGTCAATGTTGCATATCGGAATTAAAATTTTGTGGTTTCGTGGCGAAACCAATGAACGTTAAAGGGTTAATTGAAATGAGCAAGATTGCATGACATACACTCGTACGTCATAGAGTGCAACGGGTTAAGTAATTTTTTATTTTATAACTTTCATGAAAAATAAAAATGAATTTGCATGTAAGCGCGAATACATTAATATTTTTGATATTAATGAGTGGTATTGAGAATGATATTTTGGAATAGAAAGAATTGAATATTTACAGTATGAGGTGTAACACAAATAATTTTACACAAATAATTTTGCTGCAGAAATTATCTCCTTGGAAACGAGCGACACGTAAAGATGCCGTAAAAAGGCTTAAGAATCCTTATTTATCGCCACCAGTAAAATTATATTGTAAAATTTGCCTTCTTTGACCGGAAGAGTTTCTCGATTAAATAAGAAACAAATTTCTGCTTTTAAAACCGGTGACATAACATTAAAAATTTCGTAAAAAGCTCCCGTCGAGAAGGGGTTACTTCATCCTTCTCTTCTTGTTAAACAGAAACACGCGCTTGTTTTAAATTCTTAGTGTATACATAAATTCTCGAACAATTTCGTAAATATTGAAAGTCAATGATAAAATTGCATATTTTAAATTATTAAGCTATGTTTACAGTAAATGAATACTTGTGTTTTAAATGTGTGTATTTTCGATTTTCTTCATAATATAAAAACTTTAAGCGCGTTTTTTTTTTTTTTTTTTTTTTTTTTTTTTTTTTTTTTTTTAAATCTTTAATTATATTTACATTCATTTTAATAGGAATTATAGATAATACGACAATGCATGGAAGTGCTTAATCCTTTAATTCCCATTATAGAACACGTTCTAGAAATAATGTAGTTCAAAAAATCTGATTTACACCAGAAAAATTTAATGGCTAATTTCGTTTTATTTAAATACGGAAAGTTACTTAAAGCAAATATTGCTGCTTAATTTTCTGAAGGGAATTAATATATACGAATTAAAGCATTCACAAAAGTGTTATTTTTTAAACAGGTTTCGCTCTTCTACTCCCTTTTTCCCTAGAAATAAATAAATATGCATTTTTTTAATCCAAATTTTCCCATATCTGAGAAGTTTATTTCGCGTTTTTCTGTTAGTCTGTGAATATCACTCCATCCCCTCTATTTACGTTCTAAATTATGAAAAATCTTAACATTATAGGGGAGAGTGGGGATACTTGAGCATAGGGGATACTTGAGCCACCCCTATTATCTCTACAGTTGGTCAATTTTTCTTTCTAAAACTGGCAACATGGTAACATGTTTATAGTTCTGAACATGTAAAAAAGAAATCACATACCTTGGTACCATTTTGAAAGTATGGTGATTAACCCTTTGAGCTCTGCTGGTAGAATTTTCTACCACATAATTTTAATTCTGAAATGTCACAACGACACCAGAAAATTCGACCAAATTTATTTCAAAAAGGTTTAATGCATTTTTTTCGCATGTATTGTAAATCGGTTTTTTTCTTTGCAAAATACTGGTGCGAATGTGACATCTGGCTCAAGTATACCCTCCATGGGGATACTGGAGCCACGATGTAAAAGAAAAAGTAAAAATTTATTAGACATAGAAAAATAGTTCAAAATTAATTGAAAGTGGTTTTCAATTGAAGAAAAAACATCAAATTTTCATTTTCAATATTTTATTTTGTTCTAAGAAATTATAAAAAAATTTAAAAAAAATTAAAATTTTAAAAATGGCTCAAGTATCCCCATCTTCCCCTACGAAAATTGCATTTTTTCGTTTTTGGTGAGTTTTATATGACATTCATAGCCGACCAATGGCACCAGAATATTAGTACAAATATTTTCAGAACTTGGCAAGTCTGCATTCATTCATCTCAACATTTTAGCAATGTAAGTGCTTTGCAATTCAAATTATTAACTACTTTGGGACAGGCAACCGATTTCATTATTCTCACCAGTTATTTTTACTGTAAAGTTCATATTACAGTAGAACCCCGTAAATTCGACATAATTCGGATCAGTCTGGTCAGTTTTTTTTTTTTTTTTTTTTTTTTTTTTTTTTTTTTTTTTTTTTCAAAGTTTGAGAAACGATCGGCAAAATTTCGATAACATTAAATCATTTCATTTTCGTATTCTGAATAAAAAAATACTTTCTGAAATATTTTCAGAATAATACATTAATTTTTTTCATCTAAACTCTTTGATGTTATCTTTCAAAGAAACAACAATATACCACTTAAAGTCTGCAAGCTGGTTCCTGAAAGTACGCTCCGAACGTCGTGGAAAAATTTATGATCTACAAATTGTGATTTCTTGAATAACAAGCAAGCTGGAAAAAGAAGGAAAAACAGGCGAGAATGAAAGGGAAATTAGACCTACAGATTTTATAAACATTAAAGAAAGAAAAAAAAACTGATGGTTGTTGCGATGTTGATATCTCTGACATTAGCAATTGAATGAAGCAAAAAATAATGAAATTTACGTTTCACTTACAGTTGATGAAATAATCACTTTATGTACAACTGAAGAAGTTGAAAATGAAGATGATTCAGACAAAAACATTATTAATGATGATTAAATGATGATGATTAATGATGATCAATTAATGATGATGATTAATTATGATAATGATTATTAATAATGATCAACCAAAAGTTATTAGCCATAATGAAGCAACAAATCATTTACAACAATTAATGATTTATTTTGAACATCAGGTTGAGACTACACCAACAAACTAACTATGCTCAAGTGGATGCGTCTCCGTACGGCCGCAAAAGTTATACAAAACTGGCACAGCAGAAGATTTTCTAATTACAAAATAAATATTTTTATTGTCTGTAAATATTTATCTTTCTGTAGAAAAAAAGGTGGTTTTATGTAAATATGTTTTATTTCATTTTTTCCTCATTCTCCGGATAGTCCGGATTTTCGATAATCCAGATTGGGTCTGGTCCCAGTTAATCCGAATTATCGGGGTTTTACTGTATTCAATCAGAGCATTTTCGCGATTCAACTCCAGAAAGTTTTCTTTTATTTTAAAAACTGGTGGTAAAGGATTAAAAATTAAGCAAAACGCGCTCGTCCCGAAAGGGTTTTAATAAATAGGAACATAATTAATAAATCCGCTTATTTATAAAACCGTTCTAAATTATACTATTTATTTTTCCATAAAAGATTTTACCTTTTTAAAATAAATATAAATTATGTTTCCGTCCACGTACTATAGTAACGTTTCGTTAAAAATACATAATATACAATTTTAATCAGTTTTATCTGCTGAAAATACATAGTATTCAGAATTAAAATACCTTTTTACATTTATAATTAACGTTTTTATCTTTTGTATTAATGTGGGTTACGTAACATTCAGAAAAATTAAACCAGATACACTCTTTATTCTGTTTATCCCCAGGGAATTTTTCGATTACGAATTGTGATTTTTAAAATGGTACTAAAACTTCATCTTCATGTAACAAAAACGTTTTCTAAAAATGCATCATATACAAATTTAAATAGCTGTATCTGCTGGAAATGCATGTTATGCAGAATTAAATTATTCCTGTATTATGTTTTACATGCATATTATTCAGAGTTAAAATACCTTTTTACATTTATAATTAACATTTTTATCTTTTACATCAGTGTGAGTTACATAAGAATTAGGAAAACTAAACAATTAATCTGCATTCCTTTGAAACCAGATGCACTCTTTATTCTGTTTAACCTCAGGGAATTTTCCGATTACAGATCGTGATTTTTAAAATCGTTACAAAACTTTATCTCAACGTAACAGAAACGATATCTAAAAATGCATCATATACAAATTTAAATGGCTGTATCTGCTGAAAATGCATGTTATTCAGAATTAAAATATTACCTGTTGAAGCCGCCCAAAGAAATATAAAAATAAGCGGATATAGGCCAAATGTTACGCGAATGGAAAGCTGAGGTAAGCGATTTCTTTTAGAGGAATTCGCTGTCAAAGCCCTTTTTTTTCGATTTTCAAGCAGTTGGATATTTCGAATGCTTGCAACACAGCAAATGCATTACTGTGAGACTGATAAAAATGTTTTACCGATAATGTGAAGTCTTTCAAGCTTACACTAGCTGTATGGCTCGCCTTTTTCAACTTTTTTTTTTGTTTCTTTTGCATTGAGCTGTAGAAAGATCTGATATTGGAAAAGAATCTATCTAAAACAATGGTAATGCAACCTCCCGGAAATTGACATTTTGAATTTTTCTTTGAATATTTTTCTTCCATGCTGATGTTTATTTTTCATGCCATATCAGTATAATAAGAAGAAAACAGAATGTGATGCTCTTTCTGTGTTGATATTTTCCTGCTTAAAAAAGGTATATGAGATTTCTCCATTTTTTTTAACACTAGAACCGCCATTAGGGGTCAAAATGACCCTTGACTGATTAATAATAGTCGATTCGAACCAGAATTTTCTTCGTAAGATATGTTATATCAATGCAGTTCAAATGTAGGCGAATTAAATAAGTTAAATAGTTTTAAATTAAAATTCTGGTTACAAACACTTTTTTGTAAAACTTGAATAAAATATCAGGCGGTTCTAGTGTTAAGTAGAATTATTTGTCTAATTTAATGATTGGTTAAAAATTTCTGGCGCAAAAAAATCTGTTCGTAAAATGATGAAGCATTTGACTGACGCAGGAATTTACAAGAGATATTTTTTAGAAATTGAAAGCTTGTTATTATAAGTTCTTCGGTTCAGAAGTTTCACAATGTGATGCTTCTAAATTTAGGAGGTCCCATTCGGAAATTCTAAATTTTTACCAGAAATTTTAAATGAATTATCTTTACATTAGTTAATCATGAAAGCTCTGTCATTAAAAATTTAAAAAGGTAGTGGACTGAAAGGTCAGGCTTTGTGTTCCTCAAAAAACAAATCCAACAAAATAAATTTTGCGAATGGTTATAATGATTTATATAATTTTTGAACAAATAACAATTTTCTCTGGCTGAAACAATAGAAATATTTTAAGACTATTTGAAAATGCATGCGAATTACAATAATATGCGAAAAAAACTGTGTGATTATACTGTATGTTTCTGTATGTGCATATTTAACATCGAAATGTTTAAACTTTTATTATTGTGCACTTTTCAATTTAAGAATACCTTTTGACTGTAAAAAAAAAAAAAAAAAAAAAAAAAAAAGAATTAAAGATTATAGGATTAAAGGATTTATAAACAACCTATAGAGGTGAAATGAAATCTTAGCTGTTATAAAATGACAATATCATAATATACGAAAAACACTAAAAGCTTTCAGAAATTAACAAAATTAGAAGTTTCAAACCGGAAATATATTTAAAAATAATTTAATAACTGCTACATTCAAGTATTTTGCTTAGATAGCCTTTATCTTCCTATCAAACAAAATTTCACTTATCCTCTGAAATAACAAGTGTCAAGCTAATGCATAAATATCGAGCAGCAGAAAAAGGTAATCAAATTTCAGCATCCCGTAATGCTCTTTTCTGGATTACGATGCTTTTGACAGTAAAACGACTTTTACAGGCATTTGAGGTAGCATCTGATGGAAGTGATGTTACATATTGATGATTGCGTATATTTTGTATGATGATCAAATTACATGAAATTATATTTACTGTTTGATCAAGAGAGGAAATTATCTGCATTTTTAGGTTTCAGTTATGATACTTAGTCAAATAGTAAAGTGACAACTAAGATAAATTCACGAAAGAAATGTCAGTTTTAAGAGGGAAGTTTATATTATCAAATAATTTGTATTGTGTTATTAGTGAAAAATAAATTATATGAAGGATTTTCAGTTTATAAAGATTGGCTTTTATATGGTGTCATAATTTTAATGACAGAATTATTAGCCTGTAACATGTGATGAGTGTTTTAATAATATTGTCGCAGTTAAAGGGTATCTTAGATAGGAATGCTATAATTTTATAATATTCACTTAGATAAATTAAATAACTTGAGATGATTTTTTCTTTTTTAATGCTTCCTTTTATATGTCGATATAATTTAAATTATACGAGTATAGACCAGTTGCATTTGATTTTGTTGCTGTTGTTGTTGATGCGCATAATTATCAACCAAATATATCTTTTGACATATTTCAATGATTGAGCTGGAAGAACATGTACAGTTACACTATGCAGCTTTCATTTGTACAGTTCATTATTTATTTATTTATTTTATTTTATTTTATTTTATTTATTTTTTTTTTTTTTTAGTAAAACGTTAAAGTGATATTTAAATTGTTGCGTGAATAGCAAATTGTAAGTTTAACAACATACTTTATATAATAAAGTAACATATTAAAATTATTACATTAACTTTATCATATCTTAATTTTGAAATGTCTCAAGACAATCGGATTTTTTTTTTTTTTTTTTTTTTTTTTTTTTTTGAAGGTGCAATTTAGAATTATGTCACATTTAATTACATTTCTGATTTCCCACAAAAGACAAATGCATAAAATTTTACCGCTGACAGCTTAATATTTGTTCTATGCACCGAAATTATTTTATAATCATGGATGTCAACGAGGGCTCGAAAAATCTACGTGCACGACATCAGTGTTTTCAGACGGACAACTTATTTAAATTCAGTTTGGCACCATTTTTTTGGAATGGTAAAATTCATTTTATTTAATGTTATATTAATCAAGGGGAAATTTATAATATAATAAGTGTTTCCAATCCTTTTTTTTTTTTTTTTTTTTTTTTTTTTTTTTTTTTTTTTTTTTTTTTTATGTAAGCTCGTTGGATATGTTGGGCAATGTAGATTTTCAAGTCCTGGTGCCAAATCTATCTTTGATGTGAAATGATGTCAAACTATATTTATCAGAATTATTATAAAGTAGGGTAACATCCCCAGTAATTGGCAGGCACCAGTGATTGGCACATTCTACAAAAATGTCCTAAAATAAGATTTATATCCAGTCTTTTAAAGATGCAAGACCATATACCAGTTATGCTCTTTTACTTTACAGATTATAACTTTGATTTATGCTACTAAATGACAATAGTGCCTAAGAAAGAGAAACAATTACGGCTTGTATCAAATTAGCCATTTTTGTTGCAAATGCTTCTTTTCTGGCTTAAGAAATGCATGCATTTCAATTTATTATTATCTGATTTATAGTATAATTTAAATTTTAATTAACAACAGTTTTGTTTAGTTGAAAAGGGTTACTTTAACTGTGCAAAAGTCTAAGTGCCAATTACTGGTGATTACAGCAACTTTTTATAAATATACTTTTATAAAAATACTTTTTCAAATATTTTTCCTTTTAGTAGGCAAAATAGATGCACAGATATGCATTCTTTGATTTAAAAATATTTGCAAGTAAGTATTTTATTTCTTGATAATGAAAATATGAGTAAGTTTAAAGACAAATCCTTAATGTGCCAATTACTGGGGATGTTACCCTAATATTTGCCTAGTTTTAATGAAATTTTTTTTTCTTTTTTTTTTTTTTTTTTTTTTTTTTTTTACTTCATATATAGAGACCACTTTTTTACGAAATTTCTGGAGCTGTTTTAGTACCAGAAATTTCCAAAATTTAGTACCAAAAGTTCTCTGAATCTCTTGAGGTATACGAACCCTATTAAATCGCAGGCAAAAATAATTTATTTAAATTGTCAGAGGAAATTCCGCGCATGCAGCATTGTTTGATGTTCAGAATATCAAAAAGTAAAAGAAAAAAAGCTAATCTATTAATTGGAAATTCAGAACAGTTTTTCTATATAATGTTTTTTCTTTTTTTTAAGAATAGCGGAGAAATTTTGAGTCAGTTTAGTTTAACAGAAACAGAAGGCGACTTCATTTTCCACTACAATAGAAAGGGTTAACATCGGAAAAGATTACAGAAAAAAGAGAATTAATTCCTTTAATCAATCACTTGTTTTAAGCAGGGATGTTTTAACGAGATCTGATTATATTTAAAATAACGACTAATTCATTGTTAGAAGTAATCAATAATGAATTTAACGCTAACCTTACGATAAACGATTCCCCTTTAAAATCAAGAAACAGTCGTTAATGTTAATATTAACATGGAAAGTTGTTTCGAGATAAGTTTGGCTGATGTTAAATTATCTCTGTACGGTAAATCCCAGGTAAAAATAATTTATTCCAATTCCCAGAGGAGGTTCCCGCTCATGTAACATTGCTTGAATTTGCAGGAAATTCCAGTAGAAGTTCAAAGATTAAATGTTAATCCTGATGGACAAACCATTAATCAGACAACCAACAATTGTTTCTAAAGTGTCTGTAGTTGTCTCTTCTTTATCAGAACAACGGCCAAACTGTGCTGCAAGGAGCTTAACTTAGGGAGCTAACAATCACGTCCGCCTCCGGGGCTTTGGTTCAGCCTGAAATGAATGGAAAGTGCAGTATTATCAGAATGGTTGGCAGTCATTGATTAATTATTTCCTCTGCAATTTGTTACTTAACTTTGTAAGCAAATCTTGGCAGTTTAATTGTTGTGAATACCTAAGTATTTCGCTTAAGTTATTCAGTTCGTTTTACAGCTAAATTATGTGAATGAGAATAATTTTAAGCTTTTGTAATGTGAAGAAATAAGAATAATATTCTATTGTGCGTTTGGTTATTCTTAATTCTTTTCTTTTCATCGTTTTAAATGATATGCGTTACTTAACACTGGAAGCACCGGAAATTTTATAAAATATATCTACAGTGGAATTTTATTTAAACCCTTGGGGTGTGGTGGTATATCTATAAAACTACTTAATTTTAATTCCCTAACGCCAAATTGGCATCGAAATTTTGATAAAAAAAATTACGGTTTATTAAATGCGTAATATATATATATATATTACGCATAATAATATATATATTACGCGTGTATTAATAAAAGTAAAGTTGCTTTCAAATTTCGATGTCAGTCATTAATTTCAACAAGTTGCCCTGTGCTGCAAAGGGTTAAGCAATGTAATTAGTCTATATTTTAAGTATAATGCGTCCTTGGAAATCCTGTCTGGCCAAAGAACAGTTACTGAGAAAAGAGATGAAAGGCTGTTTTTTAATCATCGCCCTTTTAAAATAAAGCATGCTCTTGGGTATACTTTATGCAGTCATAAAAACAAAAAATATATTAGACTATTTTTGAAAATTTATAACTCTCTAATATATTTTTTTATTTATTTATTTTTAAGAAAAGTAAAAACTCTGTATCAATGACTAATCTTTTATTGATTCGCAAAAATTTAAATACATACTATTAAGATTTCAAAACGAAATGCACTACTATTCTATCATATACGATAGTATACAGTCAATCAGGGAACTGTGGGCCAAGAGAGAAATGAGATTCAATCTACTACATCACTTCAGTTAACGGTAAAGTTTTGGTCTCAAAACATATAGCAGCACTAGTGTAAGTTTGGCATCTGACTGGAAATAATTTGTCAAGTTTCCACCATGGCAGAATGGATCAAAGTTTCATGAAGGTGGGGCAATGTTACCTTGATAACTTTGTCCAAAATCAAGGTAGCTTTGCTCCACCTGCTAAACTCACAATAGTGCTGTTATACATATTTTGAGGCCTAAACTTTGCCGTTAACTGGAGTGATGTAGGATATTTAATCTTTTTTCTCTCTTGGCCTTAAGTTATCCTGATTGACTCTACTTATAGCATATCCCATTATGCAGATTAACGTGTTCTAAATATCTGGAATCTAATTTAGAATATATGAAACATTCAAGTATGCGTAATACAAATTATTTCGCTATTTGACTAAAAGTAACAGGATTCAATTTTTAAAACTGTTTTACAAAACAGGGAAATTTAAAATTTCTGAAAGGATTCAATTTCCGCAAACTATAAAATAATGACATAAAATACTTAAACTGAATACAAAACAAAGCAATTAAAATGTCTAAGGCTCTCAAACACTCAACCCTTTTTAAGAAATAGAAACATTTTTATCGCATTTTAGTAAAAATTTCATTCAGTCTAAATAGAGAATAGCATTCAGATTTTATATTTATAACATATCCTATTATACCGATTAACATGTCCAAAATAACTGGAATCCTCTTTAGAATGTTTGAAACGTTCAAATACGTATAATAAGAGTTATTTTGTGGCTGCGACGAAAAGTAACAGGATTTAATTTTTAAAACTGTATTACAAAACAGTAAAATTTAAAATTTGTAAAAGGACTTAATTTCCGCAAACTATTAAGCAATGACTTAAAATATAAAATTCTTGGAATGAATACAATATAAAGCAATTAAAATGCCCAAGTTCTCAAATACTAAACCCATTTTAAGTAATGGGAACATTTTTATCACATTTTAGTAAAAATTTCACTCAGTCTAAATAGAAAATTGCATTATAGGTTGTTCTCGAGAAAATATTAACAAAGTACTAACATTAACCGAAATGCAGGAGTATAATAATAAATACAGTATTACTCTCTTTAAAAATAGTTCCTCTTTATTACAATTTAAAACGCTTTCATCCAATTCCTTTATCTAAAGATAATTAAAATCTACTGCAATACGCAATACCTGACTTTAAGTAAATACATTGAGTTAAAAATAATCTCAATTCAAACTGTGGGAAATTTAAAAAAGAAAACTACAAATCCCTTTTATAATTAAAATCTGACTAGAGTGTTGCATCCAACGAGCGCAGAAAAGTACAAAATAAATGCCGAGACAGCAATTTCATCCGAATCATCAGATAGGATGAATCAAAGCCTCTTCAAACATCCTCCCTACGAGCCACATCAAAATTCCCCAAATTTGTCTCCTCGCGTCAATATGCTAGCCCGATTAGTGAAAGCCCAGAGAACATTCCTCTATCCCTTGTCTGTCGCTCAATAATTACGTCAAGCAATTATCGAGAGACGTCGCCTGCCACGTGATAGTGAGGGAGCTAAAAATATCCGTGAGAGGAACAAATCGATCAGGTGTGGGTGGTAAGAGAAATTCGTAAAATTACATCCGGAAATTAGAATGGAAAGACAGCTTAGATACTTGGCATTTTACGGTCGGGATTTCATCAAGAATCCAATCAAATACGACTCGCTGGAGAAGTTACACCGGAAAAACAGATTTTAAACGACGAAAGTGAAAAGAGAAAATTTTGGCGACTTAGAATTCGGAAGAAAATTTTCTAGCTGCGAATTTCGAAGCAGAAAATAGAGGTTATGTTTGTTCTATAATTTTTCTTGTTCGTAATTTAAGTTATGTTACTTTTTTTGGAAAAATGGTATTAATTTTCCAGTCTTAGCGCTAGTCTTAACGCTAGAAATAATCGGAATTTTTACTTTTAAAAAAATATTTAAAATTATAACTTTTCTATAATTTTAAGTTAAATATATAATATCCGTAAGAGGAACAAATCGATCAGGTGTGGGTGGTAAGAGAAATTCGTAAAATTACATCCGGAAATTAGAATGGAAAGACAGCTTAGATACTTGGCATTTTACGGTCGGGATTTCGTCAAGAATCCAATCAAATACGACTCGCTGGAGAAGTTACACCGGAAAAACAGATTTTAAACGACGAAAGTGAAAAGATAAAATTTTGGAGACAGAATTCGGTGTAAAAATTTCTAGCTACGAATTGCGAAGCAGAAAATAGACCTTCAGCTTAATCGATAATTTTTCTGATTCGGAACTTATGTTATTTGTTTCGGGAAAATGGTATTGAAACTAAATATTTAATATCCGTGAGAAAATTACTTCCGAAAATTAGAATGGAAAGATAGTTTTGATACTTAGCATTTTACTGTTATGATTTCGTTAAGAATTTAATCAAATACGATTTGCGGAAGAAGTTCAACCGAAAAAACAGATTTAAACCGCCGAAAGTGAAAAGAAAAAAGTTAGAGACTCAAGAGTTTGGATGTTCGAAAGGAGAAATTTCCAGAAATCTTAAAGCTAGAAATTTTATTCACGTTTTATAAAATCATTTAAAACCATAATTTGTACGTAAATTATTTAAAAAAAAAATTGTAGAACTGAAGGGTAGAGAAAATTACAAAATTATATCCGGAAATTAGAATGGAAAGACAGCTTAAATCCTTGGCATTTTACGGTCGGGATTTCGTCAAGAATCTAATCAAATACGACTCGCTGGAGAAGTTACACCGTAAAAACAGATTTTAAAGGTGTATTCGAAAAAACGCTTTTCCACCTGCAACAGCTCGAAATTTTCCGATACAATTTCAGACGCATTTTTAAAAGTAGAAACATGAAACTTGCTGAGAGTATTTTTGAACTGATGATAAGGTGCCGTGTGATGTTATTTTACACTCAATTCATTAGAATTTGATTTATAAACAATTATCTTTTCAGTATGACCCGTTTTTTCGTTCAAAAATCTCCCGCTTCGGAAAACTCAGTTCAAAATGCCGTTTTTGATTGCTTTTTTTTGCAATATTTTCTGAATTTATCGAAGAATTGACAATCATGGCACCTTGTGTACGTCCTAAATAAGACAATTTGTCAGTTTTATGCATATGAGATCAAAAAGGAATTTAAAAATAAATGGGAAAATAAGCAGTTTGAATCGAAATACAGCCTTAAGCGACGAAAGTGAAAAGAAAAAATTTTGGTGATATAGAGTTCGAAGTAAAAATTTCTAGCTGCGAATTGCGAAGCAGAGAATAGACGTTATGTTTAATCGATAATTTTTCTGTGGTTCGGAATTTCTGTTACTTGTTTCGGGAAAATAGTATTAGTTTTCCAATCTTAATGACAGAACGACCGGAAATTTTACCTAAATTTAATGAAATGATTTAAAATTATAATTTTTCTATATTGTTATGTAAAATATATATTCGTGAGAAGAACAAATCGATCAGGCGTGGGTGGTAGAGAAATTTGTAAAATTACATCCGGAAATTAGAATGGAAAGATAATTTAGATACCTGGCATTTTACTGTTGAGATATCCTTAAGAATCCAATCAAATATGACTTGCTGAAAAAGTTAAACCGGGAAAACAAATTTAAAATGACGAAATTGGAAACAGAAAAAATTAGAAACCCAGAGGTTTAGATGATGGGAGGAGAAATTTTCAGCTGTGAATTGCAAAGCAGAAAATGGACGTTATGTTTAACCTTCCTACCCTGAATGGGTCTAATCGACCCAGTCCTATAATGCGTTTCATTTGATTCAAATCAGAAATTTTTTCATAAAATAAATTAATTAAATAACGCAAAGATTTAAGTTAAATAAGTATGCTGAATGGATTTAAATAAAAATTCTGGTGTGGAATATTTTAGTCAAGTTTGAGTAAAATTTCAACAGGGATAGGAAAGTTAATCGATATTTTTTTCTGGTTCGTAACTTAAGTTGTGTACTTATTTAGGGAAAATGGTGTTAGTTTTTCATTCTTAACGTTAGAACGACCTGAAAATTTATTAACGTTTTATAAAATCATTTAAAACCATAATTTCTATGTAAAATTATAAGTTAAATATTTAAAAAAAGTTTCGTAGAGCGGAATAGTGGAAAAATCATAAAATTACATCCGGAAATTAAAATGGAAAGATAGCTTAGATACTTGGCATTTTACTGTTGGTATTTCTTAAAGAATACAATCACATACGATTCGGCGAACAAAATAAACCAAAAACAGATTTAAAACAATAAAAGTGAAAAGAGAAAAATTTGGAGACTGAGTTAGGATGTTCGGAGAAGAAATTTTCAGCTGTGAATAACAAAGCAGAAAATAGACGTTACGTTTAATAGATTATTTTTCTGGTTCGCAACTTAAATTGTGTACTTATACTTCGGGAAAACGGTATTAGTTTTCCATTCTTAACCCCTTAACCCTTTAACGTTCATTGGTTTCGCCACGAAACCACAAAATTTAATTCCGATATGCAACACTGACACCGGTATTTTTATCTAAAAATATCCCTTTTATCATGTATGTGAAAAATCACGTTTTCTTATTTAGAAATATATTTGTTCGCAATTACCGGTGTCAATCATTTATTTCGACATCTTAGCAATGAAAATGCTTTGATCGTTAAAGGGTTAACTGGCACTTTCTTTTCCATTCAATAAATTGAAAATAGCGGATTCTCACCACAATTTTTTAAATAAAATATCCGTAACATTTAGTCTAAACATTTCCGGCCTTAAATAGTATGAAATTATTCTTTAAAATAATAGTGTGGTGTCAAAAAGCTTTAACTGATGAAATAAGCAAATTCGTCTTGCGCGAACGGCGTACGGGCAAATCAATTAAAGGGGTTAACGCTAGAACGACCGGAAATTTTACTTAAGTTTCATAAAATCATTTGAAGCCATAGTTTTTATCTAGAATTATTTAAAATAGAAATTTAACGAAATGCATAAAGATCACATAAAAAAAAAATTAGAATTTAAGGGTGTTCTTAACTGACCGCCCAACAAGCGTAAAACGTTTTGACACATTTGCAAATTCATTTTTTAACAGAAATATATAAAATTGGAATGCCTGACTATGGAAGCGATTTCGAATCGAACTGAATTTTCCATTTTATGATAATTAAATTACCTATCGAGTTATAAGCTATTTCGATCAATCTATCACCCGTTTTTCTCCTGCTTTTCGGCCGGTTTTTCTGCTTTCGTCGGGAAACGTGTTCAAAAACGTCAACTTTCAAGGCTCATAATGAAAGATCTATTGTATTTTTTAAAAAACAGAAGAATAAGTGCAGTTAGACAGTTTCTCAATAGCAACCCCTGCTATTTTCATGCATTTCCGAACAGAAATAAATTCAAGCATATGTCACAAAGTTGCCCTTTGTGATTTAAGAACACTCTTAAGTGATTAAAGACTACTTTGATAGCTAGCATTTTATAGTATAGAATCCAATCAAATACGACTCGTTGAAAATTACATAACACCGCAAAAACAGAATAAGATGGGGAAAGCGAAAAGAAGAAAAATAAGATTTGAAGTTAAGATGTTCTGCGGAGAAATTTTTCAGCCATGAATTGCAAAGCAGAAAATAGACGTTATATTTAATCGATAATTTTTCTACTTCGTAACTGAGGTCATGTAGTTGCTCCAAGAAAAAGGAATTGGTTTTCCATTCATGAAAATTTATTCATAGAGCAAGGCCGGAGAAGTAAAATTAGAATAAATTTCTTTATTTCAAAGTAAATATTTTTCCCCAGGAGCATATAGCACATTTTCCTTTTCCGTGGCTGGGTTATTTCTGATCGGATAAAATATTGGAAACTATCTACAATATTCAGTTTGTGTTTATTATAGATACCAGATGTTGCAACAGATTTATTAATTCCATTAATAGTATCTGCCAGCGCTTGGGAAAATTGTTATTGTTACATATTGCAGTTTCGCCGATTATTATAGATAGGATTTTTTATTTGTTATTCATTTATTTGAAAAGTTAGAATATAATGATTTTATTTTCTTTCTTTCTTTTTTTTTTATTTCTAAATATATTCTCTTGGCATTAAACATGTGGAAATAAATCAGTTTCAAGCAATAAAATAAAATTTTACTGTGTTTAATATATTAAAAAAATAATGATTATTTAAGTTAGAGTACATACATTTGCTGAAAGTTAATAGGTATAGATCATAAATGGTTGATAATTCAGTCTTATTCACTTGCTAAAAAATATTAATAAGTAAAACTGTCAGGATTGTTGTTTTTATTTATTTTTTTTATTTTATTTTATTTTATTTTATTTTATTTTTTTTTTTTTTGTCTTCCCAAAACATGATATGATGTTATGTCTGCTGCCATTTATTATCAATTCAACTTGTATAATTTGTAAATTCTAATTTTCATAAAATAATTTTAAATATTAATTTTATTTTTAACATTTGTAGCCATAAATGACATTTCAAATAATATTAATGACAAAAAGAAATTTTAATAGTGAATCATTTTGTAATGAATATAAACTTGTCAATGACCTAAGTTGTATATACAATTAAACTCGTTTAATAAGCACACAAGTTAATTCGATATCAAGGTTAAAACAAGCACTTTAGCCAAGGGGGAGGGGGGGGGGTTGGAAATTGCAAGTTAAGTGTGTATTTCGATTCAAACTGCTTATTTTCCGATTTATTTTTTAATTCATTTTTGCTCTCAAATGCACCAAACTTTCAAAATCTCTTATTTGGAAATCACACAAGGTGCCGTGATTGTCAATTCTTTGATAAATGCAGAAAATATTGTAAAAAAAGCAATCAAAAACGGCATTTCGAACCGATTTTTCCGAAGCGGGATGTCTGTGAACGAAAAAAAGGGTCATACTGATAAGGTAATTGTTTATAAATCAAATTCTAATGAATTGAGCTTAAAATGACATCACACGGCACCTTATACGTCTCTTCAAGAATCCCCTCAGCAAGTTTCATGTTTCTACTTTTAAAAATATGTCTGAAATTGTATCGGAAAGTTTCGAGCTGTTGAAGGTGGAAAAGCGTTTTTTCGAATACACCCTTAAATGCAGGGTTGTCATTATTTTATTATTGCTATAAGTGATGCATTTAAACCCTTAAACGTAGCAAATGACTATAAAGAAGTTTAAAAAATATGCAGACCTTGATGTAATTGTGGTATACAGTACTTCCAATATAGAATAGTAGATGAAATCTTTTGTGTGTCTTTCTAAGTACTTACCTGCTTTCTATTACATTGGAAGTAACTTGTAAATAAACCTCAGCTACGTATATCAGTCTCATAAAATGTGAAATAGTTCGAGTTTCGATTTCAGTGACGTAGGCTCTTAACCCCTTCGCGGCAGAAGCCTTTTACGAAATTTTTAATTTTTTGTCACCGGTTTAAAAAAACAGAAATTTGTGCCTTATTAAATCGAGAAAATGCCCTGATTAAATAAGTCAAATTTTACAATAAAATTTTACTGGTGGGATAAGCATATGGTTGCACATATGCTTTGCTAAATCATCGTGCTCTCAACATGATTTTGCAACATCAGAAATTGCAACTAATGTTTACACATTATTGTTTACATCATAAAGTTTACATATTATTATTTGAAAAGATAAAAGAAAAAAAGTGAAAAAAGATAAAAGATTTTAGGCTACAATAAAATAACTGTGATAAATTTGTTAAAAAAATAATAATAAAAAAAAGCGTTTGACAGCTATTTTTATCGTTTGCCAAATTCCATGCTTTTTTTTCTTTCTTTCTTTTCCTTATTTTTATTTATTTTATTTATTTTTCAACCACTAGTTTGGAAAAGACAAATTTTTGCTTTCAATAGCGCAAATTAAAAATAAAATAAGACAAAATTTTCTAATCACATATAATAGAAGAAAAAAAGCATAAAAGATGCCAACTCTGACTTAAGCTAAAAAGCAGAAAAGAAGCTAAATATTATTTTTAGATTTGTACGATGCTAAAAACATTAAATGAAAATCAGTAGTAAGTAATATATCCCTCAGCATCATGTCAGAATTCTATCGGATTTACCTTCTTTCGTCAATATGTTTTGGACCGTAAATCCCAGAGAAAATTTCTTCCCTTTTCGCCAATTCCTCAATAATTACTTCAAATAATTACTGAACGACGCCTGGTATCACGTGACCGCTTAAGGGCTAACAGTATATCTGTATTAGGAATCGATTTGCAACGGGGGTCATGTAGTAATTTATGAAGTTACGTTCGGGGAAAATGGAACAAAATAGTTCTTAGAGACTCAAAACCTCGTATTTTTCGTAATTTCTAATAAAAATGTTATTTTAAGTCTCAATATGCGAAAGAAACATTTAAAAATGGTAAGTACACGCTGAAATTAAATCCTTTATAGAATGTATTTATTAAAATATACGTTTATTTCTTTATATTCGATATAATATTTATTTATTTTATTGATAGCTATTGTAGCTGGATTATTGTTTAACTTAAAAAATGGCTTTAACCATTTTTTAGTTTGTAAATATTTTAGTTTGTAACCACTTCCCTGATTTCCCATACGTCATATAGGCAAGGTGTTTTTACCAATCATGATTTACCCGTACCACATAAGGCCATCCATATTTTAATCATTATTTACTATTTTCACCAGTATTTTTTTATATTATATTTTACATTATTAATCTGGAAATAATTCTGATTCCATTAGGCAAAAATTTCTTATTTGAAAAACCGGCGATTAAAGATTAAAAAATTCAGTGAAAGACGTGAAAAAATAGGCGTTATTTGAATTTTTTTTTTTTTTTTTTTTTTTTTTCAAAAGTATTAGTCTGTTAAGTGATTAATCTCCAGCTGTTCCATATCAGCCAAGTCCTATTTGAAACAGAAGAATTGTATAGTAAATTTTACCTTTTTAATCGTCGTAATCTGCCGATTAAATAATTGTGATACTACAAGATTGCCACAGACAAGTATTTTTATATTATATTCACACCAGTATTTTTCTAAAGTAAATTTTGATATAATATTCTCTTGCAAATGTTGTTAGTGTTGACGATTTTTGTTATAAATAGTGATGGCAGTTACAATTAAAAAATAGTCGTCTACGGCAGCCCTGTGTGACACATACACACACACAAAAAAAAGGATTAAAGTTGAAATCTATGTTGTTCTATATTAAGAGCGTACACTAGTCACGCGGTAAAAGCCGAACGCTAAATGTAAAGTCTATGGGAATGTTCTTTTCAAATATCTCGTTCAAATTTTAATATTTTTAAATGATTTTTTTTACAGGATAGCTGAGGACGATCCACAACCGGCCTAGTTTTTATTTTTTCAATTTTTCTTTTAGATTTTTTTTTTTTAAAAATTACTTTAATTTTCAAAACTGGTTTAAACCGGTTCTGAAATTGAAACTATCATAATATAAAAAATATATAACCAAAATCGAAAAAGTAAAAACTAGGCCGGTTGTGGAGCGTCCTCAGCTATCCTATGCAAAAAAAAAAAAAAAAAAAAAAAAAAAAAATCATGTAAAAATATTAAAATTTGAGCGAGATATTCGAAAAGAAAGCTCCCAAAGACTTTACATTAGCGTTCGGCTTTTACCGCGTGACTAGTGTGTGCTCTTAACTAATAAAACAAGCTGTCTTTTTTTTTACTATTAATTCAGATAATATATATATATATAATATATATTTTTTATTCATATTTCATATATAAAGAAACAGAGATTTTATATTCATATCTCTTTCTTGGCAAGTAATATTATATTATCCTAATGTTAATGACTTTTTCTAAACATGATTTGGCATGCTTTATTTGGAAAAGCACCAGATTGTTAACTGCTGGTTAATCAAGTCTTCAATTCTTTTCTTTTTAAATTACTTATATAGAAACTTTCATGTTTTTCAAATATTTCCCCTCTTTATATTAATCTCATAAAATAAATAAGTAAAATTCCGCATATTGTTTTTAAAAATATTTTACTTTCTTTTTTTAGTTGACTAAATATTTTTACACTATACAGCTTGCTTCAAAAGACCAATAAATTAAGAAAGGTGCATTTATGCGTAATTTATAGAACTGTCGTAAAGTAATTTTAAATTCCCATGTGAGAGCCTGGATAGTTATTTTTGGCTATTATAATGCTTTCGTGAAAAATTAAATAAAAATTAGTATTTAACCCCTTGCGGCGCTCTGGTTTCATAGACATACCACTTAATTTTAATTCCCAAACGCCACATTGGCACAAGAATTTTGTTACAAAAAATTACGGTTAATTGAATGCGTGAAATATAACGTTTTCTTATTTACAAATAAAGTTCTTTTCAAATTCCGGTGTCAGTCATTAATTTCCATACTTAAGCAATGACTTTGCCTGCGCCGCAAAGGGTTAAAATTTTATGGTGTTTCTTAATTTATTATAGAAATTAAGCCTTGGTGACGACTGGAATATTTGGGTTTAAGAACTTACTGGCTCCTTAAAAAAATTGGGAATTTGACCCTATAGGCTAAAACCGTATTAAATTAGAAAATTAAAAGATTTCTACTTTAATATCTGTCTTAAGGGTGTTCTTAAATCAAAAAGGGCAACTTTGTGACACATGCATTAATTTATTTTTGTTCGGAAATGCATGAAAATAGCAGGTGTTGTTATTCAGAAACTCTCTAATTGCACTCATTCTTTTGTTTTTTAAAAAACACAATAGATTTTTCATAACAAGCCTTCAAAATTGACACTTTGGAGCATATTTCCCGACGAAAGCAGAAAAACCGGTCGAAAAGGAGGAGAAAAACGAGTGATTGCGTCATCGAAATAGCATATAACTCGATAAGTAATTTAATTATCATAAAATGGAAAAATAAGTTCAATTCGAAATCGCTTTCATAGTCAGGCATTAAAATTTTATAACTTTCTATTAAAAAATGAATTTGTAAATGTGTCAAAATGTTTTTCGCTTCTTTAGCGGATCAGTTAAGAACAGATTAGATTAATTATTTTAATGAGTTAAGTGATTAATTATTTTAATCAGTTAAGATTAATTATTTTATACTCCATCTCTTGTAAATTCAACCTTATTCTGTTTAATATGCATGAATTTCATGAAGAGTTTGATGGAACGCGTTCTCCAAATTTCGTGTTATCTGTTTTAGCCTTTTCCGGCACGGGCAAATTCTGTTAGTAAAATGAGAAATCATCGACTGACACCGGAATTTAGAAACAAATTTTTGAGAAATTAAGGAACCCTTAATTTAAACTTTCACTGTCAAATTTAAATTTTATTAAAGTATTATTGGTGCCGTTTACATGAGTGAAATTAACCCATTAGTGCCTAGCGTCCCTTTTTAGGGACGCTTCAAAAGGTGCATTCAGCACTGTTTTTGACACTGGTATAAAAGAAAAGCAATAATTATTTTATTTAAATGATGCATTTTCGTGATTAATGAACTAAACTTTAATCTTCTAAAAATAGTGGTGCCAACCAAATAAAATTTACGCAAAAGATGCTGGGCACGAATGGGTTAAAATTAGGTATCCCGGACCGTGTACATTATGCCGGAAAGGGTTAACTCCTTGAGGAGTAGTGAAATATATTTTATCCACCTAATTTAAACGAGATTTTCACCACAAACTTTTAACAAAATTTTATATTTTTACTTTAGCGGCAAAATGTTGAAAAAATGCCTTTTCTAATTTTAAAAGAAGATTTTTCGATTTTTCCGGTAAGAATTCATTACAGAGACTTTATTGCTTGCCCTTAAGGGGTTAAGCGAAAGGTTAGTTAAACTGTTAGATAATTTGTTTTTGGAAGAAGAATGTGTTAACTCTTTCCGGCACGGGTAAAATCTGTAGTAAAATGAGAAATTATCGACTGACACCGGAATTCACAAACGAATTTTTTAGATATTTTGAAACACCTAATTTAAGCTTTTATTGTAAAAGCAAAATTTAGCTGAAATATTATTGGTACCGTTTGCAAGTTTGGAATAAAAATTAGGTATCCCAGACCGAGCACAGTGCCGGAAAGGGTTAATAATGGTTAGTTTGCTTTTAAAATTGACTTCGGATATGGAATTAATATGTTATTTGATAAGCAGTTTTATAACTTTTACCTGAAGTCACACGTGTCCTGTAATTTCAAGACCAAGAAATTCTTCGATATCAGCATTTCTTATAGAAAATCTTTTCGTAAATTGCGCTGAATTTATATCGTTAAACCCTTTGCGGCGCAGGGCAAATTAATTGCTTAAGTATTGAAATTAATGACTGACACCGGTATTTTAAAAAAAACTTTATTTGAAAATAAGAAAACGCTATGTTTCACGCATTCAATAAACCGTAAATTTTTTAAGCAGAATTCCGGTGCGAATGTGGCGTTTGGGAATTAAAATTAAGTGGTATATCTATGAAACCACTGCGCCGCAAAGGGTTAACACTTTCGCGGGCGGTGTCCGTGGAAGAAGGACACTTATTTTTTCTTTTCCTGTTAACCAGAAAATTTAATTAAATGTTTCCTCTTATAATGTACTTGAAAATAAATGCGTTAGTTTGTTTTTTAATCCCATGGGGATGAGCGATTCATATAAATGCCGCAAAAAGGGTTAAGAATCCTTGTTTATATCCACCAGTAAAATTTTACTGCAAAGTTTGCCATATTTAATCGGAGCATTTTTTTGTTTTATTAAGCCACAAATTTCTGTTTTTGAAAACCGGTGACAATACATTAAAAATTTAGTAAAAGGCTCTTGTAACGAAGGGGTTAAGTAAAACTGCATAAATACAGTCGAGCCTCTATATAACGAAATCCATCGTTCAAGTAAAAAATTCGTTATATAGAGAAATTCGATGTATAGAGTATGATGTTAAAAATAGTATTTAATGTGTAAATTTTGAACAAATATTATTTTTGATCTTTTTAATTAAGAATTTGAAATGTTTAAAAGTATATATTAACCTAACATTTTATTTCTTACTTATTTAAGCAGTTTCAAAAAAGAGAAAAGACATTTATTTGAAAGCTTAATGAAAATCAAATGAGGAAGACTTACATAAATTTCAGAGGAAGAAATCTGCAATTTTTTGTTGTTTTGATTTTAAAATTACAATTGTTACGCTCTCAAAAAAAAATCTCAAATTTTAGCAAGGAATTAAAAATTGTAGTTGATATTTTCCTCCATTTGAAGGTCTCTCTTATGTGCTTTCATTGATTCCTTTCTTATTTGTGTAACAATTCAATTGACTGTGTTTTGAGAAGGATGTTGAAAGGTGTGTGGGAGGTGGGATGAACTTGTTAGATTTAAAGAATAAGGAGAGAAGTAATATTTATATTAAAAAAAAAACCTTTCCACTGAACGATAAATCAAAAATAAGTGATGGAAAATTGATTCCATATGATTTCGAAGCTTTTTTAAAACTGAATAAATTAAGATCAATTTATGAAAAAATTCGTTATATGGAGATAGATATTTCGCTATATAGAGTCTGTTTTTAATGTAATCATGCGAAAAGGGGACCGTTCTTACTAAAAATTCATTATATGGAGAAATTCGATGTATGGAGTTTCGTTATATAGAGGTTCGACTGTATATACAGTTTTTACTAATATAAAAGCTTATACCTCTACGAAGAAGCGTTAGAATTGAAAAACTCTTTTTGAATAAGTTAACCCTTGCCACTCCGTTGTCTCCGCTGCGGAGACATCGTCTTTCCTTCCAAAATTTGTTTTTGGCACCAGTAATAAAGGAAAATAAAATTTCCCTTATTTAATCAAAGAATTTTTGAAAATGTCTACTTCCAGAAAACTTCCTTTAAAAAAGTGATGCTAATCGAATACTAATTGTGTAAGAGCCACCGGAGTTCGAAGAGTCCGAAGGGTTAAATTTGAGTATCTAGTTTCATAATTCTCAAAAAAAAAGAAAAAAAAAATTTTTTTTTTTTTTTTTTTTTTTTTTTTTTTTTTTTGTTAAATTTTGTGATTTTGAATGTCCACTGTTGCCTTAATTGAAAAAAGCAAAGCAAACTTTTCGAAAAAATGGTGGCCAACAAGCATTAGCATCTATATGATCTACATTATCTATGTGATTATATTATATTATGTGATCTATATTAGCATCTGTCTAGCAAGCATCTATGTGATTTATACTACAAAAATCATGGTACTAGCCACTACAAAACCCCAATGGAACAAGTCCAAAATATCTTTTCCACTTGTCTATTCCTCGATAATTATAACAAAGCATTTATATAGCGACGGGCATTTACACACAGCGACATTTCGTGTCATGTGACCACTGAAAGTCTAAAAATATCTATTCTCTGTGCTGTACAAATCGATTGTACAGGGAAGGGGAGGAGTGGATAAATTCGTGAAAATATGTCTGCGAAAGGGAATGGAAAGACAGAGTCGGTGCCTGGCGTTTAGAGTTGCATTTATGCAGGAAATATTAGCAAGAATATACGAATTGCAAAGATAGACGCAGCTCTCTAATCGATAATTTTTCTGCTGCATGTATCATAGGTTCTCAGTTACTTGGAAGAAAATATCGGTTTTCCATTCACGAAAATAAATTCGATATGTAAAGCTAAACGAGAATATGCTTTATTTCATAGTAAATAATATTTTTATTCTTCATTTCTCTCAGTTTACTTTCTAAATATGGTTTGTTATATTTATTTATTTTTTATTTTTGTTATATTTATTATTTTTTTCTTTTCCGCAAAATGTCGGGATGTAACTGGAACATGCAGTTTGTGTCAATGAGAGGTACCAGATGTTTTATTGGACTGGATTAATCAATAGATTTTGTGGTCTGTTTGGAATGACATTTACTTTTATAGGAATAACATTTTTTTTTCTTTTCTATTTCGGAAGTTTCGTAGGTTGTATAAGTATACGTTGCATAATAAGGAAGAATTTGTTTGCTGGGAGTAATAAATATCATGTTATTGTTTTTTCATTTTTTATTTTACCTGTTATTTATTTTATATTATTTATTCGTTTATCGGAATAAATGTTACGACAAATTTTACGTGAAAATTTTCCGATTATTAATCCTTTCGGTGGCAAGTTAGTTATTTTTCTTTAATGTTGTATTCTCATCTGAATTCCTGAAAAATTTTCATTTAAAATAAAAATAAATATTTTATTAACCTTTGTTACAAAAAAAAAAAAAAAATTATCAAAGTAAGATTTAATTAAAAGTTTCTGGTTACAAGTCTAAATTTAAATCAGATGGGATATAAAATATCCCGCTGCCTCTCAAGGAGTTAATCGAAGACTAGTTTTACGGTAGTTAAGTATTCCGCCATTTTAATATTAAGACTTTACAGACCATTGGCCCAATTACGCGTCATTTTACTGCCCCCTGAATATGAGACTTTAACAATGACAGATAAATCACCCTTCCTGAATACTAGACCTGATCGCGCTGACATAAAAATAGTGTTTGCCAAAAGTTTATATATATATATATAATGTATATATGTGTGTGTGTTTGTATGTATGTGTGAGTGTGTGTGTGTGTGTACATTTGCTTAAATTCAGACAATAGCATTTTACAAAAGTTTACTTTGATTTTTTTTTTTTTTATCTCTGAAAAAAAAAAGGGCGGAATTAAAAAAAAAAAAATTATTATTGCCAAAATTCAAAAGACCGCACAAACGCTGATAAAAGTTCGCCTGCGACATCCGCCATTTTTGCACCAGCAGTGAGGCTTAGTATTTAGGAGACGGTGGGTAAATGGCGGTTGCCTTAAACGAAAATTTGGACAAATATATCAGTGCCATTGGGACATTTCGGAATTAAAATTAAGTGGTGAGAAATTCAACCACCAGAGCTCAAAGGGTTAAGATGCTCAGAATCCTTCATTGTTTTCGCTAGTTATTTTTTATTGTAAAGTTGATCATATTTAATTAGAGCTTTCCGCGATTCAATAATAGAAAATTTTCTCTTTCGAAAATACGGGAGTAAAAGATTAAAAATTTAGCAAAGTACTCTTGTTGCGAAGGGGTTAAAACAGAGATTCTTAACATACACTTTAAAAACGTTTGCAAGAGAAATACTTTTAAAATTTTATATTTGAAAAATACTGGTGCGAACAGAATATAAAATTAGCCGTCTGGGTCAATTCTGTTTACTATATTAATAAAATTAAATATAATTATTGTATTTTTATAGTTATTGATTTTATCATTATCTATATCATCCATTTGCATATAAAATTGCTGCCAAGCTATAATAGACAAAAAAGAAATGATTTTTTCCTTCAATAAGTATTATGGATTAATAACACCAGAAAAATTTGTAATACCTCATAAGATCCTTCAGATAATATTCTTAAACAAAACCACCCAAAAGAAAAAGAATATATTCGACAATTCTTCGGACTCTCTTGAATTGCATTTATTTTTTCGTTCTCGAATAAAGTGATTAGTTTTAGGAGTGACGGTTGCTATGGAAACATGTTTTCTGAAAACGTACCCATGCCACAGCTAGTTAATATCATTTTGAAGAAAACGAAGAACTTGCTTGGCATAGCAAACACGGTGAATCTTTTGGCTTCAGACTTTGATTGACATTTTCGCTTTACTCCTAATGCTGGCTTCAATATTGCTTTTCCGTTTTTAGTCAAGCGGAAAATTTGTGTTTCAATATCTGGTGTTCAAAATCTCCCAAGCATGTTGTTCTCTTCCAACTCAACTTTTTTTTTTTCTTATTTTATATAGTATATCATTATTATGCCGTTTTCCCGAAAGCTGGATTAGTACGTTATTTAAAGATCTAAATTGAAGTACATGTTTTTTTGAAATCGAAATAAATTTACATCACAGAATGAAAATAATGAAATTCCAGTGCGGAAAAGTATTAAAAATTTTTTATCTAAAAAAAAAAAAAAAAAAAAAAAAAAAAAAAAAAAAGAGCTGAATGTTGATTTCTTGCCTAATTTCATAGTGTGCATAAAGTGCTTACATTATTTTACAAACAAGCAGACAATCAGGTTAAATTACTTACAAGCAAAAATGCTAATAAATATTTTTTCCCAGTTCAACCAGAATTAACTAAATATCTATCACAATAAGTTTAACACTATGAGAGGCAAGACAATTCTGTCAAAAATTTTTCAAATAATGATTTCGCAATTTAAGAACAAATTTATTTAAAAATAACTAAACGTTATTCTTCTGTATATTATGAGATCAAAATTGTTCTAAAAAATGATAAGACAATTTGGCCATTAACCCCTTAACTGATTCAGGCAAGACGTATTTGCTTAATTCATCATTTAAAGCTTTTTGACAACACTATTTTTTTACGAATAATTTCATACTATTTAAAGGCGGAAATGTTAAGACTAAATGCTATGGATATTCTATTTTAAAAATTGTGGTGTGAATCCGTTATTTTCAATTTATTGAACGGAAAACCAGTTAACCCTTTAACGTTCAAAACATTTTTATTACTAAGATGTTGAAATAAATGACTGACACCGGTAATTGCGAACAAATATATTTGTAAATGAGAAAAAGTGATGTTTCACATACATAATAAACTGGATTTTTTAAAATTAAGATTCAGGTGTCGATGTTGCATATCGGAATTAAAATTTTGTGGTTTCTCAGAGAAACCAATGAACCTTAAAGGGTTAAAATTAACCGCATGCAGGCCGCAAACGGCGCCCTTCAAAGGGTTAAAATAAAAAAATATATATCAATGTATTTCTGAGACTTATTTAGACTTTTAAGAAAATGCTGTTTTATATGCAGCAACAAATTTTTATTACAAAAAATGTTTTTAATTTTTTTTTTTTTTTTTTTTTTTTTTTTTTTTAATTAATTGGAAATTTTCTAAAAAAATTTCAAACTGAGAAAAGCAATTTTTAAACATTTTCCATAAAATGATTAAATTAAAGTTTAATTAAATACTTCTTGTACAAATCTTGATTAAAATTAGGTTGGATATTATGTACTTCATTGCTTCTCAACGGATTAAGTAAGATTTGCATTTATAATGGATTATTATTATTTTTAAGAATATATAACTTATAGATGATACACAATTTAATAAAATTTCTAGTAGCATAGAACAGCTATTAGAATATAGAAAAATAGCACATGCGTTAATGCTCTACATTAATCCCTCGACGGTTATTGATGAGAATACAAGGCAGACATTTTCGCATGAAAAAAGTGAGGTTTTATTCCCATTTTTAGTTGACTGTGTCAAGGGGGGGAAACGGTCAAGAAGTTAAGATTTTATATAGGGGAGAGTGGGGATACTTGAGCATAGGGGATACTTGAGCCACCCCTATTATCTCTACAGTTGGTCAATTTTTCTTTCTAAAACTGGCAACATGGTAACATATTTATAGTTCTGAACATGTGAAAAAGAAATCACATACCTTGGTACCATGTTGAAAGTATGGTGATTAACCCTTTGAGCTCTGCTGGTAGAATTTTCTACCACATAATTTTAATTCTGAAATGTCACAACGACACCAGAAAATTCGACCAAATTTATTTGAAAAAGGTTTAATGCATTTTTTTACGTATATTGTAAATCGGTTTTTTCTTTGCAAAATACTGGTGCGAATGTGACATCTGGCTCAAGTATCCCCTCCATGGGGATACTTGAGCCACGTTGTAAAAGAAAAAGTAAAAATTTATTAGACATAGAAAAATAGTTCAAAACTAATTGAAAGTGGTTTTCAATTGAAGAAAAAATATCAAATTTTCATTTTCAATATTTTATTTTGTTCTAAAAAATTATAAAAAATTTAAAAAAATTAAAATTTAAAAAATGGCTCAAGTATCCCCATCTTCCCCTACTTTCGCATAAATATTGCGCTTGTATGGTTGACAGATACTTTTTATTTATATTTTGAGAAATTTTATAAAAGTAACATAATTTTATTTAATATGGATATTTTCTCGATCCATTTAAGCTCTAATCGTTACCTTTAATCATACCTCTAGCATTTCAATTTAACATTAATGCTTGAAATAATATTTCCACATTGACATATATATACTCCACCCGCCATCGGGAATATATCACGCCTACTTAAAATCAAATCAGTCCACTGCAAATAACTATCGCAACTACATACATCATTGACTGCTATTCTAGCTATAAATCACTTCTCACTTTTATATTCATGAGGCCAGCTAGAAAAGGGATTTGCGTTTATATAAAGGGATGACTTCAATCAACAGACGATAATCTCTGTATCATCCCTCCAAAATGGCACGACAGCAGATATTATCTCAACTGAAACGGTCATATGCTTCCGTCAGATAATGCTCCGGACTCGGAAAAGAGTAAGGATGGTGCACTGAAAGATGACAACCTCCAGAGATTAGAGTATATTTCATGGAGATGGATTTTTCGATCAGACCGATTGACTGCAAGATATATAAAGTTTATTCATAGAAAATTCTTCATTTCTGGTCAAGAAAGTGAATAGAAATCACTGAATTGCGTTTGCACCTGACATATGATGCATTTCAAACACGAAAGTTCTGTTATGTCAGTTATGCCATGGATAAGTGATTAAAGAACTACAAGAAATCCAGTCTTGCAAAAGTTATTGAAATTTTTTAAAATAATTTCGCATAAAAAATATGGTACGAATTTTTTTTTTTTCAAAAATATGTTTGAATGCTGGTTGTTATATATTCATTTTTTCTCGTTTTCTGTTATTTATACTTTATAATAAAAAGTTTATCTATATTCTATTGTAATTGTGTAATTTCCTCCTTATTTTTTGTTTACTGTGTCAAAAAAGAAAAAAAAATAAGGGGTTAAAATTTTTTATACTTTTTCATAAATATTGTGCTTATGTAGTCGACATATACTCATTTTCTTTTTTAAGATCTTTATTTTACGAAATTTTAAATAATATCTTTTTTTTTTATTATTGGGATAAATTTCCGAACTGTTTAACCTCTAATCGTTACCTTTAATCATACCTCTAGCATTTCGATTTAAAATTAATGCTTGAAAAAATGTTTCCCTATTGACATATATATATACTCCACCCGCCAGCGGGAATATATCACGACTACTGAAAACAAAATCAGTCCACTGCAAATAATTATCGCAACTACATGCCTGCTAATCAAGCTTTAAATCACTTCTCACTTTTATATTCATGAGACCAGCTAGAAAAGAGATTTGCGTTTATATAAAAGGATGACTTCAATCAACAGACGATAATCTCTGTATCACCCCTCTGAAATGGCACGACAGCAGATATTATCTCAACTGAAACGGTCATCTGCTTCCGTCAGATAATGCTCCGGACTCGGGAAAGAGTAAGGATGGCGGACTGAAAGATGACAACCTCCAGAGATTAGAGTATATTTCACGGAGATGGATTTTTCGATCAGCCCGAATGACTGCAAGATGTATAAAGTTTATTCATAGGAAATTCTTCATTTCTGGTCAAGAAAGTGAATAAAAATCAGTGAATTGCGTTTGCACCTGACATATGATGCATTTCAAACACGAAAGTTCTGTTATGTCAGTTATGCCATGGATAAGTGATTAAAGAACTACAAGAAATCCAATCACGCAAAAGTTATTGAATTTTTTTTTTTTTTTTTTTTTTTTTTTTTTTTTTTTTTTTTAAATAATTTTGCATAAAAAATATGGTACGAATTATTTTTTTTTCAAAAATATGTTTAAATGCTGGTTGTTATATATTAATTTTTTTTTGTTTCTGTTATTTATATTCTATAATAAAAGGTTTATTTATATTCTATTGTAATTGTGTAATTTCCTACCTATTTTTTGTTTACTGTGTCAAAAAAAAAAAAAAAAAAAATTAAGGGGTTAAAATTTTTTATACTTTTGCATAAATATTGTGCTTATATAGTCGACATATACTCATTTTCTTTTTTAAGAACTTTATTTTACGAAATTTTAAATAATATATTTTTTTTTATTAGGATAATTTTCCGAACCGTTTAACCTCTAATCGTTACCTTTAATCATACCTCTAGCATTTCAATTTAACATTAATGCTTGAAATAATGTTTCCCTATTGACATTTATATACTCCACACGCCAGTGGGAATATATCACGCCTACTGAAAATCAAATCAGTCCACTGCAAATAACTATCGCAACTACAAACATCATTACCTGCTATTCTAGCTATAAATCACTTCTCACTTTTATATTCATGAGGCCAGCTAGAAAAGGGATTTGCGTTTATATAAAAGGATGACTTCAATCAAAAGACGATAATCTCTGTATCATTCCCCCAAAATAGCACGACAGCAGATATTATCTCAACTGAAACGGTCATCTGCTTCCATCAGATAATGCTCCGGACTCGGGAAAGAGTAAGGATGGTGCACTGAAAGATAACAACCTCCAAAGATTAGAGTATATTTCACGGAGATGGATTTTTGGATCAGCCCGAATGACGGCAAGATATATAAAGTTTATTCATAGGAAATTCTTCATTTCTGGTCTAGAAAGTGAATAGAAATCACTGAATTGCGTTTGCATCTGACATATGATGCATTTCAAACACGAAAGCTCTGTAATGTCAGTTATAAGTTGACGCAAGGATAAAAGATTAAAGAACTATAAAAACTCCAATTACGCAAAAACTGAACCAATTATGCAAAGAAATTATTTAAAAATAATTTCTTATAAAATATATGGTACAAAAAAATTTTTTTTTTTTTCGAAAATATGTTTAACCCGGGAGAACACGTGCTTACACAGGGTAGAAATGGTTTTTACTTTGTCACCAATAAAATCAAATTATAACCATAATTTTATTTAGGCGAAGACAATCCTTACAAATTTTGCGATAAAATAAGTTGAAGATTACTTTTAAAAGATAAGTGGTTACAATTGCAAAAATCATACGCACTCCGAGTCAAAAAGACCTGGCGCGTGTACTCCCGGGTTAAATGCTGATTTTTATTCATTTATTTTCTCTCGTTTTCTGTTATATATATTTTATTATAAAAAGTTTATCTATATTCTACGGCAATTGTGTATTGTAGTATTTCCTCCCTATTTTTAGTTTACTGTGTCAAAAAAAAAAGGGGGGGGGGCTAAAAATTTTTATACTTTTGCATAAATATTGTGCTTTTGTAATTGACATAAAATGTTTTTCTTTTTTAAGAACTTTATTTTACGAAATATTAAATCATATCATTTTATTTAAAAGGGACATTTTACTGAACCGTCTAACCTCCAATCGTTACCTTTAATCACACCTCTAGCATTTCGATTTAACATTAATGCTTGAAATAATGTCACCATATTGACATATATACTCCACATGCCAGCGGGAATATATCACACTTACTGAAAATCAAATCAGTCCACTGCAAATAACTATCGCAACTACATACATCATTGCCTGCTAATCTAGCTATAAATCACTTCTCACTTTTATATTCATGAGACCAGCTAGAAAAGGGATTTGCGTTTATATAAAGGGATGACTTCAATCAACAGACGATAATCTCTGTATCATCCCTCTGAAATGGCACGACAGCAGATATTATCTCAACTGAAACGGTCATCTGCTTCCGTCTGATAATGCTCCGGACTCGGGAAAGAGTAAGGATGGCGGACTGAAAGATGACAACCTCCAGAGATTAGAGTATATTTCACGGAGATGGATTTTTAGATCAGCCCGAATGACTGCAAAATATATAAAGTTTATTCATAGGAAATTCTTCATTTCTGGTCTAGAAAGTGAATAGAAATCACTGAATTGTGTTTGCATCTGACATATGCATTTCAAACACGAAAGCTCTGTAATGTCAGTTATAAATTTACGCAAGGATAAGAGAATAAAGAACTATAAAAACTCCAATCATGCAAAAACTATAGAAATTATTTAAAAATAATTTCTTATAAAATATGTGGTACAAAACATTTTTCTTTTCGAAAATATGTTTAACCCGGGAGAACACGTGCTTACACAGGGTAGAAATGGTTTTTAGTTTGTCACCAATAAAATCAAATTATAACCATAATTTTATTTAGGCGAAGACAATCCTTACAAATTTTGCGATAAAATAAGTTGAAGATTACTTTTAAAAGATAAGTGGTTACAATTGCAAAAATCATACGCACTCCGCACTGTAAAAAATATCCGTTAATATACACAAACTTTTCCCTAAAATTTTAGGGAATAGTTTCATTTTTCCGAGAAAACAGTAGTATTTCCGTATTTCCCACTTTGCGGTTTCGAATCACGGAACTGCTCCGTTAATTTTTCCGAAAGTGTAAAACTTCCGTTTTTAAACAGCACAACATTGGTATTTTTAACCGATAAGTGTCGTGGTGCCATCTGTATGAGGAAAATAGAGAAAAACCTTATAGCAATATTTCCCTATTTTTATATTTTAATAATGAAAAGGAGCATATTTTTACAATATTAAAATAACAATAGTAATAATAAAATTTATTAATTCTTTTTAAGTTTGATACAGTTGTAAAATTATTCTTTTTTTCAGTAAGATTTTAAAATAATGTTTATTTATATCACAGTATAAAAAGTGCGTACGATATTTTAGTGGGGAAAAATATACTTTTAATTTTAATATATAATACTTTTTAATCTATTCAAATTTAGAAGTTCGCACATAAAATTTAAAATATATCGAAATATATTACCGAAATTATTATTATTTTGGCGATTACCTAAGTCATAATAATCAATAAATGTAATTAATTTTAATAACCCATAGTAACTTTTATTAAGTTATCTTTATTGAGTTTACAATAGATCGTCACACAAAATATTTGTTAAAATATATGCTTTTTAAAAAATGTGTTAGTATCCTTTTATAAAATATATAAATGAATATGAATAATATTACAACAGAACTTTAAAACTCTTCCAAAATAGAAGGAAACAAAAATTTTTAATACTTTCATTCATGCATGTAATATTTTAAAGGTTAAACTTTTTTTTTTATAAAGCTAAAATTAAAAAGCTAACTATTAGAAATTATAGAAAGAAAATCTGTAAAACTTGATTCAGAACTGTCCGTTCAATAAAAAAATATTAACTCTACAAAAATAAATCCGCTTTCAAAAATCTTGTCTTTACTTCATGAAATGCATCCGAAATAAGTAAAGGTATTTGAAATGGTGCTATATGAAATCATAGCGTAATGGTATTACACTACCGGCTACGACAGACAAGGTCGTGAGTTCAAACTCCATGGAAGGATAGTAACATTTCTTCTCTGTTGTTTAAGTTAAATGTATATAATGTGTCCCTGATATTAACGTGCCTTTGTAAAGTAAAGAATAAAAATCACAAAGATGTTAGTTTGTCCTTGAAAAATTCTAACTTTTCAAATGAAAATTTTTGCATAAAAAAATATTAAAAAACGGAAATATTTTGTGAAAAAACGGAACTATTCCTGGAAATTTTTTTCCGTTAAAAAACGGAAGTAGTACTGGCGTCTAGATTACCAGTACTATTTCCGTTTTTTAACAGCAAAATTTTTTACAGTGCGGGTCAAAAAGACCCGGCGCGTGTACTCACGGGTTAAATGCTGATTGTTATTCATTTATTTTCTCTCGTTTTCTGTTATATATGTTCTTTTATAAAAAGTTTATCTATATTCTACGGCAATAGTGTATTGTAGTATTTCCTCCCTATTTTTAGTTTACTGTGTAAAAAAAAAAAAAAAAAAAAAAAGGCTAAAAATTTTTATACTTTTACATAAATATTGTGCTTTTGTAATTGACATATACTGTTTTTTTTTTTTTAAGTACTTTATTTTATGAAATATTAAATCATATCATTTTATTTAAAAGGGACATTTTATTGAACCGTCTAACCTCCAATCGTTACCTTTAATCACACCTCTAGCATTTCGATTTAACATTAATGCTTGAAATAATGTCACCATATTGACATATATACTCCACACGCCAGCGGGAATATATCACGCCTACTGAAAATCAAATCAGTCCACTGCAAATAACTATCGCAACTACATACATCATTGCCTGCTAATCTAGCTATAAATCACTTCTCACTTTTATATTCATGAGACCAGCTAGAAAAGGAATGCGCTTATACAAAGGGATGACTTCAATCAACAGACGATAATCTCTGTATCATCCCTCCAAAATGGCACGACAGCAGATATTATCTCAACTGAAACGGTCATCTGCTTCCATCAGATAATGCTCCGGACTCGGAAAAGAGTAAGGATGGTGCACTGAAAGATGACAACCTCCAGAGATTAGAGTATATTTCACGGATATGGATTTTTCGATCAGCCTGAATGACTGCAAGAGATATAAAGTTTATTCATAGGAAATTATTCATTTCTGGTCAAGAAAGTGAATAGAAATCACTGAATTGCGTTTGCACCTGACATATGATGCATTTCAAACATGAAAGTTCTGTTATGTCAGTTATGCCATGGATAAGTGATTAAAGAACTACAAGAAATCCAGTCATGCAAAAGTTATTGAAATTTTTTTAAAAATAATTTCGAGTAGAAAATATGGTACGAATTATTTTTTTTCAAAAATATGTTTAAATGCTGGTTATTATATATTCATTTTTTCTCGCTTTCTTTTATTTATATCCTATAATAAAAAGTTTATTTATATTCTATTGTAATTGTGTAATTTCCTACCTATTTTTTGTTTACTGTGGAAAAAAAAAAAAAAAAAAAAAAAAAAAAAAAGGTTAAAATTTTTGCATAAATATTGTGCTTATGTAGTCGACATATACTCATTTTCTTTTTTAAGAACTTTATTTTACGAAATTTTAAATATCTTTTTTTCATTGGGGTAATATTCCGAACCGTTTAACCTCTAATCGTTACCTTTAATCATACCTCTAGCATTTCGATTTAACATTAGTGCTTGAAATAATGTTTCCCTATTGACATATATATACTCCACCCGCCAGCGGGAATATATCACGCCTACTGAAAATCAAATCAGTCCACTGCAAATAACTATCGCAACTACATACATCATTGCCTGCTAATCTAGCTATAAGTCACTTCTCACTTTTCTATTCATGAGACCAGCTAGAAAAGGGATTTGCGTTTATATAAAGGGATGACTTCAATCAACAGACGATAATCTCTGTATCATCCCTCCAAAATGGCAGGACAGCAGATATTATCTCAACTGAAACGGTCATCTACTTCCGTCAGATAAAGCTCTGGACTCGGAAAAGAGTAAGGATGGTGCACTGAAAGATGACAACCTCCAGAGATTAGAGTATATTTCACGAAGATGGATTTTTCGATCAGCCCGAATGACTGCGAGAGATATAAAGTTTATTCATAAGAAATTCTTCATGTCTGATCAAGAAAGTAAATAGAAATCACTGAAATGCGTTTGCACCTGACATATGATGCATTTCAAACACGAAAGCTCTGTTGTTACGTCAGTTATAAATATGCTCATTGATAAGTGAATACAGAATTATAAGAAATCCAGTCATGCAGAAACTATAGAAATTCTTTAAAAATAATTTTTTATAAAAATTGTGGTGCAAAAAAAATTTTTTTAATCAAAAATGTTTAAATGTTGATTGTTATTCATTAATTTTCTCTCGTTTCCTGATATGCTGTATATTCTGTTATATATATATATAAAAAGTTTCTACAGATTCTATTATAAAAAAAAATTTGCGATTTTTTTCTGGTTACACCGAGCACGATTGACTGTAAGGATATATTTTCTAATTCTTATTCAATATTTGTGGGGAAATGGCAGATGATTACTACAACCTTTTACCTTATAAAAAACTAACAAGATTTTATTATTTTGAGTTGAGATAAGTTAAATATTTCATGAAGATAGTGCAAGAAATGATTCGTAGTTGGTTTTTAGTTAATTGATTGTTATACAATCTTAATAAAATAGTAAGTCCAACCACATAGAGACACTGATCTGTTCGGAGGCGTGGGTTCGGATACCACTGCTGGCACCAAACAGTTACCTGCTTCCGTCAGATAATGCAATTTTTTAATTACAATTTGATTTTATTTGAAGTCAGAAATGTTTAGGATAAATATGACGAATATTTTAGATTAAAAGAAGCGGTGCTAATCCATATTTTCAATTTCTTAAACGTAAAAGAAAAAAAAAACTCATTTAAGTGCTTAAAAAGATTATATTTATGTGTACATTTTATAATTATATTGATTCTTTCATTTTCTTTGATGCTATATGAGTGGGAGATGACTGAAGGATATAAAGTTTATTCATAGAAAATTCTTCATATCTGGTCAAGAAAATTAATAGAAATCACTGAATTGCTTTTCGAAGGAAAAGCTCCTGACATATGATGCATTTCAAATACGAAAGCTCAGTTATGTCATTTATAAGTATGCGCTTGGATAAGTGGTGGAAAACTATGTCAGCTTAAAACCCTGAAGCTATAAAAATTTTCTTAAATAAAATTTTGAAATAAAAAATGTGGTCACGTGGATATTTTTCATTCCACCAAATTTAAATGATATTCTCACCAGACACTTTAAACGAAATTTTATATTTTCAATTTTTAGCTAATATTGAAAAATTGCCTTTTTTATTATGAAACAAAATTTTTCGATTTTCCGGTAAGAATTCAATTTTACAGAAACATGGTTTCTTGCCCCTTAAGAGGTAAACGGCTATTTTTACTCTTCATTTTTTGTTTCTTGCTTTAGGCCTATTTTTTCCACATGTATATTCTTTCCACTTTAAGGGGGTAGTAAGGTTAATTCGAGGGAAAAAAAGCATATTTTCTATGATTTTTTGTAAGGATACAATTAATATTTATTTATTTGCATAGTTATAGTATAATTATATGTCATTTAAAGAGTATTCTGTGAAATTTTTATTAAGAAATATTAAAAAATGAGCCAATGACAGCGAATCTTCGAAGACGTCCCAAAAAAAAGTTGATTCGCGGTGAACCGCATAACTCATGACTGGATCAACTGAAATTAAAAAACCAAATTGATTTAATTAGTTAATAAGTTTCCTCAGGGAACGCCGTCGAGTTTTTTTTTTTTATTATTATTGATTTTTCAATTTTTTACAAGGCTCGGAAATCAAAATACCGATTTTTCATCAAAAAAATCTGATATTTTGTTTTTTTAAAGTAAGTTAAAATAAAAAAAATAAATAAACTCGACAGCGTTACCTCGTAATTTATATAAAGAAAGAGTGTGTAAAATTTTAAAAAGATCGGTTCAGTAGATTTTGAGCTACAGAGTTCACCGGCTTTGAAAAAGCGAAGTCTTAGAAAAACACGTTTAAAGTTTCACAGACTTTTTTTGGAATTTTGCGCTTAAAAAACTCAAAATCACAACACAAAATTACGGCACACGTGTACACACGTGTACGTGTACCTTCGGAAAGGTCCATTATTTTGGCAGTATGCCAGAACAGGTTTTTGAAACCTGGTCAAGCAGTAGCAGCTACTTTGTAGCTGATTGTTGCGGCCACATTCCTCAGTGTGAAATCGGAGGGCGGAGACTTACAAGTGTATATCTCCGTCAGTTTTACTTCAATTGCTTTCAAATTTTCACAGAATAATCTTAAGATGTTGTACATTAATATAAAATAATAAAAAAAAAATGCAAAAAAAAAAAAAAAAAAAAAAAAAAAAAAAAAAAAAACTTACTACCCTTTTAACCCCTTAACACTAGAACGCCGGGAAGGTGTCAATTCGACACTGATCACTGGAATAATTGTCGATTCGAACCAAAGAAATCTTCAATAAATAAGATATATATGAATTGCAATGGAATGAGCTAAATAAATAAATTGAATATTTTCAAATTATTTTTCTGATGTTAAATGTATTTTATAATGCTTCTATGAAATTTCCCGGCGTTCTAGTGTTAACCCTTTCCGGCACACTGTGTCCGGTCTGGGATACCAAATTTTAATTCCAAGCGTGCAAACGGCACCAGTTATATTTTACTAAAATTTTGCTTTTATAATAAAAGCTTAAATTAAGGATTTCAAAATATCTAAAAAATTCGTTTTTGAATTCCGGTGTCAGTCGATAATTTATCATTTTATTACAGATTTTACCCGTGCCGGAAAGGGTTAATGGTCGCATTAAATTACGGTTTAAAAATTCAATTTCATTATTCCCACCACTTTTTTGAAAAAAAAAATATTCATCTTATTTTATGGCAAGTAAAATGACACCAGAATAAAACCAATCAGACTGTTTTACAAAACTGGTAGTAATCAAACAATTCTGAATAACAGCCGTGAAACTTGCAGCCCGTGAATGTCTCGGGCGTGACGATTGAGTGGTTAGAAAGATTATATTTATGCGAACATTTTATAATTTTATTGGCTTTTTCATTTTCTTTGCTTCTACATGAGTGCTAGTGACTGGATGATACAAAATTTATTCATACAAAATTCTTCATTTCTGGCGAAGAAAATGAATAGAAATCACTGAATTGCTTTTCGAAAAATTCTCCTGACATAAGATGCATTTCAAATACCAAAGCTCTGTTATAACATTTATAAGTATGCGCTTGGATAAGCGGCTGAAAAAACTATGTCGGCTTCAGATCCAGAATCTATAGAAATTTTCTTAAATAAAATTTTGAAATAAAAAATGTAGTCACATGGATATATTTTAGCCCACCTGATTTAATGTAACCAGACACTTTTAACGAAATTTTATATTTTTAATTTTGTAGCTAAATGTTTAAAAATTGTCTTTTCTTATTGTAAAGCAAAATTTTTCGATTTTCTGGTAAGAATTCAATATTACAGAGACATGGTTTCTTGCCGTTCAAGAGATAAGCGAATATTTTTATTCTTCAGTTTCTGTTTCTTGCTTTAGCTCTATTTTTTCCACATGTACATTCTTTCCACTTTAACACTAGAAAGCCGGGAAGGTGTCAAATTGACACCGACCAATGTTCCATTTTGCGATTCGAACCAAAAATTTTTCCATAAAATGAATTATAAGTGTATAGCACACAATTAAGTTAAATAAAAAACTTAAAAAATTCTAAATACATTTTCCGGTTTTAAATATTTTTTTACAAAAATAACGTAAAATTTCCCAGCGTTCTAGTGTTAAAAAGATTATATTTATGTGTACATTTTATAATTTTATTGGCGTTTTCATTTTCTTTGATGTTATATGAGTGGGAGTGACTGGAAGATGTAAAGTTTATTCATAGAAAATTCTTCATTTCTGGTCAAAAAAGTGAATAGAAATCACTGAATTGCATTTCGAAAGAAATGCTTCTGACATATGATGCATTTCAAATAAGAAAGCACTGTTATGTCATTTATAAGTATGCGCCTGGATAAGCGGCTGAAAAACTATGTCGGCTTGAGATGCAGAAGCTTTAGAAAATTCTTTAAATAAAATTTCGAAATAAAAAATGTGGTCGCATTGGTATTTTTGTGGGCTTTGTTTATTGTGTTTGATGCTAATGCTATTTTAGATTGAAAGATTGGAGAATACAAAATTTATTCATGTTTTTTTTTTTTTTTTTTTTTTTTTTTTTTTTTTTTTTTTCCATCAGTGGACAGCTAAGATTTTCAGCAATTTTGCTTATTTTAATATGGTTTAAATTGTGATCTCACTGGATTTCAAAATTTTAAAAAAAATGAATTTTGAAAAAAAAAAATTAAATACATATTTATTTTTATTTTTCCATTTTTTTAAAAAAATTACTATTTTTTAAAATATTAATATTTTTGCCTTTATATTAAAAAAAAGTAAATAAATAAATACATAATACACAAGACTGCGTATGGATTTTTTTTTTTTTTTTTTTTTTTTTTTTTTTTTTTTTTTTTACATTTAATATTACACTTAAAAGGGTTCGGGACACAAAAATCTTCAAATTTTCTAAAAAAATTTATTGCATTAAATTTTTTTCTTTTTTTTTTTTCTTTCTTTTTTTTTTCTTTTAATGCCCAAAATGATATATAAATCACGTTTCTATCGTGATTTGAAGAGGAAAATTAATTGTTTCGTTTTGCTTTGCTTTCAAAATCTAGTTTTCAAGAAATAATTGTCTATCAAGAAAGAATTCACCTGTTTTAAATAAATTTGTTTTTAAATTCTAGTATCAATCAATCATTTCGGCATTTTAAGAATAGAAGCGTTTTGTCCCTCAAAAGGTTAAACAAAGTTGTATAAAATCAAAATTACCTATCTAAAATCTTAGAACGTCAAATAATATATTCCCAAAAACAGCATTTTTCTACATAAATTAGTAACTTTGATTAGTTATTAATGAAGCTCCATCATTTTGAATGATTGCAGTCAAATTAAATTTATTCTCAAGACTGATTTGATTTATTTCTGATAAAGAAAATGAATAAAGATCATTGCATTAAATTTTCGAAGGAACTGTTTTAAACATTTGATATGTTTGGGAAAACAAAGAGTACATTTAAGATTTTGTTTGTCAGTTTTACGCTCTCCAATAAGGATATATTTTGTTAGTAAAAAGAGAAATTTTGGACTGACACCGGAATTTAGATACAACTTTAACAGAAATTATGAATTTCCTGCTACAACCCTTTGCGGCGAAAGGCAAATTCATTACTTAGCCCTTTGCGGCGCAGGGCAAATTGATTGCTTAAGTTTTGAAAATAATGACTAAGACCGGAATAAGTAAACAGCTTTATTTTTAAATAATAAAACCCTATATTTCACTCATTCAGTAAACAGTAATTTTTTTAAACAAAATTCCGGTGCCGACGTTTGGGAATTAAAATTAAGTGGTATATCTATGAAACCACTGCGCCGCAAGGGGTTAACCCTTTAACGTTTATTGGTTTCTCTACGAAACCACAAAATTTTAATTCCGAAATGCAACAACGACACCGGAATTATTATTAAAAAAAAATCTATTTTATTATGCATGTGAGAAATCACATTTCCCTCTTTACAAATGCGTTTGTTTGCAATTAGCGGTGTCGATTATTTATTACATATCTTAGCAATGAAAATGCTATGATCGTTTAAGGGTTAAGTGTTAAAATTAATAACTGACAACGAAATTTGAAAACAACTTTATTTGTAAATAAGAAAAAGCTATGTTTTAAGCATTCAATAAACATTAACTTTTCTTTATCAAAATTCCGGTGCCGTTTGGGAATTAAAATTAAGTAGTTTCATAGACATTCCACCGCGCCGCATCAGAGGTTAGGCTTTTATTGAAAAAGCAAAATTTTATTAAAACATTAATGGTGTTATTTGCAAGTTTGGAATTAAAATTAGGTGCGCCCAGACTGGGCAAACTGTGCTGAAAAGGATTAACCCCTTGGAGACGAGCGACACGTACACATGCCGCAAAAAGGTTTAACCCTTTGCGGCGCAGGGCAAATTCATTGCTTAAGTGTTGAAATTAATGACTGACACCGGAATTTGAAAACAACTCTATTTGTAAATAAGAAAACGCTATATTTCACGCATTCAATAGACCTTAATTTTTTTTAAACAAAATTCCGGTGCCAATGTGACGATTGAGAATTAAAATTAAGTGGTATATCTATGAAACCACTGCGCCGCAAGGGGTTAACACTAGAACCGTCGGCTATTTTATTCAAATTTTGTAAAAAATGTTTGACACCAGAATTTTTATTTAAAACTATTTAACTTATTTAATTAGCCTCTTTTCGTGATTTACATATGTAACAAATCTTACCAAGAATTTTCTGGTTCGAAACGGCCATTTTCAATTTGGCAGGGGCCAAAATGACCCCTAATGGCGGTTTTAGTGTTAACAATCCTTGTTTATTCCCGCCAGTAAAATTTTACGGTAAAATTTGCCTTATGTAATTAGAGCATTTTATCGATTTAATAAGGCACAAATTTCTGTTTTTAAAAACCGGTGACAAAACATTAAAAAATTCGTGAAATACTGCCGTCGTGAAGGGGTTAACCACATAGGAAGTGAGTGAATTATGCGTCGTTATTCGAATGTTTCAAATAACGGAGTATTGAGTACTGATGGACATAATAAATTATTTTGGCATTCGAATGAAACATTCGAGCATGCGGAAAAGCATAGCTATACCAATCTTCATATTCTTTTTTAATAATTAAAAGCAAAAATTTTCCAAATAAATAAATAAATAAAATAAAATAAAATAAAAAGCTAAAATAAAAGTCACTTAAAAATTATTTATTTATTCTACAGATTTCTTGATTAAATTCATTAAAAAGAATACGAAATTTAATAATTATGCTTTTGCGATTTTATTATTTATTTATTTATTCAACCATTCACTTAGAATATTTTTGAAAAAAATATTGATAATTCTAATTGATTATGTATTTTCTCTAATAATACCTGGTTTTTTTTCATGTCTTTTATAGAATTTTTTTATCATCTGATTTTTAAAATAACAATTTTTGCCTGACCAAATACGAAATATAGATTCTTTTCGTAAAATAACCACACTTTTACAGAAAACCTGGCTAACAAGGTTATACATATATATATATATATACTGTTTGTAAAACATTTTATAAAATAACATAAATTCCATACATAACTTTAATTCGAAAAACTAACTAAGAATTAATAATAAATCCATCTTTTCAAAACAAATTATCTAAAATTTAAATCGTTATTACGCTTAAATATATATAACCTAAATAACACGAAATTCCCTTTAGAGGGTATGTTCTATCAAACTGTTCATAAAACTAATGCATATTAAACAGAGTAAAATTGAAATTAATAGCGATGGAAAGTAAAATAATTAATCAGGACAGATATTAAAGGGAGAGTCCTTTCATTTTATAAATTAATCACTTAACTTATCCTTTTTTTAACGAACAATAAACTGAAAATATGGGTAAACACCACTTTTTTTAAGCTAAAATATTCATAATATTTATTCGTAATATTTTTGCAGTTAATTTGTATAAAATTGTATTTAAAAAAATTTGTAGTGTCGAACAGTTTTAAGTTATGAATCAAGCAAATTCTTCTGCCTGTACAACGTACGTACAAAACAGAATAGCGGTTACTACAATTACAAAACAGGTGTTGTATGCTTCAAGGATTTTTTCAGGACAAATATCAGTATATTTTTATGAAAAAATATTTCTTGATTTCCCGATAGATCTAGATTAATTAATAGATTGATGCAGAGTAAATCTGTTTCAAATAATAACTTTACACCAAAAATTTATAAACAAATTTAATAACCTCTTCGGGACGGGATTCTTTTAGGAAATTTTTAATGTTTTGTTTCCGGTTTTGTGTTGGGGAGAAACTAAATATAACAGTTTATTTTCAAAGACTGATAACAAGTGTCACCGCCAAAAACTTTTCAGCAGAAGGAAATTTTTAATATTTTGTTTCCGGTTTTGTGTTGGGGAGAAACTAAATATAACAGTTTATTTTCAAAGACTGATAACAGGTGTCACCACCAAAAACTTTTCAGCAGAAGAAAATTTTTAATATTTTGTTTCCGGTTTTGTGTTGGGGAGAAACTGAATATAACAGTTTATTTTCAAAGACTGATAACAGGTGTCACCACCAAAAACTTTTCAGCAGAAGGAAATTTTTAATGTTTTGTTTCCGGTTTTGTATTGGGGAGAAACTGAATATAACAGTTTATTTTCAAAGACTGATAACAGGTGTCATCACCAAAAACTTTTCAGCAGAAGGAAATTTTTAATGTTTTGTTTCCGGTTTTGTGTTGGGGAGAAACTAAATATAACAGTTTATTTTCAAAGACTGATAACAGGTGTCACCACCAAAATCTTTTCAGCAGAAGGAAATTTTTAATGTTTTGTTTCCGGTTTTCTGTTGGGGAGAAACTGAATATAACAGTTTATTTTCAAAGACTGATAACAGGTGTCACCACCAAAAACTTTTCAGCAGAACTGTTTGAAACAATTCAACAATTCTATCAGGGGAGCGCGAAGAAAAAACTGCGCCCTGAGCAAAACATCAATTTGCCCCTCCCCCCCTCCCCCCTTCCCCCAACTTTTTCTTGTAACAGTCCAAAAGTGACGTTTTAATATAAATTTGGCTCTCCATAAAGTTATGCGCTCGGGGCGACCACCCCCTACGCCCCCCCCCCCTTTCGGACGGCGCTGAATTTTATCTCCTAATATTAAATGATCTAATAGTTAAATTATTGTTATGTTTGAAATAGCTAATGCAAATAATACAAAATTCCCCTTAGAAGACATGTTACATGAACTTCATAAAACTTATGCATATTAAACACTGTAAAATTGAAATTACGAGAGACGAAAAATGAAATAATTAATCAGAACATATTAAAGTGGAAAAAGCATGTTAAATCACAATGTTACATTATACTAATGTCTTAAAATATTATTTGTGAAATTGTTTTCTTATTATGTATTGGAAAGAAATTAAATATAACAGTATATTTTCAAAGACTGATAACAGGTGTCACCACCAAACATTTTTCAACAGAACTGCTATTAAATTATTCTTCATCCCAAAAGGAATGATTTAATAGTTAAAATATTGTTACGCTCAAAATAGATAATACAAGTAAGACTGAATTCCCTTTGGAGGACATGTTTCATCAACCTCTTCCAAAAACTCATGCATATTAAACAATGTAAAATTGAAATTACAATAGACGAAAATAAAATAATTAATCAGGAAAGATATAAAAGTGGAAAAACCACAATGTTACATTATATTGCTGCCTTAAAATGTCATTTGTAAAATTTTCTTATTATTATATGTTGGAGAGAAACTAAATATAACAGTTTGTTTTCAAAGACTGATAACAGGTGTCACCACCAAAACTTGTCAGAAGAAAACTGTTTGAAATAATTCAATAAAACTTCCACCCCAAAATAAATGATTTAATAGTTAGACTATTGTTACGCTTAAAATAGATAATACAAATAACACGAAATTCCCTTTGGGGGACATGTTTCATCAACCTCTTCCAAAAACTCATGCATATTAAACAATGTAAAATTGAAATTACAATAGACGAAAATAAAATAATTAATCAGGAAAGATATAAAAGTGGAAAAACCACAATGTTACATTATATTGCTGCCTTAAAATGTCATTTGTAAAATTTTCTTATTATTATATGTTGGAGAGAAACTAAATATAACAGTTTGTTTTCAAAGACTGATAACAGGTGTCACCACCAAAACTTGTCAGAAGAAAACTGTTTGAAATAATTCAATAAAACTTCCACCCCAAAATAAATGATTTAATAGTTAGACTATTGTTACGCTTAAAATAGATAATACAAATAACACGAAATTCCCTTTGGGGGACATGTTTCATCAACCTCTTCCAAAAACTCATGCATATTAAACAATGTAAAATTGAAATTACAATAGACGAAAATAAAATAATTAATCAGGAAAGATATAAAAGTGGAAAAACCACAATGTTACATTATATTGCTGCCTTAAAATGTCATTTGTAAAATTTTCTTATTATTATATGTTGGAGAGAAACTAAATATAACAGTTTGTTTTCAAAGACTGATAACAGGTGTCACCACCAAAACTTGTCAGAAGAAAACTGTTTGAAATAATTCAATAAAACTTCCACCCCAAAATAAATGATTTAATAGTTAGACTATTGTTACGCTTAAAATAGATAATACAAATAACACGAAATTCCCTTTGGGGGACATGTTTCATCAACCTCTTCCAAAAACTCATGCATATTAAACAATGTAAAATTGAAATTACAATAGACGAAAATAAAATAATTAATCAGGAAAGATATAAAAGTGGAAAAACCACAATGTTACATTATATTGCTGCCTTAAAATGTCATTTGTAAAATTTTCTTATTATTATATGTTGGAGAGAAACTAAATATAACAGTTTGTTTTCAAAGACTGATAACAGGTGTCACCACCAAAACTTGTCAGAAGAAAACTGTTTGAAATAATTCAATAAAACTTCCACCCCAAAATAAATGATTTAATAGTTAGACTATTGTTACGCTTAAAATAGATAATACAAATAACACGAAATTCCCTTTGGGGGACATGTTTCATCAACCTCTTCCAAAAACTCATGCATATTAAACAATGTAAAATTGAAATTACAATAGACGAAAATAAAATAATTAATCAGGAAAGATATAAAAGTGGAAAAACCACAATGTTACATTATATTGCTGCCTTAAAATGTCATTTGTAAAATTTTCTTATTATTATATGTTGGAGAGAAACTAAATATAACAGTTTGTTTTCAAAGACTGATAACAGGTGTCACCACCAAAACTTGTCAGAAGAAAACTGTTTGAAATAATTCAATAAAACTTCCACCCCAAAATAAATGATTTAATAGTTAGACTATTGTTACGCTTAAAATAGATAATACAAATAACACGAAATTCCCTTTGGGGGACATGTTTCATCAACCTCTTCCAAAAACTCATGCATATTAAACAATGTAAAATTGAAATTACAATAGACGAAAATAAAATAATTAATCAGGAAAGATATAAAAGTGGAAAAACCACAATGTTACATTATATTGCTGCCTTAAAATGTCATTTGTAAAATTTTCTTATTATTATATGTTGGAGAGAAACTAAATATAACAGTTTGTTTTCAAAGACTGATAACAGGTGTCACCACCAAAACTTGTCAGAAGAAAACTGTTTGAAATAATTCAATAAAACTTCCACCCCAAAATAAATGATTTAATAGTTAGACTATTGTTACGCTTAAAATAGATAATACAAATAACACGAAATTCCCTTTGGGGGACATGTTTCATCAACCTCTTCATAAAACTCATGCATATTAAACAATGTAAAATTGAAATTACAATAGACGAAAATAAAATAATTAATCAGGAAAGATATAAAAGTGGAAAAACCACAATGTTACATTATATTGCTGCCTTAAAATGTCATTTGTAAAATTTTCTTATTATTATATGTTGGAGAGAAACTAAATATAACAGTTTGTTTTCAAAGACTGATAACAGGTGTCACCACCAAAACTTGTCAGAAGAAAACTGTTTGAAATAATTCAATAAAACTTCCACCCCAAAATAAATGATTTAATAGTTAGACTATTGTTACGCTTAAAATAGATAATACAATAACACGAAATTCCCTTTGGGGGACATGTTCCATCAACCTCTTCATAAAACTCATGCATATTAAACAATGTAAAATTGAAATTACAAGAGACGAAAAATAAAATAATTAATCAGGACAGAAAGTATGTTAAAACACAATGTTACATTATACTAATGTCTTAAAATATCATTTGTAAAATTTTCTTCTTATATTATGAAGCTATCTTGACTCATCCTTTCGTGTTACCACACCCCTTTTTGAGTGTCCGTAAATGGCAGAGTGACTTTGTCTGTCTCACTCACGACTCGCCTCTGAATTGCCTGAATTCCCAGAAAGAACCAGGGCGTGCCCCAGAAAGTATCCTCATAGCGTGAACGCCTACGCATAGGAACTAATCTATGAGCAAGCCTATTTTTATTAAGTATTAAAATGTTTCCGTTGGTAGCTCGATATGGTATGTTGAATATTCATCCTTTTTTTCTTCTTTTGTGAATTACAATAAATATTATAGAAAAGTAGTTTAAATAGGCAGATATAATATTTTATCTATGGACTAAATATTTTTGAGAGTGAAAATTCATTGAGATATTCCTATAGTGAAAGATTCCTACAATTGAACGCATATTTGCAAATAATTTTATTAAAATGGTTCTCAAAAAATAAAATAATTATATTAATAAATAAATAAATAAGTAAATAAAATAAAATAAAATAAATAGATAAACAAAATAAAATAAATAAATAAATAAATAAATAAATTGATAAATAAATAAATAAATAAATAAAAAATTTTTGCCTCATATTGGTACCACATCGGAGTTAGAGAATTTAATTCCTAGCTTATAAATTGCTTAAGAATATTTTATTACAATTTTATTTTTACAATAAAAGCTTAAAAGAACAAGGTTTTAATTTTTCTAAAAAAGTCTGTTGTTAATTCCGGTGTCAGACAATCATTTCATTATTTTGCGAAGAGAATTTTTCACTGCCGGAAAGGATTAACACAAAGCCAGAACTTTTACTCTCAAGTTTTATAAAAATATTTTATACTAGAATTTTTATTTGCTACTTTATAACTTATTTATTTAACATTTATTTATTTTCCTTTCATGCATTTTAAACGTACTTCATAAATAAATAAATAACAATTATATATATATAAGGTTTCGAATCGAATTAGCAGTATTTTCAGACTCATTTTTAAGCATAAAAGTATGATATTTCCGGAATGATTATTGAAATGATTTTTAATAGGATACATTTTTTCTTTCTGAAAATTAATTACATCTTAAGTTATAAACCATTTTTTTTTTCTCAAAACAACATTTTTTTCCCCACGATCTTGCGTCGGGCAATTGTATTCAAACATCATCTTTTACAATCTGTTCTGAAACATTTGCATCTTATACCTGAAAACGAGAAATCAGTTTCCTAACACCTGCCAATTTGACGGATTTCTGAAGAAAAAGGAACTTTAAAAATATTAATTTTTTCTAAAATGGATCAAAAAATTACTAGGATAACAACATTAATTATATTTTAGCAGATTCTCCTAATAATTACCTAATATCATTTTAATATTGCTAGATTACAAAGAAGATTTTAAACAGAAACCATAAGAACCCTATAAATTACGCAGAAGTTGTAAGCTAATTTCCAATAGAAATATATTTGTTATTTAATGAAAGGAATTCTACTATAATCGAAAAATTACTATTTTTAAAAAGAGGTAATATTTACAGTAGATAAGAGCAAATCTTGTATAATAACAAACAAATTTTTAACAATGCTTGTTTTTGTTTCTCTAATGAGAAACTACGATGCTAATAGTTTCTCATCTCATTAAACTACACAGCTAATGAGTCACACTACTAATAGTTTCATAATTAGACTTTGACGCGCTAATGATCCTTGTAATGTGCTAATGTATTGTGTCTTCCCAAAAAAGCAATATTACAGTAACTAATATCATATAACCAGCAGCTGGATATTCATGAGCGTCCTGCGTCTATAAAACAGCAATTATATCAAAGTGAATGTTCTGTAATAGTAAGCAAAGAATCACATAGTATCATTAAAGTAAGGAATAATTCGGGATAATAGAGATCGGAATAATAAAATAGGGAAAATTATAGGGAAAATTTCATAGCGAAATTTTGGTTCTAATGATACTTATTCTTTTAACCCTTTGCGGCGCAGGTCAAATTCAATGCTTAAGTGTTGAAATTAATGACTGACATAGGAATTTGAAAACAACTTTAGCTGTTAAAAAGAAAACGCTGTGATTCGCGCATTCAATAAACTGTAATTTTTTAAAGCAAGATTCCGGTGTCAATGTGGCATTTGGGAATTAAAATTAAGTGGTATATCTATGAAACCCCCCTGCGGCAAGGGGTTAACTCTTTGAGGAGCAAGCGATAACGCCTCTGTAATATTGAATTCTCACCGGAAGAATCGAAACATTTTGCTTTTATATAATAAAAGGCAATTTTTCACCAATTTACCGCCAAAAATTAAAAAATAAAATATCATTAAAAGTTTCTGGTGAGAATCTCGATTGGTTTAGGTGGTATAAAATATATACCACCGCCCTTCAAAGGGTTAAGGGGCAAACAATAACGTCTCTATGATACTGAATTCTCACCGAAAAAATTGAAAAATGCAAATTCTCAACATTTGGCCGCCAAATTTAAAAATATAAAATTTCTTTAAAAGTTTCTGATGAGAATCTCGTTTAAATTTGGCGAAAAATAAAATATATCCCACCGCCTCTCAAGAGGTTGATGAAGACATCCAAAGTCAAAATACTTTCTCACAGCATACACTATTTTAATACTTTTGCGAATATAATTAATTCCAGTGTTTGATGTTGTGACATTCGAACAGAGTCACGCGACATCATTAAAATAGAGAAGATGATAGAAGAATTTCATAGCAGAATTTTAGTGTTGTAATGATAACCAATATAAGACAGCCAAAGCAAAATACCCTTTTCAAAGTACATCATATAAGTACTGTGCCGAATGTATAATAAGTGAATTAATCCCAATGTTTGATCTTGTGTCGTTAAAATGGATTCACACGACGTCATTAAATAAAAAAAAATAAAATAAAAAAAGATAAAGAGAAAAGTTTTGTAGCAGAATTTTGGTGTGCTAATATTAATTCATGCAAGAGAACCAAAGTCAAAATATTGTATCACAGCACCACATTATACAAACAATGTTGGGTTATGATGCATGTTCTAATGCATGTTAAGCCGATTCTTAACAATATTTGATTTTATGAGTCACGAAAGTAGAATCCCACTTCGATGAAGCATATTACTGATGCGCTTATGATATTTCATGCGTGCCTTCATTCTTAAAACATTATTTTAGGAAATATCACTCCAAATACTACGGGATTATCAATGAAGTCCTCTTACGTTCGCCATAACAAGAAGAATTTTCCTAATATTAATCCTTTATCAACACAGTAACTCAGAATAAACTAAAGTTTTACCATCCACAGCAACAATATGGCGATATGAATAAGCTTCCGTGAAACTCTAGAATTTAGTTTTAGAGTGGAGTTCTAATGTTTGTGGAAAGGATAAGCTGAAATAACTGATGTCCAAAAGCCCAGTTCTTTATCTAAACAGCAAATAATTAAAGCTCTCCAGATGGGGGAAATTTTATGTGGTGTTCATCTCCCAGGCGAAGAAGTTTAATGTAGCTGAAATTAGTATCGTAATAAATATATCAGATAGCAACAACGGAAGTGGTTAATGGAAATGCACATGCAATCTGGACCAACAACGTGGATAAAATGGGAAAGGGAGAGAGAGTTTATTATTTCAAGGGAGAGGAATATACGGGGAGATAGGCAGGATTATGCACCTAGTAATAATCATTAACTGACTTTAAGGTTGATGATGTACAAACAAAGTCTTATCTTACAATTAATAAAAAAAATATTGCGCTTTCTTAGACCAGAAAAAAGTAAAAGTGTTTTAATAAAGATTTATTCCTACTGCCATAAAGTGATAAGTGTATTAATAATATTACAATAGACGATATTATATACTGGAAAAATAATCAAAAGTAAAAGAGTTTTGTATATGATGTATTCCATGATAATTATTGCTTTATCGCTGAATTTACTGAATTCTCTTAATTTACAAGCATGTGTAATTAGAATTTTTTATTATAATGATCAAATAATTTCAATAATTACTAATAAAATATTTTGTAATGTTATAAAAATGAACACAAATATTTTTTTTAACTAAATATATATATATATATATATATATATATATATATATATATATATATATATATATTGGTAAAATAACATTAAAATAAGGCAAAAAAAAAAAAAAAAAAAAAAAAAAAAAAAAAAAAAAAGAATTCATGCTCGAAAAAAAAAAAAATATATATATATATATATATGTGTACCTATGCATTTTACCTAATGTTTAGAGCACTACTACATTACTTTGCTACAGAGAGAGAATAGAGGGTATATGACGAATTATGCATATGGTAATAATCATTATTTAAGTTTAATGATGAACAAAAAATGTTTTATGACAAATAATGAAAGATATTCCGTAGTTTTTGACTGAATAAAAAGAAACGAAAAATCTTGAAACAGAACAAAACATACTGAGAGGAGATAAATGTAGCTGCGGAACGGATTATGAAAATTTAATTTGGCAACTATGCAGTAAATATGAATCAGTTTTGGAGTACATATAAAATAATCAAAAAACAGTAATTTAATAAACTCAACTTTACAGGTACTTTCTTCTTATGACAATTTTCACGAAATTCACACGTGTTTCAAATATCAGAGGCATATCTTCAAACATCTTCTCTGCATACGAAATAAACAACATTGAAACTCACCTGAAAAGATAAGATACAAATATTTTAATTACGCAAATAATAATTTACATAATATAAAAAACATATAATAAAATAATATTTAATCTCTTCAAGGGCAAAATACTTATGCAGCTAAAGTGTTAAAATGATTGATTGACATCGGGATTTATGAACAAATTTAATTAAAAGTAATTAAAAGTTTTTCATTTGAGTTTTTTTTTTATTATTATTACTTTGTATACTAATAAAAATTTAATTCCTAAATTCTGGTGCTAATGTGGTATTCGGAAATTAAAATTAAGAGGTATATAATATACTGGTGTCCTTCATGGAGTTAATGTAATAGTAAATATATTTACTTGTGGTTAGTAAAACAGGTGTTTTTTAGTGTAAATCATATTGCTAATAACTGCTAGGGCTGTTGGCCACAGTTATTTTTTTAAAGTTTGCTTCATCTTGTTTAATTGAAGAAATATAAAATGAATCACACTTTGCGTTCTAAAAATACTGGTAGTTGAAAATCGTCGCATGTAACTTAGATAGAAGCTTCTATAATAATTGCAGGGGTCGCAGCGTCCCTAAAATTTTCACACTTTCCAACCACAATTTTAACCCCTTGCGGCACGCTGGTTTCATAGACATACCACTTAATTTTAATTCCCAAACGCCACATTGGCACCAGAATTTCGTTAAAAAAAATTATGGTTTATTGAATGCGTGAAATACAGCGGTTTTTTTTTTTTTTATATTTACAAATAAAATTGTTTTCAAATTCTGGTGTCAGTCATTATTTTCAACACTTAAGCAATGAATTTGCCCTGCGCCGCGAAGGGTTAATACGGTAATATTTATTGTAGAATATTATTGTAGATGTTAAAGGAATATGGCACGAATATGTTTTATTTAAAATACTGGTAGAAAAGTGCGAAAATTTTAGGGACGCTGCGACTCCTGTAATTGAAAGGATGGGAGCTCAACTGAGAAATAATTTATACATAATTATGGATAAAATGTGTCTCTATTTTAAGATTATAAATGTTTTCGTAAAGTGCATTGTTACAACGTTCTCACTGCTTTATATAAACCTTACGTAAATACCCACCAATATTTAAGCTACGCAATGTAAAATACATTTTAAATTCTTTTAACTTTCTTTTTACATATTGTAAAAAAGGATTTTATCGCGGACATTTAACAATGAATAAGTAATAACTAAAAGAGTGGGAACACAAAGCTGAGAAAGAATGAATACGTATAACTATGGATACATTGTCTATCGTTTAAAATGATAAATGGTTTGATAAGATGCATTGTTGCAACAATGTTCTCACTATACACCGTATGTAACTAGCCTACCAATTCTGAACGTGAAATGCATTCCACTTTCTTTTAACATATTGTAAAAAAGTATTTTATGGCGGATCGTTACAACACGTTAAATAATAAATCAAATACTAAAAAGCAATATAATAAAAACGGTGGGAACATAATTGAAAAAGAATGGATACATAAATAAGTAAACATTAACGAAATACATTTTAGATTATTTTAACTTTCTTTTTACATATTGTAAAAAAGGATTTTATCGCAGACATTTAACAATGAATAAGTAATAACTAAAAGGGTGGGAACACAAAGCTGAGAAAGAACGGATACGTAACTATGGATACACTGTCTATCGTTTAAAACGATAAACCGTTTGATAAGATGGATTGTAGCAACAATGTCCTCACTACATTATTTCTATCTTATGTAACTAACCTACCAAATCTTAACATAAAATGCATTTCACTTTCTTTTTACTTATTGTAAAGAAGGACTTTATGGCGGGTCGTTAATAATCTATAAATAATAAATGAAAGCCTAAAAAGCAAAAATAATAAAAACGGTGGGAACACAATTGAACAGGAATGGATACATAAATAATTAAATAAACGTTAACGAAAGAAATAAAACGAATTGAAACAAAGAATGGGATAAAAGAATTCCATTACAATGAACAAAAAACATAAAAACAAGTTATGCAATCGCACAACAAATAATAGAGACAAGATAGTTCCCGATAACACCGGCATGACAAGCATGAAATAAATATACTAACACACACTTTCGCCGACTTACATTCAACATAAACAAGTTTCCAAGTTGAAAGAACTTCCAAGAAAACAGGTTTTTCTTTGTTGTCTTGGATCTTAGACGGGGATGTTCGGTTTCGAACACTTTTTCTATTGGCTACGATGTAACCATTATCTTGCTACTGTTGGAAAACCGGTAGCAAGTCGTTAATTTAAACCACTAAACACTTCTGAATGTTTCAAAACACGCCCGAAGATGTCCTTCGACACGCCTATTGGTTCTTAAAGGAGGGGCTAAATGTTTTTAATATTTTTTATTGGCTTTTTTATCTGTTAGACGGGACCTCCCATAGAGGCCTCTCTATCCTGCTGAGTGAAATGGCGTTAAAAGCCCAGCGGGAGATAAGCTATGTTTGCGTTTCACTTTTGAAGTATCTTGTTTTCATTTTTTTTTTTTTCTTAGCTTTTAGCTCGCTGTTAACGTCTTTTCTTTACATGGGAATATTTTTGCTGTTTTTTTATTTATGATGTATGATGACTCTATTTATCGCTTGTATATACAGGGTAGACTGAAAATTTATAGGTGAATTTAACAGTTAATAAATTCTGACTTCTATTTCAGTTTTTTTTTTCTTTTGATTTAGATATTTTTGAGTTTTACTAAGGTGATCAAGTATCAAAGAACAAAATTGCAAAACTTTAATCTTAATTTCCCACCCCCATAATAACAGACCCCCTCCCCCAACTCCTTCTCCTTTCATTAGTAATAATAATGCTACAATTTTTACAATTTTTTTCTGTTTTTTTTTTCTTTTTTTCTTTCTTTCTTTTTTTTTTTTTTTTTTTTTTTCTTTCATCTATTGAAGTCATCATTGTTCAAAAATTGCCTCATTTCGGAATTTCAAATTAATTAATTAACCGCAAAGGGTTAATATATCATTTTTATCATTATTAATTACTATCGTTAAAAAGTTCCTATTTTATTACGAATTAAGTTTTTTGGCTTACGCTGAGTTATTGCAATAGTGTCTTGTAAAACTAGTACAGAATCTCTATTCTATCTTTTTTCTCCCTCTCTCCGCACCTCCTCATTTTGAATGCTGCAATGTATATATGGAATTAATGATTTTAAAAAATAGTTTCTCAAAATTATAATGTAACAAATGAATTCTTCTTTTCTATTTATTTACTTAAATAACTATAAACACAAAACTACTATACATTTAATTATGTAATTTATTTTCCTGCAATTCTAACTGGACATTTCCATTTTACAGAAACCTTTTAGATATTTAATTGGATTAGGCAGATTTTATGGCAAATCAGTTTAACTTGGAGCAAGCAGTAACAGAAAAATAAGTAAACATTAAATTTATGTATTAAAAAGCAGCCAAGAAATATAAAGGTATATTAAACTACATTTGTATGAATACTTTATTGTATTTTAATAAGTTCATTATATGATATAATGTTTTCTTAATATGTTTACATTTAGAGCATAAAAAATAAATTTTCTTCTCTATTTATTATTTATTACTATTGTATTTATTCATTTCTATATGCTAAACAACTGGATTTAGTTATGCCATTTATACTTATTCCATTCGAACTAGTCATTACCATTCAACCAAGTAAACCTTTTACATGTACAATTAGATTAAATAGATTTTGCGGCAAATCGATCTAACTTATGTTTGGAGAAACAGAAGGCAGAAAAACCTTATCGTTAAATTTGTATATTGTAAGGCAGACAGAAGAAATAAAGACGTATATAATTAAAGCATAGGGATAAATGTTATTCTGTGAAATAACTCTTTATTACCGCCCTTTATTCAACTTCCATTTTTTCTAAATATAAAATGTAGCTTATAGAAAAAAAAAAAGAAAAAACAGTAAAAAAAAAAAAAAAAAAAAAAAAAAAAAAAAAACCACGTAAGCATTAAATTTATTCATTGTAAAACAGATAGAATATATATAGTCATATTAACCCCTTGGAGGGCGGGAAGTTAAATTCCTTGCCCCTCAATATGACTTTATATTTTCTGTCTGCTTTACAATAAATAAATTTAATGCTTACAGTTTTTTTTTCCCCTGCTTCCCACCCCCTCTTCTTTTTTCCATAAGATACCTTTTATATTCTTATAAAATGCGCCGTAAATGAAAGGTGGTCATAAAGATTTATTTCACAGAATAACATTTATTCCATGTTTTAATAATACGTCTTTCTTTTATCTGTCTGCCTTGCAATAAATAAATTTAATGCTAGAGTTTTTCTGTCTTTTATTTCTCATCTCCTAGTTAGATCGATTTGCCACAAAATCTACTTAATCTAATTGGACATTTTAAAGGTTTATTTGGTAGAATTAGAATTGCTAGCTCGAAAGGAAGAAATATAATTTTATAACTTAGTGCAGTTTAATATATAGAAATGAATAAATAAAAAAATAAAGAAGAATTAGGATAGAAATCTCATTTTGATGCTCTAAATGTAAACATGTTAAAGAAACATTATATTATGTAATCAACTAATTGAGATACTATAAAGTATTAATGTAAGTGTAGTTTAACCCCCTTAAAGAAGAAATTTCAAAAGAAAGAATTTTCTTTGCGACCATTTCTACTGCTTTTATTCTCATAAATCTTATAAAGTAAATTGTTGTTAAAAAAAAAAAAAAAAAAAAAAAAAAAAAAAAAAAAAAAAGGACACCTTTTTTCCCTTTTTATGTACTATTGAATAATACATTAAGTTAATAGCATTTAAATAATTAGATTTTCTTTTCTTCTAATAAACTCGACATTTACAATCTACAAAAGATAACTCATAAATACCCGCTTGGAGTGGATTAAGTGAGTTTTAACAAAAGCGGTCCCTCTTATGCGTTATCTTCTCGCAAAAGAGTTAGTAAATTTAACCAACAATTGGATTTATTTATAACTAAGAACTGTAAAATACTGTGGTAGAAAAAAAAAATTCTGTAATTTTAATTGGATGATGAGTGCATAGCGTCATTTCTTCGGAACCGTCAAATTATCCAATATGAAAACAGTGCTGCCAATGGTCTACCTTGTTATTATTTTTTAACCCATTCGTGCCCAGCATCTTTTGCGTAAATTTTATTTGGTTGGCACCACTATTTTTAGAAGATTTAAGTTTAGCTCGTTAATCACGAAAATGCATCATTTAAATAAAATAATTATTGCTTTTCTTTTTTACCGGTGTCAAAAACAGTGCTGAATGCACCTTTTGAACCGTCCCTAAAAAGGGACGATAGGCACTAATGGGTTAATTAGATTTCTTGATAGGCATCCCTTTGTCGAAATAGTAAAATTAGCTTTATTTAACCTTATTTAATCATATACTAATTAAGGTGGAAACAAAGGGGATTTTACCATTTCAGAAAAGTGGCACCAATCAAGAAAGCTGAATTAAAAAATAATAATAATAACCGTCTGGCAAAAAAAATTTTCAAATTGGATAATTTACTTGGTACCGACGTTTTAACCATTTGACACGAAATTTCAAGGTGAACCAGGTTCGTCAAACCAGGTTCGCCAAAGAAAAATTAAGATTTGCCTCATTTCATTTGTAAAATTTTTAGAATAAAATATGCATTGATATATCTGTTGCTTCTATTTTCATAAATCTTCAAAAATAAATCCTTGTTTTTCAAAAGAAATAAAAAACTGACCCTTATTTTTCTCTTATCATGCACAATTGAATAACACATTAAGTAAATTGTATTTAAATATTAGATTTTCTTTTCTTCCTTTAAATCTCGACATTTACAATCTACAAAAGAAGACGTAATGACCGCTTGAAGTGGATAAAGTGAGTTTACGGAAAAAGTGAGTTTTGCGGCTCTTATGCTTTACCTTTAACAAAAGAGTAGAAAATTAAGCATTAATTATACTTATTTTTTAATTACAATTAACACTTAATTGCAATTAATATTTATTTTTAATTATTTATATAAACATTGTGGTAAAAAATATTTTTGCAACTTTAATTGGATGACAAGCGCATACCATCATTTTATCATTTGACACGAAAACTGAAGATAAGCTAGGCTCACCAATTTACTACAAAGGTAAATTAATATTATTTGCCTCATTTTATATGAGTAATTCGCAGAATAAAATCAGCAACAACAATTTCTACTGCTTCTATTTCCATAAATATTTAAAAAAGAAAAAAAAAATTCTTGTTTTTTAAAAGAAGTTAATAAATTGACCCTTATTTTTCCTTTATCATGTACTATTGAATAATACATTAAGTTAATCGTATTTAAATATTAGATTTTCTTTTCTTCCATTAAAGCTCGGCATTTACAATCTACAAAAGTAAGACTATAAATACCCGCTTGAAGTAGATTAAGTGAATTTTACTGCAAAAGCGGTCCCTGTTATGCGTTTTCCTTTAACAAAAAAAGTAGAAAATTAAGTATCATTAATTTATAGTACGCTAGGAGAAAGCTAAAAAAGAAAACAACGAACATATATAATTAAGTGATAGAAATCAATGTTACTCGGGGAAATAACAGTTAATTACCGTCTTTTATCTAATGCGTTTCATTGAGTCTTTCAGATGTAATTTTATATAAAGGTGAAGTTTAAACAGAAATACATACATTAAAAATACCATTTGGAACTGCTGCTAAACTTATTATTATTATTATTATTATTATTGTTGTTGTTGTTGTTGTTGTTGTTGTTGTTGTTGTTGTTGTATTTTATGCCCTACAATCTAAACAATAATAATTTACCTTGAGCATTAGTATAAATCTAATATAAAGATTAGTATTTTGTAAAAGCGCTAAACAAACAAAAATAAATAAATGAATAAATAAATAAAAATAAAGTAAATAATAAATAAATAAATAAATAAATAAAATGGAAAAAATATTGCCATTGGCTTTCCTTACTGTAGGCTATTTCCATGAGTACTTGTAGTGTAAGTCACAGGCTACGATTTTTGGTTACCAATATTATAGAACAAAAAAAAAAATGTGATTAATTTTATTGGCACATTCTCATTAATTGAATAAGGCCAAGCAGACTTTTCGAAAATACCGGTGGCAAACAAGCATAGCAATTAATAAGTTATGTGACTTACACTACAGAACCCATGGAATTAGTCTGTACTAATAGAAATTAGATAAAACTAGGCTCGCCAATTTACTAAAAGGGCAACTTAATGTTCTTTGCTTTATTTTATGTGTATAATTCTTAGAATAAAATCTGCATCCACAACTTATACTGCTTCTGTTTACATAAATCTTCAAAAATAAATTCTTGTTTTTTAAAAGAAGTAAAGAAATTTATCCTTATTTTTCCCTTTTCATGTACTATTGAATAATACATTAAGTTAATCGTATTTAAATATTAGATTTTCTTTTCTTCCATTAAAGCTCGACATTTACAATCTACCAAAAGAAGACGTATAAATACCAGTTTGAAGTGGATTAAGTGAGTTTTACGGCAAAAGAAGTCCCTATGCGTTTTCCTTAAGCAAAGATGTACAAATTAAGAATCAATTGTACTCATTTTTAATTAAAAACTGTAGAAATATCGTGGTAGAAAATATATTTTTGTAACTTTAAATGGATCTGACACGAAAACTCAAAGCAAGCTAGGCTAGCCAGTTTATCGCAAAGACAAATGAATATTCTTTGCCTTATTTTATTTGTATAATTCTTAGAAGAAAACTACATTCACAATTTCTACTGCTTCTATTTTCATAAATCTTCAAAAGTAAATTCTTGTTTTTTTTTTTTTTTTTTTTTTTTTTTTTTTTTTTTTTTTTTAATGTGTAAATAAATTAACCACTACTTATTCCCTTTTATGTACTATTGAATAATACATTAAGTTAATCGTATTTAAATATTAGATTTTCTTTCCTTCCATTAAAGCTCGACATTTACAATCTACAAAAGAAAGACGTCTAAATACCCGCTTGAAATGGATTAAGTGAGTTTTACGGCAAAAGCATTCCCTCTTATGCGTTTTCCTTTAACAAAAAAAGTAGAAAATTAAGTATCATTAATTTATAGTACGCTAAGAGAAAGCTAAAAAAGGAAAAAACGAACATATATAATTAAGTAATAGAAATCAATGTTACTCGGGGAAATAACAGTTAATTACAGTCTTTTATCTAATGCGTTTCATTGAGTCTCTCAAATGTAATTTTATATAAAGGTGAAGTTTGGAAGAAATACATGTATTAAAAATACCATTTGGAACTGCTGCTAGGAACTAGTATTTATTATTATTATTACTGTGTTCCATGCCTTGCAATCTAAACAATATTAATTTACTTTGAGCATTAGTATAAATCTAACAAAGTTACCCGTAAGACATGGTGACGTCACTGCAACGTCGTTGTGAAGTCACATTGTGACTTTGTGACCATCGATTGTCGATGTGACGTCACGTGACGTCGATGTGAAGTCACAGTGACTAAAATGTGAAGTCGTTATGGTCGTTTTAGAGCTTTTTTGTGACCTCACATTGTGACCACTTTGGGACGTCACAATGTGACCAATTTGTGAAAAGTGTGTCATTTGTGACTGCTTTGACATTAACATTGTAACGAACTGTGAAAATTTTTTTAGAAAGTCACACCTTAGTCGCAATGTGACGTCACTGAGTGGTGGCATTTTCGTCACAGATGTGATGTGACCAAAGTGACTCACAGTGACGTCATTGTGACGTCACTGTGACCATGCATGCTTTGAGGGTAGTATTAAAAAAACCCCTTAAACAGAATAATAAAAATAAAAATATTGCCAGTAGCAGCCTTTACTGGGCTGATAGAAGTTGGATACACGTTGGATAGAAGTTGGATAGAAGTTGGCTATTGAACACGTTGAGTGCCATGTCAGTCATCGATGACTGACAGTGAATTTTCCGCTTTTGGAAGCGTCAATCACAGACGAGTGACAGTATGCATAGCTACCAACTTTTACGCATTTTTCCTACCACAAAAATTTTATAGTAAATATTTGTCTTATTTAACCGTCGAAATCTTCTGATTAAACAAATGGAAAATCTCTGTACAATTTAGTGGTAGCAAAAATGCATAAAAGTTGGCAGTTATGCAGTATGAAATGTGATATAAAACTAAAAAAATATATTGCTTTAAGCAACAGCTGAAAATTTATCGAAGATTTATATAATATCATATTTTACACAGTCAATCACCGGACCACAGGGCTGACATCCATATTCCAATAATGATATGTTATTGTCACCTTTAAATATTTATAGTAAATTTTGCATTATTTTATCTGAGCATTTTTCTTATTCAATTTAGCAAAAATTTCTGTTTGGAAAACCGGCGATAAAATATTAAAAATTGTGTTTTTTAACTTTTTTTAATTTTTTTTTTCAAAAACATTGAACAGTTAAGTGGTTAAAAAATCCACTACACTGGAAATACTGATTAGAGCATATATGCTACTTCTTAGTATTACACTATATATAACCTCCTCTTTATTTATAGCTCCATTCATATGGAGAACAATTTGGTGCATAACGGCCCACAATTCACCTCGCCATATCAATGCAACCCAGAGAATGTTTGTAGTCAGTTTCCTGTAGACCGAAAATTAGAGGATAGAATGCATCGGAGAATTCTAAAATCATCATACTGATCAGACATGTTATAAGGTCTATCATCAGAGCAGCATATAAACACGTGATTATGTATGACTCTAATCAAAAGCTATAGGATAGTATTCTTGTCTTAGCTTGAGAAGATGGGTTATCCCATGGAACTGAAACTAAGGGTTCCAATTAAGATCAGAGAATAAATTATAATTTGCCGCACATTTGTGATCTTTAATCATAAATGAAATTAAGAACCATTAAAAGGGATAAAATAATGATTAATCTTCTAATTTCAGAGTTCGTACGCTTCAAGGATTAATAAAGAATTTTTATCTTAATTTTTGCAAAGTAATATTTGACTTATTTAATAATAACAACAAAAAAATCTATCTTCAGGTATAGCAACCTGTGCTTTGTAAAATTTCCGGTGCTAAAAAACCTAAAATCCACTGAATCACCTTGTGCGCACGAATCCTGTAATTTCCAGAGTAAAATACGTCCTCAGAAATTCCGTAATTCAGAGTATCCGAATTTCAACCAGAAATTTTCAATAAAATTGTTCACTTGATTCGAAATGACAGAATTTTTGTTATAAAATAAAGCAATAATGCTGTTTGCAAAATATAATTAATAATTTTTACAACTTTAATAATTTAAAAATTTAATAATTTACAATGTAATTTTAAATTTCTTTTCTTAATTTAGAAAGTATGGATTAAAAAACCCATTAATCTAAATATGCTACTGAATAGACAATACACTATATGTAACGTTCTCTTTATTCATAGCTCCACTGATATAGGGAACAATATGGTGCAACGACATACAATTCACCTCTCGATATCAATGCTACATGTAGAATGTTTGTAAGTCAGTTTCGTGAAGACCGAAAATTAGGGGATAGAATGCATCGGAGAATTCTAAAATCAGCATACTGATCAGACATGTTATAAGGTCTATCATCAGAGCGGCATATAAACACGTGATTAAGTGTGACTCTAATCAAAAGCTATAGAATAGCTTTCTTGTCTTAGTTTGCGAAGATTGGTAATCCCATGAAATTGAAACTAAGGGTTTTAGTTAAAAACAGAGGAGAAATTATAGTTTATTGCACTTTTATAATCTTTAAACAAAATGAAATTTAAAAGGAATAAAAGGAACCAAATTAATAATTAACCCTCTAATCTCCAAGGCAAAATGTCTTAGAAATTTCATAGTTTAAAAAATCTGAATTTTCACGAAAAATTTTCAATAAAAATTTTCATTTAATTTAATGACGGAAATTGCGCTGTTAAATAAAGAAATTACTGCTCTTTTAAGTTGTTTAGATCGTTTAGAAAAATTTATTTGAATTAATTAATTTTAGATCAAGCATTAATACGTTTCCGGCATTCGTACAAATTCATTTTAATGTTTACATTACTTATGCATACGTTAATATAATTAGTTTACAGATACCTTGCCATTTTCTTTTTTAATTCTATAAAGACTACTCTTTAACTGGCTTTTCGTTCAACAGACATAATTTAATAGTGGTTAAGGAAAATAAGCCATATTTTTTTTCTTACTTGATCTTTTATAAAAGGTAATCCTTAACAAGAATCATTAAATTTATTTTCGTTGTTCATCCAGGATTTGCTTCTCTACTACTCCGCTACTCTATTTAATTATACTCTAGTTATTTTTTCTTCTATAAAAAATCAACGTGTATTTCTATCGAATAAAATATTTAAATGCCATTTCGAGTCGATTAAGTATAGATTTTATAGCAAAATAGATCGATTTAATGTCGGTATGTACAATACCTCGGTATGTACAATAGCAGATTTTTTTTTTTTTTTTTTTTTTTTTTTTGCGTTAACCCATTCGTGCCCAGCACCTTTTGCGTAAATTTTATTTGGTTGGCACCACTATTTTTAGAAGATTTAAGTTTAGTTCATTAATACCGAAAATGCATCATTTAAATAAAATAATTATTGCTTTTATTTTTTACCGGTGTCAAAAACAGTGCTGAATGCACCATTTGAAGCGTCCCTAAAAAGGGACGCTAGGCACTAATGGGTTAAATTTATTTATGATTGGGTAGTAAGAACATAAAGCATATGCAGGATTATTCACAATTCCTTCCTTTTTTCGAAAAGAACTGTATCTTAAAAACACTAAAGTCGAAGCAAAAAAGAACACCTGAAAGTATACAGAAACAAAGAAATTTTACGTATACATTACTTACAGGAGTTCTATGTTCTGTTTGAACCTTTAGTCACATGGCATAGAACAATGAAATTGTCCAGTTCTTCACACACTCTACTGAACATTGAATTATCAATATACTTTGAACTTATTGTACGACATAGAAATTATCTTGTCAGTTGGTCATTGTGTTCGATATTTTGTATACGAAATGCCCGCTGAACCAATACCATTGATTCAGATTTTGAAAATCCCAAGGCACGAAACGTTTTCTGCCGCTGCCATCGAAATACTCAAGGCTAGAGGAAACGAGTGTGACGTCATCGCTAATCGATCGACTTCTCACTAGTGTTGGAATTCATATAAAAAAAATTTAAATATACCATTTTTTTATTGGTTTAACCCTTAAATGCATATTGTATCATTTTCGATACCATATGTGTTCCCGATTTATTGGGGGGTTTTATTCACATATTCCGTATTCTTACCAGAAATTTAAAAAAGCAATTTTCACTTTGCTTATAACAGACCATTCGTAATTAAATAAAGAAAAATTTACTATTTAGATTTTTCTGGTATGAATTCTGATTCTTTGAATTGCGCATATTTTGGAACGCGTTCTATCCTATGCATTTAAGGGTTAATATCTATCATCTTATAAAACAATAATAACTATTTAAACTTATTGGGGATAATTTGGAATCCTCCAATAAAAAATCAGCCAGATGCGGCAACACTGCTTCCGAAAGTATACTTTACTTAACATGAATCACATTGATTCACAAGTTATGTTTTATTTAACATAAGATCTTATTTGGGATTGTTTTGCAAGGTATGCATATTTATCCTAAAACCAATTATACTCGAGACTGATTCATATGAAGAAGTTTATTTAGTAATATGTGTCACATCCGTGATTAACTCGCATGATTAAGTTTATTCACAATCACAGCGTTGCTAAATTTTTCGACATTTCCTAATGCTATTTCATATCGAAAAAACTCGTTGCAGATTTTAATAAAACATTTGCCAGGGAAACTGACAATAAATATTTTCGATTTAAAATAGCGATATCAAAGTAAAAAGAACAAAGAACAAAGAACAAAAAACAACAACAAAAATAAAATAAAATAAAATAAAATAAACGCTGAAAGTCCTCAATTATTTTACACGAGTCACACTCGTGTATAATAGTTCTAAATTAAGGGGATAAAGCAACAGGGATAGAATTAAATAATCATTCTAAGTTCATGCCAGTTTAAATATATAAATCCCCAAAGGTTTTGTTAACTAACGTAATTTAATATTGGGAAAATATAAAACAAGTCACGGTTTATTTCTTTGCTTTTAAGATCTTCTACAAACGCTATTTCTTAGTAAGAACAATTAAATTTCTTTTCGTTGCTCATCCCAGGAAGTGCTTCCGATCAAGTTACTGTATTCAATTACTCAATTTATTTTTTTTCCTCCATCCAAAACCAACGTTTGCTTCTATCGAGTAAAACATTTAAATAGCATTTCGAATAGATTAAGAGGATTTTATAGCAAAATCGGTCGATTTAATGTGTTTGCCTCTGGATATATCAACCGAAAAAAAATCTTTGCGTTAAATTTATTTATGGTCGAGCAGGAAGAATAGAAAGAATATATAATTAAGACATTGAAATCAACGCTATTCCGCGAAAATAACAGTTAATTAATGTATTTTATTTAATGCGTTTCATTGGCTCTTCGAACCGTAATTCATGTATGATGTTTTGCATATGAAGTGAAAAAAATAGCAATAAAAAAAGAGTTGAAAAACCCGTATAAAAAGTTACACGAGAAAAAATAAAATAATAACTATGTATTTTTTTTCTTAGTGATATAAAAAATGGAAAAAATAAATATCATCTAAACAATTATTGAAGTTGTATTCCGATTTTCTTATTCTTTTCTTTTCTTTCTTTTCTTTTTTTTTCTGAAATCTCATTAACTGATTTCTGAATTAAAGTTAAGTATATATGTTTTCTTCTGACGTTAATCCTTTACTGCGTTTGTGGATATTTGACTTATTTTTGTATGGTTACATACGGAAAGAACTGTTTTGTTGAAACAACTGAATTTTGATTACTATTGCCCCCACAAGTTTTTTTTTTTTGTTGTTGAAATGACCAAATTATAAACAAAATTTTGTTGAATTAACAAAATTTTGTTGATTTAACAAAATTATTTGGTTAGTCCAACCACAATTTGGTCTTTGGAACTAAAATATTTTGTAGGGACAATAGTAACCAAAATTTAGTTGCTTCAACAAAACAGTTCTTTCTGTGTATCTTTTATATATTTTATGTGCATATGAGACCTTTTTCTTAAATTACTTCTTATAACTTAAAAAAAATCCAGGCTAATTTAATTAAATTATTTCGTCCTATTTGTATAATTAAACACGATTCGTTACATTTCAAGGAATTTTCCATGAAAAATATCAGTATATATATTACTTATGTGTGTAAATCATAAAAAAAAAAAAAAAAAAGAAAAAAAGAAAAAAAAAAGAAAAAGAAATTTGAGTTAAACGCGAATTTTCGCCTTATTTAACCTTTCGGGACGTGAGCCTTTTACAAAAATTTAAATGTTTTGTCACCGGTTTTTAAAAACAGAAATTTGTGTCTTGTTAAATTGAAAGAATACTCCGATTAACCGCTTAACGCGCAGTGTTGCCGGGTCGGCAACACCTAAAGTTCCCCCTGTTTAGAGACACAAAAACTCCGTGGATATTTCATCTCTAATGGCTACTTTAAATCTTTCTTAAGAGTTCTAGATGGCAACACCACAGAGATCAAACTCTACTGTTTTTAAATAATAGGTAAAATGTTTTACTGTAATACGCGCTTCACAGCAATGCTCTTCTCACTGCGCTTATCAATGCTTTACTTATGGGAGGTTACCACTTCGGCAACAGCTGTATAATTAAAATGGTTAGTGCAATCTTTACAAAACAATACCTGTGTACTCCTCTAGGCCTAAATAGATTGCCTAATTTTTTTCTTCTTTAAATTCCAACTTTAAAGAGTAGTGCGCCGGAAAGGGTTAAATAAGGCAAATTTTACAGTCAATTTTTACTGGTGGGGATAAACATAGATTTTTACACCTTTTTGCTGCACGTATACGGAACACTCGTCCAGAAGGGTTAAGTAGAAAATGCTGGGTATTGGTTCCAAAGAATTTCCTGGCAAGAAAATTCCCTCATCGTTACAAGCCCTGTTAACTTCATGAGCTTTGTGACGCAAGCTGTGTATGTAATCACATACTTACTTATGCAAAGTACGTCTTGATATTTGTACTATATTTTGTTTAGACATTCCGAATTCTCACTAGAAATATTTAACAACTCTTATTTTTGCTTTATAGTGTTGGTGATATCCCATAAATAAAGTAAAGGAAAATTATCATTTAAATTTTGGTTGTGTAAGTTCAAAGTTTCTTTAAAAAAATACCAGATGCGACAACATTGGTCTACTAACAGCATTAGAGTACAAGGTGGTTAAAGTTCACTTGTTATCAGTATTGTACATTTAGGATATATTAATCTTGTTATACTTGTATTTGAAAATAGTAATTGTTGCCTTATTTAATCGATGGATTTAGCATCATTAACCCTTTGCGGTGCATAGCATATTCATTGCTATGTGTTGAATTTAATGACTGACACCGAAATTTAAAAACAACTTTATTCGTAAATATGAAAAAAGCTATATTTCATGAATTCCGAAACCGAAATTTTCTTTACCAAAATTCCGGTGGCAATGTGGCGTTTGGGAATTAAATTTAAGTGGTTTCATAGATAACCACCGCGCCGCAAGGGGTTAAATTAAATAGGTTCAGAACTTTAATATTTTGATGTACTATTATCAAAATGCAAATCTTGTGCACAATCTAAATATGGCCAACATTTCTTTGTAAAATGCTTAGCAACACAAAAATTCACTGTCACAGAAGATCCAGTATTGTTATTGATCTTTCCTATGTATTTAATTTAAAGATGGCGCTTTATATCCGCCCATCTCCCATAAAGTTGTAAAGGTATAACTTTTGACCGGTTCTTCGTTCAACAAATATAATTTACCTGGTAAATAAAATAAGTTGGGTTTTTAAATTCTTCCTCAGTAAAATCTATTATTAACTCTATTCCTTGCGAAGGATAATTACCGTAATTTCGGGTGTATAAGCCGCGGATCAAACAATTCTTTTTCGACCCAGAATTTTTTAAGAAACAAATGTAACTACTTAGATCGACGTAAATATTTGTCTTCAATCACTAAATAAGATTTCTGAGTCCAAAAAGAATTGTTTGATCCGCGGCTTATACACCCGAAATTACGGTAAATAAATTTCCTTTCGCCATTCTTCTAGTGAACCTATTGTATTCAATTACTCATTTTCTTTCTCCCCCCACCCCCATTCTCTATCCACATTCGAAGAGTATTCTACCGAATAAAACATTTAAATGATGTTTCAAACGGATTAAGTGGATTTTATAGCAAAACTGGTCGATTTTGTGTATTCATAAGTAAAAGAAAGTACCGGAATAAAATATTTTCCGTTAAATTTATTTATTTTCGAATAAAAAAGAGCCAGAATATAATCAAGAGGTTAAAACTTACATATGATCAGTGCTGTTTGTTAATTACATTTCAAAATAGTAATCCTTTCCTTATTTAATCAGTGAATTCTACATCGCTAAATTACATAAATTGATAAGTTCCATATTCTGAAATACTAAACAAAATGAACATTTTAAACATGACCTTGTATGTAATATTTCTTTGTAAAATGCTTAGCAGCATACAAATTTATTGTTTCAAGAAGATGCAGCATGTTTATTGAATTAATTTACTGATGGCGCTCTATCCCCGCCCATCTCCCATAAAGTTGTAAAGGTATAACTTTTGACCGGTTTTTCATTCAACAAATGTAATTTACCTGGTAAATAAAATAAGTTGGGTTTTCAAATTCTTCCTCAGTAAAATCTATTATAAACTCTATTTCTTATGAAGGATAATTAAATAAATTTCCTTTCGCCGTTCCTTTAAGGAGCGCTTCTAGTCAAGCTACTGTATTCAATTACTCAATTTCTTTCTGCCCCCCCCTCCTCCATTCTCTATCTACATTCGAAGGGTATTCTATCGAATAAAACATTTAAATGCTGTTTCCAAAGGATTAAGTGGATTTTATAGCAAAACCGGTCGATTTCGAGTATTCATGAGAAAAAGAAAGTACCAGAAAAAAAAATATTTTCCGTTAAATTTGTTTGTTTTCGGATAAAAAGAACGCAGAATATAATCAAAACATAGAAACCAATAATACTCTGGTGAAAATAACAGCTAATTAATTCTTAATTTAAATAAATCGTCCAAAAATGACTAAGTTCATTAAATTTTTAATTGTAGTTTCATGGGTTTTTGTATAGTGTAATTCACAGCTGATAAATGCTATGTTTGTTGGCCACTGTTATTTTCGGAAAGTTTTTTTTTTTTTTGGCCTTATTTAACCCTTTGCGGCGCAGAGAAAATTCATTGCTTAATTGTTGAAATTAATGACTGACACCAGAATTTGAAAACAACTTTATTTGTAAATAAGAAAACGCTATATTTCACGCATTCAATAAACTGTAATTTTTTAAAACAAAATTCCGGTGCCAATGTGGCGTTTGGGAATTAAAATTAAGTGGTATATCTATGAAACCACTGCGCCGCAAGGGGTTAATTAACACTACAACTACCACGATCCGTCATTTTGATGACTATCATATATATGAATGTTTCGGTTCAAACCAGAAATTTGATTATGCAATAAGTTTAAAGCTTTAAGAGGCAAGAAATTGCGTTTGTATAACCATGATCTCCACCGGAAATCCGGAAAAAAAATATTTCAAAATAAGGAAAGCTGATGCTTTGCGGCCTTTTTTCCATCAAAATTAGAAAAGTAAAATTCAATAATTTTTTTCTGGTTCAGCAGATCTCCATTAATCGTTGGCGGGATAAAATATATCATACAGTCTTTTAAGGAGTTAAAAGATGCAATTGAGAAAAACGTTAAATAATAAATTTAATCTGTTTTAAATCAAAAGTCTGGTGTAAAATATTTTTATAAAACTTGAATCAAATTTCCATATTGACACTAGTATGTATTAACACTAGAAAGGCTGGTAATTTTAAGCTAGTTTTATCAAAATATATCGAACTAGAATTTTGATTTATAAACTGTTTATCATTTTTATATATAGTTTTTCTTCTTTCTTTCTCTTAAACTTATTTTATAATGAAATTTCTGATTTGAACATTACACGAACTCATGGATGTAGCTCTGTATAAAAAAGAGTATGTATCTATGAATACAAGAATTAATGCGAAATAAAGACAAACATTTCCATTATAACTGGGGTCAAGAAATAATTAATCATATTTTTAACGGAACAACAATGCATTAAACAAAAATAATCGCAAATCTTCAAGAAAACTGGATAAATTACAATCTTTGGAGAAAGAGACTATCATTCTCTGACATGCAATATAATTTGTCAAAAGATTTTTCAATTAAATATAATAAATTCTTAAATTGAAAAAAAGAAAAAGAAAAAAAAAATGAACGTGATCGATGCACCAATATGAATCAATCCGGAAGAAAGCCAAATATTTCTTTGTTGTTGTCTAAACCAAGAAATAATTATTCATTTTTAATGGAACAACAATGCATTAAGCGAAAACATTCACAAAACTCCAAGAAAGCTTTAAGATGAATTACATTTTTCGGGGAAAAATCAATCACTTTCTGACACAGAATATCATTTGTCAGTTTCCGTTTCTTCCACTTTAAATCATTTTACACCAGTAAAAAAAAGAGAAGAAATATGATACAGAACGGATTATAGGGCTCCCCTACGTGCAAATAAACCAAATGCAACAGGCAATCAATACATTAGATGTGTCCACTTTTTTATTCATAACTCCATTATTTGATTAATGTGCTATCTCTCATAAAATAAGTCATATTTTTCTATGTACTAAAATACTGGTAATCAAAAATCATAGTACGTGACTTACTCTACAAGAATTCATGAATCTAGTTTAATATTAGAAAAGAGTACTATCTTTGAATACAAAAATTAGTCCGGAATGAAGGCAAATATTTCCTGTATAACTGGGTCAAGAAATGATTAATCATATTTTTAACGGAAAAGCAATGCATTAAACAAAAATAATCACAAAACTTCAAGAAAACTGTGGATAAATTACAATCTCCTCAGAAAGAGACAATAATTCTCTGACATGCAATATAATTTGTCAAAAGATTTTTCAATTAGATATGATAAATTCTTATTTTTTTTTTAAAGGAAATGAAAAAAAGTAAACTTGAACGATGCATCAATATGAATCAATCCGGAAGAAAGCCAAATATTTCTTTGTTGTTGTAAACCAAGAAATAATTATTCATTTTTAATGGAACAACAATGCATTAAGCGAAAACATTCACAAAACTCCAAGAAAGCTTTAAGATGAATTACATTTTTCGGGGAAAAATCAATCATTTTCTGACACAGAATATCATTTGTCAGTTTCCGTTTCTTCCACTTAAAATCATTTTACACCAGTAAAAAAAAGAGAAGAAATATGATACAGAACGGATTATAGGGCTTCCCGACGTGTAAATAAACCAAATGAAACCCAAAAAGTTCCCGTTGTCATAATCGATTTTTTGTTCCCTTCAGAAACAGAGAATATTTATTTTTCCGTTAATTGACTTATTTGTTTCTAGATACAAATTCTGATATCAGCTTATCGGTGGCTAAAAATACTGGATATTTCAAAACTCAGAAGCAAACTTAAAATTGGATAAAAAGAAAAATATTTAAGGATTGAAAAGAATTTAACTTTGGAGATTGATTATTCACCTTAGTACGGAATTTTATGTAGAATAAATATATACAATTCATTTTATTAAAATTACCTTTTATTTACATTAATTTACATAAAATATAATTCATTCAATATTAGTATGTTAATTATATAATAGGAACAGGTGTCATATACGCACCACATTTGCACGTGTTTTTTCCCCCGCAAATGGCGAAAATTTTGCGTTTAAATATATGTTACAAATTGCATACTATAACAGCATGTGATTTTTTACTGCAGCATGAAAATAAAATGACGTAAAAAATGAAAGAGATTCTAGTATTTTAAGAAAAATAAATAAATAAATAAATGATAATTTGAAATAATTATTAATATAGTACATAATAAAAATAATTTAAAGAATTAAAATGAAAAATAACAATAAATAAACACGAATCAATAAAAAAAGAAAAAAGAAATAAACAATTACAAATAATAAAAACTTAATAAGTAATAAAACAGTAAGTATAATTTTCACAATGAATCGTAAATATTAAATCGTAAATTGGATAAAAAGAAAAAAATATATATTAAAGGATTGAAGCGAATTTAATTTTGGTCATTAAATATTCACCTGGCACGCAATTTTATGTAGAATAAATATATACAATTCTTTTTATTAAAATCACCGTTTATTTCCATTATTTACATAAAATATAATTCATTCAATATTATTTATTAATATATTATTTTCAGCAATTTTTATTTTTAACCCGGGAGAACGCGCGCTTACCCAATGGGGGTAACTTTGCCACCAATAAAATCAAATTATATTAGTCACTTTATTAAGATTGAGACAATTCTTACAAATTTTGTGATAAAATATGTTGAAGATTACTTAAAAAAAATTAGTGGTTACAATTGTAAAAACCATACGCACTCCGGGTCATTTAGGCCCTGCGCGCGTCCTCCCGGGTTAATTATAATAATATTTTTTTCCCCTTCCATTTTATATCTCTTAACTGTCTGCAAGCTCATTAACATTAAAATAAGTATGCAATTTTGTGTTTTTTAACACGTTGGCGACTTAGTAAACTATAAGTTTTCCTCAATTCAATTTCTATTTTTAACCCTTTAACGATCATAGCATTTTCATTGCGAAGATGTCGAAATAAATGAATGACACCGGTAATAAAGAACAAATATATTTCTAAATAAGAAAACGTGATTTTTTACATACAAAATAAAAAGGATATTTTTAGATAAAAATACCGGTGTCAGTGTTGCGTATCGGAATTAAAATTTTGTGGTTTCGTGGCGAAACCAATGAACGTTAAAGGGTTAAAACATTTCATGCTCATCGGTTTAAATATATGATTCAGTTTGTATATGCTTTTACATGCCCTGGTTTATTGACTTCTATATTTTTTGGTTAAGAGAGAAACTAATCGTATTTTTTTTTGGTGACTGCATGACATTGTCCTTGAAAACGAGCCACGTACCACAATCTCCAATTTTATTTGTAATTGTTCCAATATTTCTAATTCCATTTGATTGTCCTGCCATGTTTAAGTTTGTTATATTGGGTTATTCTACATGGCTGCCAACTACTACGCCTGTTTAAAGACGAATAAACATATCAGAAACAGAAATTTTAGTAAATAATTAACAATATGAAATGTAATGCACAACATTGAATATATTTGGCATACATTTTACTGAAACTTTTTTGTGGTTTCAATCATGTTTATGCGATTTAAAAAGGCGTAGAAGTTGGCAGCTCTGATTCTATATTCGTTGTAGATGTTGATTTGTAGTACTATATATTGGTTATATATATATAGTTTGAATCTCAATAGTAATACTTAGCCTTTTGCATTCTGCGACGTACGTAGAGTCAGCGATGTTATTTTGGTCATTTCCGACAATGATGTACGGCGTACGTCATGATATCTAGTTGATTATTTAATTAGATTATTTAATTATTTGATCACTTTCTAAAAAGACATCGATATCTTTATTTTTCAACTGTGAAAAACGATGCCTCCAAACTTTAGTGGAAATGTGGGTTTCCCCCCCCCCCCCTTTTTTCACGATTATTATTTAATTGTACATTAAAAACTTTTAAAATGTTGAACCAGAAATAATATTTGAAGGCACAGTGTCACAGGATTTCAGAAAGATTTCAGAAGTTAAGAACTTAGGTGTTTTAATGCAAGAAAAGTATTGGTCACTATATCTAAAGATATTTCTTATTTATTTTTTCCTATTTTGAGCGTTTTGCAGACGGGTCACATTGTAATGTTGTTTTCTCTGCATTTCGTTTTAAATGCTAAGAAAATAAAATTCTTTCAACATAATATATATATATATATACCGGGTGTCCAGTAAATGACTGACCCATTTTGAATGTAAATAAAAAAAAAAAACTGTTTGAGATAAAAATGCGCGGCTTGCTGTATTGTTATTAGAATATAAATAAATTTTAAAATATGCACTTTGTTAATGTAATATAATAATATTTAAAATAATATCTCAGTCTCAAGACTGAGGAGGAGAAATATAATACAGATGGTTCAATCACATAAATATTATTTTAAATCACTTTCCAACCAACGTACCCTATTTCGGAAGCTGATTCGAGAGTCGATTCAACATATAGATTCAGATTCGACAACATATAGATTCAGATTCAGCCGAAAATCTCATATTTATGAAAATTAGAGTCATGTCTGTATTCAAACAGCCTGTTACCGCCAGCGCGATATTTTCCCCGAAATTTGAACTATATTAACAAAGTACATGTTTAAAAATTTATTGATTTTCTAATAACAATACCGCAAACCGCACATTATTATCTCAAACCGTTTATTTGTTATTTAAGTTCAAAATGGGTCAGTCATTTACTGGACACTCGGTATATATATATGAATGTAATTCTAGGGAGTATTAATCATTCTTCAATGTATTGAAAATTCATTAAATCTGTAGAATTAAATTATCTTAAATATTATTGCTTATATTGCTGTAAAACCTGGAGTTTAGTGAACGGAATATCACGTGCCAAACATTTAGAGGGTTAAAAAAGGCAAAAATTTCATTATGAAAATTTTAATAAAATGTACTTAACCCGTTGAGAACCGAGCAACAATATTTCTGTAATATTGTACTCCCACCGGAATAACCGAAAAAAATTATTTTAAAATAAGGAAAGGCAGTTTGCCTCAAAGTTAACACTAGAACGCCGGGAAGTTTTGCGCAAGTTTTATAATTAAAACCAGAAAAATAGTTTGAAATTAATTAATTTATTTGTTTAGATCGTTTCGCGGCAAATATTATACAACGTATTTCTTGAAGTTTTTTCTGGTTCAAATAAATAATTACTCCAGAAATCGGTGTCAAATTGACAACTCCCTGACGTTCTAATGTTAAAAGTATAGAATTTCGTTAAAAGTTTGTGGTGCAAATCTTGTTTCAGTTACATGGGATAAAATATATCCCACCGCCCTTCAAGGGGTTAAAAGACCTTGAACGTACGAACACTGCATCAATAACAGTAAGAGTAACTATAGAGAAACAGAACGAAGAAATATAATACTAATAATAATCTAAACCATTATTAATTTATAAAACAGAAATGAAACAATTCAAATCGATATACTAAAGCATTTAATATTGATGCATTATCTTCGTTATTTCAAAAAAGATTTTCTTACATCTAACAAACGCAACTTTTATTCTTTTCAAACTGAAAGAAAATATGACAGTCAAAATATTTTAAAGATAATTTATAATCCAAGAAAACAAAAATCCATATCCCCCTCGAAACCATTCATCTTCAAGGGATTCTTAATTTAACTAAAATGCATTCTGACACGAAAATATTTAACATGCAAAAATTATCTTAATGAGATACTTTATTTTAAAAAAGTAAATAAATAACTATCATCTTATTTTAAAGGAAAAATTATGAAGTATGCATCATTTATGGCTGATAACTGCATTAACTTATCAGTCCTGTCAGAAATTCCATCTGATAAATGGAGGAATTGTCCAATCCCTGCTCTGCAGTTGCGAAAAACAATCATTTATTATCTTCCCATCTTTAGTACTTTACATGGAAGGTGAGAAAAAATTCAGTATCATTCTAAATTACCCTTAAATTAGATTAAAAGCTACATCAGTAACGTATCAATCACTGAAGTCAGGGGAGATTAAGATGCTTCTCTGGAAGATTCGTGCAAAAGGCTAAGGTGTAATTTCTGGACTAAGTTCAAGTTAAGTACGTTAAACTTCTTTTTTTATACCTTGAAGAAGCTATTTATTATTGCCTGAAGTATCGAAGAAGTAGAGGGATTAGGTTTTAGTGATGTGAGAAATAATATCGAAAAATGTTTCAAAGTAAGATTAAAATTTATGTTATACAGAAAATTTAATTTTTGTTTATTATTTTTGTTAAGCGTTATTACTAATGTTTTGTTTTTTACTTAATACGTGTAATCTGCTCTAACATCACCATTAATAGTTACAGCAAGCTACATTATAATGTTATAAGTACTATTTATTGTTGTCATATAATTTATTTGAGAGGAATTAAACCCATATGATGTAATGCTGATGGAAGTATAAATCAAACCAAAAAATGAACAACAATTCGATCTTTTTATCAATTAAACCCAATATATACATCTTTTAAGTTTTGCGACTGCAGACAATCATCTGATAATTAACATTATCATTATCATCATTATTTTACAACAGCAAGACTAGATGGAAGTTGATAAAAATTCAGTGTCATTCTAAATTACCTTAAATTAGATTAAAAGCTACATCAATAACATATCAATCACTGAAGTCCAGGTGAGATTAAGATGCTTCTCTGGAAGATTCGTGCAAAAGTGTAAGGTGTAATTTCTGCACTAAGTTCAAGTTAAGTATGTTAAACTTCTTTTTTTAACCCTCGAAGAAGCTATTCATTATTGTCTGAAGTATCAAAGAAGTAGAGGGATTAGGTTCTAGTGATGTGAGAAATAATATAAAATTTTTTTTTCAAAGACAGATCAAACTATGTTATAAAGAAAATTTGATTTTTGTTTACTATTTTCTTAACATAATAGCTAGTATTTTGTTTTTTTATTTGATTAAGTATAATTATCATTTGTATCAGCATTAACAGATGCAACAAATTATATTATATATGCATAAGTACCTCTTAGTATTGTCAGATAATTTATTTAAGAGGGATTAAATTCAGACTTTGTACTGCTGATGAATTATAAATTCAACCAAATCAAAAAATGAATGATAGATCAATTTTTTTACTAATGAAACTAAATGCATACTTTTTAAAAGTTTTTCCAGAAGCAACAATCTTCTGACAAATAACATTATCATAATCATCATCATTATTAACTATATCTTACAAGAACAAGACTTCATTGAAGATGAGAAAAAATTTAGTATCATTCTAAATTAGTCTTAAATTAGATTAAAAGCTATATCAGTAATACATCAATCATTGAAGTCAATGGACATTAAGAAGCTTCTATGTAAGAATTGTGCAAAAGGCTAATGTGCAATTTCTGGATTTTTTTACTCCTTGATGTTGAGGAAGCTATTTATTATTACCTGAAGTATCGGGGAAGTAAAGGGATTATATTCTGATGGTGTGAGAAATAATGTCAAAAAATGTTTTAAAGACAGAAGATCAAACTTTATACTATAAAGAAAATTTGATTGTTGTTTATTAATTTTTTAAAGGTAATTACTACTGTTTTGTCCTTTACTTTAAAAGTATAATCATCATATCATCATTAGCATCATAATTAATAGTAACAGCAAATGCATTACATATGTATTAGCACTACTTATTGTTGTCAGATAATTTATTTGAGAGGAATTAAATCAATACAATGTAATGCTGATGGGAATATAAATCAAGTCAAAAAAAAGAACAAGTTAATTTTTTTATCAATGAAACCGAATGTGTACATTTTTTTAATTTTGCAATTGCGAACAAGCTTCTAATAATTAACATTATCATCATCAATTTTGTACAACAACAAGACTACATAGAAGGTGAGAAAAAAATTCAGTATCATTCTAAATTACTCTTAAATTAGATTATAAGCTACATCAGTAACATATCAATCACTGAACTTAGGGAGATTAAGATGTTTCTCTGGAAGTTTCGTGTTAAAGTCTAAAGTGTAATTTCTGGACTAAGTTCAAGTTAAGTACCTTAAACTTCTTTTTTTTATTATTATTTCTTGAAGAAGCTATTTATTATTGCTTGAAGTATCAGAGAAGTAAAGGGATTGGATTCTGATAATGTACGAAATAAAATCAAAGAATGTTTCGAAGATCAAACTTTATAGTAAAAAGAAAGGCTACAGATTTTTTTAAACATAGTTGCTACTGTTTTGTTTTTCACTTGATATGTATATAATCATCATTAGCATCATCATTAATAGTTACAGCAAGTTAGTTATACATTCATATGTACTACTTGTTATTATCAGATAATTCTTTTAAGAGAAATTAGATCGAGACTTAAATAAAGCTGATGAAAGTATAATCAAGTCAAAAAATGAACGACAAAACTTTTTATTAGGGAAATCGAGTGCTTACATTTTTTAAGTTTTGTCACTGCAGGCAATTTTCTGACAATAAACAATATCATCATCATCATTATTGTTATTGTACAACAACAAAACTACACAGAGGGTGAGAAAAAAATCATTATCATTCTAAATTACCCTTTAATTAGATTGAAAGCTACATCCGAAAGAATATCAATCACTGGGATCAGAAGCAATTATGTTAACTCAATTGGACTCCGTGAAAAAAAATCTAAGCGGTTTTAAAATCAAGTTAAATTTATTATTAATATTTTCTTGGTGAAACTAATTGTTATTAATCAAAGTCGTTATAAAAATGGGGTGGTATAGATTCGAACGACATATTTTTGATGAACAAAATAATATTAAAAAAATCAGTGTTGGGCACGTTCACAAAATAAATGAACTAACTCAAACTCACATTCAATTTCTGAAAAGTGATTTAAGTTCACATTCAAACTCAAAAATTTTCAAACGAACTCGTTCAAATCAAACTCATTTGTAAAAGTGAACGAAGTTCACTAAAAAGTTCACTTTTTTTTTTTTTTTAATGTTTGGATATTATTGTCCAAATTTACAAAATTTTGTGAACTAATCATTTGATTATTCGATATGTAAGATAGAGGTACGCACGGACGGAAATGTCCAGGCCCGATCCATAGAAAAAAAAATGTCCGGCCCGATATTAAAATAAAAATTTCGGCCCGAGCCCAGCCTGGCTCGTAGAGAAAATTTAGCGACCCGGCCCGATATAATAGCTAAAATCAAGGCTCGACCCGGCTCGATATAATAGCTAAAAACAAGGCCCGACCCGGCCCGGTATAATCGCTAAAAACAAGGGCTGAGCTTGGCCCGACCCGGGAAAAATGTTGAAATTTCGCACCGAACCCGGCCCGACCCCGAGTACATTTCTACAGGACATCGATAGAACGGATGATCATATCCCTTACGGAAGAGTTCTGGCCAAAAAAAACTTACCTTAGTCTGTTTATAATCTCCATTTATGCAGAAGTGCCGTAGGCTGCGATGTTTATGCTTTTAATGAGCCTTTGTTAGTTGTATGTAAATGTTTCAGCTATCATTAGTATCATTAATCCATCTTCCATGTTATGGAGAAATAAAACACAGTCCACCTTGTACAGAAAGTTTACTGTATATATCTATTTTCGGCGAAATTGTATACAGGCCAGGTCTGGTTCGGCGCGACCCGAGTCTGCAGAAGAAGTAAGACTAGGATACTACCCAGAGAAGTATGCTATCCAGACTTAACTCGTCCTGAGGCTCGTGTATGCCTCTAAATGACATTTGAAAGAGGGAAAAAGTGTACTAAGGTCTGGAAAAATTTTAAATAAATTATGAAAAAATTGAACGTAAATTTGAACGTAAATTTCGTTCAAACTCGTCTATTTTTTGAGTTTCCGTTCAGTTCAAACTCGTTTATAAAATAGTGAGCGAAGTTCAGTTCAAAGTTCACAAATAGTGAGCGAAACTCGTGAGTTTACGTTCAGTGAGCGCGTTCATACCCAACACTGAAAAAAATGTTTAAAAAAAATCAATCTTTTTACAAAAAAAAAAAAAAAAAAAAAAAAGAAAAAAAAAAAGAAAAAGAAAGTTTTATTTATTTTTATTTTATTTTTCAGTTGCTGAACCTTTATCTTTCATTTGGTAAATATTGCCACCATGATTATTATAATTTTAAATCACTGTGTAATTTATAAAATAATACATGCTATTTCTTATTGTCCGATGAGTTGTAAAAAATGAGAAATATCTAATAGTGATGTAAGAATTGGAGAAAAAATTAACAATAAAACAGTCTTGTTACCATTTAACTGATCAATATTTAATATAACATTTTCATTTAACTGATCAATATTAAAAAAAAAAAAAAAAAAAAAAAAAAACTTTCAAATAATGCTTATTTTTTACCTGTCTCTCAAACAATAATTTTATATCACCGGTTTTTCAAAACAAAATTTTTCCTAATTGAATCAGAAAAATGCGCAGATTAAATAATTCAAAATTTACAATAAAAATTTACTGATAAGAATAATAAATCATGATTGGAATATGAATACCCATATGTGGTACAGACAAATCATGATTGGCGATATGGCACATGTTGCCCATATGGCATACAGGCAAATGAGGGAAAAGGTTGAATATTGAAAAAAAAAAAAAAAAAAAAAAAAGGTAAATTTTTTAACGTTTGCGACAGGGTTACCAGTTTAACCATCATTTTCAACTCGAAATTTTGATTTCAGACCGAAAATTTTTTGAAGAATTTTTACACTGAGCAATAAAAAAGCTTGACATTAACCCGTTGGAGACGAACGACATATATACTTGCCCGCGCAAAGCTTTAAAATTCCTGTCTATCCCTACCAGTAAAATTTGCCTTATTTAATCGAAACATTTTCTCGATTTAATAAGGCACAGATTTCTGTTTTTAAAAACCGGTGACAAAATATTAAAAATTTCGTAAATTGTTCCTGTCGCGAAAGGTTTAAATGAATCTAAAAATACATTGTATTTTCTGGTGTGAAACCGAATTTTTTTTTAAATAAAGGTGAAGGACAAATTGACAACTCTGGTTTTGAGTGGTAATCTAGTCATTCTTTTCATAATTAGCATTGTCATAATCCAGTGGCGTAGATAAGGTAGTGCTCAAATGTTCTTAATACCATTAATTTCGCAAAGTTTTTATCGACTTGTTTCAGTGCTAAAAATTCTACAATTAGATAATGTGACTTACTTGTATCCTTTAAAAACGCTACTGTCATCATCATTACCTCTGTTTTACAGCAACAACAATTTACATATAAATTGAGAAAAAAATTCAGAATCACTCTAAATTACCCGTGAATTAGATTAAGAGTTACATTAGGAAGATATCAATCACTGGAGTCAAAAGAATTTACAAGACACTTCCATAGACGACTCGTGTACAAAAGTCTAAGGACTAAGTTTGTTGTTTTGTTTTTTTCGTCTTGAAAAATCTATTTATTATTATCTAAAAGGTCCTCAAAAAATAGTTTCTGGCGATGCGCTGATGAATGAAATGTTGTCAAAAGATGTTTTAATGAAAGACCAAATTTTAATGGAAAGTTAGAAACTTTCATATATTTATTTAAACGTAGCAGATGTTTTCTCTTTCATTTCATTTTTTATATCATCGAGGTAATTGCCATATTATATTAACTCTTATCGGACTGTAGCTTTAAATATATAACACTATTTGTATATTTTATTTACACCAGTATATTTTAGAAGCAAATTTTTAATTAAAGTTCTACCTTTAACCCATCTTATCTATAGATATATCTTTATATTCATTTTGGCATTATTTGAGAAAAGAGTTTCATGTTAAAAAGTAATGCATATAAAAAGTGTTCACGCGTTAATGAAGTTCGGCTATATAACATTAATGAAAATTTTCAGCTAAATGAAAAATGACTATAAATAAAAAAGTATATAAAACAGAAATACACGAAATAAGTCTTTCACAAATGAAACTATATGCATATAACATTCCTAATTCTAATCCTATGTAATTTATTTTACAGATGAAACCGGAAAAATTAATCAGAAACAAAAAATATTATATAAACTCAGTCGTTCACTAACACTACCTAAATATTAACAACATAACGCTATAGGTTATGTAATTAACTTATGTAATAGATATTGCAGTAGAGCGATAATTTTTATTATATATTTATTTATTTATTTTGTCTTAATAAGATTTATTACTATTAAAGTAAAGATTCAATACTTAGCATGACAACTTCAATCGTTGATTGGCTGAATAAATTTATCGATCCTGCTATTTTTCATCTGATAAATGGAAAGAACCATATCTATTCCCAACTCTGCACTTATCATTATTTATCGTGTTCACATGATCAGTGACTTACTTTACAGGTAAGAAGATGAGGGGGAAAAATCTTTATCATTCCAAATTACACTTAAATTAGACTACGTGTTACATCAGGAATATATCAATCACCGAAATCATTTGAGACTTCGATATATCATGTGATGTAAGTCTGGCTTGAGTTTAAGAAACAGCAATTTTTAGATTTCATGAAAAATTATTGTATGAAAGATGCATGTACAATTAATGCATTTTTCTTTTAACCCTTTCCGGCACGGGCAAAATCTGTAATAAAATGAGAAATTATGGACTGACACCAGGATTCACAAACGAATTTTTTAAATATTTTGAATTCCTTAATTTAAGCTTTTATTGTAAAATCAAAACTTTAGTAAAATATTACTGGTGCAGTTTGCAAGTTTGGAATTGAAATTAGGTATCCCAGACCGGGCACAGTGTGCCGGAAAGGGTTAAGATGAATTGTGAAATGTTATTACCTGGACAAATGCCTTATTTTAAGTATAACGAACTTTTATTAGCCTATATGTAAGAAATAAAAAAAAATGTAAGGAGAGAAGCAAATACTAAAGAAAAAAATAGTGTTTGAAATATATAGTTCTAAATCATTCTTAAATTTCGATTAATTGTAGCTTCAGTAACGTAATCAGTCGCTGGATTTATTGGAGATTTCGATATCTTTGGATAAGTTTCATTCTAATTTAAGAAATTCGGTGATTTTTACATGTCAAGATAATCTGATAATTTTCCTTGCTGAAGAAAATAATTATTGTTTATTTTTTCTTTAAAAGATGATGTCAGAAAATTGTGGCTAAGGTTAATGACTATTGTTATAATTTACTTGTACCACAACTTTTTAAAGTGTAAAAATTTTTAGTTATATAAGATGATTGGGGGCTAAGATTGACGACAATTTTATTTGCAGCTCGATTTTTTAAGGAATAAAACTCTTGCAAAGAAAAAAAATGGTATTGCATTAGAAATGATTTGTTTTATTATTATTATCTTAAGCAGATTTATTACTACAAAACTAAAAATACAATACTCAGTATGACAATTTCTATCGTTGATTGGATGAATAAATTTATCGATCTTTCTATTTTTCATCTGATAAATGGAAAGAACTATCTATTCCCAGCTCTGCACTTATCATTATTTATCGTGTTCACATGATCAGTGACTTATTTTACAGGTAAAGAAGATGAGGGGAAAAAACTTTATCATTCTAAATTACACTTAAATTAGACTACGTGTTACATCAGGAATATATCAATCACTGGAATCATTTGAGATTTCGGCATCTCCTGTGGTGTAAGTCTGGCTTGAGTTTAAGAAACAGCAATTTTTAGTTTTCTAGATAAATTATTATACCGAAAGATGCCTCTACAATTAATGCATTTTTCGTTTAAAAAGAATTTTGAAATGTTAATACCTAGACTAATGCCTTATTTTATGTATAATTAATTTTTATTAGCTTAGATGTAAGAAATAAGGAAAGATAAGAACGGAAACAAATACTAAAGAAAAAAAAAAACAGTGTTTGAAATTTATAGTTCTAAATTGCAATTTTTTTAAATACATGAAATGAAAGAACATACTTATATCTTTTATCCCCATACAAAATGTCTTTAACCCTTTCCGGCACGGGCAAATTTTGTAGTAAAAGGAGTGATTATGGGCTGCCACCGGAATTGGCAAACGACTTTTTTAGATATTATGAATTCCTTAATTTAGTCTTTCTTTGTAAAAGCAAAAATTTACTAAAATATTATTGGTGCCGTTAGGAAGTTTGGAATTAAATTAGGTACCCCAGACCAGGCAGCATTTTCAGAAAGAATCACGTTTTGAGCACCAGCCTTGGCGAGTTGGTGAAAGCAAAAACGTTCAGCTAGCTGCATCGCCAAACACAAAATAAACTAAGTTTAAACGTGTCATAAAACATATGATTAATAGAATTATATTTATTACAAGAGAATCTTTACTACTGTTTTTAATTAACTTCTCAATTTCTTCGAACATAGCGAGTTAAGGAGATGAGATTTTTGAATTGAGAAAAAAAAACTATGTTTAGATGTTCTGTGAAATTTAAATCATTTTAATCTGAAAAAGCTCTTTGTTTTAAACTATGTTTTAATCGTAAACAACGGTGAATAACATTTACTCATATTATAGTCTTTTCTTGATAACATTTAAGGAAAAACAAATGAACAATAAGCGCGATCTCTTTGCAGAAGGAACGGTTGCTATTCGCTAGGCGTTTGACGTCACAAAAAAGAAAGGATGCGTAGCATTGACTTCATCTCCGCGCCAATCATTTTTCTGGTGATAAGGTGTTCAAAACGTGATTCTTTCTGAAAATGCGACCGGGCACAATGTGCCGGAAAGGATTAAAAATTATATACATTTTAAGAATAAATGTTTTAACCCCTTCGAGACGGGAGCCTTTTACAAAATTTTTAATGTTTTGTCACCGGTATTTAAAAACAGAAATTTGTGTATTTTTAAATCAAGAAAATGCTCCGATTAAATAAGGCAAATTTCACAGTATAATTTTACTGGTGGCGATAAACAAGGATTCTTAGGCCTTTTTCGGCAGATATACGTGTTGCTCGTCCCCAAGGAATTAAGAGTCCCGAGGCCAAAAAATTAAAATTAAAATTACAATTTTAAATTAAATTAAAATTGAATTAGAATATAATTTTAAGAAGAATTATCGATATATGAAAAAAATTTGTATTACTCTTAAAAAATATTTATTTATGGTAACAGTAGTTAAAGTTATAACATCCACAACTATAGTTTAACCCTTTAACGTTCATTGGTTTCGCCACGAAACCACAAAATTTTAATTCCGATACGCAACACTGACACCGGTATTTTTATCTAAAAATATTCCTTTTATTTTGTATGTGAAAAATCACGTTTTCTTATTTAGAAATATATTTGTTCTTTATTACCGGTGTCATTCATTTATTTCGACATCTTAGCAATGAAAATGCTATGATCGTTAAAGGGTTAAAAATCAATATCTGTGCAAAAGAAAAATAAACTATTAAGGGGCATTGTTGTGTTGCAACAATTAAATAATCTTTGAGAAACAAACGAACTTAAAAAACACGCAACGCAAAATATTTTTGTAGCAGCATTTTCTTGAAAGAAAGAGGGTAAAATAAGTAACGTTTAACCGAATAGAAAATTACACGATAAAGATAGATGCGTTTATCACAAGTGCTCACAGTAAAAATCTGAGGCAGTTTATTTTGCGAAACAGTTTAACTTAGTAAGTACATATTCATATGTTTTATCCGAATAAAATAAATGTCTTTCAAAATCTTATACATTTTCAGAGTTTAAATGCTTGAAGAGTCCTGCAGTCAAAAAATTTAAATTTAAATTTAAAATTAAACTAGAAAATTATTTAAGAGTAGCTATTGATAGATGAAAATATATATATATATATATTATAACTCGTAAAAATATATTTATTTATGTTAGTAATAGTTAAAGTTATAACATCCAACTATAGCTCAAAAATCAATGTCCGTGCAACAGAAAAATAAACTATTAAGCGGCATTGTTATGTTGCAACAATTAAATAATCTCTCAGAAACAAATGAACTTAAAAAACACGCAACGCCAAAATATTTTTGTAGCAGCATTTTCTTGAAAGAAAGGGGGTAAAATAAGTAATGTTTAACAGAATAGAAAATTACACGATAATGATAGATGCGTTTTTCACAAGTGCTCCACAGTAAAAATCTGAGGCAGTTTATTTTGCGAAAAAGTTTAGCTTAGTAAGCACATTTCCATTCTCTAAACTTTTTCCAGCAAAGTGTTTATTTATTATCTAAGGTCTTAGGCTAAATGGATTTTCGATATTGGAAGTGAATTAGCCAAGTTGACGTCTGATGTTGATTACAGAGAAAAGAGGAAATGAGTATCAGAGTACCAATACTCTATACTATAGATATTCTCCGTTTGCCAAGTTTATTTTAATTTGGTTTGAGATTTTTAATTAATCATTAAATAAACGTGTTAGAACTATTGTATAAACATTCAGGATGGTAATGTTTAAATTTCCCTTTATTCGCTAGCGTTCAGAAGATTTAAAAGTAATTTAGAAATGTTTAAATTATTCTTATTCTTAAATAAATGATTGTACCGGAATTATTAACAAATTTATTTTCTTATAATGAAGACAGTAAGGTTACTTTAACCATTTCAAGGGCTGTGGCTAGAGGGTCTAGCCACTTAATTTTAATTAAAAAAGTGGCAAATGACATCAAGAATATTTTAGTAAAATTTTCCTTTTTTAATGAAAGTACAAAATAGCGGATCTGTATTTTCTAAGAAATTCGTTTTACTATTCTGGTGTCAGTCAATTATTTCATCATTTTAGGAACAGAAATCTTCTGCCCTTGAAAGTGTTAATAAATATATTGCTACGAATTTATATAACGAATATAATTTTCATAAGTGTAAGTTTTATAACTATGACAAGTTTATTTTATTTAAATTATTAATGAAAAATCGTTTGACAACATAAGGGATGATGTTTCCATTTTTTGCTCACCAATATTTTCTTTTAAAAAATGTCGTTCTGTTAAAATGAAAAATGTTCCGATTAAAAGAAATACCATTTTCTCTAACAAAATACTGGTATGCAAAACAGCGGCAATTTCACGTCTGCATATAACCATGAATTCTCTTTCAGACTCTTTCATTGGGAAAAACAATTCATTACTAAAATGTTAAAAAGCATGATACCGGAATTCGCGGATTTTATTTGGACAAACTTATTTGGAAATGGCAACAACAACAGCAATAATAAAAAAAATAATAAATAAATAATGACGGAACGCATACAGAATAAAAGAAAAATATATATCAAAATTCTGGGGTGATTGTGACATTTAGTATTTGGCAACTGAAATTAAATTGTTCAAAAATGAACCACCGACCTTGAAAGGTTAAAAAATAAGAAAGAGGATTTTATATTTTTCATTTTGTAAACATATTAATTAACTTTATTTTACTTTATTTATTTATTTTGGAAAATTTACGATATATCTTTACACGTAGTTATTAAATTGTTCTGCCCATTATTATGTTATTTAAAAATTCAATACACTTAACCCCTTGGGGACGAACGACAGGTATACGTGAAAATTAAGGTACTTAGAATCCTTCATTATTCTTAGCATAATTTTTTATTGTAAAGTTTACCTTATTTAATCAGAGCATTTTCACGATTCTATTACAGAAATTTTTTGGTTTTAACCCCTTTACTGGTTTGCCCGAATACCGTCCGGGCAGCATTTTCAGAAAGAAACACGTTTTGAGCACCTTATCGCCAGAACAACGATTGGCGAGGAGATGAAGTCGATGCTACGCACCCTTTCTTGTTTGTGACGTCAAACGCCTAGCGAATACCAATCCTTCCTTCTGCAAAGAGATCGCGCTTATTATTCATTTGTTTTTCCGTAAATGTTATCAAGCAAAGACTATAATATGAGGAAATGTTATCCACCGTTGTTTACGATTAAAACATAGTTTAAAACATCAAAACAAAACGACGATTGGCGTTTGGCGATGCAGCTAGCTAATCGTTCTCGTTTTTGCCAACTCGCCAAGGCTGGTGCTCAAAACGTGATTCTGTCTGAAAATGCGTCCGGGCAAGACCAATTTGCTTATTTCAGCATTTAATTGCTTTTTGACACCACTACTATTTTAAAGAAATTTTCATACTATTGAAAAGCCAAATATGTTTAGACTACATTTTACGGATATTTTATTTAAATAATAGTGGTGTGAATTGGAAATTTTTAATTTATTGAACGGAAAAGAATTAACCAGTTAAGGAAGGGGTTAATAAAGATTTTGTTTCATTTTTAATTTGATGAGGCAGGAAAAACGAGTAACATATCCGAAAGAATAAAATTGCCGAGCGTGATATGAAAGAGGAGTTTACACCACTTACAAATAAAACTAAAATTATCAAAGCGTTTTCATACGCTATTTTCTCTTTTTCTCAAAATTTCCCTTATCCCTGAATAAGTTCAGAGATTATTTCTTCTAATAAATCTGTAGCGTAATCCGAAAAATGCAACAAATTAATAAAAAAATATCTGACAAATAAATACATTTGCTTGTTTTAGAATATATAATCTCCAGTCTCAACAAAAAATACGAACAAAATCTTAGCTTCTGGAAAAAAAAAAAAAAAAAAAAAAAAAAAAAAAAAAAAAAAACTTTTGAAAGGAGAGATAAATAATAAAAAGATTTTCTTGAAGTTTTTGATCTTCTAATCCCATTCGCTATATGTGAAAAAGTATCTGTTTACTTAGCAACAATTCTCAGACGTTGTTCTTGTCGAGTCGAAAATCGGAAGCCCAAAGGATTTTATTACAATACATTTGTCCCTCTCCAATTATTTAATTTATTTCTCCTCGAAATAAGTTGTTTTCAACCGTCTGATTCCCATTGTAGAATAAGTTCCAAAAAAATTTAGCAATTCAGATAATCTGAATTCATACCAGAAAATTTGAATAATAAATTTTACTTTACTTAACGACGTAATCTCTGTTATTAAAGAAAACAAATATTGCTGTTTTAAATTTCTGGCATTAATTTGAGATATCGGAAATAAAAAATCTATTAATCATCTCTTGCCTACAGGCCTAATTTGAGGAAAAATAATTATTATATTATAAAGCAAGAAAATTTTGAGCATTTATTTATGAAGATCTGATTTGTGGACAGATAAGAGCTAGCATGCAAGAAAAACAAACCCTAGACTTTAAGTAAATTTACTCAAGTTCTTGGTGAAATGTGTCTTTGACTAAGTTTAGCTGTCATCATTTTACAGAATTTTCCGTTTTCTTATAACAAAATTCCCTGTAACGATTTCCATATCTTTTTATGAAGATATTTTTATTTTTGTCATAACCTTTAATTTAAAATACACACTTTAAAAATTCTTTTAGAATTTAACTATAAGTGCTAAAAAAGAAAGTTTGGCTCAAAATGTGCTTCTATGGTGAAATTTTGTTTAAACTAAATAAAGCAAAAAAGCTATTCAAATACTGAGATAAAAAAGTACATATTTGTAAAAATTGCAATCTAATATATTTTTATTATTATTATTATTATTTAAGATTATGTTGCAATTTTATATAAAAATAGTTGCAAGTGCAGCCCGTTAAACAAAAGTTTAAATTCTTAAAGTTATTATTATTATTATTATTATTATTATTATTATTTTTAATACAAGGTCCTTTTTTTTTTTTTTTTTCAGTTTTTAGGAAAATTGCTTTTACGTTAGTAGCATTAACAATAGCAATCCAAATAGATTAACTAGTGCTTAACGAATATTTCACTGTCTGAAAGATAACGAATGTTGTTTTGCGTACTATTCAACTCATACTCATATGACAACAGGCTAAGGAAGAATTTTTGGAGAGATTTAGAAAATTTTATGTTACAGTAAGATTTAACTTACTTTACAACTTTTTAATACTTTTTACACTTTATTACGCACGATTCTTTCAGGAAAATAACATTTAATTTAAATTTAAAGATTGAAATAAAACTAAATAAATACATTCAAATAAAAGGATCGCAAACGGCGCAAACACAAATGAAGCAAATAATAATGATTATTATTTTTACTAAGAGCCTAAACTTAACCCATTAGTGCCTAACGTCCCTTTTTAGGGACACTTCAAAAGGTGCATTCAGCACTGTTTTTGACACCGGTAAAAAAGAAAAGCAATAATTGTTTTATTTAAATGATGCATTATCATGATTGATGAACTAAACTTAAATCTTCTAAAAATAGTGGTGCCATCCAAATAAAATTTACGCAAAAGATGCTGGGCACGAATGGGTTAAATGAAATCATATAGTAAATGCATAGGTATATACTAACATTACTACATATAAATAGTAGCAAAAGTATTTCTTAAAACAAAATAATACTGCAATAAAAGACATCATGTATTCTTAATAGTACACCAGACCCGAAAGGATTAATTTTCTTGATAACAGCGTAATATATTAAGATATTTTCTAGGCTGCATATTTTAATGTCGTCATTATTTAACTGAAAGAAAAAGTTCTTACAAATAATTTATTTTCTACTTTTAAACATTTTATCTAAAATATTTACTGTATTATATAATATTAATTACAAAAGAATAAAAATTTAAAACACAGCAATTAATAATGAAAGAAATAGTACAGATTCCCGATTTACTTATTCTCTGATATATTTCACATTTGTAAAGGATTTCTTTCTTCGATTTTCTTTATGTTCAGTGATATGGAATTAGCTAATGGCATATATTTTTAAACCAATTAAGAAGTATGTAACAGAACGGTAGAAAAAAAAATAATATCCTCTCTTTGAACGTTCAGTTGAATTCGCCGAGAAATAAATTAAATAAATGTGGAGAGCGTCAAATGTAATGTAATAAAGTCCTTTGGGGCTTTGGATTTTTATCACTACATGAGCAATGTCAAAGAATTGCCTCAAAATAAAGAAATACTTTGGAACATCGATAGTGAAAAGGATTAACAGATCAAAAGAAGTGTGAAAATGTTCTTTTTTATTTTCTTTTGTTATGAAGGTTTTAAAAAAGTAAGGGTTTTATGAGTGTGTGTTTGTATTTTCTGCCAGATTGAAGATTCTATATTTTAAAAATAATAACATGGAATTAGTTGACATATATATATATATATTTTTTTTTTTTTTTTTTTTTTTTTTTTGTTTTGTTTATTTTTCATATCTTGCCTCTTGCAGGTTTATTTCTGGACGAAGAAAAAAAAAACATTCTCAAAGAGGAAATATTATATAGAATAAATAATTAAAGTAAAATCATAATTCATGGTGCTTCAATAATAAACTAGTGTTAAACTTATCACAGCTAGGAAAGCCCTCAATTCTGATCAACTGTTCAGCATTGCCAGTCAAACAATTCTATTTTGAGTCAGTAGTAATTTCTTCTACAGAGTGAAGTGTTTCCATGTTGGGATTCTGAACCAAATATTGTTTTTGGCTTTAGTTGCCAATGTTCTCCTAAATGAAATATTTGGATAGCCAACGCAATGCATCTAGTCCAGGATAACCAATTTGGCCTGCATCTTTACATAGAAGTTTCACATTCAGATGGAAATTGTGCAAATAAGAATTTTTACATTACGTAATTGCGGAATGTCTGCTATTAAGTTAAGCAAAAGATACCATTTTTAATTTCTGGTATTAATCCTGAAATTCCCATTAAAAATTGAGGCCAAACTGGCTGCTCTAACCCAGACAAACCATTTCATACATTATTTGAAAGAGCTCGACAGAATAATCTCCAGATAAATGATCTGTAATAAATTATGCATACATAATTGGAATTTTATTTATTTTATTTTTTTATTATTTTAAGACAATCGAATAATTTCTAATTAAATCATACCAATGCTATTTTTTTTTCAAACTGAGCAAAAATGTTACAAAATCAAACTCGATTTCTTTTAATGCACAAAAAATTGGAAATACGGGAAAACACCACTTTTTTAAGCTAAAATATTCATAATATTTAGTCTACAAATTTCTGCCATTAAATAGTATGAAATTGTATATTTTGTATTGCAAATTTTGTAGTAAAATGAGTAATTATCGACTGTCACCGTAATTTGCAAAGGACTTTTTTAGATGTTATAAATTTCTTAATTTAAACTTTCATCGTAAAAGCAAAACTTTACTAAAATATTATTGGTGCCATTTGCAAGTTTGGAATTAAAATTAGGACTGGACACAGTGTGCCGGAAAGAGTTAAAAAGTTCACTCTGCTTTATACAAGGTTCGCACACTCCTTGTAATTTCCAAGGACTCTGACACCACTATTAATGATAAGAAAATTTACATTTAATTTTAAAGAAAAAGAATTCGCAACCATCACCTTTATTCTCAAATTTTACAGTATTTTTCTTCAATGAAATACTTTGAAAATACTGTTAAATTTTTCTGGTACAGTTGTGCGAACCCTGTTTATATCATTAATTATAAGAATAACGATTTAAATACCGACAATTAATAATGAAAAAGAAATAGTATAAATTTTCGAATTCCGTATTATTTTATATAAGTAAAGAATATTTTGTTTCGATTTCCTCAACATTCAATGATATGGAATTAATCTAAGTATACGTATGCTCCTAATCTAAGGTCTACCAGCAATGGTAAGAATTTTTTTAAATTCCCATCCGTCTGAAAATACTATTCATTCCGTGGATAAATAAATTAAATAAATGGAAAGCGTCACATGTAATGTAATAAAATCCTTCGATCTTTGAATTTTTATCACAACATGAGCAATGTCAAAGAATTGGAGCAAAACAAAATAGTTCTTTTGAGAGAATGGGATTAAAAGATCGAAAGAATTGAGAAAATGCTTTACATTATTATTTTCTTTTACAGAAAGTCAAACGTAAAAATATATAGTTATATATTATAAGGTTTGTGTTTGTATTTTTTGGAAAACTTGAGATTCTATATATATATTTAAAAAACGAAGAAAACGGATTAAGTTGCAAAGTATAATGTTGTTTATATATCAGGTTTTGTTTTTCGCAGGCTGAATTCCGGCAAGAAAAAATTAAAATGGAGAGATAAACAAAAATCAACGAATTTAGTTTTAAATTTGACATTGCATGGAGACCTGAAAAACAATAAAAAAAGAACCAAAAGCTAAAGACAAAAAACCACGATCATTGTCTTGATCATTTTACTGTTATATTCCATTCGCTTTCATGAAATTATTTGCATAGTAATTATTTAGAGAAAACTTTCTGCAGATCTTATTTTCATTATTTTTGTTGTTATTATTATTATTCTGCATAGCCACTATATATAAATATAAATATTTTTAATTATATATTAATTATTATTCCAAAACAATATTTTACTAATAATAATTTCTGCAGATGGCAAAAAAAATATAGATTCTTTGGTTAATACAGTGAAATCCATTTTTAAATGTTTTACAGAGGGCGCTATGGTAACATATATTGAGGTTTGTGCATGACTATATGCTGTGCACTTTTACTCCTTGGTCCATTCAAATAAAAATAAAAAGATTTTTGGCAACATGTACAAATAATCTCATACTTATTTTCTTTGCTGCATTTTTCTAAGGTGAGTTAGGCTTTTAAATTGGTAATATCTTTACACTGCTTAATGTTTTTAATCCTGATTTATTTTAAACCTATTTGTTTTTCCAACATTTATTTCTCATTTATTGGTTATGGTACCCTTAAATTCTTATTTTTTAGCTGCTTTATGGTTAATGAGAACATAAAACCACAATCGTTATTTGTCGAAGTCAAGATATTTAGGACCTGATGAATCTGTCTTCGCTCTACAAATTTACATTGTTCTATTTCTTCTATTTTTACTATATTTTTATATTCTGTATTGAATAGTTTTATTGTCAATGTGCAGATTTATTTTTTATTTTTAAATTCACAATTTCTGTTGAAAATTTGTGTTTAATTCGTTTTTAATTGTTTATATAAATAAATGATTATAAAAGACAGCTTATATTGTAAAATACTTCTTTGGGGGGGGGGGGAGATTTTATAATTATATATAAAGTCAATTTTTGTTGAGAATCAAGCTATTAGCTTAAAATTGATCCTCATTGTACCCTGTCGACTATGAACCAAGAAATATAAAGAACATCGAAAAATAAGAATTTCATAGATTGAAAGATATTACATATATACAAATGTAAACAACTCTTTACATATTTAATGCGATTATTATAATTATTATTTTACTATCAGACTGTTTGCTTTATTTACAAAAAGAGACCCAATCCACAAAATTTGCAATTGCTTTCGTTATAAGTACTCAGAGTGAAGTAATATTCCATTATACGTTCTTTCGATGGTACAAGGTTTTTATTTTATTTTATTTTTAAGTCAATCCTTTGAAAAAGATTAAAATTATGCTGCCACTGTATATATTACTATCGTCAATTAAACAATTTATTTTTTTTCAAACTCTCAGCTGTATAATTACAGTTGATGAGAATTAAAGAATTCTAATTAATACTATTCTATCCTTCTTAATTACATTCAAAAATATATCAGTGATTAATTCCTACACTTTCGTTCTGATAAAAAAAAAAAAAAAAAAAAAAAAAAAAAAAAAAAAAGCAATGAAAAAAGTCTTTATTCATTTCAAAGAGAACCGAATAAGAAAAATCAGCATGGAATCTTCGCCAGACTTTTATCAAAATAATAGGTTTGATTTAAGTCTCTCCATTCTTGTAATTAATGTTCATATAAGTCAGCAAATCCTTTAAATAAAGGGGCGTAAGAAGAGAAGATATTTTTTTACGAAAAATTAAAAAAAAAGTCACGTAAAAAATTCTTCTGTTTAAACTTTTAATCATAGATTTAAATAATGAAATGCATAACTTTTTACATTTCATTACTTTTTTTTCTGTAGGATATTTAATAATTTCTTAGCACTGATTCATTAAGAAGTAAGCCTTTTCTTTTTTTCTCTTTTTTCTTTTCGTTTCTTTTTTGAAATATGCTTTAAAAGAATAAGCTGACTTTTAATCATTCATTCGGAGTTTGGAATAATTGAATATGATGACATATATCACAGACATTCATCACATTACGTGCGTAAATGAAAGAATGTGAAAATTCAGTGCATTACTAAATTTAATAAAATAATTACCTTTCATGGTTATCCAAAATTCTCTGTTAAGAATAAAAATAATTTGATTTGAACGTACCTGAAAGAGAAAAAAAAAATGTGGTTAAATTTTCGGCATTATATTGCAAATTTATATATAATTATTAATGCTTAAGGAAAGACATTATTGGAAGGCCTAGCCCACTCAAATATAATTTTAATCTAACATTTTATACTCATATATTACATGTAATTAAATTTTATCAAAGTATTTATAAACACTTTAATTCATATGCTTGATTAAACTGTGCAAAAACTTCACACATGTTAGAGAAAGAGATGTTGTTGCCTGCATTTCAGCATAACTATCTACGCATTATTTAATCGTACAATTCTGCGATTAAATACGACGAAAATTATCATTCGAAAAAAATTGTACTTAAAAAAAGTATTTCTACAGAAACTGTTACAGTAAAATATTTTATAAAAATATGTCAAATCTATAACAATTTACAAATATTTATTTTTTTTATGTAATTAATTTTTTATAACATTAGTAAATATGTTTATAAAATTATCTAATTTGAATTTAAACATACTTCTTTAATCTAAAATAGTGTGAATTTTCTCTTTCATAAAGCCGCCACATTATTTTTTTATAACTCACTTAGTCTCTGTACTTAAAGAGTCAAGAGTAAAAAGATATCATGTTACAACTTGGCTAATGCTTGTGAAAATCATGTTAATTGCATTAAAAAACATTATGATTAACAGTTTTTTTCCCTTTTACAAATGGAAAAAGCCCAACAAAATAAAATCTTCATTAGATTAAAAATAATAACAGCATAATTATGAATAAAACTTGATGTAATATCCATTAGTTTGTTCCCAAGTCGCCTTCTTATGATTAAAATCTTCGCTCAAATAATTAAGTTAAATGTAAAATCTTCATTTAAATCCACATGATAAAAAAAAAAAAAAAAAAAAAAAAAAAAAAAGATTGCGTATTATTATTTTTTTTACAGATAGTAAATAACCATACACAAAAATGGAATCATAATGCACTTTTTCGTAATTATATTTTATTTTAGAAAGATAGCGGAACATAAAAAAACTCATTTTATATTGCGCTTTTACTTTTAACAAAATGAGATGAAGCAGCGTCAACTTTTTTGCCAATTTTGTCGCAGAAAATTTGAATAATGAAATTAGAAATAAAAAAAGGAGGAGATTTTCCCAAATGGACACGACTTTCCGAATAACTCAATACATATATACCCCACCCCCTTCTATAATATAGAAAGAAAGGGGTTTTTTTTTCATTAAAAAAGTTAAAAAAATTTAGAAATAAACGTTCGTCATATCGTGAATAATTTATACAAAGTTAATTTAAAATTTACCGTAATTTTCTGCGTATAATCCGCGGATCAAACAATTCTTTTTGTACCCAGAAATTTTATTTTGTAATTGAAGACAAATATTTACGGCGATCTAAAAAGTTATATTTTATTTCATAAAATTTCTGGGTCGAAAAATTATTATTTGATCCGCGAATTATACGCAGGAAATTACGGTAACTGGTATGAATTTGAAGTTCTTGAATAAAGATTTCGCCAGATCAGTGAATACCGTACATACACTGGTGTGCAAAATTTAAGGACGAAGGGATTTTCAAGCGATAATTTTCACGCGAATATTCAACAGGAAGTAATATAATTCGAATAATTACTATCCCTGCATAACAGCTAGTCCATATAACATCTCATTCAGGTCACACATGGTCACAAGAGTCATAATCACTACGGCGAAACAAAAAATAGGAAATTCAAGGCGTCTCATTTATGAATCTCAAATGACTACTATATGTGACTCCACTGTCAAATAACTGCGACTGCTGCTTTGTGACGAGTCACCAGATGACTTTACATTGTCGTTTTATTGAGACTCTCATGTGACTGTCATTTGGAGGCTCAATTTCAAAGTCATTGTGGATGTTGCATTAATAACCAAATAATGACACATTAAAGTCACATGGTGACTTTCTGTCACAAGACTTTGTCATATGGTAACAGAAACCCTACTGTGAAGTAACCACTGTGAAAAGTGGTGAAAATTCACCATGTGACTTTAATGGGACACTGTTTGGTGATTTATCATAATGCAACATTCACAATAACTTTGAAATTGAGCCTTCAAATAACAGTCACGCGAGAGTCTCAATAAAACGACACTGTAGAGTCACCTGGTGACTCGTCACAAAGCAGCAGTCGCAGTGACCTGATAGTGGAGTCACATATAGTAGTCATTTGAGAGTCATAAAAGAGACATATGAAATTTCCTATTTTTTGTTTCACCGTAGTGACTGTAACTCTTGTGTGACCTGAATGAGATGTTATATGGACTGGCTGTTATGCAGGGATAGTAATTATTCGCGTTATGTTACTTCCTGTTGAATATTCGCGTGAAAATTATCACTTGAAAATCCCTTGAAAATTGGCATTTTGGCACTCGTCCTTAAATTTTGTACACCAGTGTAGATGCAAAAGAATGAATATAGAAAAAGAGACTAAAAAAAAAAAAAAAAAAAAAACCGCCGTTACAAACTTCTATTAGTTAGGGATGAGAGTTCCGCGTTTTTGGACACCAGTACTATTTTAAAGAAAATGTTGTTATTTTAAATCGCAAAAATATTTAGATTAAATGAAATAATATTTTCTCTGACAAAATACTGGTGTGTAAAGACGCGGAACTCTCATCCCTAATTAGTGGAAGTTAAAAGTTGTTTCTGCTGAGCCCTATGACGCTCGTAGCGTACGTCGTGCGATTTTGGTCATTTCGGACAATGACATACAAAGCGCACGTCCTGATATCTGGCCGATTTTTTAATTAAACATTCCGAATTCTCACCAGAAAGTTTTAGCTTATATCTTAGCTTTATTAGATCATTATCCCCCCCCCCCCCACATATATAAAGTAAAAGAAAACTACCAATTAAATTTTTCTGGTGTGAATACAAAATTTCTTAAAACAAGAAGAATATATATTTGCCAGATGTGACAACACTAGTAGCCGACATACATCCGCTAACAGCTCTAAAAATGCATAGAGTTGACAAAATTTCTGCACGAATAAAGCGTTTAAATAAGGGAAAAAAAATCCTTATCAAATATGCTGATGTCAGTTTGCCCCACTGGGAAGCATTCCCTGGAGAATCGGTTAGAGTTGTAGTTTCACCATTTTGAAATCCTTTACTTCTTCCCCATCTTTCATCTAAAAATAAATCTACCAAGCCAAGTAATCGGAAGTCAGTTTTTCTAAAAGTTTTGATAGATTTCCTCATTTTAGTGATGTTCATCAATTCTGAAAATATTTATAAAAAGGGGTGTAAAAATGCAGGCGCCAGCGTGCAGTCTCCCACCACTAAATTTTAGTCGTTATTTTTTGTCTAAAGTTTCGCCCATTTTTTTTCCCTTAAGAATGCAAATAAAATTTATACGAAAAGAAGAAAACTAATAAAATTCAGTAATGAGACACTATCCGCTGACACCTAAATTTTTACATTCACGTTTCAACCCTTTCTGGCGCGAACAAATACTTTTAGTACAATGAGAAATTATCGACTGACACCGGAATTCACAAACAACTTTTTAAGAAATAAAAAACTCCTTAACCCTTTGCGGCGCAGTGGTTTCATAGATATACCACTTAATTTTAATTCCCAAACGCCACATTGGCACCGGAATTTTGTTAAAAAAAAATTACTGTTTATTAAATGCGTGAAATATAGCATTTTCTCATTTACAAATAAAGTTGTTTTCAAATTCCGGTGTATGTCATTAATTTCAACACTTTTCAATGAATTTGCCCTGCGCCGCAAAGGGTTAATTGAAGCTTTTATGGTAAAAACAAGATTTTACTGAAATATTATTGGTGCCAATTGCAAGTTTGGTATTAAAATTAGGTGCGTCCAGATCGGACACATTGCGCCGGAAAGGGTTATTTAGCTAAACGTGAAATAAAAAAGAAATAGGACTAGCGGTTGAACGCAAGAATTCCTGTATCAAGTATGTCTTTTTTCCTGAAAAATTTTGGATATTCTAAATTGGATATTTTCCCAATTTTAAATTAGATAAAAAGAGAGAAAAGAGTATAAGAAGTAAAATTGAGTGATGTAATGATTTTTCAGCTAGAAACATTTCTACTAACAAAATAAACTAAATCTGATTTTTATTTCTACTTCTTTTTGATGAAATTTAAAGATATTGCGATGCAATATGCACAAAAGTGAATAACAAAAAAGAGAAGTTCTCTGTATAGGTAATCTGATGCTGAACCACAAAGGACATATTTTATTTTTTACAGTCTGCATTAAAGAACGTATTTTATTTTATTTAGGGTGTACTTGAATCCAAATTTCTAATTTTCTGACTCATTTTTAAATTCATTTTTTTTTCCTAAAACGCTTAAAATTGGCAAATTCTCTTATTCAGAAGCTATATAATGCGCTGTGTTTTTCGATTTTTGATAAAAGCTGAATGTAATGCAAAAAATGCTGTCAAAGTTGTGGTTTTGAACCAAATTTTCCGAAACAAAAAAACCTGGGAGCATAAAAAAAAAGAAGTCAAACACAGAAAATAATTATTTACAAACCAAATTCTAATTAATTGAGTGAAGAATGAAAACATATGGCCACTTATACATCCCTTCAAAAATCATCAGCAAGTTTTTGAAAATAAGTCCGAAAAGTGTCACAAGTTGTTTGAGCGAAAAAAATACATTACTTTAATGCCAGCTTAATGAAATGAGATGATACCATGGCACCATCCAGCAAATAATGAATAAATTTTTCGTCCTTTTTAGATGGACATAACCATCTATTACAATCATAGAAACAATTTAGTTGAAGGTTTTTTAATCTTCTTAAGGGTGTATTCGAAAAAATACTTTTCCACCTTCAACAGCTCGAAAATTTCTGATACAATTTCAGACGCATTTTTTAAAGTAGAAACATGAAACTTGCTGAAGGGATTTTTGAAAAGACGTATAAGGTGCCGTATGATGTCATTTTGCGCTCAACTAATTAGAATTTGATTTATAAGCAATTATCTTCTCAGTATGACCCTTTTTTTGTTCCCAGATCTCCCGCTTCCGAAAATTCGGATCAAAAGGCTAACTTTGACAGTATTTATTGTAATATTTTCTGCATTTATATAAAAAAGTGAAAGACACGGCACCTTATAAAGTTTCTAAATAAGATAATCTGCGAGTTTGATACGTTTGAGAGCAAAAGTGGATTCAGAAATAAATCGGAAAATAAGAAGTTTGAATCGAAATACGCCCTTAAAGCTCTGTTAAGATTGCAATACTCTTCCCATCAAATGAATTCTTTGAAAATTCTTTTGTATAGGATCCATTTTCGGTTTCTTCATAATAGAACGAAGGGGCGGGAACAAAAGAATCGGGAGATAAGAAGGTCCACCCTACTTGACGGAAAGGTTTTTCTTTTGTCGGACAACCGACACTTCCCTGCAAAACTAATTAAATATCAAAAACACCGCGTCGCCGCAACAAACGAGCCTACAACAAGTGGTCAGGTCTGTTTTGGCCTTGAGGACCAGGCACATAGCACTAGCTTCTTGTGGTCAAGCGTCGCTCTCTCTGATCTTTCGTGTCGGCGCTTTGATGTATAAATTGCTTTTTCAGTGCACTGAATTTGAACTTCAGAGAGAAATCGAACGCGAAATCAGTTGACAGCTTTACGACTGAAGATGGGGGAGATAAACTTTCCCTTCCTTTGTCAATTCAATAGGCTTCCTACCTCAAAAACCATTTACAGATGTTCCAAAACTAGCAAACTTTTGTTCCGTTCGGAAACAAAGAAAGATTTATTGCTCTTTGAGTGTAAGTGAAAGTAGTGCTGTTTGCCCGCAGCCTAAGGCCCAAACACATTTGACCACTTCTTGAAGTTCGGTGTCGGCTTGTTTGTTGTGGCGTCGCAATGTTTTTTTATCTTAATGAGTTTTGCAGGAAAGGGATGGTTGTCCGGCGAAAGAAAAACCTTTCCGTCAAGTAGGGTGGATTGCTTATCGCTCGATTCTTTTCTTAATTCCCCTCGTTTCTATTATGAAGAAACCGCAAATGGATACTATACAAAAGACGTCCCCACTATATCCAAGAATTCAGTTGAAGGGAAGAGCATTGCAATCTGAATACAAAGCCTTTATTATGAGGAACCACAAAAGTTAGTTGAAAATCTGGTTGCGCCTACATCAGTGGGGTAGCAAAGTGACGGGGAGGGTGTCCAAATGCTCTGGATACCAGTAATATTTTAAAGTTTTCTTCGCTTTAATAATTTGAGGAAAAGTCTCCGATTACAAAAGGCTATGTAAAAGGCTACAAAAGGCTAGCAGAGTTTTACAAAATTAGTGGTATCGAGAGCATTTGGGCCTACGTCTCTGGCTACGCCATTGATGTAGCCAGTGGCGCAACCAAGGGGGTGGATTTAGAATTAAAACCCCTCCCAGAGCTAAGAAAGATAGCTATAATTGCCGCTTATATGAATCAAAACCAAACTTGATATTTAAACGTTTTGGTGTATTTCGGAATCTGCCGCTTTATTGAATCAGATTTCATAAATAAAGTGATTCAATTAAATGGCAAAAATTCTACTTAAAACTATGAATGTGCATATTACATAAATTAGTTAGGTAAAAAGTAGTTATATGAACTAAATCTCTTATCTGGGAAGTATTATGCTAAAAGAATGATGATTTCCTGACACACAGATGCTCTTTGAGTTTAAGTATTATACAGATAATATTCTAATTATTACTGATTCTATTAACCGGCGATTCAAATAACTGGCAAACACCTTTAACAGAAATTCAAAACCCTCAATAGAACTGAATTCTGGCTGCGCCACTGGATGTAGCGACAAATATTACACAGATGGTACGATTTCGGTTTAAGGTTAACAGTTGTTGAATCATTTAAATTAATTTATAGGGTGTTATTTTGTGTCTCCTACAGGCGACAACTAAACTAAGAAAGTAAAAAGGGCTTCAATTTTAAACAGATACATTTTCAAAATGATGTAAATGATGATATAAGAAAGTTTCGTTCATCTTAAAAAATCTGTAATATCCAAATTTTTATCATACCCATACCTACTTTTATGCATATATACATTCAATTTAAAAATGAAATGATATCCAAAAATACTGAAACAAAAGGACATGCTTTATATGTTAGAAAATCTTGTGTTAAACTATAATTTTTTCCCTTTTTTACTATTGTCATCTAAAAATGATGAAAAAGCAATTCATCATCTGCTAGATGGTGCCTCTATTTTAGCATCTTTTATTTTTTTTTTTTTAAAAGAAGAAAAAAACAGAAGAAAAAAAATGCATTTTGTAGTAAATATTTTATAAAGTTTATTATAATAAAGTAAAATGAAATACAGCTCTTTTAATTCACCGTGTAAGATTGTCTTTACCGAGCGCTTCTTCTTCTTCTTTTATCCGTCGTCCCCCATTTTTTTTATAGTGAATCACCTTATTTCGAATTTTTATATTGTAAAAGAAAGCCATATGAGTAAAGCAAACTGACATTAAAAAAAATTGGGGACATTAATTGAAATGAAATACGCATGGAGCATTTTGAAAAGATCTTGATAACGCTTAAAATATTTAGAAAAATTCCCTATTTTTCTCCACTATATATAATTTTGATTTCTGTTGTACGTTGAATATATGCCATAATTCATATAGTTTGTTCTTGAATAGCATTTAAAGAACAATGATACATGAGGACCCCAGAAGCCAAGGGGTACAAGTGACAAAATTTCGATTTGGAGTAAATTGAGTTTAAAGATAATTGATGTTAAATTGGAACATCAATAACAATTGAGTGAATTGAAATAGGAAATTTCTGCTTGTTGCATTCTGGTCTTTGAACTTTTATTTCAATAACTGTTAAAAAATAAAGTACAATTTTCTTTAAATGTATAATTAATCAATTTGGTTGTTTTTCGAAAAAAGTGGTTTGCCTCTATAACTCAGCAAATAATAAGAAAATCACTTATATTTCTTTACCTGAAATGAAAAAAGCATATTTTTAGGTCGTCTGTGTACTTAGTTTATTTTTTTCAATTTTGTCACTTATACCCCTTGGCTTCTGGGGTCCTCATATATCATTATCATCATCATAATCAACCGTTTTCCATCCACTGCTGGACTTAGGTTTTCCCCAGATTTTTCGAATGTTTTCTATAAAGTGCTTTCGTCACCAATTTACACCGGCTACTTTTCTAATTTCGTCACTCCACTCACACACAGATATATAATATATATAATGAGATTGAAGAAAAATATTAATAAACAAAAGTACGATAAATATCATTTTTACGCTTGGGGAAAAGCACAACAAGAAATCTTCAAACGGTATGAAATGAGAAGTTTATTTAAAAAAAAATATATTTATAAAATTATTGTCAGTCTTTTCTCGAAGTGCTTTACTTATGCTTAATGTCTCATGTTGTATAGTTAAATTTAATATAAAGAAAAAGTCATAATACAGTAAGAACAGCAGAAATGTATATCTTATTTTTATTTAATCGAAATCAGGAACTAAAACAAAACCATTAAGTTTATTTAAAAAAATACTATTACATATATACTAGTACTAAATACAAATTAGGTTTGTTTGAAACATTAAAATTCAACCTATCTTTTGGTTAGATATATTTATCTCTTTTACAGTAAAAGTAATTCTTTCCAGGATTTAATCAGATTACATTTAACATTTATATATTTAACTTATTTATTTTCTCAAATTTCAAAGTAAATAGTAAAGGTAATCTTTTCTTGCTACTTCGCAAGGTCTTTTTACAGAGAAAAAAAATATGTTAATTGGATTAAAGAAACAGTGTAACAAACTATTCCCTATGCCCGATTTCCCACGTGGGGAAAAAGCTCAACAATAAATCTTCAAACGATATGAAATAAGAGAAGCCTATTAAGAAATTCTTTATGAAATCTCCGTTTGTCTGTTCTCCCGGGTATTTTATTTAAGATTAAAGTTTTTTGTCGAGCAATTAAATTTAATGAAAAAAAAATGCAGTACGAACAGTAGAAATATACATATTTATTTAAACCGTTAAAAATATAGTAATGAAAATCTCCATTAATTAAGTTCTTTGCGACCACAATATTTATATGAAAATATTAATGATATAAAAAAATTAAGAACTTCACATAACTAATGTTTAATATAAGAATATAACAAAATATTCTAAAAGAATAATTTTAGGAATGAGATTTCCGCTATTATGGACACCAGTAAAATCTTATAGAAAATGTTCTTATTTTAAATCGCAAAAAATTTCCGATTTAATAATATCGCATTTTCTGTAAGATTTTACTGGTGTGCTAAAAAGCGGAAATCTCATCCCTGTAATTTATGCATTTGATTCTTAATATCATCTAGATCACGGAATAAAACTACAACACCAATAACTCAAGCTAAACAATACTATGATTAAATACAAATCGGGTTATAGTTTGAAACTTTAAAACTCAGCGTATCTTTCATTTATGTAATACATTTTATCCTTTTTACATTTAACATTTATATATTTAGTTTATTTATTCTCTCAAATTTTAAAGTAAATAAGTAAAAGTACATTTTCTTACTAATCTGCAAGTTATTTTCAGAGAGAAAAAAAAAATATTAATTGGACTAAATAAACGTAAAAAAAAAAAAAACTATTTTTTATTTTTCTTTTGCACTTAAGAAGAAATGCCCAAGAAGAAATCTTAAAACGATATTAAATAAAAGCTTATTAAAAAATATATTATGAAAAATACTTTACCTATGCTTAAAGTTTCTGTTGTGTAATTAATTTTAACATAAAAAAAATTTCATATCACAGTATGAACAGTAGAAATAGATATCTTTTTTAATCTCATGAAAATGATGAAATAATAATAATAATTGGATTAAAAAAATACTATGTTTAAATTAAAATCAAGTTAGTTTGAAACATTAAAATTCAGCATATCTTTTATTTAGATTTATTTATCCTTTTTACAGTAAAAGAAAATTGTCTAACAATTTTATCAGATTACATTTAACATTTAAGCATTTTGTTTAGTTATTTTCTCAAATTTCAAAGTAAATAGTAAAGGTATCTTTTCTTGCTACTCCGCAAGGTCTTTTCAAAGAGAAAAAATATGTTAATTGGATTAAAGAAACATTATAAGAAGCTATTCCCACTCCCTTTTTCGCACTTGGGAAAAAGCTCAACGAGAAATCTTCAAACGATACGAAATAAGAGAAGCCTATTAAGAAAATCTTTATGAAAACTTCGTTCGTCTTTTTCCCAAAGTGCCTTATTTAAATTTTAAGTTGTTTTCAGTAATTAAGTTAAATGTAAAAAAAAAAAAAAAAAAAAAAATCTCATATCACAATATGCATAGTAAAAAGACATTACATATATATATTAAATCATAAGATTTATTGTTATGGAAATTTGCATCATTTTCTATTTATAAATTAAATTCTGTTGCAACCACTGAATTTATATAGAAATTTTGGTGATATCAAGAAAAAGACACTTTAAAAGTGTACTTTAAGTAAATTAAAAAATTTATCGTAAAACTTCTGGTTTCTAATGTTTTATGCAAGAATAAAAAACATAATCCTAAAAGCATGTAATTCGTGCATTTAATGTTTAAAATCTTCTAAATTATGAAATAAAGCTAAAACCCTAATAACTAGATTAAAAAAATAAATCAATGATTAAAAATGAATCAGGCTGTTGTTTGAAACTTTAAAACTCGATGTATATATTTTATTTACATATACTTTATCCTTTTTACATTAAAAGTAACTTGTCCAGTGGTTTTATCAGATCATATTCAGCATTTATAAATTTGATTTCTTTATTTTCTCAAATTTCAAAGTAAATAGCAAAATTACATTTTCTTACTCCACCCTAAGACCGTTTCACAGGGGGGGAAAAAAGGTTAATTGGATTATAGAAACAATATAACAAACTATTGCCTCTTTCTCCTTCGCACTTGAGCAAAAGCTTAACGATATGAAATAAGAGAAGCTTATTAAGAAAATTTTATGAAATCTCCGTTTGTCTTTTCCCAAAAGTATTTTATATAAGATTCAAGTTTTTTTGTCAGATAATTAAGTTTAATGTACAATAAATTTCATATCACAGGATAAACAGTAGAAACATATATACATACAGGGTGCGTAGTCATCAAGAAACTCAGAGGATTTTAATTAATTTAGCATCAGCAATTCTTTAAAGTACTGGTTGTTACATCTAAAAAAGGATTTTTTTTTCGTTAAATAAAACAAATATCACATTATAAAAATTCTGGTAAAAGGTGCTTACAAGGTGCTTCCAGACTACGCACCCTGTACATATATATTAACCCTTAAATGCAGTGTGATGTAAATCTACATAACTTTTTTTCTAACATTTACTAAATAAATTAAGTTCGCAAAAACTACTATATTTATATAGAAATATTTATCATGAAAAACAATTTAAAAAAGAATGATATTAAATAAACTTAAAAATCTTTCTTAAAATTTATTGTGACTAATCTTTAATACAAGAATAAAATTCATGTTTCGGAAAGAATAATTCAGGCATTTAACTCTTTCGAAACGAGCGTCTTTTACAGAATTTTTAATTTTTTATAACCCACCTTTTTTTTTAATCAAAATAGAATTTATCTCTAATTGAATCGGGAAAATGCTTCTATTAAATAAGGCAAAAAATTAAATAAAATTTTACTGGTGAAAATAATCAGGGATATTAACTTGATTAAAAAGAAATGATTAAATACAAATCATGTTAGTTCGAAACTTTAAAAACCAGTGTATCTTTTATTTAGATTCGTTTATTCGTTTTTACAGTGAAAGAAAATTGTCCAATAGTTTTATTAGCTTACATTTAACATTTATATATATAATTTATTTATTTGCTCAAATTTCAAAGAAAATAGTAAAAGTATAGTTTCTTACTACTCCACATAAAAGTGAATCATGTTAATTGGATTAAAGAAACATTGTAATAAACTATTCCCTCTCCTCTCCTTTGCACTTGAGAAAAAGTTCAACAGGAAATCTTCAAACGATATGAAATACGAGAAGCTTATTAAAAAAATCGTTATGAAATCTTCGTCCGTCTTTTCCCTAAAGTGCTTTATTTATGATTGGTTTCATCAAAGTAATTCATTTTAATATAAGAAAAATTCTTCAAATAAATCCTCGTGTAAAGGAAAATATAACATATTGATAAATCCTTAATATTATCTTTAATATATGAATAAAAATCAAATTTTTTAATAATAATAATAATTTCTGCATTTCAGAGTTAACATTATCTAAATCGCGAAATAAAACAGAAAAACCATTAATTTGATTTAAAAAAATCTAATTCAATGCAAATCAAGTTAGTTTTAAAGTTTAAAAAATCCAGTGTATCTTTTATTTAGATTCGTTTATTTTTTTACAGTAAAAGATATTTGTCCAATATTATTATTAGATTACAAGTAAAAATTCATATAATATTTATTTAATTTATTTATTTTCTCAAATTTCAACGAAAATAGTAAAAGTATATTTCTTTAATATTCCGTAGAAAAGGGAATTATGTTAATTATTGTATAATATGATGTTATTATGATAAACATTGTATAATAAACTATTTCCTCTCCCTCCTTTGCACTTGAGAAAAAGTTCAACTAGAAATCTTCAAACGATGTGAAATATGAGAAGCTTATTAAAAAAATCTTTAGGAAATCTGCGTTCGTCTTTTGTCTAAAATGCTTTATTTATGATTATTTTTTTCTATTAAGTAATTAACTTTGATATAAGAAAATTTTTTCAAATAAATCCTCGTGTGAAGGAAAATGGAACATATTGATAAATTATTAATATAATCCTTAATATGAGAATAAAAATAAAAATTCTGAAAGAATAATTCATGCACTTAAGAGTTACTATTATCTAAATCACGAAATAAAACTAAAACACCATTAACTTGATATATAATTATTAAATACAAATCAAGTTAGTTTGAAACTTTAAAACCCAGTGTATCTTTTGTTTAAATTCGTTTATCCTTTTTACAGTCAAAGATATTTGCCCAATAGTATCATTAGATTATAATTAACATTTAACATTTCACATTTATATATTTTTTTATTTACTCAAATTTGAAAGTAAATAATAAGAGTATATTTTCTTACTACTCCGTAAGATCTTTTCACAGAGGAAAAATATAATAATTGAATTAAAGTAACTTTGTAATAAACTATTTCCCCTCCCTCATTTGCACTTGAGAAAAATCTCAACAAGAAATCTTCTAACGATGTGAAATACGAGAAGTTCATATATTAAAAATAATAATAATAATAATAATAATAATAACAATAATAATAATAAATAAAAAAAATAAAAAAATCTTAGTAAAATCTTGGTTTGTCTAGTGCTTTATTTATGATTAATTTTTTTTCTGTTAAGTAATTAGCTTTAATATAAGAAAAATCCTTCAAATAAATCCTCGTATGAAGGAAAATATAACATTTTGATAAATCCTTAATATAAGAATAAAAATCACAACTCTGAAAGAATAATTTATGCATTTAAGAGTTAATCTCATCTAAATCACGAAATAAAACAAAAACATCAGTAACTTGATTTAAAACAAATATATGATTAAATACAAATCAAGTTAGTTTGTAACTTTAAAACACAGCGTATGTTTTATTTAGATTCGTTTATCCTTTTTACAGCATAACAAAATTGTCCAATAGTTTTATTAGATTACATTAGAAATTTCACATTCTTTTTTATTTAATTTATTTATTTTCTCAAATTTCAAAGAAAATAGTAAAAGTATATTTTCGTACTATATAATAAAAGGAAATTATGTTAATTGGATTAAAGAAACATTGTAATAAACTATTCCCCCTCTCTCCTTTGCACTTGAGAAAAAGCTCAACAAGAAATCTTCAAACGGTTTGAAATACGAGAAGCTTATTAAAAATAATCTTTATGAAATCTCCTTTCGTCTTTTCTTTAAAGTGCTTTATTTATGATTAATTCTTTCTTTTAAGTAATTAACTTTAATATAAGAAAAATTCTTCAAAAGAATCCTTATGTAAAGGAAAATATAACCTATCAATAAATTCTTAATATAAATCTTAACCACTTGGGGACGCGCGACACGCATGCGTGCCACAAAAAGGCTTAAGATTCCTTGTTTATACCCTCCAGTAAAATTTCAAATACTTAATAGGAGCATTTTCTCGATTTAATAAGGGACACATTTCTGTTTTTAAAAACCGGTGACAAAACATTAAAAATATCGTAAAAGGCTCCTGTTGCGAAGGAGTTAACGTCTAGAACCGACATTCTAGAACATAGCTAAAATTTGAAAGGAATAGATTTCTTTTCAATTCTTCTTTATTAAATTTAATTTATAAACAAGTTTTGAAGACAAATTTCTCGAATTACGAAAATTCGGCAAAGACAAAGTTGCCAATTCTCTCTCTTTTTTTTTTTTTTTTTTTTTTTTTTTTTTTTTAGTGGGAAAAAAATAATTTCCTTAACCCCTCCGGGACAGGAACTTTTAACGAAATTTTTAATGTTTTGTCACCGGTTTTTAAAAACAGAAATTTTTGCCTGATTGTATCGATAAAATGCGCCAATTAAATAAAGGTAATTTTATTTTATAATTTTTATAAATATTTTACTGATGGGGATAAACAAGGATTTTTGAGCGGCACGTTTACGTGTCACTCGTCCCCAAGGGTTAACTTTTAGAAAGTACTATGAAGAACATCCTAGAACATAGCTAAAATTTGAAAGGAATAGATTTCTTTTCAATATTTCTTTTTTATTAAACTTAATTTATAAACAAGTTTTGAAGACAAATTTCTCGAATTACGAAAATTCGGCAAAAGCATAGTTGCCAACTCTCACTTTTCTTTTCTTCTCTTTTCTTTTCTTTTCTTTATTATTATTATTATTATTATTATTATTATTATTATTATTATTATTAATGGGGGGAAAATTTCCTTAACCCTTCCGGGACAGGAGCTTTTAACGAAATTTTTAATGTTTTTTCACCGGTTTTAAAAAACAGAAATTTTTGCCTAGTTTTATCGAAAAGATGCGCTAATTAAATAAGGTAAATTTTATAGTAAAATTTTACTAGTGTGGGTAAACAAGGATTCTTGACCCTTATTGCGGCACGTATACGTGTCGCTCCTCCCCTAGGGGTTAAGTTTTAGTTAGTACTATGAAAAACATCCTATGACAAATTTCTATTTTCTATCTATTTTTATTGAAATATTCGCTTGAATATTTTTGAACTTTTATAAATTTCATTTTCAGTGCTTAGTTAAATAAATGATTTTTTTCATCTGAAATGATGAAAAGGAAGATAAGACCAACTCCTTAAATTTTCGCTAAATCTGCTTGACTTACCTTTGTATAAGCTTATATAATATCAGAGGAGCTGGATTTTTAAATTGTCAGATTTTTCTTGCAGGTATATTTAAATTATTTAAAAATCAAAGTTAAAATAAACCAAATCACTTATATTTTTGTTTTTCAGTATGTTAGACCTCGAGTACATACTTTATTTTTTAATGAAATAAGAAAAATCTTTCATAAATATTTAAATAATGTTTATTTTTACTATACATATTCCTTGAGAAATGTACTATTTTTTAAATATTTAAAAGTTTAAGGGGACAAGGGACCTTTAAAATAACTTTTTTATATTTTTAAAATTGCACATTAAATATTATTCAAGGGTACATTAAATGTATTATAGCATATATTTAACACTTTTTTTTTTTGAGAACAATAGGGAAATTTTGGTAATTTTTTTTAATTTAACGAGAACTTTTCAAAATGCCCCATGCGCATTCCATGTCTATGAAAATCTCTAATATTATTTATACAAGTTTTATTTGCATATATAAATAAAACTGTGCATTGAATTTTATATTGCTGAATATAAAGGTAAAAAATATATATTTTTTCTAAATTTTTTGAAATTTGGAGCATTTTTGAACCTATTTTTTACTATTTACTACCTGTAACTTTTTCAAGTATATTTCTTTTCAAGAAACCATGCACAGTTTTATGACACATATTATGATAAATAACTATACAAAATATCAAAGCATTCGGAGAAAAAATAATGCGCATGGAGCATTTTGAAAAGTTCTCGTTAAATCTAAAATATTACAAAAATTTCCGTATTTTTTTCTTTTTTTTTTACATTTTTTTTCTGATAAATATATCGCTATATTGTATATAATGTACCATTGAATAATATTTAAAGTGCAATTTTAAAAATATAAAAAAAATGATTTTAAAGGTCCCTTGTCCCCTTAAAGGAGGAGGAAAGTAATAAATGAAATAATGTAGTTATAATTTTTCCCGACAGAGGAAAATACTCAAAGACATAATTATGAAGGGAAAGTCAGACTAATATGGGACATTTTAAGGGAAAAATCAGTCTGATGAGGTTACCATCATTGGGCTGAGAACCCTTTCAAAATATACTGGTAAAAAATTCATAAAAATTTGCATACACACTAAGATTCAGGGGCAGTGGGTCATCAGTAACGTAGCCAGGGTGGAACTCCAAATGCTATTGATACCATTAACCTCTTGAGGCCTATGATGTATGCAGCGCATGCATAGGTGCCAACCTGACATCAATTATCCGTAATACATGCGTTAATTTGACCCTGGTTTAATGAGTTTCGAACCAGAATTTTTTCAAAGAAATGAAATTAAGTATGTTCCACTAACAATCCTAAAAATAAATTAAGAAAGATTCATGAAATATATTTTCTGGTTTTAAATGACGTTAACCTGGATCAAACTAAACCAGGTATTACGGAAGATTAGTTGAAAGTTGGCAGCTATGCGCATGTCATGCTATTAAAGTCTTTTCCAACAGTAACGTATGCAGCGTACGTCCTAATATCTTGCTGACTTTTTAATTGAGCATTCCGAATTTTTCGCTAATACTGCTTAAAGTTATTTTCTAATGTTATCGCAGAAATTAGACAAGGTAAAGAATGTTATTTTAACGCTTTGTAAAAAGGGTGCAATTTTCGGTGTTTTTGAACGTGTAAAGGGCAAATACAGTTTTTCTCACCAGAAAATATAAAAAGAGGTTAACCTTAAAAATTCAAAAAAAAAAAAAAAAAAAAGCATAAAATTACTTAAAAGGTGAAGGTTTTTTAAGATGTTACTATACACCGAAATCTTTCAAACACACATGCTCATTTTCAAGTGGAAAAGGTGACTTTTCCGCTTGAAAATAAACCCCCCGCGTGTGTGTTTGGAAGATCTTGTATCTTAGACCTTATATCTTTATGGAAGATCGGGGTATAAACATCTTTATTAATCTCCCACTTTTAAGTCATTTTATGTATCTTTTTTAACTTTCATATTAATAAGAAGGTGAAAATTGCTTCACGGCACTAATGTTAATACAGTGTTTTGATTTCATTGAAGTTGTTTTTATTTTCTATAATGCTGGAATTTCCGTGTATACAACACTTTATGTCCAGTCTTTAATCGAATGTCTTATTGTTTACCTCTTGAGCTTTATTACGTACACAGCATGTCATGCTATTTCGGGCATTTCCGACAATTACGTACGTTACATACATCCTGATATATGACTTATTTTTTATTTAGAAATTCCGAATTTTCACCAGAAAATTTAAAATTTTAAAATTTGTTCTACAAGATCATTGATCTCCTACAAATAAAGTAGAAGAAAATTACCAATTAAATTTAAGTGATGTAAATACAAGATTTCTGAAAGAAGAAAAAAATGTTACATGTGGCCACATTAGTAGCTAGCCATACATTCGCTAACAGCTCTAAAGTGAAAGGGGTTAATGATAGTAATGTGGAGAATGACTTGAAAATCCTTTCTTTTTTTTCATCTGGAATAAAAATGTTTTGGCACCTTATAAAATATTTATATTTGACTTAACATCTTATCATCAAATCTTATAATTCTTCTTAAAAAATATTTAAATAGTATTAAATAATGTTCTACGATACATATAAAAAAATCTAATAAAACAGAAAGAAAAACTCTCGATGTGGGATATATTCTGCCAAACTGTTCTTTTCTTTCTAAAATACGATGATAATTCAATTCATCATTTGCTAGATGCTGCCATTGCTTCATTTTATTTTGAAATAATTCTTTTTTTAATTTCATTTATACCGATACTATGTAACGGAAATAAATTAATATTCTGTGCTTTCCTACCCATCTGAAATTAAGATAGAATAAAATACATTACATATTCTGTTTTTGGCATAATTACTTTCAACCTGAAAAGGATATACTTGCATTAATATGTACTGCTATTACTTCCCCCGAGGATTTGTTTGAAGAATTTTTCTTATATTAAACTTAATTACTTGGCATGAAACTTTGATCACAGCAAGTTAGTGGGAAAAAAGACCAACGAAGATTTCCTGACGACTTCACTAATACCCGAAATGTTCTAATCGTTTGAAGATTTCCCTTTACGCTTTTCCCTGGAGGTTCAGGGAAAGTATTAGTTATTCATATCATTTCTAAGTAATTTATTTATTTTTTCTCACTTACTTGATCCAGATGAGTTGTAAGAAGACTTATTTTTTAACATTCACTTTCAGCATTCAGAGGGGAAATAATTTATAATCATGAAATTTAATACCAATAATAAAAAGTGATAAAATCCTTAAGAAATTAAATATTTTACTCGAAAGAGAAAGAATTTCAAGATTTAGATAACTGCATTTCATTTCCGCAAATATGCGTGGGGATATCGCAAAAATTCAATATTATAGGTGAATATTTTTTAATGCTATCACTTTCTCAAGCAGAAATCTTCTACATATGCTTTAAGAACATTTGTTCTGAGAAATATAGTATGAAATAAATTCTTTAAAAATGTTGGTACCAATAGAATATGAAAATATTCGCTTGTAATTGAAACCTTGCAATATCTCCACGTATATTTAAAACGCTAAATGGTAAACGCTTACTTTGGACAGATCGTGAGAAAAAAACATTTTCATTAAATTATATTATTTTTATTTTAACCCCTTAACTGTTACTTTTCTTACAACATAAATTAAACGAGGGGTCTGAAGACCATTTTTTACATACGAAAATATTTGCCATACTTCATCGAAATATATCTGATAATCATTAAAGATAAATTTACACGTTTAAATGTTTTACGATAAAAAAAAAAAAGAAAAAGAAAAAGAAAAATCTAATAAAACAGAAAGAAAAAACTCTGGAAGTGGGATATCGTGTGCGAAACTGCTCATTTATTTCGAAAATACGATGAAAATCCAATACAGCATTTGCTAGATGTTGCACTACTTCATTTTATTTTGAAACAATTCTTTTTTTAATTTCATTTATACCGATACTACGTAACGAAAATAAATTAATATTCTGTGCTTTTCTACCCATTTGAAATTAAGATAGAATAAAATACATTACATACTCTGTTTTTGGCATAATTACTTTCAACCTGAAAAGGATATACTTGCATTAATATGTAGGGGAGAGTGGGGATACTTGAGCATAGGGGATACTTGAGCCACCCCTATTATCTCTACAGTTGGTCAATTTTTCTTTCTAAAACTGGCAACATGGTAACATATTTATAGTTCTGAACATGTAAAAAAGAAATCACATACCTTGGTACTATTTTGAAAGAATGGTGATTAGCCCTTTGAGCTCTGCTGGTAGAATTTTCTACTACATAATTTTAATTCTGAAATGTCACAACGACACTAGAAAATTCGACCAAATTTATTTGAAAAAGGTTTAATGCATTTTTTCGCGTATATTGTAAGTCGGTTTTTTTCTTTGCAAAATACTGGTGCGAATGTGATATATGGCTCAAGTATCCCCTCCATGGGGATACTTGAGCCACGATGTAAAAGAAAAAGTAAAAATGTATTAGACATAGAAAAATAGTTCAAAATTAATTGAAAGTGGATTTCAATTGAAGAAAAATTATCAAATTTTCATTTTCAATATTTTATTTTGTTCTAAGAAATTATAAAAAATTTAAAAAAATTAAAATTAAAAAAATGGCTCAAGTATCCCCATCTTCCCCTACTGCTATTACTTCCCCCCGAGGATTTGTTTGGAGAATTTTTCTTATATTAAACTTAATTACTTGGCATGAAACTTTGATCACAGCAAAGTTAGTGGGAAAAAAGACCAACGAAGATTTCCCGATGACTTTACTAATACCCGAAATGTTCTAATCGTTTGAAGATTTCCCTTTACGCTTTTCCCTGGAGGTTCAGGGAAAGTATTAGTTATTCATATCATTTCTAAGTAATTTATTTATTTTTTCTCACTTACTTGATCCAGATGAGTTGTAAGAAGACTTATTTTTTAACATTCACTTTCAGCATTCAGAGGGGAAATAATTTATAATCATGAAATTTAATACCAATAATAAAAAGTGATAAAATCCTTAAGAAATTAAATATTTTACTCGAAAGAGAAAGAATTTCAAGATTTAGATAACTGCATTTCATTTCCGCAAATATGCGTGGGGATATCGCAAAAATTTAATAATATAGGTGAATATTTTTTAATGCTATCACTTTTTCAAGCAGAAATCTTCTACATATGCTTTGAGAGCATTTGTTCTGAGAAATATAGTATGAAATAAATTCTTTAAAAATGTTGGTGCCAATAGAATATGAAAATATTCGCTTGTAATTGAAACCTTGCAATATCTCCACGTATATTTAAAACGCTAAATGGTAAACGCTTACTTTGGACAGATCGTGAGAAAAAAACATTTTCATTAAATTATATTATTTTTATTTTAACCCCTTAACTGTTACTTTTTTTACAACATAAATTAAACAAGGGGGCTGAACACCATTTTTTACATACTAAAATATTTGCCATACTTCATGGAAAAATATCTGACAATCAATAAAGATAAATTTACAGGTACAAATTAATGGCATCAAAAAACTGTTAGTAGTGAAGTAAGCAAAGCTTAAAAATAAATAAATAAATAAATAGTATCAAATAATGTTTTACGATATAAAAAAAATGTAATAAAACAGAAAGAAAAAACTCTTGATGTGGGATACCTTGTGCGAAACTGTTCATTTCTTTCGAAAATACGATGAGAATCCAATACATCATTTGCTAGATGTTGCACTTACTTCATTTTATTTTGAAACAATTCTTTTTTTAATTTCTTTTATATCGATACTTTGTAACGAAAATGAATTAAAATTCTATGCTTTTCTACCTTTCTGAAATTAAGGTAGAATAAAATAAATTGCTTTCAACCTGAAAAAGATATACTACATTACAATATATAAATGTGAATTGTTAAATGTTGGACAATTTTATTTTACTGTAAAAAAAAAAAAAAAAAAAAAGAATTTAAATAAAAGATACACTGTTTTTTAACTTTTCAAACAAACTTGATTTGTATTTAATCATATTTTTTTAATCAAGTTAATGGCGTTTCTGTTTTATTTCGTGATTTAAATGAGATTAACTCATAAATGTATGAATTATTCTTTCAGAATTTTGATTTTTATTGTTACATCAATAAAATACAGAAATATATATGAAGCAATACGCATCGCAACTGTCGAAAGATATTCAGCGGAAGGATTTGAACTTGATATTTTGGGGGAAGTTTCTCGATAAAATGACGTCTTATTGTATTAAAAAATACATGCATTTATCCTCAATGATGCACCTTTTTCTCGCTGTATTTTGATTATTTTTTGTCACGTAAAAAAAAAAAAATAATAATAACTTAAATATTTTCCTTAAATTATGAGTCATAACCAAATTAAAAGTCCGGGTGTGGCATGGTCCTCTACTCCCTCCCAACTTGCCAACACTACAAAATATTACAATCATAGCAAACTACATAAAGATGATTAAAAAAACTCCAGATATTTGCCAGAGAAAACTTAGCTTTGTTATATTGTATTGTAAATTTACAGTATTATACCATAAATTACTCCAGTAAATTTACAGAAAATAGCCCCTTTTCCAGATAAACGGCCAAATTCCTTAAATTTGTATGTTTTATGGCAAAAACCGTTATTCTAGGAACAAAACCCATTTTTTTAGTGTTATTGCCTGGAATCTTTGCTGCAGTAAAATTGCTGCAGCGATTTTTTACAGTGAGTTTAAATTTCAGTAAATATTTTGTTCAGTTTTATTCTTTTTATGAGTAAATTTTTATTCTGAAAAATGTTATTATTATGTATAATTATTTACACTTATTGAAAAAAAAAATTAAGACATTTCACGTTTTTTTTTTTTTTTTTTTTTTTTTTTTTTTTTCGTTTAAATTCTGAGAATAAAAAGTGAAAATGTAGTAATATAAAATTTTTTTATAATTTAGCCAACACGGGTAAAAGTGTGCTGCATATTATTTTTTACCATGAATAATTTATATAAATTCATACTTTTTATCAGTCATTAAATCAATGTCCGATCATTTAAATCAGTCATTCATACATTATGTATTTTTTACCCCTTTGCGTCTTAGGCTATGCGCAACAAGAAATCTCCGAATTATTCGGTTAAAAAAGAAAGAAAAAAAATATTAGCTTGAATATTACCAAAATCTTGATGAAATCTCTGTTAGACTTTTCCCTCTAGTAGCTTCCTATGATTAAAGATTCCCTTCAAGTAATTAATATATGAAAAAATCTCCGAATAAATCCCACGAGAAAGAAAAAAAATCATATTAATATAATTTCCCTTTTTCAGGAAGCAAGTAATTACTCCAAAAATGGAATATGTAATGCTTTTTATGCTATCTTATTTTCATAGGGATAGAAATAAACATTTTTTCATTCATTTTTTAGCATACTGAGTCGGTTCCAAAAAGTGACTTAAAAAAGAAGACAGAAAGAGAGATGAAACTGTAGTAATATGTAATAAATAATGAGTAGTTTTTCTATAATTTTTTTTATCTAAAAAAAAGCTTACCATAAGAATTTATATACATAAGGGCACATCCCTTTTTTCTTTTTCTTTTCTTTTCTTTTTTTTCTTTCTTTTTTTTTCAGAGGTATGGAAATAAACATTTTTTTCATTCATTTTTAGCATGCAGAATCGATGCGAAAAAGTGACTTATAAAAGAAGACAGAAAGAGATAAAACTGCAGTACATTCTTAAGCCTTTGAGCTCCAGTAGGAAAATTTCTTCAAAATGTCAAATGTCACATTTGCACCAGTATTTTGCAAAGAAAAAATTCGCTTTATGAAATACACGAATAAATGCATTAAACCTTTTTCAAATGAATTTGGTCGAATATTCCGGTGTCAACGTGACATTTCGGAATTAAAATTAAGTGGTAGTAAGTTCAACCATTAGAACTCAAAGGATTAAAACGAAAGAGTGGATTTGATTTTTTAGGAAAGAGGTGTAATTTATTGGATCGTGACTGAGCTGTTTTTTAACTTTTCACTCGTCTTGATTTAAATTACTTGTTTCAATCACTCATCTTGATTTAAATTGCTTAAAAACAAGTCATTCATTCGAGTTGTTTCAACTCTTTACGAGAAGGTGACTTTCAAATCGTGAAATGAGTGGATTTCAACTCAATTTGAGTTATTTTGTGGTAGAAGTTTTAAGAGAGTAACATCTAATAAATGAGAAATAGTTTTCTCTATAATTTTCTATTAGAAAATACATAAAGGCATACCTCTTTCATTCTGTAAACATTTTATCTTATATCGACATCTAAAAAATTTTATAGGAAAATGAGACAGGTGATCGCTACCTACAAGGTATTTCATAAAAGGTGATCAAAACTTTAACCCTTTCCTTTGCGGTGTGTCCGGTCTGGACACACCTAATTTTAATTCCAAACTTGCAATTGGCACCAATAAAATTTTAATAAAATCTTGCTTTTATTATAAAAGCTTAAATTAAAGAGCTTTCCATTTCTTAAAAAGTCCTTTGTAAATTCCGGTGTCAGTCGATAATTTCTCATTTTACTAACAGATTTTACCCGCGCCTATGCCCGGTCTGTGATACCTAATTTTAACTCTAAACTTGCAAACGGCACAATTATATTTTAGTAAAATTTTGCTTTACAACTAAAGCTTAAATTAGGGGTTTTAAAATATCTAAAACATTCATGTGTGAATTTCGGTGTCGGTCGATATTTTCTCATTTTATTAACAGAATTTGCCCGTGCCGGAAAGGGTTAAGAGGTTAATACAGGTTATTTCATACTATACATCCAACAAATAACTTTTGTCAAAGAATGTAATGTCAGAAATAAAACAGATAGGTGCTTGCACATTTGGAAATTTGGTCTATGCAAATGTTAAAGCTTCATTCCTGTTGTGAAATATCCAGGGTTGCTAATGGACAGGGAAAAACACATTAAAAAAGTATCTTCCAGTATTTTGTTGTAGGAAATACTTCAAAGAATATAAAGGTTTTAGAAGACGAATTTCTCTTTAACGAGTTACTAGCATTTAACAGCTTTTATGACTGTGTTTTTCCCTGACCACTCGCTACCCTGATATCGGTTGAAGAACGACACTAATGGTCGTGTAAATGTCATATGGAGAGAAAAAGAACGCTGACGCCAAATTTCGCATGGATTAATTGCGGAGAGGTAGAGTAAAACTCTTACTATCGATAGGAAATAATTGAGATATCTGTATAAAAATATTTTCTGCATATTAATTTAGCTTTATGTAACTAAAATAAGAGTAATTCTAAATAACTAAACTAAGAGTAAAATAAAGAATCAAAGAGAAAAAAAAAGTTGATTACGCTTAAAAAAAACAGCATAATTAATTATTCTCCTTACCCCTCTGCATATTGAAACAAACACAACAAGAAATCTTGGAGCGATATGAAAATTATTAACACAATATTGATGAAATCTCCGCTAACCTTTCTTCAAAGCGGATTGCTATAATTACGTATACCTGCTAACTAATTGAAACCCCTATTTAAAAAGTTGTTTTAATACCTTAACTGGTTAATTCTTTTCCGTTCAATAAATTCAAAATAGCGGACTCACACCACTATTATCTAAATAAAATAGTCGTAAAAATTAGTCTAAACATTTCCGCCTTTCAATAGTAGGAAAAATTTCTTAAAAATAATAATGGTGTAAAAAATCTTTAAATGATAAAATAAGCAAATTCTTCTTGCTCGAACGGCGTTCGGGCAAACTAGTTAAAAGAGGTTAATAAAACCTGGTAGAAAGTAAAAGTCTATCTATAAAAATATTACAAATGCATTTTGAAATCAATTAACATTACTCACACTTTCTAAAAATATAAAAGAAAATAAAATAGGGAAAAGAAGAAAAAAAAGAATGAAAAAAAAAGAGAAAAAACGTTAATTGCTCTAAAAAAGAAAAAAAAAAAAAAAAAAAAAAACAGCATAATTAATTGTTTCCCGAACCCCTCTGAACATTGAAAAAAATACAACAAGAAATCTTCGAGCGATATGAAAAGTATTAACGCAATCTTGATGAAACCTTCATTAATCTTTCCTCCGAAGCAGATTGCTATGATTATGATTACTTGATCACTAATTGAAATTCCTATAAAAAAATTGTTTTCATCAAATCTCGTATGGGAAATAGAAAGTTTGTATAACAATTTTATAAATGCATTTTGAAATCTTGTTAGCATTACTCTCGCTTTTTCAAAAAAAAAAAAAAAAAAAAGAAAAGAAAAGAAAAAAAGAAAAAAAAAGAAAAAAGAAAAAAGAAAAGAAAAATAATAATAATAAAAATAAAAATATAATAAAAATAAATAAATAAATAAATAAATAAATAAATAAATAAATAATTGAAAAAGGAGAAAATATAGAGAAAAGTAGAGAAGGAGGATAAAAAATGTTAATTGCTTAAAAAAGCATAATTTAGACATAAAAAAATGTTTATTGCTTTAAAAAACAGCGTAATTATTTGTTCCCCAAATTCGATAGCTATGATTAGATTTTACTGTCAAATACTTATTGAAACAAGTCAAAGAATAATTCTTTAAACCGATCCACATGATAATGGGTAAAAAAATTCTATTTTGAAATATTGTAAATACTTATGTACAAGTCGACTCCCAAATTAGTGAGGAAAAATAGACTGAATACTACTATTTAATAATAGTAATCTTCGTTAATTGAAAATAATTCATACGAATAAACTCTTCGATCAAAGCTTACCGGCACGGTGTTTCCACTTCCCGAACCCACCTATTTTTAATTCCAAGCTTTCAAACGGCGCCAAAAATAGTTTAATAAAATTTTGCTTTTACAATTACACATTTAATTAAGGGGTTCTTAAATAAAAAAAGTCGTTTGTAAATTCCGGTGTCAGTCAATAATTACTAATTTTACGAATAAATTAGTCAATAATTACTAATTTAAGAATTTGTCAGTGCTGGAAATGGTTAAATAAAAGAAAGAAATTCAGTAGGAAATATTGTTATATTTATTTGTTTTTTCTCTCTTTGCTGGTCAATTCATTCACAAGTTCTATAATCATCGGCGTATAACCTAAGAAAAATGTAAGCCTATTTAAATTCTTATCGGTCTTATGTCACTTCACACCGGCACAAGCATCTTTTACAAGAATTTTATTCTATCACGATTTTTTTTCTTTACTGATTTTTTACTTGTACAGCTGATAAGAAGTGAAATAGAAATGTATTAAAAAATTTATTTTAAAACTAAAGTGCTGTGAAAAGGATATAAAAATAGAATTATGTAAGAAAATTAATATAGCAGCCGTTAATGGTTAAAACAGAAAGTATATTTAATCCTTTCCGGCACGGGCAAATTCTGTTTGTAAAATGAGAAATTATCGACTGTCACCGGAATTTACAAACAAATTTTTAAAATTTTTAGAAATTAAAAAATCCCAAAATTTAAACTTTCATTTTAAAAGCAAAATTTTAGTAAAATATTATCGGTGCCGTTTGCAAATTCACAATTAAAACTAGGTATCCTGGCACAGTGTGCCGGAAAGGGTTAATAAAGAAAAGCCAAAATAGTACAAAGTAAGATTAAGTTTCAGTTCAATTAAATAAAATTTCTGGTCGGAAACAGATTTATTTGAGCCGTGTTTTATGCTCAGGAAATTATGGGTGCATGCCGTAATTTCTCACTTTCTGATCGTGAATAATTATGCCAAGAACGGAATACATAATGTATTTTATTTTTCAGAGTTATAGGGAAGTAAAAAAATGTCTCTTTTTTATCACTAGATTAAAAGAAAAAAAAAATACTTTTTCTTTCAAAGTGAGATGAAGTAACGGCAATATCTAGCAAATGATGAATCGCCTTTCGATCATTTCTTCAAAGGAGAAAATGGTTCAGCATAAGTTTTTCTATATCGAGGGAAAATCTTTTTCCCATTTTTATGCAGTTTTTGCATATCATATCGCGTTATTTTACAAAAAAGAGAGGGGGAAAAAAAAAAAAAAAAAAAAAAAAAAAGATAGGAAAAAAGAAAAAGAAAAAGATGACAATGATGAGGTATGAGATCAAATATAATAACTGGATTCTTGCAAGAATTTTGAATCATGTTCGTAACTTATGTACTCAGTTTTTGAATTTTAGCTTTTTAAATCACTTTTTTAACTTTCCTAGTACCATTTGGACTTTGTATGACCCCAGTTGTTTTCTATTTTGATAAATTTAATGTTTTAAACCGAAAAAAATGAATAATGTGCAGTTAATATATGAAATTAAATAGATACCTCCTAAGAAGGTGTTACATGTAATAAAATAAAATTTCTGGTTCTGATTATTTGAAACTAAAAAAATTCAGAAAATCTTAAAAACTGGTACAAGGAGAGTTAACGTAAGTATTGAAAAGAGAATTCATTAAAAATAAACGAAGGACTATACAATACATATAATTAAAAACAAAAAATAGCTACAAAATGAACTCTGTTTGTATATCTCATAAGAATATCTCTAAATGGAACATTATTCAATACATTAGTAATAAAAGTCCGCATAAATCGTAAAAAAGTAATATATTTTATTAATATTACATCGTTTTCTAATACATATTCGGAACAAATTTAGATACAGTAAAACCTTTGTAACCAACATTCCAAATCAGATGTTACCTCTATTTATAGCGGGCACTTTTTCAACCCCAATGCATATTTTTTGTTTAGATGTATTACCTCCGAAAAGCGGATATCTTCGAGCGAACAAATACCTCTCTCTGAAGTTGTCCACTGTTGATAGGTATTATTGTGTATGTACCTTAATGAAATATATTACAATAAAAAAAGTCCATACAAAATATTTTTTTTTCGTGATGTTTACAAAATTGATGTTTTTTTTTTTTTTTTTTTTTTTTTTTTTTTTAATGCAAGTTTTTTGCAATAACATTATAAAAAATAAATAAATAAATAAAATGAGACACGCTTAGAATATCTGAAAGAATATTTAACAATATGACAACCAAAAATCTTTAAACTTTCCGGCACACTGTGCCCGGTCTGAGATACCTAATTTTAATTCCAAACTTGCAAACGGCACCAGTAATATTTTAGTAAAATTTTGCTTCAACAACAAAAGGTTAAATAAAGGAATTTCAAATATATAAAAAAGTCGTTTGCGAATTCCGGTGCCAGTCGATAATTACTCATTTTACTACAGATTTTGCCCGTGCCGGAAAGGGTTAACCCATTTATATCATTAGCGCATATAAACATGTATTTCAAGAATTTCTTTTATACTATTGTTTTATTTTCTCAAAAATCTGCGAGTAAACATCGAAACAATATATCCTTTCGCCTTTCATTAGGAATTCTACAACTTGCAAGAAAGTAAAATGAATTATTAATAAAAATATATCATAACCTAATATTTATACTGCTGTAACTAAATAAAAGCGCAAGACACATTCTTTAAAAATGAAAATTCACGAAATCTTTGAATAATTTGCAATCGTCATAAAATTTTGGTTAATTTTTTCCCACAAATAGTTTGCATAGATCAAAATTTCAGGCAATAAACATTAAACAATTTATTCGTCCACTTTTCATACGGATCCTAAAGCTGACAATCAGATAAAAAAATATTAATAAAATTATCGTAGCCTAATATTTACACTTTTGTATCTAAATAACAGCACAAGACAAATTTTTTAAAATGAAAATTAACCCTTTCCTGCGCGGTGTACCTTACAAAGGACACCTAATTTAAATTCTACTGGCATCAAGAATATTTAATTAAAATTTACCTTTTAAGGTGCGTTCGTAATTATGTAAATACGTAGCACCTATATAGTGGTTGTTCAGTCCGTCCGTCTGTCCGCATATAACAACGCAAAAACTACCCAACCGAATCGTTTGAAATTTAAAATACATAATTATTACATAATTTTGTCGAGTCATTTCAAATTTTATGAAAATCGGGTGCATAGATCAATTACAGGGACAATCAAAAGTATTCCGTTACATTACGGTCAATGGGGAAAAATGTGTCAAATGTATTTTATTGGTGTTACACTCATTCGAACTTAATAAAATTTATATGCAACTATAAAGTACATATTATAATATACATTTTACATAATTTGTGGTGCAAAGAACATTTGTTATTGATTTACAAGGCCACACAAAAGTATTCCATTACATAATGGTATAGGGAGAACATTGTTTGATGAGCGTTTTAATTGTAATTCATTATTTACAATTTTATGAGATTGATATATGAGAGTAATATTTTTAAAACTTCATTATCGTAGGAACGCACCTCATTTGCTACGCTTCACGTGCAATTTCCAACTTGTTTAAAATGTGAAATGATAAGCAAGCACACATTCTCAAATAAAATCGTTTATTAATTCTGGTGTAAATTAATTATTTAAACAGATTTACTCCGAGCTAAGAGAGGGTTAAAGAAATCTTTGAATGATTTGTAATAACTGTATGATGATAATAACATGATTTGTAATCATAAAATTTTCGTTAGTCTTTACCCACAAATAGCTTGCGTTTATCAAAATTTCAAAGACTAAACATTAAAACAATTTATTCTTCCCCCTTTCATAGGACCCGTACAGTTTACAATCAGATTCAACACTAGAACACCCGGAATGAGTCGATTTGATTTCGACCATGTGACTAAATTTCAATTCGAGCCGGAATTTCTTCTTAAAATAAGTTAAAATTTAACCACGCAGATATACTTTAAAAAATCAATTAAATATTTAAAAAAAATTCTGGTTTGAAATATTATTATGAAACTTGAGTAAAATTTCCAGGCGTTCCAATGTTAAAAAATAATATTATTATAAGTATCATAATTTAACTATTTGATACTGTACTGAGTAGTTATGTATGAGTACTGATTTAAGTATTTGATTTGGTACTACTCTGTTATCCCGTCGACCGATTTTGCCAAATTATACAAATCGCCAAACTAACAGCCAAATTATACACATTGGCGTAATTTTTATTTTAAATAATAAAAGAACAAATATATAGTAGAATATTAATAAAAATACAAATAAAAAGTCGAAATAAAAATAACTTAATGACGTTTTAAACATATGCATTGTATTTAATGTCATTGAATTGACATTCACGAACATCCATTATTGGCATTTAATCTTATAATTTGGCGATAGTATTTTGGTCGACGGGAAAACAGAGTAGTACCAAATATTTATACTTCTGTATCTAAATAAAAGCACAAAATAAATTCTATAAAAATGAAAATTAAAGGAATCTTTGAATGGTTTATAATAACAGTACCTCGGGTAATCATAAAATTTTTGTTAGTTTGTTCCTATAAGTAGCTTGCGTTTATCAAAATTTCAGGGAGTAAACATTGAAACAATTTATTCTCCCATCTTTCATAGGAGTCCTACAGCTTGCAATCAGAATCAATAATAATAATAATAATAATAATAATAATAATAATAATAATAATAATAATAATAATAATAATAATAATAATAATAATAATAATAATAATAATAATAATAATAATAATAATAATAATAATAATAATAATAAAGGTATCATAAGCTAATATTTATACTCCTGTATCTAAATAAAAACGAAGACGAATTCTTTAAAAATGAAAATTAAAGTAATCTTTGAATGATTTATATTAACAGCACCTCGGGTAATCATAAAATCGTCATAAAATTTTCGTTAGCTTTCTCCCATAAGTAGCTTGCGTTTATCAAAACCTCAAGAAAAGTAATTAAGTTTTAATGTAAGAAAAATTTGTCAAATAAATTCTCGTGGGTGTAAAATGTTTTCATATTGATATGTTTTCTCTTTTTCAGGTCGCAGAGTAATTACGCAAAAACAGAACGCGTATGCCATTTGCCTTACCATTTTTTCCTTTGAGGGTGAAAAAATATCTTTTTTATCGCTCAGTATCTGTATAAATATATATCTAGTTGTAAAAAATAAAATAAAAGTAAAAGCAGTTGCAGCATCCACAAGGTGAATGAATAGTTTCTGAACCGTTTTTTAGGCACTTTCTGTATATCGAACACGTTGCAATTTTTCTCAATGCATTTTTGTATAACACGCCATCTTAAATTTAAAAAAGAAAAATATATCGATGAAAAGTCAAAGAGAGTTATTGAAAGTCTACGAAACTCTTTTACAAAAAGAAATGATTTTACTCGCAACATATGTATTATACTATGTTTGATATGAGAACTATGAAAAGATTTTAAAGGTGGCAACATACAACGAATGATAAATCAACTTTACGTCCTCTTATTAGATGGAAAAATCATAGAATAATAGTGCATAAGAAATCGAAAAAAAATATACCAATGAAAAGTCTCAAAGAGAGTTACTGAACTATTGAAGTGAAAAAACTTCTTTAAACACCATAAAATAAGTTAACTGCGCAAGGCCTTTCGAAAGAACTTAGTCTTTCTTCGTCAGGCGCAAAAAAGACGTGCGTCTACAATGAATGTAGCGGCCCGACTGAATTCTACGAAACGTTATGGTAAAAAGGAAGAATTTTACTCGTACCATTTTTTTATTTTTAACCCAAGAAATGGAATAGAATGTATATATATTACACAGTATGCTTGAAACTACGAAACTATTTTACAAAATGAAATTATTTTACTCGCAACATATATATTACACAGTATGTTTGACATGAGAACTATGAAAAGATTTTAAAAGTGGCAGCATACAGCAAATGATAAATCAACTTTACGTCCTCTTATTAGATGGAAAAATCATAGAACAATAGTGCATAAGAAATCGAAAATATATATACGTATATATACCAATGAAAAATCTCAAACAGAGTTATTGAACGTCTAAGAAAAGTTATTATAAAAAGGAAGGATTTTACTCGTATTTTTTTTTTTTCTATTTAACTTAAGAAATGGAATAGAATGCATATATATTAGTATGTTTGAAACTATGAAAAGATTTTAAAAATGGCAACGTACAGTAAATGATAAATTAACTTTGCGTCCTCTTATTAGACGGAAAAATCATACAACGTATGCGTATAAGAAATCAAAAAAGAAGTATCGATGAAAAGGCAAAAAGAGTTATTGAACATCTACGAAACTCTTTTTCAAAAAAGAAATGATTTTACTCGCACCAGCATTTTCTTTTTAAACTTAAGAAATGGAATTGAATGCATGTCTATTATACAGAAAGTCTGAAATATGAAAAGATTTTAAAAGTTGCAACATATAGATAATGATAAATCAACTTTGTCGTTCTCTTATTACATGGAAAAATCATAAAATAATAATGCATAAGAAATAAAAAAAATCGTTGAAAATTCTTAGAGAGTTATTGTACGTTTACGAAATTATTTTACAAAATAATAATAATAATAAATAAATAAATAAATAAATAAATAAAATAATTGTATTAGAACAAGAAAAATGGTGGCTAAAAAACTAAATTTCCACCAAAAGTGGTGTTTTTTTTCACCAATTGATTGCTGGTGTTATCATCAATTTAATGGTGATTTTCTTAAACTACGTAAGTCACATCAATATTTTTTACAATGTATGAACGTACAGACCTTTTTCAAAAAAATTTCTCATTAATCTTCATGTTACCTTGAATAAAATTTAGAAGGGAGAGGTAAAGTAAAAAATCAATTACATAAATTGTGCATGTAAAAAAATGAGTACATTAGGGACCGTCCATTAATCATGCGAGGTTCGAGAGGGGGGGGAGGGGTCCATAAAAAATTCACGAAACATCACAAGGGGGGAGGGGGGGTGTTGTAATATATCACGAGTATTTATTTTTTCGGCAAACGCGCGATACTGAACCGAAAAGCTGCGTTTCGTGTATTTATTTTTTCGTCAAACGCGTACAAAGTCGAAAGCAGCTTGTAGTGTGACCTTGATTCACCGTTGCCAGACAACGAACGAAGTGAAGTTCCCGCGAGCCGTGACAAGCGCCTGCCGAACTCAGCTTGTCAGTGTCAGTTATTCTGTTGTTTTGGCTCTTAATACATGCGTAAATTGTTTAACCTTGTATGTTTTGTATTAAAACAATGTCTAAAATAGGTGATCTATATAAAGACATATTTGCAAAGTATAAGAAGGGGAAAAAACCTAGTGTAGCTCAAAAAGAATTCAATGAATTGTGGGCTAACGCAAAACAAAAATAAACTATCAAAGAAGAATTTATGAAGTAGGCGAATGATCTTTAACTAGATTACCGCCGAAAGCACCAAGCAAAGAAATCATCTAATATCCTCTTTTATTGTTCTAATACTAAAAAGATAAGTTAAAATTTGTATGTAACTATATCTTTTATGGTCGTTGTTCTAATAATAATACTTGAATTTGTATTTTATAATAAATACCCTAAAAAAATTAAGATTCTTTGTAGGTACTAAAAAATACACGTGATATAGGGTAGGGGGGAGGGGTAGTCTTGAACCTCACCATGTATCACCAAGGGGGAGGGGGGGTTAAAAAAGCCAAAAAAAACATCACATGATTAATGGACGGCCCCTTATATGTACTTTACACATCGTTCATCGTTCATTCATTCTGCATTAGTATTACCTTACCTAGTAGCTCAAAAGTACTTACGCCGAAAATAGCTTATATTTGGTATCAGTTTTTGATGTTAACCCCTCAACTGATTTGCCCGTAGGCCGTTCGGGCAAGACGAATTTGCTTAACCCTTTGCGGCGCAGGGCAAATTCATTGCTTAAGTATTGAAATTAATGACTGACACCGGAATTTCAAAACAACTTTATTTGTTAATGGGAAAAGGCTATATTTCACGCATTCAAAAAATGGTAATTATTTTTTAGAAAAATTCTGGTGCCAATGTGGCGTTCGAGAATTAAAATTAAGTCGTATATCTATGAAACCACTGCGCCGCAAAGGATTAATTCATCATTTAAAGCTTTTTGACATCACATTTTTTTTTTTTTTTTTATTATTCAAAGGCGGAAATGTTTAGACTAAATATTACGAATACTTTATTAAAAAAATTGTGGTGAGAATACTTTATTTTCACTTTATTGAACGAAAAAGAAAGCGCCAGTTAAGGGGTTAAAATACATGAAATCAGTAGTAAATGTGACTTTACGCCAAACATGGTGGCAACTAAATTGCTGCCAAAAGTGGTGTTCCTTCACACCAATTAATTGCTAGTGTTGTCACCAATTTATTAGTGATTCAAATACAATATTATTTATTTATTCATTTATTTTTAGTAAGCCACACCAATATCTTTTACAGTGTATGAGGGTACAACCCTTACAAGAAACTAAGGGTTGTACCTCAATATCGTCATGTTACTTTAACATTAGAACAGCCATTAAGGGTCAAAATGAACCTTGCCAGATTGAGTATAGTCGATTCGTACCAGAATTTTCTTCATAAGATGTGTTAAATCTAAGCGGCAGAAAAAATAGACTAATTAAATAAGTTAAATAGTTTAAAATTAAAATTCTGGTAAGAAATATTTTTTATAAAATTTGAGTAAAATACCCGGCGGTTCTAGTGTTAAATAAAATTAAAAAGGTAGAGGGAATGTCTAAATCAATTATATAAATTCTGCATTCAGAAAAAAGTGAACATTATACTTTTCACGTTGTTCATTATATTACTCCGCATTAGTACTACTTTCCCTCGTAGCTCAAAAATAATTACGCCGAAAATAGATTTCACAATGCGCTTCATTTTTATCTCACTTTCGTATAGACAAAAATATAAAAATTCACCCGTTTTTATCACTCTACCGATGCAGAAAAAAATATTCTATACCAAAATGAGATGAGTCGTTCTACGCTAGCGGAATTAAATAAAAATAAAATAAAATAAATAAATAAAAATGAGAAAGAAAAGGGCTGAAGAAGAAATGAAAAGAAACTTCAAGCTTAATTTGAAAGAAGAAAATTTGGCCCAAAAACTGCATTTTACAGTTTATATGTATGCATATTTACGGAATATAACATATTGTTGGCATAATAGTTATTCGTGATGCACAGATATATGGAAATTGAAATAGTGCTCTATTCTCATAAAAGAACATTAGGAAAATATCATTTCAGAAGTAATCTATTATAATTTTTTAAAGCAAATTAAATTATTGCTGTTTAAATTACTTATTATGTCATGCAAAAGAACAGAAAAACACCTGAAATTAAAATTTAAAAAAACATTCTATTTTCATAAAATATAATTCAGGAAAAGGCCGTTTCAGAAGAAACCAATTGCAGTCGGCTCTCATTAATTCGAATTCTTTGGGATCACAAAAAATGTTCACAAATGTAGGGGGAAAAAGTGAACACTATACAGCTCACGTAGTTCATTATATTACTCCGCATTAGTAAATACTGTTCCTCGTAGCTCAAAAGTAATTACGCCGAAAATAGATTTCACAATGCGTTTCATTTTTATCTCACTTTCGAATAGACAAAAATATAAAAATTCACTCGTTTTTATCACTCTACCGATGCAGAAAAAAATATTCTATACCAAAATGAGATGAGTCAGAGGCAGTATGTAACATATGATGAATCACTTTTCATTTTTTTCCCACTTCCGAAAGGGAGAAAAAATTGCAGTTTAGCATAGGATTCTCTATATCAATTTAACGTGAGAATCTTTTTTTGCGAATGATTTTGCATATCATTCTAACGTAAATTAAAAATATAAAGAAGAAAAGGAGAAAAAATAAAGGGAAAGCGAAGAGCGAAATCTAATAGAGTTCTGGAACTGTCGCGAAATTCTTTTTAGGTGAGCGAGACATTTTTATTCCATTTTTGATTTTTCATCAGTCGTTCTACGCAAGCGGAATTAAATAAAAAAATATAAAAAAAATAAATAAATAAAAATGAAAAAAAGGGCTAAGGAAGAAATGAAAAGAAACTTCAAGCTTAATTTGAAAGAAGAAAATTTGGCCCAAAAACTGCATTTTACAGTTTATATGTATGCATATTTATGAAATATAACATATTGTAGTCATAATACTTTAGTCGTGATGCACGGATGTGGAAATTGAAATAGCGTTCTCTTCTCATAAAAGAAAGTAAGAAATTAGGAAAAAGATATTTCAGAAGTAATCTATTATATAATTTTTAATACCTTTTACTTTTTAAGTAATTTTCGTATGAAATACATCAATTCTGTGAAATTGAACTTACATTTGATTGAGCATTCTTATTCAAATTATTAATTCAATAAATAATTACGGATTAAATAGGACAAAATTTCTACCAAATTTTTCCGAGCCAAATAATTGTAAAAGTTGGAAGCTAGTATATAACATAACATAATATAACATAATGCGTGAAAAATCTACTTACATTAACCCTTTCCGGCACACTGTGCCCGGTCTGGGATACCTAATCCTAATTCAAAACTTGCAAACGGCACCAATAATATTTTAGTAAAATTTAGCTTTTTAATGAAAGCTTAGATTAAGGAACTCAAAATATTAAAAAAAATCGTTTGTGAATTCCGGTGTCAGTCGATAATTCTCATTTTACTAATAGTTTTTGCCAGTGCCGGAAAGGGTTAAGTATCTTACAGTTTATTCCGGCGGTCACAATATAATAATATTACTTCCCTCTTTAATGTGAGAAAGTGTAAAATATTAAAATATTTTTACTGCCTCTTAACCATCTTCATAATTGGTATAAAAGGTTATATGATTAATTATTTCCCCCCTCCGTTTAGGAGAAAAAAAAATGTTACAAGAAATCCACTAATGATTTAAAATAACATCGACTTAAGTTATAAAGAAAAAAAAAGAAAAGAAAAGAAAAAAAAAGGCTGGAATCTTCGGAAGTCTTTTCCCCCCAAATGGCTGCTATGATTAAAGTTTCTCTTCTTGTAATTAAGTTTTCATATAAGATTGTAAATCTTTCAAATAAATACGGAAAGGAAGAGAAAATTTATTATTATTTTTTTTTTTTTTCAGCTGAGAATAATGAAATCAACAACGGAACTTGATATTTATTTAATTTCTAATATTTCGAGGAAATGTCAATAAAAACCATTTTTATTAAGATACATATTTTCAAAAATATACTGCTGCATTTTACAAAAAAAAATAATGAAAAATTAGTTTAGGCAAATTTAGACACAGCAAATTTAAAATAAGCTTAGAAATATTTTGCAGCTGTTACCAGAAACCTTTTAAGCATATTCTTATTATTAATGGTATCATATATTTTAAAAATATATAACAACGGTTAGAAAATTGTTTTAAATTATTAATCTTATGGTTATGTATTATAATACAATACAATACAATATAATATAATCATAGATGCCAAAATCTTCCGCTTTTTTTTTTTTTTTTTTTTTTTTTTTTTTTTTTTTTTTTGTCTAGGAATATATATATATATATATATATATATATATATATAAATTGTAGTAAATTTTACCACTGTATATTGCCATAATCTGCGGATTAAATAAGGTAAATATTTCTATTAAATCTTTTTAGGCGGAAAACATCCCAAAATCCCAAATTTAAAAAATCGGAAATGTTGGCTATGTTATATTATAATACAATATTATACATGAAATATCCACTTACATTACAGTATTTACAGTTTATTCCGGCGGTCACGATGTACAGTCGTCTCTCCTTAATTCGAACTCGTCGGGACCACAAGAAATGTTCGAATTATCTGAAGTTCGAATTATGGAAAATATGAAATGAAAATATGGTAATGTTATTATAAAGAAATTAATGTTATGGTGCTTTTTTAATTTATTTCGCCTTTTATCATCAGAATTTGGTTTAATATTAAATTATAATGTAAAAATACATAAACTAATTAAAAGATTAAAAACAAGCAGGATGGAAGAAAAATTTAAAGCGCCACTGATGGATAGAAGGGGCACTAAGAAAATGGATATCAAATGCATTGTATTATATGTATACTCGTTCGGAAAATTTTTCACAAAAATTAAAGGAAGTTATTCAAATGATCTGAAATCCGTGAGAAAGAAAAGAAAAATGAAAAATCAGAATTCTCGTTAGTTCAAATTAAACGAAGTCAAGAAAAAATGAGTTCGTATTAACGAAAATTTTTAACGTTATTCTGCCATTGAAAATTTCGGGATTTCATGTTTAGTTCGAATTAAGCGAAGATTCGAATTATCCGATTTCGAATTAACGAGATTCGACTGTATTAATATTAGTTCTCCCTTTAATCTGAGAAAGTGAAAAAAATTAAAATGTTTTTACTACCTCTTAACTATATTCTTAATTGGATTAAAAGGTTACATGATTAATTGTTTCCCCCTCCGTTTAGGAAAAAAAAAAATTGTAACAAGAAATCCACAAATGATTTAAAATAACATCGACTTAAGTTACAAGAAAAAAAAAGGGGGGGGGGGCTGGAAGAAAATCTTTCTCCCGAAATGGCTGCTATGATTAAAGTTTCTCTTCTTGTAATTAAGTTTTCATATAAGATTGTAAATCTTTCAAATAAATATACGGATGGGAAGGGAAAATTTATAAAAGAATTTTTTCGGCTGAAAGTAATGAAATCAACTGTGGAACTTGATATTTATTTAATTTCTAATATTTCGAGGAAATGTCAATAAAAAATATTTTTATTAAGATACATGTTTGCAAAAATATATTGCTGTATTTTATTAAAAAAAATAATGAAAAATTAGTTTTAGTTGGCAAATAGATACTTCTACTTTGCTTCTTGAATGTAAATAAATGATTGAAAAATTATAGATGGAAAGGGATTAACTTTTAGCGGGCATTATAAACAAAAAAGAGGGACACTTAATTTTAAAAATAACGGCACCAAGGATATTTAAGTAAAATTTTTGTTTAATAAAGTAAGGGTAAGTAAACAGAGCCTATATCCTAATTACTTCATTTGTAAATTTCGGTAACCGTCCATCAATTCAATATTTTACAAACAGAATGCCGTACCAAATAGGGTTAATAGTACGAGGTAGGGACGCAATCTGGTCTCCATTTTACTTCATTTTATCCAAAAATTTCACTTCAAGCAGGATCTTTTTGAAGTAGAATTTTTACTTTAAGTAACCAAGAAAAATTTAGCATTAAGTAAATCTAAGCATACTTTTTGCATTTTTCTGGCGTGAATCCCTAAAACGAACTGGAAGTAAAATTTTAACACTTGATATGAAATTATGAAGATTTTAGAAATATTTCGAAAATTAAAAAAAAAAAAAAAAAAGACATCTTTCTACAAGAAAACACTTATAAATAAGTTAAAAATATTAATTTCCCAAGGAGATATTTTGAGTACAGAAACGCATCAAACGCCCATAGACATAGCATTGCTGAAGGGAATTCGGCCGCTGAGAGACTAGCATCCTAAACCCTTTCGCGACAGGAGCCTTTTAAGACATTTTTAATATTTTGTCATTGATTTTTAAATACAGAAATTTATGACTTTTTTAATCGAGCAAATGCTCTGATTAAACAAGGCAAATTTTACAGTATAGATTTACTGGTGCGGATAAGCAAGGATTCTGAAGCCTCTTTGCGGCACGTATAACGTGTCGATCATACCCAAGGGGTTAAGATGTATAAAATGAATGAAGTAATAAATAAAGTTATATAATAAAGTTTAAGATATTTCTCTATTAAACAACAAGCAACAAGAAATTACATTTCCGTAGTATTCCACTGTTCAAGAACATCAGTTCAATTGATCACATTCCATTTCTTTTTTCTTTCGTTTTTTATTTAAGAGCAATTACATCAAAGTATCCATTCGCAATATGTTGCCGTTTTGCACATTCGCAATATATCTTAAACAAATATGAACTCCATTGAAAGTACACACTTGAAATTCGTAATAATTTATTATGTTTAATATTATTCAAAACGAGATGTTCCAACTAAAATCATCTTTAAAGTAAGCAATACACTGAAAATTCGATGTAATAATTAAGAATTGCCTTTCTAATCTATAACAATTCCCACAACTAAATTTAAATTATTGAGAATTATTATATGTTATTCTGAGTGTAAATTTTAGGTCTGTTACAATAGACAATGATAGATTGTTAACAGCCCCAAGCATTATAAATCTGCGTGATTCGAAGATTATTAAAGCGAACTTATTCTATAATATCTCACCTAATGCAAAATTTAAGCATTATTGCTATCATCCTCTTAATTTCTATCGATGGAATCACTGTAAGTTTACCACCAAGTGTAAAATGTACTTAAAGTATGAATTTCTATCTAATTCGGCTTCTTTGACCAATTTCTGTTTTACTTTAGTTATTAATGTATCAATTCCGTATTCTTATTTCGTTAGAAATTCAGTAATATGTTGAAAACCTTTACCATCAATAAAATGTCATTTCAACCCTTTGTTGCATACTGTCCACTGCAGTGGACAAAAATTCATTCCCAAATGCTAATGAATTTAATTCCCAAATGCCACATTGGCACCGGAATTTTGGTTAAAAAAAATTCGGTTTATTAAATTCCTGCAAAATAGCTTTTTCTTGTTTACAAATAAAGCTGTTTTCAAATTCCGGTGTCAGTCATCAATTTCAACACTTAAGCAATGAATTTTCTCTGCATCGCAAAGTGTTAAGCTTATGCAACAAAGAGTTAAAAATTGTATTGATTAAAATAATCATTATCAGTACCGTTGTAATTTAAGATTATACAGGATGGTTATAAATGACTATCCCATCTTTAACGGGCAGTTAAAAGAGGGGGGGGGGGGGGCGTACAATTCTGTTGTACGAAAAGAGGGATTCGTCGCCCAAAAAAATTACATAAAGTAAAATAATTTTATTTACAGTAGACTCCCTCAAATCCGCACAGCTTGGGACCAGAGGTTGTGCGGATTTTAGAAATTTGCAGATTTCTGGTCATTGCTTTGTTTACATTTTTTAAACAGTAATTTGAATGCAATTAATAGTGCAATCGGAACTATAATGAATGCTTACAATGTAATAAAATATTAAAATAAGTAATAAACTAAAATAATAAAAATTTAGATAAATTTTAAAATGATTGAAATACTAATAGTAAAGGTCAAGTTAATAATCAATAGTATATGATTAAATATTCATTATAAAGATTAAATGTATTCCAAAACTAAAAGTACATTACTAATTCACATCAAAATCATAAAATAAAGATTTTTTTTTCAAGTTTAGCCAGGCTTAATAACCAAAAAATTTTGATTAATGCATAAATATATTTGGTAAGAAGCCTGTGATTACCAGTGATATCAGCAATATCTTAAATTTTTTCCAAAAACATTTATTCTTCCTTTGTGAAAAAAAGATGAATAGAGTATTATTAAGAAAATTACAAATTAAAAAATATTTGGAATTGATACAAAGCTAAAATAATCAAATTTTGTCCCAATATCTGAAATGAAAGTTTCATTGTTTACATCCATAAAATATGTGCGGATTTTAGAGAGTTGCGGATTTCTGGTTTGCGGATTTGAGGGAGTCTACTGTATTTTATTCAAATTACATTAATTTATTAGATCCAGATTGTATTAGAATATTATTTACGTTATTCAAATTATCTAGTTTCTGTTATTAATAAAATGTACTTCTAATGGTGTAATTAATTTGCAATTTTATATTATTGCACTTTGGAAAAGAATGGACTCAATTTAAATAGTAGGTGAAAGAAAATGTTTCCAATTCAAAGTATTTGAGAAACACAAGTCCAGTGCAGAGTAAATATGTTTGAAATATTTAACATTCACAAGAATTTTTAAAGGAATTTATTTAGAAAATATTAATTTTCGTATGTTTAAGAATGTTATAAAACGAAAATTTTATTTAAATATTGTGGGTGCAAGTAAAATAAAAATTTGATGTCCTTTTTTTAAGGACACTGCCCGCAAAAAGGTTAATATTTTATTTACTTTTGTACAGTAATAATAATGAATAGAATTTTAACAGATATTTATACCGCTAACAATGCCAAATATTTTTAATTCTATCCAGCACACCTTTTTCAAAGCAAAAGTATTTTGGTCACACTCCAAGAACATTTGCAATAGAAATATAGTGCAAAATTTTCATAGCTGCCAACTTTTACGCATTTTTCCTACCACAAAAATTTTGTAGTAAAAATTGTGTTATTTAATCGTCGAAATCTTGTGATTAAACAAATGGAAAATCTCTGTACAATTTTAGTGGTAGCAAAAATGCGTAAAAGTTGGCAGCTATGTATTTTTAAATTAGTAGAGCAAATAGAATAAAAAAGTAGTCGCTAGTGACAGCCATGTTTTCATTATAATTAACCTCTTCGCTACTGGCGATTATTACAGTATTTTTAATTATTATTGAATTATTTCTTCTCTCGTTTGACCTCAAAGCGAGATTTTTGTTTTATTTTCATTAGCTCGAATCTTAGAATTCGAAACATATTATTCTTATATCGAAATTTCATTTATATTTGAGTATCATTAATAAAATGGGACAAAATTGATGTACCCATTTGGGTACTCAGGGACTGAAGAGGTTAAGTTTTAAGAATTAATTTATACTCAATGCTATATATTTATTCTCCAATTTATACTGTTTATTTTCTTCCCATTTATTTACAGATATATAGATGAAACAATGCTACCAATTTTCCGAGCATTACAATTTTGAATTCTAAGTTTTCATTTCTCATTTATATGCTTTCATTTATTTCAGGTACTGCTGTCTTTTTTATAGACTGTTTCCAAACATGCTCTAAGCCTTATTATTATTATTATTTATTACACATATTCTAACTTCATTCAAAAATTTAATAATTACATCCGTTAATCTTCTATTTACAGAAATAATAAACACAGCCCAATTCACACTAATAAAGTGTTCTCTTAATATTCATCCCTATTTTTATTTCGTTTAGCAAGATAATATTCTCATTTTATTCTAAGAATTGTTATCAATTTTATGTCGATAAGACTTTTCTAAATTCAGGATGAAAATATCTCAGCACAAAGCTCCTAATAAAACTTTCTCTCTGCTTAATTTACAATTTTTAGATTGCATGACGTCTAGCCGGATTAATCTTTTGTTAAATGAAATTTTCTGTGTTGAAATTTCACTATCTAAATAAACAATTTCTACAATACCGCATAGTGTTATTTTAAGAGAATTTTGTTATCAGTAAAAGCAATTTTATAATTAGTTTCTGGTTAATTCTATTGTCTATATATACTTATAAATTTATTCTTAGAATTATTATCTATTTATTCATTTAAAGCTTTTCATAATTTTGAAAGAAATTATATATTAAATTATATAGTATTAACTTCTATTTTTAGATCTCGCGATTAAATCTGTTCAATTCGATGATTCTTTAGTTAAGAGAGATAATATTTTACAATTTAAATAATGAACCACTATAGCCACTATAGCTGTTGCAAGGTGTTTTCCGAAAATCAGGGCTTCAAATTCCCTGGACACCAGTATGTTAAAATATATTTTCTTCTTATCTAATGGCAAAATTATCTGCGATTAAAGATTGCAAAATAGAAAATAAGAAATCAATGGTGTCCAGAGCTTGGAGACCTGATTTAGGCGGGACAACTAGGAACACTAGTAAAATGCTATAAAATTATCTAGCAAGATATTATTATAGAGCCAGAAGTGAGAAAGTCTTGTTGTTCTCTACCATACTCTGCGTAATTCTAATAGGTTTCGCAAGGACAGACGTCCTCCATTTCGTTTCTTCGTTATCGTAGAAAAAAGCAGAGCGGAAAGTTAGTCAAATGCAGTGTTACTATAGTTACTGAATCAAGATAAGGACAAGGATATTGACTTTGAAAAATCAATTGAAGTTACATATAGTATAGTATATATTTTACTTTATAGTACAGAACTTCGAGTACTGTGTAGTAGCCGAAATCTTTTGTGTGTCCCTGTAAATTCTATCTGCATTCTATTATATAGAAATTAACTTGCACTAAAACTCAGCAACTTATATCAAAGTCATATGTGAAACAATGTAATGTAATTGAAACATGCGGCAAATATGGTTTCCCTTTACACCATTAAGCAATGAAATACTTTTGTATGGCCCTGTATATTAATTACAAATATTCTTTGCACCACAGATTGTACATTTTAATACATCTTTATAGATGGATATCAATTTTATTATATTTGAAAGAGTGTGACATCATTAAAATGCTTTTGAAACTAGTGCGTTTGAACTAGGTTTATATTTTTACGTAGAAAGATAATGGTCTCACCAGGAAAATAACGTCACCGTACGAATCCTGTTCGCTATGAAAACTGTTAAAGCCTTTTTTTTATATATATATAAGGCTTTTCTTAATACTGTATTCTCAGCACAGAGCTCACAAATAAATTCAAACCCCGGTATTGATTTCTACTTTTAGATCAAAGTTATACAGTTGGATGAATTTTTTCTCAAGCAAGATAAGCTGCGATGATACTTCATTATCTAAATAAACAGTCTCTACAATGCTGCGCAGAATCAAAGTTGACATCATCATTATACACAACATATGGTGAGTTAAGTCTTTTATAATTATACAAAAACAATATTTACAATACGCATCGTACAAGTAAAATGATCTCTTATTATAATACATATTTTGCCCTGTCTGTGAAATTGCTATTCTTATTTTAGTATAAAAATTATTAATACTTTATTTTTATAAGGTTTTTCTTAATTCTGAATGATATTTCAGCACGGAGTTCAAAAATAAATTTTACTCCTGGTATTAATTTTATTTTTAGATCAAAGTTGTGCAATACGATGAATATTTTAGTAAGCAAGATACGCTCCGATGAAATTTTATCACCGAAATAAACAGTTTCTGCAATGCCGCACAGCATCAAAATCGACATCATTATACGTTGCAAATGGTATAAACTTTTATAATTGAACAAAAACAATATTCACAATACGTATCCCGCCAGTAAAATGATCTCATAAATAATATGTATGTTATACTGTCTTTGAAATTACTGTTCTTATTTTAGTATAAAAATTATTAATACTTTCTTTCTATAAATATTTTTCTAATTATGGATGATATTACCTCAGCACACAGCTCACAAATAAGTTTTACTCCCGGTATTAATTTTTATTCTTCGACCACAGTTGCCCAATCCGATTAATCTTTTGTTAAGAAGATACGCGGTGATGAAATTTCACTGTAGAAATAAAAACCCTGTATAATGCCGTACAGCATCAAAATCGACATCATTAAACATAACATATGGTAAGCCTTTTATAATTGTCCAAAAACTATACTTTCCAATACGCATCTTCCAGCAAAGTGATATCTTAACCCATTAATGACCAAATTATTTTCTGCATTAAAAAAGAAATTTTGATTTCCCACCACTTATAAAAGACGAATAACTTTTATCTTAAGTTATTGAGGACTTAGTCTCGTGAAAAATACTGCTTATTAATCTTTCTGTTTACTGGTGTGAAAGGTGTATTATTGCCTTTTTTATAATCGTCCCTAAAAAGAGACGCTAGGCAGTAATGGGTTAATAGAAATATGCATTTTATCTTATCTGTGGGATTGCAATTCATGTTTTACAGTAAAAATTATTAACCACTTAACTAATCAATTCTTTTTTTTTGGGGGGGGGGGGGGACTTTTTTCATGTTTTTACAGAATTTTTAATCTTTTTTCACCAGTTTTTTTTAACATAAATTCTTGCCTAATTGAGTCAGAAAAGTACATGGATTACATAACATAAAATTACAATAAAATCATACTGGTGAAAATAATAAATTATGATTGGAATATGGATGCTAGTACTTGGTACGGACAAATCATAATAGGCAAAAACACATTGCCCGTACGACTTAAGGGCAAAATAGAGAAGTGGTTAATAATTTCTTTCCCAGTATTAATTTTTATTTTTAGATCAAAGTTGCCCAGTCCAACGAATCTTTTGTTAAGAAAGATGCGCTTACAGGGCTCCCAAATGGTCCGCGAACTGAACATCAGAATTCTCTTAGAGAAATTTTCTTTTTAGATTTTTCTTGCAAATTGTCAAGAAACCAACTTTGGAGGTTGATTCTAGCGCAAACGTATCATGAAATTTTCTGTTAAAAAATACTGATGTTCAGTTCGCGGACCATTTGGGAGCCCTGCGCTTATGATGAAATTTCACTATCTAAATAAACAGTCTCCTCAATGTCGCATAGCATCAAAACTAACATTATTATACATAGCAAGTGGCAAGCCTTTTATACAAAAACAATATTCCCAATGCATATTCCACAAATAAAATGATCTTTTAACACTAGAACCGCCATTAGGGGTCAATATGACCCCTGCAAAATTCAAAATGGCCGATTCGAACCAGAAATTTCTTGATAAGATTTGTTAATTATGTGCAGCACAAAAAGAGGCTAAATGTATAAGTTTAATAGCTTTAAATACAAATGCTGGTGTCAAATACTTTTTATAAAACTTTAATAAAATAGCCGGCGGTTCTAGTGTTAATGTTAAAAATTCTTTTATCTTGCATATGAGATTGCTATTCGTATTTTACTATAAAAATTGTTAATGCTTTCTTTCTGTAAAGCTTTTCTTACTTCTTGAATGATATTATCTTAGAACAGAGCTCAGAAATACTCCCGGTATTAATTTTTACTTTTAGATCAAAGTCGCCCAGCCCGACGAATCTTTTGTTAAGCAAAGATGCTCTTGTGATGAAATTTCACTATCAAATGATCAGTCTCTACAATGGCGCACAGCATCCTAACTGACATCATTATAATAGCAAGTGGCAAGCCTTTTATACAAAAAACAATATACCCAATACATATCTCACAATTAAAATGATCTTTTAATGCTAAAAATTCCTTTATCTTGCAAATGAGATTGTTACTCGTATTTTACTATAAAAATTGTTAATGCTTCATTTCTGTAAAGCTTTTTTTAATTCTCAAATGATATTATCTCAGCTTAAAGCTCACACATAAATTTTATTCCCGGTATTAATTCCTATTTTTAGATCAAAGTTGCTCAGTCCGATGAATCTTTTGTCAAAGCAAGATGCGCTTGTGATGAAATTTCACTATCTAAATAAACAGTCTCTACAATGCCGCACAGCATCAAAAGAGACATTATTATACGTACCAAAAGAGAGAGAAGGGCTTGTTAGTCATAAAAGATCCTCAGTCGCGACGTGAGTCTCCGGATGCAAGGAGAGCAGCAAGCAAGCAACTCAGCTCACCAGATGGTTCGATGCGCATCTACAATACTGTGTTCTTTCGCACAATTGCCTCTGAAGCAATTGAATGAAAGAGAAATTGGATAGCAGAGAGAGAGGAGAGATCCCACAGTACGAGTATCCTCTCACCCTATGTGAAGGGACAGTGTAAGATGAAACCCCCTTGAAAAGAAGAGACGATAAGGCTGATTGCTCCAGAAAGCCCAGTTCTTCGTCTCCTACTATTTTATTGGGGAGTATAGGCATCAAACGAACAATTTACAAATAGAAAAGTAGAGATCTAAAACATTTTTGAGATAGGGCTAGAAGAACATTTCCTATCAATCCGTATATCGCTGTCCAATAAAACTTTTTTGCGCCGGATGGATTTGCGATAGTGCTGGATAAAACTTTTTTGCAAAAAAGAAAGTTGCAATGCTTTTTAGTAAAATCATTAGAATCAGTGTTTAAATGAATTTATTTTAATACTTTTCTTTGTTATTTGAAATTATTATTTTACACTATGCAATTTGAAACAAAACAATAAAACATTTCATTATTCTTTTGGCATTAAATTATAAAAATACAAATGTCAGCACTTTTATCGGCATCAAACGAATAATTTGTTAGAGTTATTAGAATCAGCATTTAAACATTTAAAATAATAATAATAATAATTTTCTTGGTAAATAGAAATTATTATTTTGCAATATGAAATTAAAAAAAAAAAAAAAAGAAAAAGAAAAGAAAAGAAAAGAAAAAGAAAAAAAAATCCAACTGTTTCTTAACTTTTTAACCTTCCTACCCTGTTCAAATTTTACTCAATCTTGATAAAAACATTTCACACGAGAATTGTTATTTAAAACATTTTAATATATTTATTTGACTTGTTTGTCTAAATCTCTTATTTAACTTTATGAAAAAAGTTCTGGTTCTGATCGTATAAATCGAATTATAGCTATGGGTCGATTAGACCCATTCAGGGTCGGAAGGTTAACTGGTTTGCCCGAACGGCGTTCGGTCAAGACAAATTTGCTTATTTTATCATTTTAAAGCTTTTTGACAGCACTATTATTTTTAAGAAAATTTTCATACTATTGTAGGCAGAAATGTTTAGACTACATTTTACGAATATTTTATTTAAATAATAATGGTGTGGGTCCGCTATTTTCAATTTATTGAACGGAAAGGACTTAACCACATAAGGGGTTAATCTTTTAAGATTAAATTATAAAAGTACAAAGGTCAGACCTTTTAACAACATCAAACAAACAATATATTAGAGCAGCGGTTCCCAATCTATGGGTCGCGACCCACTGGTGGGCCGCAGCAGTTGTTTTAGTGGGTCGCGGAAAAATCGAGGTTTGTCATCAAAATATATCTTTTATTTCATCTGTTTAACCCCTTGAGGGGCGGCGGTATATATTATATACCACCTACGATTGATGAAGATTCACACCAGAAAAATTTTATTAAATTTCACTTTTCTAACTTTGGTGGAAAACAGTCGTGAAATTGCTTTTCCTCTTTTTGATGTAACTTTTTTACAAATTTCCGGTGGGAGTTCAGAATTACTCGGACGCAATTGCTTGCCCCTCAAAGGGTTAAAAAGATATGACAATTTCAACAAGAAATAAGATTTGTAGGGAAAATCCACGTTATTTCCTTATTATTATACGAACAGAGTATCAAGAAATATTTAAATCAGCTTTGAGGTCCTTTATAAAATTCAACATTTCGTGCTTATGACAGCATGCTTTTTCTACTTTGCTATGTTTTTGAAAGATAATTGCTGAGACAAATTGCATGTTAATACATGTTCCCACTTTGGTAAACACCAGTACTAGAAATCTCATTGATTATAAAGTTATGTTTCCATAATAACTAAATGTATTTTTAACTTTCTTTGTAGTTTGTGCATTGTTTTAATTACTATTCTTTTACACACATCGAGATTACCGATTCTTGTTTTTGTTGATAAATTATCGTCCGTGCGAAAATTTGCGTTTTTCGTAGGATAGGATAACCTAGCGTACAGAGATCGTACAAAAATTGCTATACTGATGTCTTGGGTGGATCGCGAATTTTTTTTTTTTTTTTTTTTTTTTTTTTTTTTGTTGCTGAAAGATGGGTCGCGAAATTTTTTTCCACTGAAAGGTGGGTCGCGTATCAAGAAAGTTTGGGAACCGCTGTATTAGTGGCATTAGAACCAATATTTAAGCCAATTTATTGTAATACATTTCTTTGTAATTTGAAACTATTATTTTAGAATGTAAAATGTAAAACAAAATAATCAAACGGTTTCCGATTCTTTTGAGATTAATTTATAAAAATACAAATGTCAACCCTTTCATAAACTTCAAACGAGCAATATATTAGAGTCATTAGAATTAATATTCAAATCAATTTATTGGAATACATTTCTTTGTAATTTTGAATCATTGTCTTGTGATATAAAATTTAGAACAAAATAATCAAACTGTTCCTCATTCTTTTAGGATTAAATTAAAAATTTATATACCTGTCAACCCACAGGAGCATTTTACAAATAAAAAAATAGATATCTAAAACATTTTGTGGTAAAGCTAGAAGAACATTTCACATTAATTCGTATATCGCTGCCCAATAAAACTTTTCAGCCGATGGATTTCCAATAGTGCTTAATAAAAACTTTTTTCTAGAAAGAAAAGTTACAATGATTTTAATAGTATAATTAATTTAGTAGAGTATTTAAAAGAAATTATTTTAATATTTTACATTGTGATTGGAAATTATTGTTTTGAAACATGTAAAATAAAATTAAAAAAAAAAAAAAAAAAAAAAAAAAAATGAAATTTTCTTTTCACTCTTCTGCGATAAAATCATACATATATATAAACAAATTTCAACCCTTTTATAGACTTCGAATAAACAATTTACAAATAGGAAAGTAGAGATCTAAAACATTTTAAGATAGGGCTAGAAGAACATTCCATATCAATCCACATATGGGTATCCAGCAGAACTTTTGAGCCGATTGATTTGCAATAGTGCTTAATAAAAACTTTATTTCAAAAAGAAAAATTGTGATATTTTTAATAGCGCCATTAATTTAACAGAGCATTTAAAGGAATTTTAATACTTTGTATTGTGATTGGAAATTATAGTTTTGAAAAATGTTTCTCACTCTTTTGAGATTAAATTTTTAGGAATGAGATTTCCGCGTTTTTGCTCACCAGCATTTTATTAGAAAAAAAATATTTCATTTAATCGGAACATTTTTGCGATTTAAGAGAACAGCATTTTCTCAAACAAAATACTGATGCGAAAAAATGCGGAAATCTCATCCCTAGATTATAGAGTTATTTTTGTGACAGTATTAAAACTTAGGTGTTTCTTTTATCATTCGCAAAATATGAAATATCTCCGCGAAAACGATCTATAATATTGCTTCTCGGATTCCTGCCGAATTATGAGCAATAAAAGCAGCTGGTGATATCACCCCCTGTAGAGCTATTATACTGAATCACCATACCTTATGGGCTGTTGATCTCTCATCCCAGATTTTATGTTGCAAGTTCATAAGTTTCTTTCCTACCATAAATTCTTTTTCTTCCCATGTTTCAGTAATTTCCCCTGGAAAATAACATTTGGATTCCAAATATACGTCGATCCCCAAATTCAGTAGGAAAACAATTCAATAATATAATTTCTTAATAGCTTTGTCGTATTTAATCGAAAAATTCGTAATATTTAATTAAATAAAATGGAGATAATTGTTGGTGTTGCTGGTAATTATTGCTGGACATGACAAAATAGTGATGGGCAGAATGAATCATTCGAGCATGCGCATGGACAAAGATGAAAAAAAAAAAAAAAAAACTACCAGAAATTTTCTACAAGAAAAAGTTTCATACTTTAATTAGAATCAATCATAACAGCCCCATAGAAATATAAAAATTGCTTTCATCTTCATAATTTCTGAGTATAACTGATTTAAAAAATTACAGGTGTTGTCAGATATATGTTTGGTCCTTTACTTTTTACAATATTTTTGATGATAATTGATTAAAAATAAATGCAGAGGTTTGGAACTGTGTTTTTGGACAGGTCCGAATGATTCATTTGATAGTAAAATCATCCATTTTGCTTACTACTATTGACATATGTATCACTGAGCAGTATAAGGTTAACGGAGCAATTGCATTGTGTATCTTTAAGACTTCTTGCTCGGAAATTAATTTATACATTTAAAATTAAATTTCAATTGATTCATGTGCATCACTCTACCGTTTAAGGTAAACTGAGCAGCTGCATATATTAAGGGAGACAGACCATAGTGTTATAAATGTTGACTAGTAGCATTTAATTTAAAATCGGAATGTTTATGAAGAGCTAAAAATCGACTAAAAATCTATTTATTAGTGGTTGGATTTTATGAGTATCGAAACTTATAAGTTAATATCCGTTCCATTTTTTGGTTATTTGGATGAAAAAAAGTAGCTTGTGAATATATTTTCAAGAAGTTGTCTAGTGTAGTTTTTCAGAATACCATTGAGTTATAAGTTATAGTAGCAAATACATATAGCGCTGTAGGTGGTACTATCACCACATATAGCATTATTACTGTGGACTATTATTATAAGTCCTGCCCAAAATCATGTCTATTTGAAACCCTTAAGTTATCTTTCATACCAGCAAATTTCTACAATGATGCTATTCCGTTCTTTCTTCCCCCCCCCCCCCCATCAGTGGTGAATACAAATTGTTTATGAAGAACGGTATTATGTTATTGATGATGAAGCTTGAAATAATTTTTATTTCTGAGTTTTTTTATTCGCAAGAAATATATTTTCAAAAAGATCTATGAAATCGCTTTTCAGAATCCTTTTGAAATATAAGAAATAGTAGCAAATATATATATCACTGTAGGTGGTACTATTACCCCCTACAGCGCTATTACTGTGAATGACTATAAATCCTGCGCATCATTCATCCCTGTTTCTCGTGGATATATTACAAATTCATAAGTCTCCCCCTATACCCATAAGCTCTTTTTCACTTACTTCTCGCTTACTAGCAAATTTCTAGAAATGTACTATTCTTTTCTCTGTAGTCCCCAACTTTGGTTGAGGCATGTCTGTTTATGAACAAGAATATTATTAATCCATTAATGCCCGAATTATTTTCTTCGCTAAAATTTAAATTTTGTAATTCCCACCACTTTTAAAAGCAAGTAAAATTTTATCTAAATTTATCGAGGATTCTGTCTCGTGAAATAAGGTATATATTTATCTTCATCTTTACCGGTGGGAAAACCGCTTTCTTGCTGTTTTTGTAACCGTCCTCAGAAAAGGACGCTGGGCGCTAATGGGTTAATACAAATTTCAATTTTTCTGCGAGTTTTATTGCTAATGAAGCTTTTGAAGCAATTTTTATACTGAATTATAAGAAATAGTGACAAATATGTATAGCACTGTAGGTGGTACTATCACCTCCTATAACGCTATTACTGTGAATCATAAGTTCTGCACATCATTCATCCCTGTTTCTCGTGAATACGTTACAAATTCATAAGTCTCCCTCTATATCCGTAAGTTCTTTTTCATACCAGGAAATTTCTACAAGGATACTATTCCGCATTCTCTTCTACCTAGCAGTTGATGATGACCTGACTTTTTATGAATAAGGGTATTATTAATACAAATCTGAAATTTTCCCGCAAATTTTATTGCTAATGAAGCCTTTGGAATAATTTTTATTCAGATTTTGTTATTCGAAAGAAATACATTTTCAAAAAGATATATATAGCCCATTCCGGAATCCTACTGAGTTATAACAAATAGTAGCAAATATATATAGAGCACTGTAGGTGGTACTATCACCCCCTGCTGCTCTATCAAAGTGAATCACTATAAGTCCTGCACATCATTCATCGCTGTTTCACGTGGATATGTTACAAATTCATAAGTCTCCCTTCATACCCGTAAGTTCTTTTTCATACCAGCAAATTTCTACAAGGATGCTGTTACATTCTATCTTCTACCCAACAGTAGATGAATAACTTCTCCCTCCTCTGTTCTCCCCAATGGTGGATAAGTTACTTCTCCCTTTTCTCAAGATAATTGGATAAAGGAAAGATGCATAGATGATTCCGTTCTGAGCCAAAAATGGGAACTACTCTCTTTTAGTATGTTTTATTCATTCATTTGCGGCAGACCTTTTCCAGTTTTCTGGGCTTCCAATTTCCTTTGTAATCTTATTTATTTTTCATCAGTGAAAGATTTTTCTAAAAGTAAAGGATATATGTGAAACATTACTTTAGAATCTGTCCTGTAACGGAAAAATCTATCGAAGTTAAGTCTGAAGAATAGCCTGAAAGTTAAAGTTTATGCGAAGGATTTTATTACTGGGTCCAGGAAATATATTAGTTTAAATAGATAAACACGCATTTTTTTTGTTTTTGTTTTTGTTGTTTTGTTTTATTGTAAAAAGTGATAAGAATAGTTAGTACGAAGTTTTGAAATTGTAGCAATTGAAACGATACAAACTATCTCTTCGACAAATATATGGAGATATTTCTCAATTTCTTTTTGATAATTCAGTGGATTTGTATCGTCGGTAATTTTATGTGTTTTATTTATTCTTTGTGATATCTACGAAAAGGATTTTTGTGATTGTACTTTAGTGTTGGTGTTGGTATTATTTATGGCCTTCAGTTATCTGCAAGAAAGATGTTGTCCCAAAAGTGGGAATGCTTTTATGGGGGTCTTTTTAAGGGAACCTTACTGTATTTACGCAAGGAAATCTAAGGTTCGAAGAAAACTACGGATTAGTCGATTAGGTCGACAGGTGCAATTGAGCTCGAACCCAGTAGGTTCCGCCTACTAGTTTTGAAAGCAGAATCTCTTAGATACTGGTGGAGCGATTATACTTTGGAAAGAAAACGATTGTAATGCTGATAATATGTTGATTTCCAGCTGACTCAATTTAAACAACACTAAGTACATATCTGTACATATCTGTAAGAAAATATTAAAATATGGTACCGTAAGTTTAGATTATTAAGATCCTCAGAAACTTTGAATAGCAAAGTTCAGTTTGACAACAAAAAAATTAAAACGTTTTAAATCAGTCTAGGGGTTACTCATTAATATCCTATAGTTAAAAGGAAATACTATGTAGTAACCCAGAGAATTTAGGACTGATTCAAAACATTTTTATCATTGTCCAAGTAACCCAAGTAATGGTATATAAAATGAAGTATCACTTCACATAGCATTAAATTAACCCTCTTGTTCCCTTTTTGCAATTTCCCAAGCAATGCAAATGTAGCAAGATTTGTTCAAACCGCGATTTCCGGGAGAATGCATTTTTTTTTCCTTTTAATTGACCCTTCTTGGTTATTTCCACCATTTATTTTTTATTAAAGTTTTTGATTTATTTAATCAAGGCATTTTCCCGGTGAAATTAGACAAAAACTTCCATTTTGAAAAATCGGTGACAAAAGATTAAAAATTCTGCAAATAACGCTTGTCGCAAACAGAATAACCAATAAAAGGGCAAGCAATAATGCCAGCGTAATATTGAATTCTTACCGGAAAAATCGAAAAATTTTGATTTAAAATGTGAAAAGACAATTTGTCCAACAGTTGGCCGCGAAAGTTAAAAATATTAAAATTCGTCAAAAGTTTCGGGTGAGAATCTTGTTTAAATTAGGTGGGATAAAATATATCCCACCGCCCCTCAAGGGGTTAAATGTGCGATTTTTGTACCCTATTTTGATAAAACAGTTATGCAGCGAGAGGCTATATCTTAATTCTTAGATTCCTTTTCATAAATTTATACATTTTATCGTTCTCTCTATTGAAAGATACTTCTGCATAGCTGCCAACTCTCCCCCTTTTTTTTTGGGGGGGGGGAGGCGGAAATATTTAATAGTAATGTATAACTTGTTTAACCCTTTAACGTTCAATGGTTTCGCTACGAAACCACAAAATTTTAATTCCGATATGCAACACTGACACCTGTATTTTTATCTAAAAATATCCCGTTTATTATGTATGTGAAAAATCACGTTTTCTTATTTAGAAATATATTTGTTCTTAATTACCGGTGTCATTCATTTATTTCGACATCTTAGCAATGAAAATGCTCTGATCGTTAAAGGGTTAATCGGCAGATTATGGCAATTTGAAATGCTAAAATTTTCTATAAATTTTTTCCGGGCTAAAAAAGGGGAGATGTTGGCAGATAGGTTTCTGCCATGTTTTAATATTAAATATATCAACAACCAGAAAATCCCAACTCCGGTCTGTAAAGGAAAATTTATTAAAATAACAATTATAGTATTATAATTCTCATACCTTTCAAAGAAAATATTTTAACAGACAGAAGACATCAAGCATATCACAAGAGTACATACCTAAAAAAAGAAAAATACAAATTAATTATAGAAAAATAATGATTGCAAAATAATTTAACTCATTAACAGATAATAATTTTTTTCAGCTACTAATTGCAATTTATGTATAAATAAATTTTAAGTTATTGCATAAAAATGACAAAATTAATAAACTATATTACTCGTATGTAATATAATTTAATATTCAACACTTCTATTACTGTGTAAAAAGTAGCTTAAGTTTATATAAATATTTAATTATAGTGTTGTGTAAAATAATCTAATAAAGTAATTTGTTATAATAACTTATAAAAATAATTATCGATGAATTAGTTCAAGCCAAAATTAAATTTCATCATCAAATTTCTTTATATATATATGTACGTTTTTACATAACAAATTGTAGCAAAGATATTAAAGTAAATTCCATAACATTAAATATTCATAACGAAATATTATATTTGTAACAATGTCAGTTTTATCAACGATGAAAGAACACCAAGTGTTATGCAATAATATATGTAAAATAAAATGTAAAACATATACAATGCATCTTAAGTTTATATAAATATTTAATTATAGTGTTTTGAAAAGTAATCTAATAGAGTAACTTGTTATAATAACTTATAAAAATAATTATAGATAAATTAGTTCCAGACAAAATTAACTATCAGGACCAAATTTATTATTTTTATATTTTTACATAATAAATTGTAACAATCTGACATTAAAGCAAATTTCATATCATCAAATATTCATAACGAAATATTATACTTTTAACAATCTCAGTTTATTTTAACGAAGAAAGAACAGCAAGTGTTATGCAATAATATTGAATAAGAATAAATTATCATAACAACGTTAAATCTTCCAATTTACATTATTAATATAAGCAGAAGTATGTATAATTTTCGCCTTACAGAAACGATGCAACCAATCTCTTTTATGGATGAGTGATTTATAATAACCCCCTTCGCATGAAATAATTTACGCTTGAGCAGGTTTGTAGTTTTAAGCCTAAACTTGTATAACTTATAAATTCAAAATTATAATCATCTTTCGGTAGGTTTTGTATATTATTAGTTCAGTAAAAGGCCATGGGATTTTCTTCTTTAAATATTTTTAGATAGATGATTGGAATATTTCAAATGTGGAAACAAACACACCTTATTTTCATCCTTTCCGGTAAAACATAACCCTTCACTGTAAAAAATGGACGATTTTATTGTATTGGTAATCGGAATGCCAGACCAATTCACTGCTTTTTAACGGAAAAATTCCCGTAAATTCCAGATATTTTCCATTCTTTCCTGGAATTCATGGGATTTTTTTGGCTAAAAAACAGTGAATTGTTTTAGCGTCGCAATGACTAAAAGTTTTTTTTTTTTTTTTTTTTTTTTTTTTTTTTTTTTTAAATAGGGGAAGATGGGGATACTTGAGCCATTTTTTTAATTTTAATTTTTTTATAATTTCTTAGAACAAAATAAAATATTGAAAATGAAAATTTGATATTTTTTTTTCAATTGAAAGCCACTTTCAATTGATTTTGAACTATTTTTCTATGTCTAATAAATTTTTACTTTTTCTTTTACATCGTGGCTCAAGTATCCCCATGGAGGGGATACTTGAGCCAGATGTCACATTCGTACCAGTATTTTGCAAAGAAAAAAACCGATTTACAATATACTCGAAAAAATGCATCAAACCTTTTTCAAATAAATTTGGTCGAATTTTCTGGTGTCGTTGTGACATTTCAGAATTAAAATTATGTGGTAGAAAATTCTACCAGCAGAGCTCAAAGGGTTAAGCACCATACTTTCAAAATGGTACCAGGGTATGTGATTTCTTTTTTACATGTTCAGAACTATAAATATGTTACCATGTTGCCAGTTTTAGAAAGAAAAATTGACCAACTGTACAGAGATTTTCCATTTGTTTAATTATAAGATTTCGACGGTTAAATAAGACAATATTTACTACAAAATTTTTGTAGTAGGAAAAATGCGTAAAAGTTTGCAGCTATGTTTAATTACATATAAATCACCGGAGAAGGATTAATTATATATAAATCATTATTATGAACAGTGAACTGAAATATTTATACGATTTTGTACAATCTCTCCGGTCCGTAAAACATTCCTATGTTTCTTTTGTAGATAAATATCGGTATCTTTTCAAGAAATGATACATATATAAGACATAAGGAAGCTACTGCAAAGACACAGAACCCTTGGTTACTAAGTGTGAAAGAGTAACTTATTTTGTTATTCTAGGGAGAGTGAATTACAGAAAAATATATAAATGACTAGAATTTCCCCTCGAAATGGGGTTGCTTTTTATATTTTTCTTATTGTTCTGCAGTTATTTCTTATTATTGCTTTCTGGTATTCTCTAGCGGCAACATAGATATAATTTCTTCAGATTTTGGAACAATCTTTTGTTTGTGTATTATATGTAAAGTTTCTTTTCTCTCTTTTTTTTACGCAACGAAGTAGAATTTAATGACGAAAATTTAACCTTTTATAAAAATTGCAGTTTACAAATTTATGATATATCTTACAAATATGTCACATATTTTGTTTTGATAGACATTATAGCTAACCCTTTTAGGAGCAAATATTGTTGATTCTATATTATTGAATTCAAAAAGTTTTATTTGAAATTAATGAAATGCAATTTTATAATTTTTTTTATTTATTTTTTTAACCAAAGCAGGGATGAGATTTCCGCTTTTTTGCACACCAGTAAAATCTTAGAGAAAATGCTATATTTTTAAATCGGAACATTTTTATGATTTAAAATAACAACATTTTCTCTAAGATTTTACTGGTGTCCAAAAAAGCGGAAATCTCATCCCTACCAAAGTTAAATGATTAAAATTTTACTTCCAAATTCATGCACAAATCTTTTATAAAATTAGATGGTATAAAAATGTATTCTACAGTTCTTCAAAAAGCTAATGAATTATTGCATTTCAAAACTTAAGTACTCTTTTTTTAAATTCTAACCCAGAAAAAAATTAAGAGAAATGTGTTTCTTTATTTATTTAAAATAAATTATAGGGTAATATGTTACATTACTATAAAAGAAAACAAGAAATTTGCGCCATTCATAGCCCAATGCCGATGCATAAAATCATCGATACTGAATTTAATACTAATCTAATACATTTTACGCCTGTATCAACATTAATTCCTGATTATGACAGATTTGTTATCAATTGTCAAATAAATCTTCTAACATATGACTTTATTATTAATATTATTGTTCTAAGATTCTGCAAGGCTGAAAGCTTGGGATTTCTTCTAGTACATAAATAATTTATTCTTTTATTCTAGCATTAGAGGATTGTTCCGAATTATGACTAATACAATAATACCTTGACTTACAATAGTAATTTTTTCCAAGGCTAACGATGTAAGTCTACGTATGTTTAAGTAAGTAAAAAAAAAAAGATAAGAATTTAAAAAAATTTCGAAATCTAATGAGCATATTCTGTTGTTTTTAGGGATTATGTCACACACATTTAATATTAACAAAAAATAATAAATAAATAAACAAATAAAAAAATACACTTGAAATTTTGAAATAAATCAATAAGTTGTTAATTTCCAATTTATTGTTATTCTGGTTGCCCGGTTCGAGTCTTAGAAAAAGGGAAAAAAACTTGCAATGAAATTTGGACTGACAAACTTTTCTTTTTTTCTTTTAGAAGCTTTTTATAACAGAAGAATGAGTTTTCTAAGCCTTTTCTAATGACTTTTTTTATTTGTTTGTATCTATCACATGACTGTCGCTGGAAAGTATCCCTTCATACAATCAAAAATTTCCAAAGTAGTTCAAAGTCAATCCTTTCCGGCGCAAAAAAGTCTGTTTATAAAATGATGAAATGAATGACCGGAATTCACCAAAGACTTTTCTAGAAATTGAAAACTTGTTAATCTAAACTTTTATTTTAAAAGCAAAACCTTTGAACCTTTACCGGCACATTGTGCCCACTCTGGGCACACCTAATTTGAATTCGAAACTTGTAAACGGCACCAAGAATAACTTACTAAAATTTTGCATTTACAATGAAAGCTTCTCTCAACCCCCTTAACTGATTTGTCAGTACGCCGTTCGGGCAAGACGAATTTGCTTAATTCATCATTTAAAGCTTTTGACACCACATATTTTTTAGAAATATTTCACACTATTTGAAGTCGGAAATGTTTAGACTAAGGTTATGAATATTTTATTTAAATAATAGTGATGTGAATCCGTTATTTTTAATTTATTGAACGGAAAAGAAATAACCAGTTAAGAGGTTAAAATCTCTGCAGCAAAATAATTCAAGTTGAATGAAAATCCACCCATCTCACTATTTGAAAGTTAGCTTCTCGTAAAGAGTTGACATAACTCGAGAGAACGAGTTGTTTTTAAGCAATTTAAATCAAGATGAATAATTTAACTAAGCACTTTAAATCAAATTGATTAAAAAACAACTCATTCACGATCCAATAAATTATAGCTCTTTCCTGAGAAACCAAATCCGCTCTTTCGCTTTAAGAGTGTTAATTTAAGGCGCTTTTACTTTCTAAAAAAATTGTGAATTCCGGCATCAGTCAATAATTTCTCATTTTACGAACAAAATTTGACGGCACTGGAAAGGATTTACCCTTTAATGTTCATTGGTTTAATTACGAAGCCACAAAATTTTAATTTCGATATGCGCCATCGACACGGAATTTTAATTTTAAAAAATCCATTTTTTAATGTATGCGAAAAATCACTTTTTTTTATTTACATATATTTCTGTTCTCAATTACCGGTTTCATTAATTTATTTCAACATCTTAGCGGTGAAGACGCTTTGTCCATTAAAGGGTTAAAATATTCTTGATGCCGTTTGTAACGTTGGAAATAAAATTAGGTGGCTCCGACGCTGGACTACTGTACCGAAAAGGACCCCCCCCCCCAGACACACGACATAAAGACGACGTAAATGGGGTGATGTAAGTAGAGAAAACGTAAGCTTGTGTACCACTGCACTAACAAATCTAATCACACTCATACATAATTTATATCTTAAGGTAATCTTATAGGGTATATAGTTTCTAAATCCATAAAATAATCTAAATCCGCCAAAATGCATAACTTGCTTTAGCTGCCAATATATTCATATTAATGAGCTTACAAGAAATTTGTGGGATTCGTGCCAAAAATTCCTCTTAGACATCAATCTTCGGTATTATATTGAATAATAATCTAATGCCATTTATGCCTACATCAGCCTTAATTCCGATATAACTCCTATTTGAGATCAATTGGCAATTAAGTCTTCTAACGTATTACTTTATTATTATTGTTGTTTTCTAAGAAAATTCTGCAAAATTGGAAGCCTGGGATTTACACTAGTACATAAGTAATTTATTTTTTTATTCTAGCATTAGATGTTTGTTCAAAAATTATGAATGATATTAACAAATCTAATCACATTCATATAGAATTCGTAACTTGAATTAGTCTTATAGGGCAATACATAATCTAAATCCTGCAAAATTTATGACTTGCTTTATCTGCCGATATACAGTCGACTCTCGTTAATTCGAACTCGTCGGGACCACAAGAAATGTTCGAATTATCCGAAGTTCGAATTATGAAAAGTATGAAATGAAAACATGCTTAATATGATACTATTACAAAGGAATTAATGTTATAGTACTTTTTTAAATTTATTTCCTTTGTTATCATTAGAATATGACTTAATATTAAATTAGAATGTATAAATACATAAACTAATTAAAAGATTAGATACAAGCACAATATGGAAGAAAAAATTTAAAGCGTCATTGATGGACAAACCGCGCACTAAGAAAGTGGATATATCAAATGCATTGGATTATATGTATACTCGTTCGGAACAATTTTCACAAAAATCAAAGAAAGAAAGTTATTCAAATGATCTGAAATCCGTGAGAAAGAAAAGAAAAATGAAAAATCGGAATTCTCGTTAGTTCGAATTAAGCGAAGTCAAGAGAAAATGAGCTCGAATTAATGAAAATTTGTAACGTTATTCCGCCATTGAAAATTTCCGGACTTATGTTTAGTTCGAATTAAGCGAAGATTCGAATTATCCGATTTAGAATTAACGAGAATCGATTGTATATGATATTAATAATAATAGACTTACATGAAATTTGTGATATTCGTTATAGAAAATCTCTCTTAGACATAAATCATCGGTATTAAATTGAATAATAATCTAATACACTTTATGCCCATATCAGGATTAATTCTAAGGAATCTCAGATTTGTGACCAATTCACTATTAAGTCTTCTAGCATATAACTTTATCATTATTGTTGTTCTAAAAAGATTCTGCAGAGTTAAAAGCCTAGTACTTCCACTAGTAAATAAGTAATTTATTCTTTTATTCTAGCATTAGATGTTTGTTCTAGAATTATGAATTATATTAACAAATCTAACCACCCTCATACAAAATTTTTAACTTGAGTTAGTCTTATAGACAGGGTTCGTACGGGTGCTTGAATTTTCAGATTAAGAAATTCTTCTGTACCAGTATTTTCCTATAGAAAATATCTCCATAAATAAATCGAAATTTCACCCGTTTAAATTAGATTTATTTTACTGTAAATAAATACTGGTATTAGGCCTTGAAAATAACGGTACCCGTACGAACCCTGACAGAGCATATATAATCTAAATCCACAAAATAATCTAAATCCTGCAAAATAATTTAAATCCTTAAACCATCGGTATTAAATTGAATAATAATCTAATATACTTTATGCCCACATCAGCATTAATTCTAGGGAATCTAAGATTTGTAACGAATTCGCAAGTGAGTCTTCCATAACATATGACTTTATTATTATTCTACAGAGTTAAAAGCCTTGGACTTCCACTAATACATAAGTAATTTAGTCTTTTATTCTAGCATTACATGTTTGTTGAAAACTCCGCAGAGTTAAAATCCTGAGACTTTCACTAGTACATAAAGTAATTTATACTTTTATTCTAGCATTAGATGTTTGTTGCAGTGTTGCCAGATGGGCTACTTTTTTTTTATTCAAATTCTTGATTGGCACCACTTTTTACAAATGATTGAATGTGCCTTATTCAATGGCATGATAATTAAGGCGAAAACAAAAGGTAAATTACCGTTTCAAAAAAGTGGTGTCAATCAAGAAATCTGAATTTTAAAAAAGTAGCCCACTGGCAACACTGGTTTGTTGAAGACCCTGCAGAGTTAAAAGCCTGGGATTTCCACTAGTACATAAGTAATTTATTCTTTTATTCTATCATTAGATGTTTGCTCAAGAATTATGAACGATGTTAGCAAATCTAACAACACTCATACAAAATTTATAACTTCAGGTAGTCTTATAGAGCATATATAATCTAAATCCACAAAATAATCTAAATCCTGCAAAATTTATAACTTGTTTCATCTGCTGATATATATGATATTCATAATAATGAGCTTACAAGAAATTTGTAGTACTCGTTACAGAAAATCCCTCTTAGACATAAATCACCGGTATTAAATTGAATAATAATCTAATACACTTTGTGCCCACATCAGCATTAATTCCAAGGAATCTCACATTAGTGACCAATTCGTAAGTAAGCCTCCTGACTTATGACTTTATTATTATTATTATTCTAGGGAGATTCTGCAAGAATGGAATTCTTCTATACCCTTGTTCTCTACGAGTACATCAGCAATCTCATATTCTTTTATTCTAGGACAGGAGAGCTATATAAATGAGTAAAATCTTTGATGGGAATGAAAGCTATCTTCTTTTATTACATTTTATTTATCTCGAGGATAAGAATTGCTTTTTAGCTTTAATCTTCTCCAATGAGAAACCTAAATTAAATGTCTAGACATTTTCCAAAAAAAATTATATTGTTTGGAAAAGTAATTTCTATATTTTTTTCTTCAGAATAATTCAAACTATAGACATTTTTTCTAACAATTCTCGAATTTATTACTGTACTGCATACATTAAATATATCTTAGGGAAAAAATATTGTTAGAATAAATTATTATTAATTTCGTATGGGTTATAATGGCGCCTCGTGATGTTCTAGTGTTAAATGCTATGATAATGTACATTTTATTTATAATGAATCATAATTTAATGAACATTCATATAATAATTTTACTTATTTAATTTAATGTATATATATATATATATATATATAACACATAATTTTAATTCAACTATTCTATTACCTAAATGTAATTATTCGTTTATGTTTAACTTACTAACAGTTATTATTACTTATTAAATTATTTACTACTTATTTAATTATATATATATGTATATGTGTGTGACCACATGCATATAATTCATTCATTATATTAACTATGGCGTTAGCTTAACTAGTTAATCTTAATTGCCTATGAGTTATTAATATTTATTAATTGATTTCCACCCGTGTTTTTTCCGAGATATGCATTTTTGTGTAGCAATATTTAAATGTATTATTTAAAGATAGTGGGCAAAACTAAATCTGACCCATTAGCAAATTCCTTAGAAGTCATTAAATGTATCATTCAACGGTAGAGGGTAACATTATGTCTGTTCCATTAGTAAAAATTCTGTAATTTTACTACTTCAACCTGCTAACACTATATATATTTTCTCCATTATATATACTCCTGGATTTATACTTGAAATTTTGGCAACTAGTGTAAATCATTCCTTATATATTTTATGCTGCTTCATTTATGCATGGCACGGATCTTCAATTAATATATATATTATTATAAATCCTATTTTATCCTTTATGTATTTATTTTTATTAATATGTAATATTATTTCTGTTTCTTTTCTGGATTTATTGTACACGGTAGCTCTTATTTTTGGCTGCATTTTTTGGTTTACAGTGGCTAATGCAAAGATGAAACCGTACATGATGTCTGTAAATCAAGGTAATTTGGGCCTGATAATTCTGCCTTGACTCCTCAAATACTTCTAGTATTTCAATATTTACTGCATATTCGGTTCCTTGTCGCACTTGTTATAAGAGCCAGTTTTTAAGAATTTTATGGTGGTTTATAAATAACTTTTAAATTGAATAATTTCCTTTATAATGTATGCAGTCACATCTGTTGATGATAATTTTTATTGGTTAATAATGGTGGTTACACAAATTTGCAGTGACAGGCGCATAATTTTATATGCTATTCGAACCACTTATTTAAAAAAGAATACATTTCATAGCACATTTCCTTTGCCTGTAATTGAAACTTGGCGATCTCCCCATGTATATATTGGATAGATTATAACTAAAATAATTGTCAATTTACTTAAAAGATGAAAAAAACTTAAAACCAAATTGGTTTTAAGTTTTAACCCAGTTCATCCGTAATGGAATAGTAAATACATTTTAAGCACTTTTTTACTAAATTGATAACTATTTCAGTTATATTGACGCTAGGTTAATGTAACATTCAGCTCAAAACTCTTTTTGAGTTCTTCTATTAGTGTAGTATATGTTTGCCTTGGTTTAGAATTAGGAAAAGAGATAGGGAAATTATAAAAAAAGCAGAAAAGAATAATAAATGCCGATATATTATTAGAAAAGCAAGTTGTAAGACGTTCATCGTTTTATTGGAGTTATCACAAAGCATATATCGGATGTTCTGATTAGATTTGGCCAAATAAATGTTTAGAATCACTGTTGGAAATGGGACTTGTTTGCTTTTAGTGTCTTTATTCATTCTTCTGTGAGGATTGCTTTTTTACTTTCTGTCTTTTTCAGTAATGATGTTTGATTACTGGAGGAAGGATCTATGAAATTCGATTTTGGAATACTCTACGTGTCTTTTTTTAATATTCTCCGTAAGGTCACCTTCGACAGTATGTTTATAATTTAAAGAATTTGAATTATTTTTCTTATGGTTTATCATCGTTTAAAAATCATGCGGAGATTTTCCTCACTGTCATAAAAAACTAATAATTTGTGTTTGTGTCTTAGATGATAACTCATTAGAGAGAAAAATGATAAATTAGAAAATTGAAAATTCCAATATCTAGCTGAACAGAGTACATATGCTTCAAGGACTTATATGTTTACTTTTATAATTGATTATTTTTATATGTTTTAGGGCATCTTTGAAACTATAGCGCCAACTGTGGACATGTTTTCGAATATATATATATATTTTTTAATTGCTTCAAAAATTTTCGATCATATGAAGTATTTTATTTAACCTTTAAACGGGTGGTGTCCACAAAAAAGAACACCTAATTTTAAGAGTTCTGGCACCAATAAAATTGAATTTAAATTCTCTTTTTTATAAAATACAAAAAAGGGGGGGGGTATGTTTTTATTGGGTAATAAATTCGCTTGTAAATTCTGGCGTCAGTGTACCATTTCATCATTATACAAACGGAATTAGTCCGCCTTGGAATGGTCTAAACAGGTTCGTATTGGTCTCATTATTTTGCAGGTACCAGTATTTTTTGCTTTAAAAAAAAAAAAAAAAAAAAAAAAAAAAAAAAAAAAAAATCTCGTTCAAACATACAAAATTTTGCCCTTGCTTTCGCGCAGAGAGATTTTCAGTAAGATAATATTGATATAGAAGAATTTCCTGGTCTAGAAATTCCAGAACTCGTACGAAAACTGTTAATCATCTCTCGTAATTTGATTTTTAATTCATTTTAAAATAATAGATCAAGTTCTTTTCAAACTTCCCTTTTCTTTTCTTCCTTTTTTTATGAGAAAACGTTATTTTTACGTCGAATATCTTTCGTAACATCTTGCATCCACGAATCATTCACAATTACGCAGTTTCTTCAAATCTGCATCCTCTAGTGCACAAAGTTCTTTCAGAGATTATTCAACATAATGAATCCTAAGATGAAGTACTTTATATGCGTTTTCCATTCAACGCAAAAAATTACAGATTTGTAACGAATTCCTAAGTATCTCTCGGAACTCAAGATTTTTCATATTGGTAACATTTTACAAAGATACTACTCCTCTATCCCTACTCCCCACATCTGATGAATAAGAGTAACTTATTCTATTATTCTAGTGGGAGTTGAAAGAAAGTATAATATATAAATCTTGAGAATCAATGATAGAAAGGACGAAATGTACTTTCTTTCTATGTATATGAAATGTACTTTCTTGAAATGTACTTTTCTCTATATGAGACTTGCTTTCAGAATTTGGATTTCTCCGATGGATAATTTGGCTTTAGTTTAAGGTTACCAACTTTATCTCGAATACCTAAATTCAAATGATTTGTAACTACTTTTTGTGTTTTTCTAAGATATAGCGTCATCTGTCAAAAAAATCTCGAAGTGTTTTTTTTTTTTAATTATTATTATTACTATAAAACATTCCGATTACGAGAAGAATTTCATTTAAACCCCCTCGTGTTTGCTAATTAGTTATTTTAATTAAAGGCATCAAAGCTTATTTGAACAACCATTTTTTTTTTTTTTTTTCAACGAAAGCATTATTCTTATGTCGGATATCTTCCGTAACATCCTGCTCCAGTAATCCTTCACAATAAAATGGTTTCCCCATTAAAGATAAATTTCTTTAATATATGCTATAGAAATATATCACGAAATTAATATTTTGAAAACACTAGTAAGAAGTATAAATTTTTTCCTATACTCTGCGAGACCTGCTTTTATGTTTTGGATTTCTTTAGATAATTTCTCTTTGGCTACAGTTTGAGGTTACAAATTTTATCTCGTTGTTTATCTCGATAACTTAAGTTCAAATGATTTGCAACTACTTTCAGTGTTTTTCAATGTTTTTGATATTTTTGAAGAACTAGCGCTATCTGCGAGCAAAATTTCAAACTATTCTTTAATTTCTATAAAATATTTCTATCATGAAAATCATTTCATTCAAACCACCTCATGTGCGCCATTTATTTGATTTTTTACTTCATTTAAGGGAGACCCGTAAGAAAAAACCCAAAATTTTTATTATTGATTTTAAAGTAATGAATTTTAGTGTACTATTTAAGAATCTTTTTGTAAGGAATAACTAGAAAAAAAATTCACTTTTTATTAAAAAATATATTTTTTATGTCGATTTTTATGATTTTTTGTGTGGAAAAATACGCTTTTTAAAATTACTACTCCTCATCCAATTTTCAATATTTTGATATTACTAAAATTTCTTAAATATTGTTATACTATATGGAAACGACCTAGGGAGAGATACTTTTAATTTTCTATTTTAATCAGGTTAAAAAAAAAAAAAAAAAAAAAAAAAAGAAAGAAAGAAATTACTCATTGTAAATTTCCTTAAATTCGTTATAATTTTCATGTTTACCAATTTATGTAAAAATTTCAGAAATAGTTAAAAAAACATATCTCTCCTTACTTTTGTTGCAAATTTTTTTAAGATTCTAAAAACATAAACACTGTTTCTAAACCATTTTACCACTGAGCCGTAGTACTTTGAACTTAGGCAAAATATGGAAAAAGTCATTTTCAGGAAAACACATTTTAAATGGCCACTAGTCCTTTAAACTCTAGTGACTACGATTAAAAAAAACTCATTTGCTGCCTTTTCCAAGTGTCCCCGAGTTCTGAAATTTTGCATGGATATTCGCAAATATGTATTTTATCATTTTCTGAGATAAAAATTTTTTGAACTTTTGATGATTTTTGTCCGAAAATGGGGTTCGGGTCTCCCTTAAAATGCATCAAATCATATTGGACAATCATATTTAGCAACATTTTTCTCTTTTTAGAGAAAGCATTATTCTTATTTCAAATATCTTTCGTAACATCCCACATCGAGGTTTCCTTCAATATAATATGTTATTTTCAAATCTGCATCTTCTGGTGCACAAAGTTCTTTCAGAGATTATTCAACGTAACGAACTTTAAGATGAAATGGGGGAAGATGGGGATACTTGAGCCATTTTTTAAATTTTAATTTTTTAAAAATTTTTATAATTTCTTAGAACAAAATAAAATATTGAAAATGAAAATTTGATATTTTTTCTTTAATTGAAAACCACTTTCAATTAATTTTGAACTATTTTTCTATGTCTAAAAAATTTTTACTTTTTCTTTTACATCGTGGCTCAAGTATCCCCATGGAGGGGATACTTGAGCCAGATGTCACATCCCCACCAGTATTTTGCAAAGAAAAAAACCGATTTACAATATACGCGAAAAAATGCATTAAACATTTTTCAAATAAATTTGGTCGAATTTTCTGGTGTCGTTGTGACATTTCAGAATTAAAATTACGTGGTAGAAAATTCTACCAGCAGAGCTCAAAGGGTTAATCACTACACTTTCAAAATGGTATCAAGGTATGTGATTTCTTTTTTACATGTTCAGAACTATAAATATGTTACCATGTTGCCAGTTTTAGAAAGAAAAATTGACCAACTGTAGAGATAATAGGGGTGGCTCAAGTATCCCCTATGCTCAAGTATCCCCACTCTCCTCTACTTTATATGCGCTTTTCATTCTCCACAGAAAATTACAGATTTGTAACAAATTCCTAAGTATCTTTCTGAGCTAAAGATTTTTTTTTTCATACTGGTAAAATTTTACAAAGATACTACACTTCTATCCCGACTCCCCGCAGTTGATGAGAAAGAGTAACTTATTCTTTTATTCTAGTGCGAGTCGAAAGAAAGTATAACATATAAATCATCAGAATCACTGCTAGAAAGAGGGGAATATACTTTCTTTTATTGTACTTTATTTATCTTCCTGTAAGAAGTGCCTTTCATATTTTGGATTTCTCCGCTGCATGTTCTATTTTAGGCTCCAGTGAGGGGTTGCCAGCATGATCTCCTTTTTTTTTTAATCAGAAAATTACGAATAACAATTTTTGTGTTATGTCAATCACTGATTAACACTCTTGCGCACTATGACATATTCACGCTATTTTAATCATTTCTAACAATCGCATACACCCAGCGTACACCATTATATCTGGTTGATTTTTCAATTAGATATACTGAATTGTCACCAGAAATTATAACCTTATTTTTTGTTTAAAACGAGAATGATATTTCGTAAATAACTTAAAAGAAAACTACCAATTAATTTTTTGTGGTGTAAGTTTTTTAAAAGAAAAGAAATCCATATGAGACATTATTGGTGGCCAGTGACATCGGCTAACAGCGCTAGAGCACAAGTGATTTTTCCAAACCTTTTCCGGGGGAGTGATCCAATGTCGGGACCGCCTAAATTTAATTTTAAGCTTACAAACAGCACCAAAAATATTTTAATAAACTTTTGCTTTAACAATGGGATTTTAAAGAAAAGTTTTTAATTTCTAATTTCTATTCCTTATTCATGCCTGTCTCTAGATCATCAGAGCAAATAGGTAGCTACTTAATTTCAGATTTTTCTTTTTCATATGCTATTTTAAAACTCAACTTTCTAGATGATCAAAGTCTCTTCTTGGGAAGCTAGAAAAATTATATCTTTGCCTTAGGATGATTTTGCATTTGTACAATTACAAACTGCAATTACGTGAACCATGACGGCTATAGTAATATTTAAAAACTTTTCTTTTTAAGAAATATGGTATTCTTTCCCTTTCATTCTTCCAATTTTCTTTTACAAATATAAGTCTTTATTTTCTGTTAAGGAAAATGGAAGTCTATGAGGTAATGTAAGGAAGTTTCATTTCATTTTTGCCGAGATTAAAAGATGAGAAAGAGGAAAAAAAGTAAAATCAGCGACAAAGTAAAATGAGAGAAAATCTTCCATTGTTCATTGTGAACGGATTTAATTGCAGCTATTCATGTTAACTATGAATAGAGAGAAATATGATTTGAAAGAAAGAAAAGATTGAAAAATTCTAAGTATAAATGTTGAGACATAACAGTTAGCAAAGTAAACAGATTTTTGAACTAAAAGTTATCATGTAAAACATACCGAAATCAAACAAAGATCTTTCGCTATTTGAAGTATTTTGAATACAGAATTAACTCTATACGGCACTAATTTTTCTTTTGAAAGTATGTTTTATTTTATTTTTACCTATTTTTTGTTATATTCTTATCAACCCCTTGGGGACAAGCGACACGTATATGTGCCACAAATAGGCTTAAGAATCAATGTTTAACGCCACCAGTAAAATTATACTGTGAATTTAGCCTAATGTAATCGGAGCATTTTCTCGATTTAATAAGGCAAAAATTTCTGTTAATAATAAAAATAAAGTGACAATTAAAAATTTCGTAAAAGGCTTCCGTCGCAAAGGGGTTAAAATTAGATACCAGAAATTTTCAAAAGTATTCTTTCCCCTTATTTAATAGTAGACTTCTGCTTAAAATCATATTTTAGATTAATATTTATATCTAAATTTGTATACTTGTCAATTGTCGACTATTTTTTCATAAAATGTAAATTAATTTGACCCATGTTCAGTTTTTCAGTGGGCTACTTTTTAAAATTCAGATTTCTTGATTAACACCACTTATTACATTAACTACTATTTACTATTATTAAAGTTAGATACTAGAAATTTTCAAGCGTATTCTTTCACTTTATTTAACAATAAACTTCTGCGTAATATTTCATTTAAGATTAATATTTTTATCTAAATTTGTATACCTGTCAATTTTTTTCTAATTTTATATAAAATATAAATTAATTTTATCCATGTTCAGTTGTGCCAGCGGGCTACTTTTTGGAATTCAAATTTCATGGTTAGCATCACTTTTTTTTAATTACTATAATTTCCCTTATTTTCGCATTAATTAATATGTTATTAAATAAAGCAAATTTTACCATTTCAAAAAAAGTGGTTCTAGTCAAGAAATTTGAGTTGAAAAAAAGTAGCCCACTCAACAATGTTCATGTTAACCCTTTCAGTCGCAGTCAAATTCTGTTAGTAAAATTAGAAATTATCAACTGACACCGGAATTTACAAACGACTTTTTAAGAAATCAAGAACTCCTTAATTTAAACTTTTATTGTAAAAGCAAGATTTGATTAAAATATTATTGGTACCAGTTTCACGTTTGGAATTAAAATTAGGTGTGTCCAGATCAAACACACTGCGTCGGAAAAGGCTAAACAATAATTTTTTTTTTTTTTTTTTTTTTTTTTTTTTTTTTTTTTTTTAATCTAGAGAGGAAATTATAGACATTCTATACAGAAACATGAAACTAAACAAATAATGAAACGAACTAAGCTAGAAGTGCTGTAAAAGTGATAAAATACATACATTGAGGCTGACGTACGTTACGTCGCACAAAACAGCTACATTTTCAAAATCGACAGAAACATTTTTGCAAACTTTTAAAACAAAAGTTTAGACTCCATGAATAATGCAGGCCAGTGCAGATACAAAATAAAATGAAAATGTATATTGTAATGTATTTCTTTTTAATAGTAGTACGAATAGAATATGAAAAAGTCGTCTGTAGTTTAAATTTTATAATACCCCCACGTATACAAGGATAAATAATATTCAGAAAATATTTTTATCCAGATATCTCAATTATTTCCTAGTGATAATTAGAAGAACGATTATTTCCTCTATTAGTTCAACGCAATCAAACTGATTTGTAAAGTTACCATTCGAACTGACTATTATTTTAACACAATCAAACTAATTGGTAAAGTTATCATACGAATTGAATTACTTTATCTGCGGTTTATTCTGTTGACCTGTCTAAATGATAGACCAGATGTTGTGACCAATTACGTTATCTGAGCGAAAAATGCTCGCCGGCTGTCTTACCCAGTTAGCTTAAATGGTAAAACATTGGTCTTGTAAACCAAGGATCTGGGTTCGATTCCCGGCTTGAGTAATTTTTTGTTCTGTTGGAAACATTCAATTCGTATGATTATTTCCTCGTTTTTACAATGGATATATCTCTATGATACACATAAAAGACTCCATTAATGGAGCAATATATTAAACAATTGGTCCAGTAATGCACAAATTAAAAAAAGTAATCTTTCATATTCATCAAAATATAATACATCTTGATTGCTGCAAATACACTTGATTCCTTTAGTTTTCTTTACAATTTAACCAGTAATTCTCATATCAAATTCTTCACCATTTCCATGCAAACAAATTGCTATGAAGAGAACGAGTCTTTCCTTTCCAATTTAAATGGATAAGTATCTTATTACCTTTCCCAGAGAGAGTATTGTTTGAAAGGAAAAATACAAAGAATTTTTAGATCATAGTGGAAAATGGAACTATTCTCTTTCAGTACATTTCATACTTTTTAAAAGTTTTCTCTTGGGCATTTATCTTCTTTTATAAAATTATATACAGAGGGTGATCGGTTAACCTTTGTGTTTCAGTATTCCAATACATGGAAATTCTGACATAAATATTTTCCGTTTATGGGAAAAATAGTCTTTTGTTATTTTCAAATCAATTTGTACGTAAATTCCGGTGTCATTTATACATTCCAAGCAAAATGTTAACGCTTTCCGTCACATTGTGCCCGGTTTGGGATATCTAATTTTAATTCCAAACTTGCAAGTGGCACCAATAATATTTTAGTAAAATTTTACTTTCAAAATTAAAACTTAAATTAGGGGTCTCAAAGTACATCTAAAAAATTCGTATGTGAATTCCGGTGTCAGTCAATATTTTCTCATTTTACTAACAGATTTTACCCGTGCCGAAAAGGGTTAACCCTTTGCGGGGCGGGGCAAATTCATTGCTTAAGTATTGAAATTAATGTCTGACACCGGAATTTGAAAACAACTTTATTTGTAAATAAGAAAACGCTATACTTCACTCATTCAAAAAACCGTAATTTTCTTTAACAAAATTCCGGTGCGAATGTGGCGTTTGGGAATTAAAATTAAGTGGTATATCTATGAAACCACCGCCCCGCAAGGTGTTAAAGAACCGGAAGGTTCTGCTGAGTAATGTTTTTTCACGCCTACTTTTTTAAAATTCGTGTTTCTCGATTTGATCCATTTTTTTGTAATGGTAAAATTCCGATGATTTTCACGTTTCATATTAAGGTTTTAAAAAAATGGAAATTTTACTATTTCAAAAAAGTGGTGCCAATGTTGAAACCTCCATTTTTAAAAAGTAGGCGTGAAATGACATTATACGACAGATCTTTCGGGTTGACGTAATAGTAACATACATACATGCATTAATATCCATAGCATACAAGGCATACATAATTTACTTATTACCTATCCTAAAAAAGAATTGATTAAAACGTAAAAAGACAAAGAAATTACAAGTTAAAGATCGATTTTACAACTAAATTTTTCATAGTATCATAAATATTTTCAAAATTGTACTTGATATTAGTAACATCGCATAAATCAAAATTAAATATTTTTTGTTTACTAACTTCCACTTTACTCCTACCGTAATCTTTAGAATTTAATCAATCATTCTGAAATCTAATTCTCCACTCCTTCATGTAAATTAATTGCAATGAAGATATCGATTTCTTTCCTCTGCTTCTCAAAGGCATGAGTGACATTATCTTTTCCAGAGCAAGATTTGGACGAAAAGAAAAAGATGTATAACTGGTAAATTAAGGCGCAATATTTTAAGTGATTTTCCCAAAGTAGCGTAAAGATACAGGAAAATTAGTTTGATGTATGTAAGTGATAGCGTAAAACATCAACATACAACGCTTAAGGCCCCTGTCCTCGCTCGAGGAAACGCTCGCGAGCTAATGCTATTTCTATGGGGAAGCATTTTTCTAATAACTCTTTCGCATTTTGACATTTTTGAATATTTTTTTTTTTTTTGCATTGGATAGGTGAGGTGCATGCCAACAGCGCTCCTTTTTTACTTTTTCTATTTTGGTTGCAGATATTTCTCACAAAGTTAATTTCACTTTCAAAACCGGTTTCAAAATTGAAAGTGCTTTTTAAAAAAAATATCTGCAACCAAAATCGAAAAAGTAAAAAAGGTTCGCTGTCGGCATGCACCTCAGCTATCCAATGCAAAAAAAAAAAATTATTCAAAAATATCAAAATGCGAAAGAGTTATTAGAAAAATGCTTCCCCATAGGAATAGCATTAGCTCGCGAGCGTTTCCTCGAGCGAGGACAGGGGCCTTAAGTAACATGCACTTGACTTCTGTAATTTTCTTTGCATTTTAAGCAATCACTTTCAAATTAAATTTTTCACCCCTACCATGTAAACAAATTGCAACGAAGAGATCAATTCATTCCTCTCCTTCTCAAAAGGTTTATTAACTTATCAAAAATTCATCTGCATGAAAATTTTATAAATTGCATCTCAACTATTCACCCCTTCCATGCAAACAAATTGCAACGAAGAGATCGATGTTTTCCTCTCCTTCTCAAAAGGTTAATTGACTTATCAAAAATCGGTCTGCACAAAAATTTTATGAATTGCATCTGATAATTATATAGAGTAAAATCTAAATAAAATACCCCTTTCTTGTTAACGCACACTTGATTTGTTTACAATTTAACCAGTCACTCTTAAATAAAATTCTTCACCCTTTCCATGCAAACAAATTGCTACAAAGAGATCGATTCTTGCCTCTCCTTCTCAAAAGGTTTATTAACTTATCAAAAACTGATCTGCACGAAAAGTCTATAAATTGCATCTGATAATAATATGGAGTAAAATCTAAACAAAATACTTCTTTCTTGCTAACACACACCTGACTCCTCCTAGATTGCTTTACAACTTTAACATTCACTCTCAAATGAAATTCTTCACCCCTTCCATGCAAACAAATTGCAACGAAGAGATCGATTCTTTCCTCTCTTTCTCCTCAAATGGATAAGTAACTTATTAAAAATTGCCCTGTTCAGATATTTTACAAATTTCATTTGATAATAGTATTGTGTAAAATCATAATAAAATAGCTCTTTCTTACTAACTCTTATCTGACTCCATGCAGATTTCTCTAGAATTTAACCAGTTACTCTCAAATCAAACTTTTCATCCCTTCCATGCAAACAAATTGCAACGACAGAGATCGATTCTTGCCTCTCCTTCACAAAAGGTGAATTAATTTATCAGTACAAAAATTTTATAAATTGCATCTGATAATAAAATAGAGTAAAATCTAAATAAAATACCTCTTTCTTGCAAACACACACTTGACTCCTTATAGATTGCTTTGCAATTTAACCAGTCACTCTCAAATGAAATTCTTCACCCCTTCCATGCAAACAAATTGCTACGAAAAGATCGATTTTTTCCTCTCCTTCTTTTCAAATGGATAAGTAACTTATTAAAAATTGCCCTGCACAGATATTTTACAAATTTATTTTGATAATATAATAATTTAAATTACCGTAATTTCGGTTGTATAAGCCGCAGATCAAACAATTCTTTTTCGACCCAGAATTTTTTAAGAAACAAATATAACTTGTTAGACCACCGTGAACACTTGTATTCAATCACTAAATAAGATTTCTGTGTCCAAAAAGAATTGTTTGATCTGCGGCTTATACACCCGAGATTACGGTATAAATAAAATACTATTTTCTTGATAACGCATATTTGACTTCTTTGCAATTTAACCAGCCACTCTCAAATCAAATTCTTTACCACTTTCATGCAAACAAATTGATATGAAGAGATCAATTCCTTCCTCTCCTTCTCAAATGGATAAGTAACATATTAGAAATTGGCCTGCACATGTATTGCAAAAATTTCATTCGATAATAGCATAGTGTAAAATATAAATAAAATATAATTCTTTCTTACGAACACGCACTTGACTGCATATAAATTTCTTTGCAATTTAACCAATCACTCTCTAATCAAATTTTTACAACTTCCATGCAAACAAATTACTACGAAGAGATCGATTCTTTTCTCTCCTTCTCAAATGGATAAGTAACTTATTAAAAATTAGCCTTCACAGATATTTCGTAACCTTCATTAGATAATAGTATGGTGCAAAATAGAGATACAAAATTCTAGGCGCCAGTGGGCAGTTTCTCACCACTAAAATATAAAATTTAATAGCGTTCTTGCAAGAATTTTACGCGCAGTATTAATAACAAAATAAATTTAGTGGCGAGAGACTGCCCGCTGGCGCCTAGATTTTTGCACCCCTGGTGCAAAATATGAATAAAATTATAACTCTTTCTTACAAATACTCACTTGACTCCATATAAATTTCCTTGCAATTTAACCAATCAATCTCTATACAAATCTTTAGCACTTCCATGCAAACAAATTGTCGCGAAGAAATCGATTCTTGTTTCTCCATCTCAAAAGATTAATTAACTTATCAAAATGTGATCTGCACTAAAATTTTATAAATTGTATCTGATAATAAGGTAGAATAAAATCTAAATGAAATACCTCTTTCTTGCAAACACACACTTGACTTCTTCTAGATTTCTTTACAATTTAACCAGTCACTCTCAAACGAAATTCTTCACCCCTTCCATGCAAACAAATTGCAACGAAGAGATCGATTCTTTCCTCTCCTTCTCAAAAGGTTAATTAACTCATCAGCACACAAATTTTATAAATTGCATCTGATAATATAGATAAAATCTAAATAAAATACCACTTTCTTGCTAAACACGCTCTTGACTCCTTATAGATTTCTTTACAATTTAACCAGTCACTCTCAAATAAAATTCTTCACCCCTTCCATGCAAATAAATTGCAACAAAGAGATCGATTCTTCTTTCTCCTTCTCAAAACGTTAATTAACTTATCAAAAATTGATCTGCAAAAATTTTTATAAATTGCATTTGATAATACAGACCTCCCCACTTAATCGGGTAACGGATAATCGAATACCCCGCTTATTCGAATAGAACTCTCCGGAACCGAATTTATCGTCATTGGATCTATGTTATTTTTCCCCGCTTAAACCGAATAAATTTCGCGAATCTCCCCGCTTATTCGAATACCATCTGGGTGACCTATGTTTGAAAACAGGCGCGAAAAACACGTTTCATATTGAATTTTTCTTCACCTTTTGTCATTTTCGGCTCATTTCCATTGGAGACAAATTATCAGTTCTCCCTGCAACGATTTCGGCTGGCAGGTGTATAATGGACAGGTTAAATGATCTCCCTTCCTTTTTCTGCGAATGAGTAAAATAAGTTGGTCAATGGATAATTTTTAAGTTTAGTCGCGGTTTTGTTCAGAAAAAGGTGTTGCTATGAATTTTAAATGGAAAGTTACCTATGAATTTTAAATGGAAAGAAACCTTTATGAAAAACTGCAGTTTTTGAAGCGTTAAATAAGAAAACAGAAGTCCAGGTAGCAGAAGTAATGTTCCAATATAAAACACAATGCCAAAAATGTCCAAAAATAAGAGAGATAAAATGGAAATTGGGATTGAAAGAGGGAACATAATCCCAGTTTTCATAACAATATGCACTGGAATAAGTTTAGCGAAAAAAGCGAAATTTTCATTAATAAATGGCGCTATGATTTAGCAGAAAGCGTGTGCTAACGCACAAAAATGTATCCACGTTTTTTGTGCTAGCAAAGTTTTAACCAAATTCCATTGAACTACATTAAGTGTAATGTAAATCATACAGTTATATGAACTGATATTAAATTATTACGTACTTACTTTATATTAGAAATTGTATTTATTTTACTAATTTACGTTATTATATTAACGATTTTATTATGCTATTAATTAATTATGCTGCAGATGGTTGTTTTACCTTTTTATTACGCATTAAATATCACATTTCTGTGTTCCCCGTTTAATCAAATACCCCGCTTAATCGAATATTTTTTCTGGAACCATCAATATTCGTTTAAACGGGGACGACTGTATTATAAAGTAAAATCTAAATAAAATATCATTTTCTTGCTAATGCAACTTGACTTCTTTAGAATTTAACCAGTCACTCTCAAGTCAAATTCTTCAACACTTCTATGCAAACAAATAGCTACGAAGGTATCGATTCTTTCCTTTCCTTGTCAAAAGGTTAATTACCTTATCAAAAACTGATCTGCACGAAAATTTTATTAATTGCATTTGATTATAATATAGAGTAAAATCTAAATAAAATACCTCTTTCTTGCTAAGGCACACTTGACTTCTTTACAAATTAACCAGTCACTCTCAAATCAAATTCTTCAACTCTTTCGTGCAAACAAATTGCTAAGAATACATCGATTCTTGTCTTTCCATCTCAAAAGGTTAATTAGCTTATCAAAAACTGATCTGCACGAAAATTTTATAAATTGCATCTGATAATAATATACAGTAAAATCCTCTCTCTTGCTAACACACACTTGACTCCTTATAGATTTCTTTACAATTTAACCAGTCACTCACAAATGAAATTCTTCACCCCTTCCATGCAAACAAATTGCAACGAAGAGATCGATTCTTTCCTCTCCTTCTCAAAATGTTAATTCATCAGCACAAAAATTTTATAAATTGCATCTGATAATATAGATAAAATCTAAATAAAATACCACTTTCTTGCTAACACACTCTTGACTCCTTATAGATTTCTTTACAATTTAACCAGTCACTCACAAATGAAATTCTTCACCCCTTCCATGCAAACAAATTGCTACGAAGAGATCGATTCTTTCCTCTCCTTCTTCTCAAATGGATAAGTAACTTATTACCTTTCCCAGAGAGAGAATTGGTTGAAAGGAAAAAGACAAAGAAATTCCAGTTCAAAGTGGAAAATGGAAACTACTCTCTTTTACTATATTTTATTCATGTATTTGCGGGAGCTTCTCTGGGACTTCCAGTTCCTTTTGTGAAATTATTTATTTTCCATCAGTGAAAAGGATTGCGGAAGACGGGAAATATATGTATGTATAGGCATTTTTTTAGTACGAAGGTAAAGTTCAAAAGATAAATGGGTGAGATTATTGTAAGCGAATAGTTTTTCTTGTATGTTGTAAGGTAAATGCGGATGGAAATTTACAGTCATGTAACATAAAGCATTGAGTGTTTGCTTGTTTTTTCTGTTGATATAGATATTTTAGCTTCTAGTATCATGAAAATTCTACCTATGTATAACATAATATAATTCTTAAATTGAGTACTAACTGAAACCATTTTAAATTAACCCCCTTGGATTCATTTGACGTAGTACATGTGCGTAATACATGTGACGTAGTACAAGGTCTTGTTTTTCTTCTTTCTAGAGATATTTAGCCCGTGAACAGATTTTACTGGACTCAACCGAGCTCCTAAGTTCTAAGTTTAGTTACAGATGATTTTAAACGATACATAAGAATAAGTATTTTTCTATTCAAATAGTACTTATCCGTTACTTTTCTGTTTCTACTATTATTATTGTTTTATCGGACAGCAAAATTGAAAAACACTTAACTTTCTAGAACAGTTTACTATCAGATTCATTTTGAAACTATAAAGTTTGTAATTAATAATAAATTTAATGACAGATTAAGTCATGTGAAAATAAAGCAAATTATAATGTTTAGTCCATTGCGTTCTGGCGCTGTTAGCGCACCTACATCATTAGCCATAAATGTAAACGCGTTTAACAGTTTTTCTTTTTTTTTCTAATGGCACCACAAATTTTTTATTGGTAACTTTCGTTTGTAAATAAAAACGTTCACCTCGCTTAACAAAACTAAGAGTTAAAATTTTCTGGTGAGAATTTGGAATGTCTAATTTAAAAATCAGTCATCGTAACTATGAAGTACCCTGCGAATGCTATTGTCAGGTATGACCGAAATAGCATGACGTACGCTGCATACAACATAGAGCGCGAAAGGCTAAAATTGGTAACGCACAGGTAATACTAATTCAATTATTCTCTCCTGTTGACCATTTACGAAAGCTGATTTCATTCACTTTCCCTTTTCTTTGATTATTAGAAAAGAGAAATAAATTTAATTTTCCTGTACTGGTCAACCCGTAAGCACACGTGTCGGGTCAATTTTACATCAGCCACATTTTCTTTAGAAAAAAGGGATAAATTTTAAAAGGAGGCTTCAGACTTATTTATTCATTTAATCGGAGCATTTTCTAGATTTAATAAAGCACAAATTTCTATTTTTTTAAACTGGTGATAAAACATTGAAAATTTCGTAAAAGTCTCCCGTCGTGAAGGTGTTAACTTATTTTCAATTAAATTTTACATTAAATTCTGGTATCATCGTGATTTTTTGGAAATTTGATGAAAGTCGTCCGCCAGATCTTAAAGTTTTAAAAATTTTTTATAGTTCTGTTTATTTATTTAATTTTTGATGTGTTACTGAAAGAACATTTGTATCAAGAAAATTGATCAAATGAAATAAATTAACCCATTCGTGCCCAGCACCTTTTGTGTAAATTTTATTTGGTTGGCACCACTATTTTTAGAAGGTTTAAGTTTAGTTCATTAATCACGAAAATGCATCATTTAAATAAAATAATTATTGCTTTTCTTTTTTACCGGTGTCAAAACAGTGCTGAATGCACCTTTTGAAGCGTCCCTAAAAAGGGACGCTAGGCACTAATGGGTTAATATCAAACTTTCTATATTATTAGATTTTATTAAACATCAAGAAACCTTGATAACCGGAAGGCTTATACATAATGTCGCGAGCAGCTTTATCAAGACATCCGAGCTTTTCGACAAAAAATCAATAACATACTCCTGTTGCCAATAACATGTAAATAGTTTCTCAAAATAAAAATGTAGAATGCATAAATACCAAACTATCCACTTTGAAGGCACTGAGAGAAAAAATAAATATTTGGTCACGACAAATGATTCAAATTGACAAAATTTTATATAACCTAAAAAATTTGATTACCCACTTGTTCTTTATATTCGAGAGTTTTAAACAAGACGATTTTTTTTCCGTTCCGCAACCTCCCTTTTGAATTGGTAAATTTTACGAAAAGAAAATTTAATGTTAAATTAGTTTAAATATAAGATGGAATTTTTAAATGTCTTTTCAGTATATTACATTAGACAGAACCCTTTAAGCTCTGATAGGTGAATTTCTTCCCATTTAATTTTAATACCAAAGTGTAACATTAGCACAACTATTTTATAAACAAAATATTCAGTTTGTCATGTACTTGGAAAAAACCCATTAACTTAGTACTTAAAATTAAATCTTGCCATAAAATCCGGGGACATTGTTACACTTTGGAATTGTGACGACCCTTCAGAGCTTAAAAGGTTAAGCGATTTTTATATATTTGTTTATTTATTTAATTTTTCATATGTTACTGAATGTTCCTTTGTATATGTATATAAAAAAATGTTCAAATGAAACAAATATCAAGTTTTCTATATGATCAGATTTAACCCTTTACGGCACACTGAGCCCAGTCCGGAATACCAAATTTTAATTCCAAACTTGCAAACGGCACCAATAATATTTTAGTAAGATTTCGCTTTTACAATGAAAGCTTTAATTAAAATGTTTGCAATATCTAAAAAAGTCGTTTGCAAATTCCGGTGGCAGTCGATAATTACAGTAGAACCCCGCTAATTCGGACCCCGATAATTCGGATTTCCGGATAATTCGGATCGGTTTTGTCATTTTTTTTTTTCAAGTTTGAGAAGCGATTGGCTAATTTCCATAACATTAATTTGTTTCATCGTCGTATTCTAAATAAAAAAACTTTTTCTGACATGTTTTCGGAATAATTAAGCATTATTACTGTCTGCAAATATTCAATAAGTTTAACCTAAAGGTGATTTTCTGTTAGTATATTATATTTTATTTCATTTTTTTTCTAATTCTCCGGATAATCCGGATTTTCAAAATTCCGGATTGGGTCCGGTCCCAATTAATCCGAATTATCGGGGTTTTACTGTACTTATTTTACTACAAAATTTGCTCGTGCCGGAAAGGATTAATTAATCCTTTCAGGGGCAAGAGATTTGTGCTCCAAAATGCTCAAATAATTTAATTCCCACCCCAATTTATGAACAAATTTTGTTGAAAATAATCAAAATCGTTTCTTAACTTATATTATGAGATCGGAATTGTACTAAAAAATTATTGATGCCAGTTGGCAATTTGGGCATTAAAATTAACCATTTGCAAACTGCAAATGGCACCCCTGAAGGGGCTAACACTAAAACAGCCGGGTATTTTAATAAAGTTTTATAAAAAGTGTTTCGCCCCAGAATTTTAATTTTAAACTATTTAACTTATTTAATCAGTTTATTTTTGTGCTACTTATATTTAACATATCTCATGAAGAAAATTCTGGTTCGAATCGACTGTTATCATTCTGGCAGGGGGGATTTTGACCCCTAGAGGCGGCTCTAGTGTTAAACATCGCAAAAAAGCTTGATAACTGGAAGGTTTGCACCTAATCTCTAGAAGGGCAAGAAATAATGGCTCTGTAGTACTGAGTTTTCACCGGAATAATTGAAAAGCTTTACTTTAAAATAAGGGAATGCATTCATTAACACTAGAACCGCGGAGACGGGTCATTTTGACCCGTACTCCGTGAAAAGATGTCGTTTCGAACCAGATAAGTCTTCTTAAAATAATTTACATTAAGCTGCGCAAAATTAATTAAAATAAATAAGATAAATAGACTTAAATAAAAATTCTGATGTGAATTATTTTTATATAACTTGGGTAAAATTTCCCGCGGTTCTAGTGTTAAGTATTTTGACCTTAAAGGTAAAAACAAAAAAAATTCATTAAAAGTTTCAGGTGCGAATCTTGTTTAAATTAGGTGGGATAAAAGATATCCCATCGCCCCTCAAGGGGATAATGTCGGGAGCAGCTCTATAGATATTTCTTTCGGGTATTTTTCGCTCATCGTTCAAGAATTTTTCGACAAAAAATCAATAAGATATTCATTCATGCACCAGAATAACATGTAAACAGTTTCTATAAATAAAAATATAGAATCTATCTGTGAAAATGCTAAAGCAACCACTTTGAAATCATTGAGAGAAAAAAATAAAAGCTTCTAAAGATAATGTCTCGACAGACGATTCAAATTGATAAAATGTTACGTAATCCGTAAAATTTGATTACCCACTTACAAATTTCTAAACAACAACGATATTTTTTCTCCCGTACACAATCTCCCTCTTGAGTTGGCAAATTTTATGAAAAAGAAACAGGGAAACTCAGTTAAACCCCAAACAAATGAATAAATAATCTGTTATACATAAGTCAGTATTTTCTCAATCGATTTGCATTATATATTTATTTCGTTTCTCATAACTCTTTTGTTTAAAGAAACGAAGTTACACGCCAGGACAAAAAAGTTAGCTCTAATTCTCTTCTGTAAAAATCCACGTGTATAGAGGAGAAAGAAAGAATGGAATCAGCTTATGAATTCGTAATTGGAAATCTACCGGAGCATAAGTGAATAATGGAAGTGCATAAAGTATTACGGTTTTGGATTCGCAACGGGGCTTTTGTGTAATCAAGGAGACAATTTTCATGGAAACGTATTATTGTGATTCGCTCACCCATATAAGAGCCAGATTGGGTTATTGATGGAAAGCTATAGAGTTATTAAAGGTATGTTTAACATTGTTGGTGATGCTAATGAAATTAATTCATTCACAATACTGTAATCTATTTGTATAGGATAGAATTCGATTAACGGTTTGTTAGATTCTGTAGCAGTTATATTTAAGATTAGTGCATGTTGCAATGTAATACCTTTAAGATATATTCATATTATTATCGTGCATATTTTTAATCTTCACAATGCATATAGTTTACGCATAATTTAATTTAGATATTTGTATATCATGCGATAAATATGTTTGGAATATAACATGCTTATTTCATTTTTGGAAGTATATCGCATCTCACTATTCGTTGTTTAAAAAAAAAAAAAAAAATCCTTATGTTTTATCGAAACGAAATATTACTTATTCTGAATTGATGTTTAGGACTGATTACCGGCAGGCAAAACTTCCATTAGTAAAAAACAAATATTTTTTTTTTGTTTTGTTATTGTTGACATAAAATATTAATGAATTTGACTAGTAGTTTAGTAAAGGCTATGCGGAGGTATAAAACGCATGCCTTTCCGGATTTTTTTTAAAAATGGTTCGTATACGTTCTGTTCTTCAAATAAAACAACAGTGTAATACTCTAATCATGAATTTCGGTGGCTCTAGCGTATAGCCTCTGCTCATAGTGTGTACTCTCTGATTTTTTTACGACAACAACATTAAATATGATGTTTAAATAAGCTAAAAATTTCTATTTAATTTACTGGTGGTAACGCAGACAAGCGACAGCATTTTCAAAATCAATTTACGTTATAATATTTATTTCTTTACTCTTTTTTTTTTTTTTTTTTTTTTTTTTGTAAGAAACGAGTTAAGCACCACGACACAAAAATTAGCTCAAATTCTCTTCTGTAAAAATCTGCGTGTAGAAAAAAGAAAAAAAAGAATTTAATTAGCTTATGAACTCATAATTGGAAATCTACCGAAGCATAAATGAATAATGGAAGTTCTTAAAGTATTACGTTTTCAGATTCGCAACGGAATTTTGTGTAATCGAGGAGACAATTTTCATGGAAACTTATTGTGAATCGCTCACCCATGTATGGGCTAGATTCGGTTATTGCTGGAAAGCTAACATTATTAAAGGTATGCTAATATTGTTGGTGATGCTAATGAAATTAATTTATTTACAATATTGCAATCGATTTGTATAAGGTAAAATTTTGTTAACAGTTTGTTTGATCCTGTAGCAGTTATATACAGTTTTAGTGAATTTTGTATTGTGTTTTAAGTTATTATCAAGTGATTATTGTAAATATTTTTATTATGACTCATGTTTATAGTACAGTAAAACCTCCATAACGGACACTCCCGAATAGCGGACACCTCTATTTTACGGACAGTTTTCAGATCCCCACTCCCAAAACCTAAATTTTTATATGTTTAACCTCTGAATAACGGACATTCCGAATAGCGGACACTATTTTCGGCGATAAAGAATAAAAAATATTTTTTTAACGAGAAAAAAAAAGAAAATAAAAAAGCCTCTAAATTTATAAGGGCAGTGTGTCACAAATTTTGCGATCACAAATAAATGTAGATCGTGGTCTGGGGAAAATCACCTCTCAACGTTCAGTGTTGAATTCAGTGCGGTGCCCGTGTGGTACATCTTCCAGAGAATTGAAAAGTCCCTCCTGAAGGTTTTGAGATTTTGTGCTTTTAATGGTCAAAAAGTGCACCCCCCCCCTTTTTTCCGACCGGAACACTATAATGACTAATAATGTCACACTGAAAAACAAATTACATGTAATCGCAAGCAAAAGAAAACTTTTGCAGCAAATTTTTATTTTCTTCTATCTAGAAAGTGTTGTAATCGACATTTTTTTTTTCGACTTCCGATTTTCGACGGATTTACACGTTTTAGGGGTCAGAGATTCCAAAAAACATGTTTTTACAAAATGTCTGTGTGTATGTCGCTATTCTACCATCAAAAAGTGTATGAAGTTATGCATAGAATTGAACCAAATTTTTTGTGAATGTGTTTGGCTGTGGTAAGCAGGTCTTCCTTCAGTTTTGAAATATTCCGCCGGAAGGGGGCGCTGCAATCGCGTATGAAGTTATGCATAGAATTGAACCAAATTTTTTGTGAATGTGTTTGGCTGTGGCAAGCAGGTCTTCCTTCAGTTTTGAAATATTCCGCCGGAAGGGGGCGCTGCAATCGCGATTTTTGTGCCATTTTCAATATTGTACCGACAAAAAGTATATGAAGTTATGCATCGAATTGAACCAATTTTTTTGTGTATATGTATAACTATGGCTAGTTGCTTCTCCTTGTATTTGAAAAAAATCCGTCGGAAGGGGGCGCTGCAATCGCGATTTTTGTGCCATTTTCAATACTGTGCCGACCAAAATTACATGAAGTTATGCATCGAATTGAACAAAATTTTTTGTGTAAGAGTATGGCTATGGCTAATTGGATCGTCCTGAATCTGAAAAAAAATCTGCCGGAAGGGGGCGCTGCAATAGCGAATTTTATGCCATTTTCAATATTGCAGCGCATAAAAGTGTATGAAGTTAGTTCTAGAACGGAGCTAAATTTTTTGTATATGATTATTTTTTGGTAAGGCAAGTAGGTCCTTCCTGAATTTGAAAAAAAAAAAAAAAAAAAAAAAAAAAAAAAAAAAAAAAAGATAGAAGAAAGTTTTGGGATTGGCACATCCAATTAGTTTTCATATAAGAATGTAATAAACAGTGGATGAAGGTGTGAGCAATTTTATTTCAGTTTCAGTTTATTGTTTAAAAAATAATTCTGATTTTTGATTAATCATATAATAGAGGTTATAGGACATATAAAAATCAATTCATGACACATTAAGCATTTGTTAGTGATTTTTTTATCTTTGAGATTTTCCCAATAGCGGACACCTCCGAATAGCGGACAATTTCTGCGTTCCCGGAGTGTCCGTTATTTAGAGGTTTTACTGTATATGCATCTTTAAATTTAGACATTTGTTACATAATACGACGAATATGTTTTGAATGGAACAATTTTATTTCATATTGGAAAAAATATCCTTTATCATTATTCATATTTTTAACCTTCTCTATAATTTATTGAAGTAAAAATACCATTTAAGCCGGACTGGGGTCCAAGGCCTGATTACTGGCGGGAATAGCTTCTATCAGTGAAAGTAATAGAAATGTTTGTAGAAACAGAACTGGACAGAAATCCATCAGTGCTTAAAGGATTAACTAATGTATTGTAAAGACATACCCAACCCTCCCATTCCTCTGGACCTCAAATGAGGACAGATAGAAATTGATTTATAAATAAAGATAATGTTCAGCATTTATTTATGGTATCTGATTTGTGGACAGATTACAGCTAGCATGCAAACACAAAATTAAAACTATTTTATAACAGTTCTCATTTTTTGCAAAAGAGAGAGAGAAAACAAAGATAATAATGAGAAATAATGAATAATAATGGGAGATAATTTATGCTTGAGAGGGTTTAAAAAAGTCAATCTAATAAATAAACTAATCTAATATTGAATTTTCTATTCGTAAAATTTACCGATTCAAGAGGGAGATTGCGTAAGGAAAAAATATCGTGTTGTTTAGAAACTTGCAAATATATAGGACAAGTGAGTAACCAAATTTTACGGATTACATAACATTTTCTCAATTTGAACCGTCTGTCTCGACCAAATCTTGAAAAGATTTTATCTCTCAGTGCTTTCAAAGTAGTTGGTTTGGAATTTCTCCTTATACATTCTACATTTTTATTTCCAAAACTATTTACATATTATTGAAAGACAAGAATATCTTATTGATTTCTTGTCGAAAAATTCTGAGGTCTTGATAAAGGAGCTCTCGACATTATGTAAACCTTTCGGTTAAATTGGGTTCATGCACTGTTTAACAAAATCTAATAATATGGAAAATTTGTAATTAGTTTATTTCGTTTGAACAATTTTTTTTTTATACAAATATACATGTAGTAACACATTAACGATTAAATAAACAAGCATAAATATATAAAACGATTAATCCCTTGAAGGGCGGTGGAATATATTAGTTCACAGTTAATATAATTAAGATTTGCACCAAAAACTTTTAATAAAGTTTTACTTTTACAACTTCTGTGAATTAAAAAAAAAGTTTTTTATTTCAAAATTAGAGAAACACAATTGTTAGTCTTTCATAGGGCTGACTAATGTGCAGTAAAAGCATATTTAGAAATGTCATCTAATATTTAAATGAGATGTTTAAATAAGATTTAATTTTAAAAAAATATTCTCTGTTTCTTTTCTTCCACGTTTTGTGTATGAAAAATTTGCCAGTTTTGCAATTTTTCTTCTTTTTTTTTTAATTAAAAATTTTGATTTCATACCGGAAAATTTCAAAGAAGAATTTTTTCTTTACATATTAGTGAAATGTCTATCTTAAACAATGAAAAAATACGACGATAGAAATAAACTGATATGAATGAGAAAATTTGAAATAAAAACGGGTAAATTAGACTCCGGGTATTTATATCTCAACACATCACTTGCGCCCTTATATTCCTATGCAATAATTGATTGTTATAATGTCCAGTACCAACCCTTAAAGTTTGTACGATGAATTTAGAATCACTCTGTATATGAGGATCTTTCACATTAGATACTAACGTTTTCCCAAATAAATTTTATTTTAAATATCCCGTTCCACATTTTCGTCACATCTCTAAAAAGCTTCCTAGAACTGTGTCAAATTGATAAGATAACATCAACGATGTAATCTGAAAATACCGTTGACAACTACTGAGCCTTGCTGAGCGTTTATACATGTGATTGACGTTCCGATAACACAACCCTTTAGTTGGCGTTCAAATACATTAATGAACAGACCAAGCAACTAAATATATAACTGTTTATATAACTTAACATATGTATGCATAACTAAATGAATAAATGCCCTTAGGCACATTAGTTGCAATTGGCTAAACTTCCCCACGTTGCACTAAATTTAATGAATCGCGAATTCAGATCAATTCAGTAGAGAATTGGTTGGTAAATATTACTCCTAAGTAATACTAGAGATATTTGTCGACCAATTCAAAGCTTCTAGGTTAAGTTATTCAACACTAAATAAGTATTTTGAATGCCGTGAGGAATTCTGATGTCATTTGGTCAACTTTAAATTACTTTTAGCGATGCGCTTCGGAATTACGCGCAAAGTGACTTGTTTGGTTATAATAGCCAAATGGATATATACACGTTTCTTGAATTGGCTAACGATGGAAAATGATTAACAGTGTCTAGAACGCAAAATTTTAATGAATTTTTGAATTCTGAATATTGTTCAGTTTGTTTGTTTTTAATACTGAAATAGTTTTTTAGAGATGCACTTGGATAATATTTTATACATAAAAATTATTTCACAAGTTGTAAATCTATTTTTTTTTAAAACTTAAACCTTTGCGATCGAAGTATTTAACACTTTCAGAGGCGCCGTTTGAAGTCTGCAAATAGTTAACAATAATGCCAAGTGACACCAGTAATTTTTAGTATAGTTTCAATGTTATAAAATACTTGAAGAAAAGCTTCCGATTATTTTCAATTAAATTTATCTGTAAATTGTGGTAGGAATTATTTGAACATTTTTGGAGTAGAAATGCCTTGTCCCTGAAAGAGTGAACAGTTATTTTGATATTATTATATAATGAATAAATAAACATATGGCATAATAGCAAAAATAACAAGCTGGAAATTGCACGTGAACGTAGCAAATGAGGTGCGTTCGTACGATAACAAAGTTTTAAAAATATTCAGATCTTGCTGATATAGTAGAGCGTACTCTGGATACAGTATAGTAGTCGAAATCTTTACGCTTCTGTAAATATGCAGGAAGTAATTTTTATTACACCTCAGCAACGTATATCTTATTCATAAAATGTGAAATAGTTGAATATAATTAAAACACGTACCAAACCATGTTTCCCCGTATAGCATTATATAGTGAAATACTTTTGTGTGGCCCTGTAATTCAATAATAAAAATTCTTTGCATCACAGATTGTACAGAATGCATATATTTAGTATATATTTCATAGATTCATGCCAATTCTATTATGTTCGAATGAGTGTAACATCATTAAAATGCAATTGAAACTTTTTCCCCAGTGACCGTAATGTAACGGATTCCTTTTGATTGTCCCTGTAATTGATCTATGCATCCGATTTTCATAACATTTGAAATGTCTCGACAAAATTACGCAATAATTATATGTTTTAAATTTCAAACGATTAAAATGCATTTAAAACTTTTTTCCCTATTGACTGTAATGTAACGGAATCCTTTTGAATGTCCCTGTAATTGATCTATCCATCCAATTTTCATAAAATTTGAAATGACTCGACAAAATTATGTTATAATTATGTATTTTAAATTTCAAATGATTCGGTTGGGTAGTTTTTGCGTTGTTATATGCGGACAGACGGACGGACTGAGCGACAACAATAGGTGCTACGTATTTACATAATTACGAACGCACCTAAAAATTAAATAAAAACTATCGTGTAATTTTAGATAAAAACTAAAAAAATATCTCAGATACAAGCAAAAACATTTCTGAAGCTAAAAAATAATTGCTTAAAAATATTGCTTATTGAAACACAATGTGGCAAATTCTAAAAAGATGATAGTGGAAAAAATGGGGAGTGGCCAACGAAACAATTGCATTTGCTACATGATAACAGACTTAAGAACTTTCCAGAGAAGTTTTTACCTTGAGTCATGACATTATATACCGGTCCTAGTGAACGCAAATAGGTAATCATATATAGAAGATAGTATATATACTTCATAAAATGTCAGCAATATATCATTAAGAAGAATAAGAAAAATCATAACTATAAAAAGTATATATCTATTGGACGTCACTGACGTGTTTCTATACGTTGTTACCCAATACTTTTACAAAAAATGTAATACCTTTCTACCGAGAAAAAGACCACCTGTATGCTTGAGATATCCGGGTCTTACACTATTCTTTAAGTGCTTCGTATCCCTCCCTCTCATCATTAGTTCAACCTCAGAATCGGAATTTTGGTCAGTGACTTCTTCAACCGTTAACGAAATGGCGTGAGTGTGGCGTTACGAAAAGAAGTTTTCAGAAGAACCCCTCCCACCAACCTTGGATGAAATAATAATACATGTATAGATAAATAAGAATAGAATACAAATAAACAAACAAACTTCTATAACATTCATTGGTTCTGGTATCTGATCATTAGATTATGGCAGATGAAAGCGAATGTCAGATATAGGACATCGGGAACAACAATGAAAAAAAAAATCGAACAGCGAAAAAAAAAAAGCTCAAGTAAAAAACGAAAATTATACGGTCTTCCAGTAATATAGAAAACTTCATCATTATATGCATTTTTTGTTTATTTATACTTTCTTTCCCTTTGTCTTTTTCTTTCTTTTCTTCACTCGTTCTATCCCCCCCTACCTTACTCCCTGTCCAGAGTCATTCAAGTCGTTGAAGCATCGGCAAATGGTCGAAAATTACCGACTGGAAGATATGTCGACCTCGTCGTGTGCCCTTGGCTTAGTGCACACCTTGGCGAAAACCCACCCTCCTACCGACCGCCAAAACCGCCAATGACAACGTACTCTTCATGGAAAAGGGGAAGAGGAGGGGATATCTGAAGTCATGATACCTGTAATAGTAATAATAACAGGTATGATATCAAAAGTGGCAATAATGACAATAAAAAGTAGAAGTCGAAAGGGGAAAAAATGTAATGCTGAGGTTTTTCTTTCGTTTTTTCCCCTCCTTTTTCATGAAAAGAAAGAAGTGTAGCTTCTTTCTATTTCTTGGTTTTGCTGGATATCTATCTGTGTGTGTGCTTGAAAGAAGACTAATTACCAATCTTGAAACTTTTTTTACCCTTCTATTTTCCTCATGGCGAGAAATGGATGACTACATTTGGCGAAGATGCGCAGCAATTATTAAGAGACTTCCTTTTGTAAAAACGGTTTCATTCTCCTCAAAAGAGAACAAAAATAACAAATAATAAATAACAAAAGAAAGAAATTATTATAACTTTTTCGTTTCTATTTCGTTACACCTGAAATCTTATTTAAATGCTTTCTTACGTAACGGCTATTATGTATCAATAGGCGAACCTTTTCACGATTAAAGGATTTAATTTTTATTTTTGTTTTGATTAGTTCAGTTTTATTTATACTTTAAGAAAAAGAGGAAAACATAAAAGAAAAAGAAACACTAAATAATTACGAAATGAAAGATTATATATGTAAGATGATTCCAAATTTATGTACGAATTTTAAGGGTTAGTACAGTAATTTCCGAAAAGAAATCGAAATACATGAATTGAAAAAAAAAAAAATAAAATAAATAAATAAATAAATAAAAAAGTAAAACTGGTAAATCTGTCAAATGCAAGAAGTATATAAACACAAATAGAAATGGAGTTTTTTAATTAAAAAATTTCAATTTCATACCGGAAATTTTCAAATAATAATTTTCTCTTCATGGAATTGTGACAATGTGAATGCATTTTGCCTTGGAGGCTGAGACCCGTGTACCACATCCCCGATAGCATAACAGGTTAAGGTATGTGACACGGTTCGTTTCTTTTGGCAGCAATGTGAAAATAAAAAGTGAGGGGGGGGGGGAGGGTGACACACAAACAAAGAAAAAATGAAAAAAAAAGAGAGAAAAAACCAGTTAAGTAAAATAAATAAATAAGACAGTTTAAAATTTTAACATTTAATTAACGAATAATTAGGAAACATCTGTCTTAAATAAAGAAAAGAATAATACAGAAATTTTCTGGTATGAATGAAAAATCATGAAATTAAAAAGGGCCAAACTGATCCCATGGTTTTTGTACTTCAACGCGCTACTTCACCTATACATTCCTATGCAAGAAATGCCAGTTACAGTGTCCTGTACCAACCTTTAAAGTTTGTACCATGCATTTAGAATCACCCTGTACAATACTGTAATTTGTACCGCCATTATTTGTGCTATTGTTACTAAAAATATTCAATTTTAGTAAAATGAATGGGTAAGTTATATAATCAAACTACAAATTTACTGACTAAATTTAATAAAATTTCAGATTTACTAAAATTAATGATCAAACTGACCACTTCCATGTTTATCTCGTACGCCGTACGGCAATGTGTTTTTTCCAATCATGGTTTGCTCGTATCACGTACAGGCATTCATACTCTAATCATAATTTAACCCATTCGTGCCCAGCATGTTTTGCGTAAATTTTATTTGGTTGGCACCACTATTTTTAGAAAATTTAAGTTTAGTTCATCAATCACGAAAATGCATCATTTAAATAAAATAATTACTGCTTTTCTTTTTTACCGGTGTCAAAAACAGTGCTGAATGCACATTTTGAAGCGTCCCTAAAAAGGGACGCTAGGCACTAATGGGTTAATATTCTATTCAGTGAAGTTTTATTGTAAATTTTATATTATTTAATCCGAACATTATTCTGATTTAATTAGACAAAAAATTCGATTTAAAAAAATTGGTGATAAAAGATTAAAAATTTTGTAAAAGACATGAAAAAAATTAAATATTTTTTGAAAGTTTTTTTTTTCAATAATATTGAACAGTTAAGTGCTTAAATTATTAACTCTCTAATGCTACTATAACACTGTTCCCGATTTAGTAAATTTTTTTAATCAGGTATTCCACATTCATATGAGAATTTAAAACTGCACTCTGGCGTTTACACTTTTATACCTGTGTTATAAGTATTTTCCGAATTCATGAATGTCACTAAATTGAGGAAATACATAAAAACTTTTAGGAAATTTGACTTTCGATTACTTAGCAACACTGTTTTAGGGTACAATAATCTCACACCAATAATCTACTTAGTAGATTTATTTTTACATAAAAAGTATGGATCAATTTAACACATATAATTCATTTGATTGAATTTAATTTAATTATTGTTTGTTGCTCTTGTATTAACACATTCATGAAGTGTTGACAAATTGAGGACTTTTTTAATTCAGATTATTTGACTGCCACCACTTTTTTAAAATAGTATAATTCACCTTATTTTTCTGGATTTTTTATCTTATTTTGAATAGGCCGAAAATTTCTATTAAAAAAAAAAAAAAAAAAAAAAAAAAAAAAAAAAAAAACGATGACAATCAACAATCTGGCAACAGTTCTTTCATGGATGGTTGTATGTTTATAGAACCAGTTAATTTTAAATCTCAATTGTCAATACCTTGAAAAACGAACATGCGCGTTGGTTTTTTTCGCATTTGTCTCCGACCTTGTTTATAATCATCCCGAGAAACGACAAAAAATTAAAATTCTACAAATGATATTTAGAGTTGTAACAATTTTAAATTACCCTAAAATTAAAATAAATTTTTAGTTCTTATTAAACAAAAATAATAATAATCATGTGATTTTGTTTACAAATAATGTTGTTACCATAAGAAAAAGTTTGAAATTTTAACTCGATAAATAAATATATATTTTAATGTGTCCTGGACTCCTTTAAACATCTATAAAAATACCATGAAGAAAATTCCAACAGTTTGAGAACCAGTGTTTTAAATATGAAGTCATCAACTACCCACTGTAATAATGTTTTTGAACATAAAGCAGGAGGAGTTTTAACTTCTGGGCATACCTTCCGTGCCATGCGACTGTGTTCGATGTAGATTCATATCTTTTTGATAGAAATTAGAGTCATTTGACCTCTTATGTCGAAACTTTGAAGAAACCGTCAGAGCCACTGATCTATGATGAAATCTTCAGCACCTTGACAAAACGGGACATGCGCGTTGACCTTTTTCATATTTGTCAGTGACTTTGTCTATAATCATCACGAGAAACGACAAAAAGTTAAAATTCTACAAATAATATTAGAGTTTTAACAATTTTAAATTACCCTACATTTAAAATAGATTTTTAATTCTTTAAAATATATATATATATGAGAAAATTAATCATGTGATTTTGTTTACACATAATGTCGTTAACCATCAGAAAAAGTTTGAAGATTTTTACTAAAAAAATACTTTTATTTAATCAGTATCTTTTAAATGTATCCCGGACTCCTTTAAACATCTATAAAAATACCACGAGAAAAATTGCTACAGGTTGAGAACCAGTGTTTTAAATATGAAGTCATCAACTACCCACTGTAATAATGTTTTTGAACATAAAGCAGGAGGAGTTTTAACCTCTGGGCATACCTTCCGTGCCATGCGACTGTGTTCGATGTAGATTCATATCTTTTTGATAGAAATTAGTGTCATTTGACCTCTTACGTCGAAACTTTGAAGAGACCGTCAGAGCCACTGATCTATGACGATATCTTCAGCACCTTGACAAAACGGGACATGCGCGTTGGCTTTTTCACTCCAACCCCTCCCCTTCCTCTTACCGTCTGAACATTTGTCAGCGACCTTGTCTATAATCATCTCGAAAAACGACACATTTAAAACGACATTACAGCTGTATGCTGTCTCAAACAGACTGGTTTCCGCAGCGCAGAGAGAGAGTTGGAAGACCAAAGAACGTAGTTACGACCGTGACAGTCTGTTCAGTTCAAGACTGGCAGTTGTGTTTACATGTGAAGGTTTTAAGTTCTTTGACAGTGGATGGAAATGTTTGTGCTGCTAGTTAAAGCTGTTAATTCTAGAACGACGGGAAACTTTACTCAAGTTTTATAAAATATATTTAAAGCCAGAAAAATAATTTGAAATTATTTAATTTATTTGTTTAGCTTATTTCATTGCAGCATATATGTAACTTATTTCTTGAAGATTGTTTTGGTTCAGTGCCGAACTGACACCTTCCTGGCGTGGAAGAGTTAAAGGTGTAAGTTCTCAAATTCAAAAGTGCAACTTTGGCAAAAGTTTAGTTTATTTTTGTTCGGAAATACATGAAACTAGCAGGTGTTGTTGTTCAGAAACTATGTAATCGAACTGTTTTCTTCTTATTATTTTTATTTTTATTTATTTATTTATTTATTTATTATTGCCAACGCAATAGGTTTTTCCGAAAATAATGTTAAAGTGGCCGTTTTGAACCGAGTTTCCCCGCGAATGAAGAATAATCACTCCAGAAATGGTGAAAAACGTGTTTGTCACATGATCATAAAAGCTTATAGCTCAGTAGGTAATTTATTTGTCAAACATTGGAAAACGCTGTTCGATTCCTAATCGCTTTCATAGTCAGGCCTATCAAACGACACATTTAAGACGACATTACAGCTGTATACTGTCTCAAACAGACTGGTTTCCGCAGAGAGAGAGAGTTGGAAGACTTGTGCTCCTGGTTAAAGCTGTTAAAGGTGTTAGTTCTCAAAATCATAAGTGCAACTCTATGAAAAAAGTTTTGGTTTATTTTTGTTCGGAAATGCATGAAATTAGTAGTGTTGTTCGGAAACTATATAATCAAACTGCCTTTTTTTTAAAAATAGCAATGGATTTTTTAGAAAATAATGTCAAAGTGGCCGTTTTCAGCAGAATTTCCTTGCAAAGAATAACGACTTAAGAAAGTCTGAAAAAGTATTTATCACATGATCAGAATAGCTAGGGAATTTATTTATCAAAAGCTGGAAAGCCCTGTTCGATTACTAATCGCTTTCATAGTCAGGTCTATTAAACGACACATTTAAGACGATATTACAGCTGTATACTGACAAGTCTGTTCAGTTCAGGCAGTCCAAGACTGACAGTTACGCTTACTTGTGAAGGTTTTGAATTGTTTGTCAATGGGCGGAAATGTTTATGATGTTGCAGAAAGCTAACGTTCCCATGAATTAGGTATTTTTGTAATATACAGTCGACTCTCGTTAATTCGAAATCGGATAATTCGAATCTTCGCTCAATTCGAACTAAACATGAAGTCCCGAAATTTTCAATGGCAGAATAACGTTGAAAATTTTCATTAATTCGAACTTATTTTCTCTTGACTTCGCTTAATTCGAACTAACGAGAATTCCGATTTTTCATTTTTATTTCCTTTTTCAAGGATTTCAGATAATTTGAATAATTTTCTTTCTTTGATTTTTGTGAAAATTGTTCCGAACGAGTATACAGATAATACAATGCATTTGATAACCACTTTCTTAGAACCCCGTCTGTCGATCAGTTACGCTTTGAAATTTTCTTCCATCGTGCTTGTTTCTAATATTTTAATTAGTTTATATATTAGTACATTCTAATTTAATAAGTCACATTTTAATGGTAACAGACGATATAAGTTTAGAAAACACTATAGCATTCCTTTGTAACAGTACCATATAAAGCATGTTTTCTATAATTCGAACATTTCTTGTGGTCCCGACGAGTTCGAATTAACGACAGTCGACTGTATTTGGAGAAAATTATATATTTTTTTATAAAGGATCAAATTGCGATATTGCGATCAAATGTACACAAGAGTATCGTAAAGGTTCAATTACAGACGATAATTTTTATAATCTGTTCACATCACTATTTTTAAGACATACATTTCGGAGTATATTTCTCTTGGGCCGGGGGGGGGGGGGGGGATAATCTCAAAATATATCTAAAAAATGTTTGTTTTGTTTTGAAAAAGTGGTGCGAGATAGTTTTGTAAAGTTTCAATTAAAGGCGAATATTTTTAGTACTAAATCGCACCATTCAAGCAGACTGACAGACTGGTTTCCGCGCTGAGAGAGAGACTAAAGACAGTTCAGGCAGTTAGACTGGCAGTTATATTTATCTGTGAAGTTTTTTAAGTTATTTCACAGTGGATGGAAATGTTTGAGCTGTTACAAAAAGTTAACCCTTTCCGGCGCACTACTCTTTAAAGTTGGAATTTAAAGAAAAAAAAATTTAGGCAATCTATTTAGGCCTAGAAGAGTACACGGGTATCGTTTTGTAAAGATTGCACTAACCATTTTAATTATACAGCTGTTGCCGAAGTGGTAACCTCACATAAGTAAAGCATTGATAAGCACAGTGAGAAGAGCATTGCTGTGAAGCGTGTATTACAGTAAAACATTTTACCTATTATTTAAAAACAGTAGAGTTTGATCTCTGTGGTGCTGCCATCTAGAACTCATAAGAAAGATTTAAAGTAGCCATTAGAGTAGTTTTTGAAATATTCACGGAGTTCTTGTGTCTCTAAACAGGGTGAAATTTAGGTGTTGCCGACCCGGCAACATTGCGCGTTAAGGGGTTAAAGGCGTTTGTTCTCATATCCAAAAGGGCAACTTTATGTGAAAAGTTTAATGTATTTCTAACAAGAGTTTTGTTTAAAATTGTTTAACAACGCATATAGATCATATTTCTGGTCGATTTACACTAAATTTATTTATTATTATTATTAATTTTGGTTTTAATCGAAAAATTTTAATTTTTATGGGCCGAATGATGGGTTCTAGATCTATTTAGAAATAAATAGAAAAATTCCTATTAATTATTGCAATACAATCAGAATCCAGTTCCGTATTGCCAACTTATGCTCTGAAAAAAAAAAAAAAAAAAAAAAAAAAAGTCTTACCGAAAATTTTATTAAGCAATTTTTTTTAATGACATGCGTTTCGTCATTAAATAAAACAAAGATCACCATACAAGAAATTTAGTAAAAAGATGGTTTTATTAAATAAAAAGGGGGGAGAGTTGACAACACTGCTCTAGTTTACAAGAGTTTGTATAAATGACAACTTACATTCTTCACCCGATTAAAGGTACTTAAAATACCTGAAACCAAAAAAAATTATATACTTTTGTATTAAAAATAATACGCTTCAAATCAGAATTGTCTAATTATCTTCTTTTCTTCGTTTAAAATTTCTGGTACAAATTTGGAAAAAAAAAAATTGTAAAACTAAACTTTAGTAAACCTCAGTTTCCCCCTCACCCTCACTGTCAAAATTATTTATATGCTATTTTGTCATTTAAATGTATCGATGAAAAATTAAACATACTGTTTTATTTAATGAAAAAAAATCTTTTGCGCACAATTTTTCATAGTTAAAACTTTCCTAAGAGGAATTATATTTTTTTACAAAAAAGAAAGAAAAGAAACGAAAAAAATAATACACGAAACTTGGCAGTCGTAGCACAGGAAAAGCTTTCAAAATTTAGCAAAATTAAGTATTTTTCAAAAGAAAAACATTCTTTCACTTTTAATTTGTTAATAATTATTTTTCCGAAAAAAAAGAAAAAAAAAGAATCGTTTAGTTTATTCTAAGGAGGAAAACCCCAGTTAAAACTGCATTTGTAGCATAGAAGTTTTTAATAAAAGATCCAAAAATTTATAATATGCAAACTTTTGTTTGCCACCATTTTTCACGTGAAAAATGATGAAGAATCTGAACAATAAAATTTCCAAACTTAGTATTAATAAATCATTGCACTTTTGCGTGGAGTAATCAGTAAAAATAAATGACTTTAAAGTTGGCGAGAAATTTGGAAATGGAACTGGAATCGTTCCAAGTCTGTTCAAAAAGTGCCAGCAGATTTGTTAAACCAAATACTTTAAAATATTAGAGAAATGAGTTTGGAAAAGAAAAATATTATAGAAAGTAACAATTAAAAAATACACAAAAGTGAATTAAACCGGCAAAGATATGTGTAAAATAAACTGGGAGCACAGCTGATTAGGTTATTTAACTTAAAATTCTGATAAAATATAAATTGTATTGCAAGATTTGTAGCAATTTATTTCATACAAGTTTATTTATAAATTAGACAAACATCGACATTTCTCCTGGAAATAGTGCTCGATTGTTTTGCCATACAATTTTTAAAGAGGGCGATGATATGGATAGTTACTAACTTTTAAGCTTTATTTGTTACCACTAAAAATATATAGATTTTTTTTCACCCTAATTAAGGTCAAAAATTGGTTATTGCATAAAGAAAAATTCACCATTAAATTTAAGGGGTACAGAAAAAAGCATAAACATTACCTATGGTGCTACATTATTTATACTACGTCATTAGAAAAAAAATAATCTAAGTTTTTAAAGAAAATTTTGTTTTTTGTGATGCTCATGATTTTGATTTTAATTGCATTCATTTATGAAAATGTCCAAAAATTCCAGCCAGTCTTTAACATTACAGCAACATAATTATTTATCTCTGAATGGGTTAAATATTGTTATTTATATATCTGGTGCTATTACACGTAAAATAAATAAATAAATAAAAATAAATAAATAAATAAATAAACAAGCAAGGAAACAACAACAACAACAACAAAAAACATGTTTTATTACGAAGAAAGTAAATAATGAAAAACAATTTAAACACGTTCAAGTAAAAATTAACTATTCATACATTTGTTTTATTTTCTAATTCAAATAAAAAAAAATATATATTGGAATGGGATTTAATTTGTTTTATCAGTTTAATTAAATTTCATTTAACTATGAATTGTAACACATTTTTTACTAGTAAAATTATTTTAGGTATTTTTAGAAGCATGATCAGTTTAGATCGTCATTTTACCGACAAAATCAATGCCACTAAGACAAAGTGAAATATTAATATACCCTGTTTTCCGCCGTTTAATCTGATTTTCGTTATATTACTCTGTATTAATCCGTTTTAACAATTCTGCTTTGACCCAGAAATTTTAGTTGGCAATTAAAGACAAATATTCACAAATGTTTATTTAAACAGCCGCATTTTATTTAAAAAAAAAAAAAAAAATTCCGGATTGATAAAGTTTGTGATTTATGATTGTTTGACTCGCAGATAATACGCCGGCAATTACAGTAACTACAAATAGGGATGAGATTTCCGCTTTTTTGAACACCAGTATTATTTTAGAGAAAATTTCGTTCTATCAAATCGCAAAAATGTTCCGATTAAATGAAATAACATTTTCACTAACAAAATACTGGTGCGAAAAAACGCGGAAAACTCATTCCTATACAAATATTTTGATAAAATGTCCATATACTCTTCCACCATGCATAAACACGTCCAAAAACAACAACAATAACAATTACTTTAAAAACAATAAAAAAATAATTTGATGCGCAACTAACCATGACAAAATGTAATCTAACATTTTACATAAAGTAATTCTTCCAAGTTAAAATTAAGTCCACGTTTAAAAAAATAAAACTTTTTATAAAAGAAAGAACACACTACCCATAAAGAAAATTAATCCATACGGAACCCCCAGGTGTAACAAGAATAAAAATATTTAAAAACACGAAGAAAAATTCACGAAGTTTACGAAATTGTTTAAAAAAAAACGTTGTAATAAATCAAATTATGGTAACAAAACACTTTGTTAAAACAAATTTCTTTAAAAGTGTTGCGTTATTTTGTTAGTACTTATACTTTATTTTTGATTAAATGGCCTAACTTAATCTAGCTTAAGCTGTATATCAACTGCTTTGAGGGAAAAATGCAAGGAAGCTTAATGTAATGAGATTTTGTTCAAGAAATATGATACTAAAAGCGAAGTGCAAAAAATACAACCGAAAATGCAATTTACTTTCTTCAACCGCTGTTGTATAACGCTTTTACCGTTACCGTTATACTTAATTCGTTCATTGTATTTTCTTATAACGGCTTTTATTAAAGGATATTTACACATGTAACCTTTTTACTGAATAAGATAAATATACCCGGGGAGCATACACGAAATATTTGTTTGAAATATTACGTAATAATATTATGTAACATTTTCCTTTCCATCACGAAAAATGTTTAAATGGGTTTCAGAATTCAGGCAAATAATGTTATGTTGGACTTTTTGAAAAGATGAAAATATTTATATCGTGAGCTTATATTTTAAAAGTATGGGGTAAATTCTATCTGTTATACATATTCTTTAAAAAATGCCCTAATTTCAATGGTAAGCGATCCGCTTGAGGGGCGGTGGGATATATTATCTCGTAGCGCCTTATATATCCCACCACATATTCCGCCTAATTTTAAATAAGTTTGCATCAGAAATTTTTAATTAAGTTATACTTTTATAATTTTGGTGACAAAGAGCTTGGAGGGGGGGGGGGGGAGGGGATTGCTTGCTCCTCAAAGCGTTAAAACAGCTTATATAGAATAGGGAGAGAATTTAAGGAATTAAGATTAATCCTTTCCGGCACACTGTGCCTGGTCTGGGATACCTAATTTTAATTCCAAACTTGCAAACGGCACCAGTAATATTTTACTAAAATTTTGCCTTTACAACAAAAAAGGGCTTAAATTAGGGATTTCAAAGTATCTAAGAAATTCGTCTGCGAATTCCGGTGCCAATCGATAATTTCTCATTTTATTACAGATTTTGCCCGTGCCGGAAAGGGTTAAGAATTAATGATTAAGAATTAAGGATTAAGAATTTAAGGGATATATATTATATCCCGTCACCGTATATCCCAAATAATTTTAAATAAGATTTGCACAAGAAATTTTTAATTAATGTTTAGTTTTAGAACTTTGGTGAAAAAGAGATTGGGGGGGGGGGATGGCTTTTCCTTATTTTGAAATAATTATTTTTCCAAATTTCTGGTGAGAATTCAACGTATACGGAAGCACATTTCCTTGCCTCTCAAAAATTTAAAAAAGGTTTGTTTAAAAAATATTTACACATGAAACCTGAATAAGATAAATACACCCTGGGAGTACATAAGAAATTTAAAAAGATTAAAAATTTAAAAAGGACTTGTTTAAATAATATTTACACATGAAACCTAAATAAGATAAATACCCCCTGGGAGTATATAAGAAATATTTATTTGAAATATTACGTAATAATATTATATAATTTTTTTCTTTACATCAAGAAAAATGTTTAAATGGGTTTTAGAATTCAAGCAGATAACTTTATGTTAGACTTTCTTTGAAAGATGAAAATATTTATGTTGTGCGCTTGTATTTAAAAAATATGGTGACAATTCTATCTATTATACAAAGAGTTCTTTAAAAAAATGTAAATGTCAGTGGTACATTATACCCTTGAGTGACTGTGGCATGTATTATAACCCAGTCCCATATTACAACCCACCATAAACCGCCCCACCAGTGGCCGAGAGGTACAGACCTCTCAACTGGTAGACGGCAGGTGCTGGGTGCGAACCCAATCGCGGCTGTCGGCCTAACCGTTCGGAGTTTTCGTGGTTTTCTTCGAACCTTGCGTAAATACGCGTTAGGTTCCCTTAGAAAGACCCCCACGAAGGGCACTCCCCCTCTGGTCCTATATCCCTAGCGTAGATAATCGGACAACAAAAATAAACCAAACCAAACCCACCATATACCCCTACTTAATTTTAAATAAGATTTGCACCAGAAATTTTTAATTAAGTTTTACTTTTAGAACTTTGGCGAAAGAGAACTTGAAAAATTGCTCTTAATTATCTTGAAATTTTTTTTTCTTTTCCAAATTTCTTGTGGGAATTCAACATTAGGGAATTTCTTGATGCGTACGAAACTTGAAAGAACTGAAAAGAATACAAAGCTTTACTGAGCAATTGTGTGACATATAAGGATATTGTTCAACTATTTTTTTTTTTTTTTTTTTTTTTTGTAAAACTGTTGTTAAACTATTTGTAGACAAGTAAAAGCATATTTTCGAATGTTGAATAAAACTGAAATTTTCATTTATAAATTCGGATGCCAATATGGAAATCAAGGGCCATAGCAGCATCATCGGCATTCAAGGTCTATTTATTTTTGTTCATATATTTTTTAACCAGACATACAGCAGAAAACAGATACATTACTCAACAGTTGTGTTACTAAATGGAGATATTGTTAAAAAAAATTTCTACAGTCAGTAACAGAGGTTGAAATGAATAATTCAGTTGTAATAATTATATTACTTTGCATAACAAGAAATCTGACATGCAAATGACGACGACAAAAAATCTTTAATAATATTTCCGAAAGATTATCTGGTGCGAGTTTAAAACCTCGGTTATATTTTTCAATTTCTTTCACTATTCTATTTTTATTTCTGTTTATATTTTTTTTAATCAGACAAAAAGGCTGGAAAGAAGTTCATTACTCAACAATATTGTGACTAAATAAGGATATTATTAAACTATTTTTTTCACAGTCAATATTAGAGATTTGAATGAATAATTCAGTTGTAATTATTCCGTTACCTCACGTGACGAGATATCCAAACCTACAGAAGACTGCGTCGAAAATGAGTCAATAATTACAGCAAAAGACATTTAACAGCCATGCATTCGTGACTCCATACAGAAGCTGCCAAGTCACGAGCGCGAGGCAGATGTGTAATAGACGCTTTTGCGACAAATTTTTGGATACTTTCTAGCTTCAAAAAGGAACGATAGGTTCCTCTAGAGGTAGGTTGACCGATAGCTTTCTCATGCAAATACACTTTCCCCTCTGAATATTAAACATAAGATGTAAGAGAGCGTATGTCAGCCCATCGGGCTGCGCATACAAATCGAGCTCTTACCAAGCGCGGAGGCTGATTTTTAGATAAAAAATAAAATAAAATGGGAAGAAGAACCGAAAAGCTGTTTACCGAGAAATTTAAAATTAATTACTAACTTTTTTTCTTGGGAAAAAAGGAGGAGATAGTAACATAATGTTAAGCAGAATTTAAATTTAGTTTCAGTGAAATAAAGTTTTGTTAAGATTAATTTATACGTGTTAGGTTATTATATTCCCTTTTTTTTTTCCCCTAAAGCTGTGGGGAGTAGCACATTACGCTATGAATTATTCACAGTTTAAAAACTTGGGAAATGTAATTAACCACAGTATTTTATGGGAGCTTTGTGAGTTATCTAATAAAATTTAACCAAATAGTTTTATGATTTATTTTCTAATAGTTTGTTGGAATGAAAATTATGGTTGCTCTTTAAAAATTAAACATAAGATATAAGAGAGTCTATGTCAGCCCATCGGGCTACGCATACAAATCGAGCTCATACCAAGCGCGGAGGCTGATTCTTAGATTTAAAAAAAAATAAATAAATAAAACTGGAGGAAGAACCGAAAAGCTGTTTACCGAGAAATTTAAAATTAATTACTAACTTTTTTCTTGGAAAAAAGGAGGAGATAGTAACATAATGTTAAGCAGAATTTAAATTTACTTTCAGTGAAATAAAGCTTTGTTAAGATTAATTTATACGTGTTAGGTTATTTTATTCCATTTTTTCCAAAGTTGTGGGGAGTATACATAATGTGCTATGAATTATTCACAGATTAAAACCTGGAAAAAAGTAATTAACCTCATTATTTTATGGGATCTTTGTGAATTATCTAACCACCATGTTTAACTAGATATTTTTGTGGTTTATTTTGTAATACATTGTTGGGATAAAAATTATGGTTGCTTTTTAAATATTAACCGTAAGATATAAGAGAGTCTATGTCAGACCATCGGGCTACGCATACAAATCGAGCTCTTACCAAGCGCGGAGGTTGATTTTTAGATAAAAAGAATAAAATGGAAAGAATAACCGAAAAGCTGTTTACCGAGAAATTTAAAATTAATTACCAACTTTTTTTTTCTAGGAAAAAAGGAGGAGATAGTAACATAATGTTAAGCAGAATTTAAATTTGGTTTCTGTGGAATAAAGTTTTGTTAAGATTAATTTATCCGCATTAGGTTATTTTATTCCATTTTTTCCAAAGCTGTGGGGAGTATGCGTTATGCGCTATGAATTATTCACAGTTTAAAAACTAGGAAAAAGTAATTAACCTCATTATTTTATGGGAGCTTTGTGAGTTATCTAAATAAAATTTAACCAAATATTTTTGTGATTTATTTTCTAATAGTTTGTTGGGATGAAAATTATTGTTGCTTTTTAAATATTTGGATATAAGAAATAACATGGACATAAGAAGTAAGAAAGCATATGTCAGCCCATGGGGCTGCGAATACAAATCGAGCTCTTACCAAGAGCGGAGGCTGAATTTTATATATATATATAAACATAATAAATGGGAAGAAGAACCGAAAAACTGTTTAGCGAGAAATTTAAAATTAATAATAAAAAAAATTCTTGAAAAAATTGGAGGGGATAGTAATATAATTTTAAGCATTTTTAAGCAGAATTTAAATTTAGTTTAGGTGAAATAAAATTTTGTTAAGATTAATTTATCCATGTTAAATAATTTTATTCCATTTTTTTCTAAGCTGTGGGGAGTACACATTATGCTCTATGATTTATTCACAGTTTAAAAACTATGAAAATGTAATTAACGTCCCTATTTTATGGGAGCTTTGTGAGATATCGGAAAAAATAATAACCTAATATTTTTGTGATTTATTTTCTAATAGTTGGTTGGGATGAAGCGCTATATTGTTGCTTTTTAAATAAACATTAAATTTAGCACAAGATATCTCAAATGTGCACATCAAGTCGAATAATGTTACTGAGAAGAGAAATTTAGAGTCGCATCGTTACGATCTAGAGCTGCCGTTTTGGTCTCCATTTTTATTCAGAAATTCTCAGATGACACTACATATTCCGACTAACAAATTTTATTACATTTAACCCTTTTAAGGGAAAGTTATTCCGTTTCTGTAATGCTGAATTATCACCGATATATTAGAATATTTTTATTTCAAACTAATAAAAGCAATCTAACTACATTTCCTCACCAAAGTTAGAAAAGCAAAATTTAATTAAATGCTTCTGCTGGAAATCCGAATTAAAATTAGGCGGGATATAATATATCTCACAATCCCTCAAGGGGTTGAAGATTACATTCCCCTTTTTTTTTCTTCGGAATTACCTAAAATAAAAATTATTCTTTCGGAAACTTCGGTATTAATTTGAAATTGTTGAATAAAAGCTGAGGATAAACAAGCAATACAAGGCTGTTATTAGCCACAATAGAAATATACACACAAGGTTCGCACACTCCTTGGAATTTCCAAGAACTCTGGCACCACTATTAAAAATAAGAAAATTTATATTTAATTTTGAAACCACCACCTTCATTCACAGATTTTAAGATTTTTTTCTGCAGTGAAATACTTTAAAAATATTCTTAAAATTTAGTGGTTGAATTGTGCGAACCCTGTATACACATCATTTAATTTTTAACCCTTTCTGGTACGGGCAAAATCTGTTAGAAAATGAGAAATTATTGACTGACACCGGAATTAACAAACGAATTTTTTAGATATTATGAAATCCTAAATTTAAGCTTTTATTGTAAAAGCAACATTTTCTAAAATATTATTGGTGTCAAGTTTGGAATTAAAATTAGGTATCCCAGACAGGGCACAGTTTGCACGGGTTAATCCTCTCATGGGTAAAATAATTCTGATTCTAAAATGTTGAGGTGATTGACAGCCACAAGAATATACCATAAAGTTACCTTCAAAGTAAGTACAGTAAAACCCCGATAATTCGGATTAATTGGGACCGGACCCAATCCGGATTATCGAAAATACGGATTATCCGAATAATTAGAAAAAAATGAAATAAAATATAACATACTAACAGAAAATTACCTTTATGTTAAACTTATTGAATATTTGCAGACAGTAATAATGTTTACTTTGCTTAATTATTCCGAAAACATGTCAGAAATTTTTTTTTATTTAGAATACGACGATGAAACAAGTTAATGTTATGGAAATTAGCCAATCGCTTCTGAACTTGAAAAAAAAAAAAAAATGACCAAACCGATCCGAATTATCCGGAGACCCGGATTATCGGGGTCCGAATTATCGGGGTTCTACTGTATTATGCTTTTCTTCACGCGCAATATTACAGGGAAATTTTTGTTAAAATTACTATTACGAATTGTGGCAGCTGGAAATTAATGTAAGTGGGAAGTACACATCTCACAGCCAATGAAAGAGCTAATAATACTGGTGCGAATAGAATACAAAAATAGTCGCCTGTGGAACCCTTTAACCCTTGGCACTCCGCTGCGGAAACATCATTTTTCCTTGCAAAATTCGTTTTTGTCACCAGTAATAAAGGAAAATAAAATTTGTCTTATTTAATCAGAGCATTTTTGAAATTGTGTACTCGAAGGAAACTTCTTTTAAAAAAGTGGTGCTGGCCAAATAAAATTTGTGTAAGAGACGCCTTAGTCCGAAGAGTTAAAATCCGATGTGCGTTTTAAATTTAGTTAGTTTTGTATATTTCTCTTCATATATAAATTGTATACCTCATATATACATGGCGACACAAAAGTATTCACATAATATTCTCCTTATCAGAGAAAATTGCTGAAGTGGAATTTTCAACTGAAATATATGTATCTCTTAAATGAACTAAATTTTGGAATGCATGTTGTTAATAGATACATATCTCTATATCATATACAGAGCTCCTAATATTTTGGATAATTTTCAGATTGTAAATCGAAACAGCTGAAATTCGGCTTTGATATGCGTTATACATTTCCATATAATGAAATGAGACGTAATATTTTAAACTTTTTAACGGTGCAATTACTCTCAGAAATGGATACTCAGATTTCAGGAAATTTTCTTCGTTTTTGACGAAACCGTTTCCTGGGAAATGCTCCGAGCAAATATTTCGTCAGAAAGACGAAATTAGTTTCTTTGCTTATTTGACGATACTAATTTCTTAAAAAGTTTCGTCAAAACAGCGCTGGTGATGCCATCTATCGAAAAATTTAGAAGCACCCGTAATTTTTGACAGTGGGTAAAAAAAGCGCCATCAAGGGGATTCGAACTAACAACCTTCGGTATGACAGCGCGCTGTCTTAGCCATTACGCCGTAGGGACCTTGAATAATTCTGTTTCGAAAGAGATATAATGGATTTGACTGCGTGTTTATATTTTAAAAAGTAGTTTGTAATTTTATCCATGTCGTTATACATCTTTTAAGTTTTAATAAATAAGGCTAATTTATTGTTATGGTTTTCTTCTGGTTAACGAATAATTATAATATGTCTTAGTTAATATAATTTATTAGAGAAATTTTCTTTCCTCAATGAATGGTCAAAATATGGCCTGGTTAATTTATTGCTCTGAAATAACGAATTTTGATGTGCATATTGGGAAGTTTTTTATATGCTATATGATAATTTATAAGATAAAGCTAAGATTTTAACACTACTCTTTATAAAAGGGAGAGGGATGAATTATGTACGTTTTCATTTGATTTATTTCTTGGATGGATAAAAGAGATACTAGAATTTTGAAATGTAAGTGACCAAATATTCTTTTAGAACGATTTTGCATAACACAACAAGTTAGCTCTTTCCGAATTAAACCATACCGAATATCAACAGCAACAATAAATAAATAAACATTTCTAAAAATGTTAACAGCTAAAAAATAACTATTTCAGAAACAATAACTTTCCATATTTCAGTATTTTTTGAAAAGCGCTAAGAAGTACTGTTTTAAAATAAATTATTACAAGACTGACATAAACAACCAAATATCTACTTGCTAAAATCGCAAGAATTGCGGAAATAAGTAGTGCGTCCTTTGACAAACAACTTACCACAACTGTTTCTTTAAAGTGCATTGAATCTGGCCATGATTGACACAACAGTTTCGTCAAATATTTGAGGGTTTATGTTTCGTTAAAAGTCATGTGATTTTAATACAAAATTATCGTCAAAAACGACGAAATATAGCCCAAGGATTCCTGTATCGTCAAAATTGAGAGTTTTATTTCTGAGAGTGCTGAATATGTTGGACAGTGCTTTGTAATCTATGTTTGACGCATGATTTTTTCTTTCTTGTTATGTTATACTGTGAAATGATAAATGAGCAGCTTGAAAAAGAATTTTTCTGAACAAGTATCAAATAATTATAAAAAAAATAGTAATGATATTGATAATATGCTTAATATAAATAAAGTTGAACTAGCTGTAAGCAGCGATTCTTGCCTTAGTATACAGTTTATTTAAACTTTCCATAAACGGATATTACATCAACGGATATTACATCATCTAATGAAAATAGTGTTGCCTGCTTACTTCTTTTTTTAATTATTATTCAGATTGCTTGATTATAACCGCTTTTTTGAAATAATATGATTATCCTTATTTTTCCCTTATTTAACATGTCGTTAAGTAAAGCAAATATTACTATTAAAAACGCTATAGCAATCAAGAAATTTGTTTTTATCTTTATGTAAATGACTAATAAAATTGAATGAGGTTACAATTCTCAATTTAGTATAAACAATTGTATTACTATTTTATTAACCACTAAAACCTCAAAACAGTCTGGAAAAAATGGAGGAAACGAAATTAATTTTTCGTTTTATTACCATAAATTAACGGGGTGTTTTCTATTTAATTTGTAACTCTATTCTCAGAAACTTTATTAAAGGTTTTCCACTAAGTTTCTGAATGATAATTAGTGATCAACTATTTTTTTAGAAGGGAATTTAAGTTAATTATATTTTTAAATTATATAGGTCATAAACAGAGTTGCCAAACCCAGTGCTTTTTTAAATTCAGGAAATACAAATTCAAACCAGAAATACTTAAAATGAAACAAATTTCATCCATTGAAAATTTATGCTATGGCATATATAAATCTTAATAAATTAGCCTTCGCATGCATAAATTATTTTTCATCATTTACGAAAATCTTTGTTTGAGATAAATGAAAACCCATTTTAAAATAATTGTATTATTGTACTGCATGCCTAGTTATTATCTGTTCACAAATTTGATCTCCATAAATGAATACTCAAAATCCGGATGTTTTCAACTCTGTTCAACAAACACAAAACGTTTTGACACATTTGCAAATTCCTTTTTTAACGGAAAAATTTAAAATTGGAAAACCTGACTATGAAAGTGATCTGGATTCGAACTGAATTTTCCAATTTTTTATCAATAAATTTCCTATTGAATAACAAGCAATTTTGTTCACGTGAATAACGCGTTTTTTCACCCCAATTTGAGCGGTTATTCATCTTTCAGGGGGAAATTCGGTTAAAGGAGTCCATTTTGACATTATTTTCGGAAAAACCTATTGTGCGTCCAAAAAGAACGGGAAAACGAGTGCGATTTCTTAATAACAACACCTTCTAGTTTTATGCATTTTCAAACATAAATAAATTAAAACTTATTTCATACAGTTGCCCTCTTTGATTTAAGAACAGCCTTAATAATGCAATAATTTTCTGTCCTCATATGAGGCCCGTATGCACGAGAAGGTTAATGAAATTTGAACAAAATGTTGATAAGAATCGATAAAATAAAAATAATACTCCCTCTGTCCCAAATTAGTTGCGACATTTGAGTACTTTTGTATTGATTATTGATATTTATGGCTTTATGATTTTGTTTGAACATTTTTCAGAGAGCTATACTATCAATCAACAATATTTACGTACTTAACATTCCCTCCATAATTACATAAATAAATAATTAATTAGTTTAAAAAATCCCGGTTCGTACGCTCTTAAGCCACACCCCATTTTGTAAAGATTTTTTAAACAATAATAACATAAAACTGTCTTCAAGTAAATTAATCGCAAATTCTGACACCTTTTTACCTCTGACACCTAGTATACACCGTAATATTCATTCTAGTATAATTTAACTGGTGTCATTATTAAACTGTATCAGAAGTTACTTATGACTCCGGCTACTTGAAATGTCGCAACTAATTTGGGACAAAATTTTCATCCTAAATGTCGCAACTAATTTGGGACAGAGGGAGTAACACAAATACATTTTAAATCTTCAAATAAAATGTGAATTATTCAAAAAAATTTTTTTTTTCTAAATTTACAATTTACTTACAGATTTGTTAAATAGTGTCTATGCAGGTACATTTAATTCATGAAATAGTGACAGGAAACATTGAGAAAAGGGATAAATGGACGAATGAAACAAGACCCATTACACCATTTTTTTAATGTCCTATGGGCAACAAGAACTTGACAGAAAATTTAATCGTTTTTTTTTTGGAGTAAAGGCTTCATTCCCAATAGAACTTTTGAGAAAAATAAGTTGATCTCGGATTTACAATTGGAAACAAACTTTTTTTGTCAATTTATATAACTATGATATAAATCTTTGTTTTAGAGATTTAAATCTTAATGCATTTTTAATTTGAGCTATATTTCGTTTTTTTAACTTTAAATGCGCATGATTGTTCCAAATATTTGTGGTCAAGGTTGCCAGTTTAGCAACTATTTGTATTAAGAAATTTCGAGTTCATACCAGAAATAAAGAAGAGCATTTTATTTTTGATTTAATGAGAGATATCTAGCATGCACTTGAAGGGTAAATTTCCTTTTTTTTTAAATTGCTGATGTTTAAAATTTCTTAAGCCCCCCCCTCAAATATATATATATCTATATATATATATATATATATATATATATATATATATATATATATATATATATATATATATATATTATTACTTACAGATATCTTAAAAAGAACTGATGTAAATATATTTGATTCATGAAATAGTGACAAGGGAAAATTGAGAAAAGAAGTAAAAGAAAGAAGGAAACAAGACACATTACAAGATTTTTTTTTTATGTCTTTTGAGAAACAAGAACTTGACAGAAAGTTTAATCGTTTTTTGGGGTAAACACTTGATTCTCAAAAGAAACTTTCAGAAAAATCTGGTTTTATAATTGGAAATAAAGCTTTTTTCTTCAGTTTGTACAACTATGATAATATTCTTAGTCTTTATTTAGAGTTTCAAATCCTAATGCATTTTAAATTGAGATTCATTATTCTGCAACTTTGAATATGCATGAGTACTTACATTATGAGTACTTACATATAACATATATGAGCAGAGTTGTTTGGCCACCATTTTTATTCAGAAATTCCGATTTCATACCAGAAAAAAATAATAGCATTTTATGCTTAATTTAATAATAAACATCGAACAGTAACTTATATTAGGAAATTCTTCTTTTAAAATTTATGGTATGAATTTGAATTTTTTTAATCAAATAATTGATCAAACACGCAACCCTCTTAGAGATAGTTTTCTAACAACTTTTACGCTTTTTTCAAAAAGTATTTTCAAACATAAAAACATGTTATTCAATCACTGAAAATTAAGTATCAAATAATCTAATATTTGAGGTGGAAAAAAGCGAAATTAGAAGTTAGAAGATATAACTATGACATCATTTCCACCGTTATAAACTGAGATGTTTTGTAAAAGTATTCTAGAAGCGCTGGAACGTGAACGTAGTCTATGTATGACGCATGGCTTTTCGTTCTTCTTGAGGTTTAAAAAATCACAACGATGAAAAAGATAAATAACAAAACGATAAACATTGCGGGAAAACATTGACAGAAAACTTAAACGTATCAATGTAAATAGCATTTTAGAATTTCATATTTAAAAAATCCTCTTTATTGCCGCCTTTTTTGAAAATAATAATACGAATTAAACATATTTTTTTTTTATCAACGAATAAATTGAAAACCTCATGCCAGTTTAAATAATACACTTTCCATTATAAGACAATAGAAACACATAATAATTTGCATCTTGAATAGACTAATTCAAAAGCAAGCGTGAAATGTGAACGAAGAATTATGCAAGCTGTTGAAAATACAATTTGTGGAAACACCCCAACAGGAACATGAAAACCACTGTGAGTCCCATCTTGTGTCTCTGTTATAATTCGGTTCCAAGAATAGTAGTGGAAGCTATGACTATGACATCATTTTCATCGTTTTAAAAACTGAAATGTTTAAAGTATTCTAGAAGCGTTGGAAAGTGATTATAGTCTATATATAATGCATGACTTTTTGTTCTTCATAAAATTAAAAAATATACAATAATGAAAGTGATAAATAACAAAACAATAAATATAGCGGAAAAAACATTGACTGAAAATTTAAACATATCAATATAAATAGCATTTTATAGTTTCATATTTGAAAAGTTCCCTTAGCTGACGCCTTTTCTGCGATTAATAATACGAATTAAACATAATTTTTATCAACGATTAAATTGAAAACTCATGCCAGTGTAAATAATACACTTAACCAAGCGTGAAATGTGAACGAAAAATTATGCAAGCTGTTGAAAATTCAATTTGTGGACACACCCCAACAGAAACATCAAAACCACTGTGGGCCCCCAATCTTGTGTCTCTGCTATAATTCGTTTCCAAGAAAAGAACAGTTGTAATTGCCCTTAATTGTAGCTCAAACTGCTACTTCACTACTGGACTTCGGATATTTTACTATTTCTTATTTGTCTTCTTTTTTTTTTTCTATTTTCATTTCGGCTTACGTTATTATTATATTTTCTTCAGATCTCTTTTTTTTTCTCCCCTTAACATTGCCTTGTCAAGGTTTTTTGCTATGTTACGTATTTCTATAATCATTGTCGGAGAATCGGAATAGAGATGAACAGGGGGGAAATAATTTACACAGGGGTATTGGAAAATTGTTCTTTTCGATGTTTCATGTACCTTGCTTGTAAGAGATGACTACTGTTTTCTGTTAGAAGTGTGTGTGGTAAGGTAAGTTAGAGAAACTAATGCGCCACGAAAAGTGATTGACCCACATTAAGGCATGTTCATTTCCATCTGAAATTATTATTATTTTTTTAATTTGCTCATCAGAAATGCTTTTCTTGATGGTCTAAGCGCGAGAATCAATTACTTGGAATGTAATTTTGTTCAAATTATCTTAGAATTAAGACAGTTTGGGTTTCTTTCAAGCGCGTTGTAACAGGAAAAGGGCGTAAGATATCAGGGGCGATAGTCATGGTGGCGGATAAATAAAAACTGTGAGGATTATCAGAATCGTCAGACTAATGTTAGACATGAAATTAGAATCACTTACACTACAGCGTTTTGATTTACCTTTGAGATTACTGTTACTTCTAATTTGTCCATCAAAAATGTTTTCTTGGTGATCTAAATAGGTGAATCAATTATTTTTTTCTTACTTGCAATTTTCTTTTTCATAATTTCGTTCACATTATCTCAGAATTAAGACCGAGTTTCTTGCAAGCGTTTTGTAACAAGATAAGGGCGAAGAATTGTAATGATATTAAACGAAAATTAGTAGAATTATAATCAGGGTTCGCACAATTCTACCACTAAAATTTAAGAATATTTTCGAAGTGTTTCAATGCAGAAGCGTATTGTAAAAAATGTGAATGAAGGTGGGCATTACGAATGTTGTGGTTTAAAAATTAAATGTAAATTTTCTTATTTTTAATAGTGGTGCCAGAGTCCTTGGAAATTCCAAGGAGTGTGCGAACCTTGATTATAATGCTTAGTATCTTCTTAACTACATTTAAGATTATAATAGAATTAAGATAGTTTGGGTGTTTTCAAGAACGTTATAGCAGGAAAAAGGCGTAAGATATCAGTGGCTATAATCCTAATAGTGGATAAATAAAAAATGCAAGAATTTTCAGAATCGTTAGACTAATGCTTTACACGCAGTTAGAATCAGTTATGCGACATTGTTCTGATTTCCGTTTGAGATTATTATTGCTTTTTAATTTGCTCATGATTTTTTTTTCTTTTGATGGTTTAAATATGTTAATAATTATCTTTTTGTATTTTTAATTTTCTTTTTCGTTATTTTTGCTCAAATTGTCCTATAATTAAGACCGTTTGGGATGTTTTTAAGCGCGTTGTAACAAGAAAAGGGCGTAAGGTATCAAGGGGCGATAATCCTGGTGGCGGATAAATAAAAAATGTAATACAAAATGTACTTTTTAAAAATAGTGGTGTAAACAGACTATAAAAATAGCCGCCAATAGCAGTTTTGCAGTCACGATTTTGACCTTCGCGAAGTTTTCTTAGAGCCTAACCTCCGAAAATGTTATGGAATTATTGTATAAGATATGTAACAGAGAACATAACACACAAGGTTCATACCTGAATAAAAAATAAGAATAGTTTTTTAGATGCAAAGAACGAATGTTCTACCGTTTTTTTTATTTACTTATTTTCTTTGATGAGCATTGTATATAAAAAAGAAGGAGATAATGCACATTTTAAAATGACTCAAAGCACTTTTTTTTTTAAATCAATATTATTTATTTATTTATTGTGATAAGAGCATAAAGTATACTAGACAAACAATAGTAAGGGATCTTCAAAGACATTATCTGAATTTTATACTTTTATTCTATAATTAAAACAGAACAGCACGTTTTAAAAAGGTAAGACATTTTAAAATAACACCAATTTCATCCAAGAAGATGAAATCAGTTTGACTTGGCGGTTAAAATTTAGAAAGAAAATATCAATAGAAGGAAAAACCGCGCAGGAAATTTCAGATCTTGTAAAACGTGATTTGTGAGACATTTTCCCCCTTTTTTTTCAGAAACACCCATGTACGGACTACTCGCAATAGGTTACGCTCTTACGATCTTTGGATCGAATTATCCTTCTGTTGCTATGGCAACGAAATTCCCAAGTGCAACTCAACTTAACTCTGCACTCCGATAAAGAGAACTTTACCTTTTTTTCACTGTGTTAAAATACGGCGTTGGTTTTTACATTGTCAAACGATTTTATTTCGATCTTTATCTATCAAGAATTCAAAGGCAATGTTTTATTTATTTATGTTTGGCGGCAACATAAAAACTTCAGAGTAAAATATATTTATGCATTGAGCTATACCACATGATTCCTGTTCTATGCTTGATTTTAAAATATATACAATGCATTAAAATTTACTAATTAGATTTTCTTTGAAACAGAAAGCGAAGTTAGTCAATGTAAATCTTTTAGTGCAATTTTATCTCCTAATGTTCATCATACATGCTATGAACAAGTTACTAATTTAGTGAATCTTTTAATTCAGATGTTTCGGATTCAATCCAGAAATTTATAATAGCAATATTATCTTTATTTAATAGCAAACATGTTTTTTCATTAACTCAACAAAAATTTCATTTTTGAACTTTTCTAGTGTGAATTCAGATTTTATGAATTACGGAATTTCTAGAACCTTTTTTTTACTAGAAGGTTGACATTTAAAATCGCGTCACTTCGCTGCCATTAAAATACTCAAGGTCAGAGGACACGAAGTGCAACGTCATCGTTAATAGACGGACTTTTCAGTAACGTTGGAATTCACAACGGCAATTTTTGAATAGCAATTTTCTTTTATTTTATTTGTGGAATATCTATCATCTTGTAAAATAATCATCTTGTAATAATTATACTGGTGATAATTCGGTATCCCTAAATAAATAAATAATAATAATAAAAACAGACATATTTAAAATGCTACAGTGTTACCTCATCTGGCTATTTTTTTATTGGAAGATTTTAAATTATCACAAATAAGTTTAAAAGTTATTATGTTTTATAAGATGATAGATATTCCACAAATAAAATGTGAATTCCGACACTAGTGAGAAGTCGATCGATTAGTGATGACGTCACAGCTGGTGTCGTCTGGCAATTCAGAGCTGTCGTTAATTTTTAATGTTATTTCCCACCACTTTTAAAAATAAAAATGTTTTGGATATACTTTGGCAACATATTCAAAAGAAATATAAAATAAACCGTATTTTTTAGAATAGTGGTGTCAGCATAATATAAAAATATTCTCCCGTGGCAACCTTAGGCTTTGAGTATTCCGATTGCTATTTCAATTCAATAAATTACTATATTTAGCAAAATATTTACCTTGCATAATTATTCAAGATTCTTTGTAAGTATAGAGACATTTGACTTCAACATACCTGAAAAAGAAAACAATTTTAAGTAAAATTTTATCATTATCAAGTAAATACATTTATAATTATCAATGATTACTAAATATTTAAAACGTAGTAAAGCATAAGATACATAGAGAAGCCCTTTTAACTTGAAATAATTTTTGAACCGACAAAAGCAGAATTCCAATACAAAGTATCTACCTAAAGCAAAACAACACTCATGATATCATATGTGCAATTCTCCTAGCGATGAAAATGGAAAGATATTAACACTGTCTCGAAACAAAGTAAAATAGCGGGAAAAGTCAACCACAAAAGTGCTAGAGTGCCCTAGATTTAGTTATCACCATCTGAATACTAAGCCTGAAAATGGAGTTATGAATAAATAGGAGGGGACATATAGTGAAGAGTCTACCCATTCCGAGTCAAGTAACTGAGGAGATTATCACAAGATGTTGGGTATTTTTTTTACATCGGATCAACAGTTTCTAATAACCGCCGGAGCAGACTTGCGCTAGTAAATTTTGAATAGACAATTTCGTTTTATTTTTATAGTTTATTCATGGAAATTTTTTTTCATAAATATGATAAAATTTTCTATTTCTTTTTACTGGCGGAAGTTTGCCTGGGAATTGTAGTCTCTTTCCCAGACACTGAGAGGGCGTTAATTAGGTTGTCACAATATGGCGGGAACAAATAGAAGAACTACCGCCCAAGTAAGCATTCACCAGTAAAATTGGATTTACGTTTTTTTGGCCATATTAAAACTGAAATTTTGCATTAATAAGGCAATAAAATAAGGAGAAAATTTCTTTTCATACTTATTGGTGGAAGTTTTTCCCAGTGCTTATGAGCAACTGCGAAATCAGATACAGTTGTAACTTCACCATTTTGAGAATATGTCAGTTCCAATTAAATCGAAGGGTCTGAGAGCTGACACACAAATGGCGGTAATTGTGGCTATCGTAGACCAATATTCTTAAGTGTTTGTACGATCGTGTGATTTTAGACATAGGTTTTTAAAGTTCTTATTTTCTTACTTACTTAATCTCAGAAAAATGATTTTTTTATTTTATTATTGGTGATAAAATGCAAAGTTTGGCGAATTAGGAGACCATCATTTTAATTGTATTCGTCACCGTAGATTTTTTGCACCTTTACTGCAATTTATGCTATTAAACAAGGTGAAAGTTATTTGTTTTAATATTTTTTAAAAAGTAGACTGGTTCTACATATGCTCATAACGGGTACAGCTAACTCTGCACATATCCGAATTCACGTTAGCTTTTACCAGTGTGTGTAAATAATAATAATAATAATAATAATAATAATAATAATAATAAATTTACTTTTAAATGGTTTCCACGGTTGTCTGTGTTTTTTGCCCTTTTTTATTGGTTTATTACTTTACTAGTTTAGCCCTTTAATTCCCAGGGTAGAATGGATTCCATAAATTGCGCAATTCAAAGAATCAGAATTAATACCAGAAAATCTAAATAGCAAATTCCAGTTTATGTAATAACAAAACTTCTGCTATTAACTAAGGGAAAAAAATTCTATTTCAAAATTCTAGTATGAATACGGAACACCTGATTAAAAAAGTGCATTAAATCGGAAACACGGATTGTAGTAAAAATGCTTCTATGGGAATTTGAGGGTTAAAAAAGCGTAAAAAAAATTTCTATTAATGCTAACTATATAATATATACTCACGTATAAGCCGACCCCGAATTCGAGAGGGATGGCAGATTGCACACCAGTATTTAAAGCAGTTTTCTACGACTTATTAAATGTAAACAATTTTTACAAATTTCGAAGTTAAATAAAAAGAAGTAAACTTTTTAAATTACTGGCATTCAGTCTGTTATTCCTCTTGAATTTGGGGTCGGCTTGTACGCGAGTATGTACGATATATTTAGCAGTAATGTAAAAAAATTTTATTATTTTTTTGGGGGGGGGGCGGGGGGGGGGGTCAGCTTGTGTGCGAGTATATATACTGTAGTAACATTTCACTGGTACCAAATAAAAATATTTCGATTTAAACCAGAAAATTTTTCAAAAATTATTAAATTTCTGAAACGCACAAGTACATGTCTAATTTATGGCTAAAAAGCTATAAATAAAAATTCTGAAGTGAAATATTTTTTACAAAACTTGAATAAAATTCTCACTATGTTTAGTGTTAAAGATCCACATGTTGTTGACATTTGATCATTTCTTTCCCATCCAATCTCTTTGAGACATAATTCGGTCAGACTCCAAATGATTTACATTCAGTGGTTTTGACAAAATCATTAAAATCAAAAATAAATTTCATAGAAAACTAGCTTCCATCTGATATCGACACACGACTGCTTCTCTGTCGGCAACTCAACTCTCCTCGATATGATGTAATTCCCCCTGACCTCTAACTCCCACACCAATTCAATTCTATAACTTCCTTACTCAGCTCGTTACGATTTTATGAATGAACGGGCACTCCTACTTTTAGAGAGTACGCTCGGCACGCTTCTACCCTCAAAACATTTATAACACTCGACACTTCTTAAATAAGAGAGGCGTACTTAAGACCATCAATAAAATCTTAACTAACTCCAGGAGTGGCTGCCCAAACCACGCCCATCTACAAAACCAGCTGAAACAAAGAGATTGTAATTGAAAGAGCAGAAACAAAAAAATTACCTCCTGAAAAGGGTGAACCCTGGAGCGATTTAAGAATAAAGGTAATCAATGCGCACAATTTAACAAATTTAACAGTAGCTAATTTGGCAATGTAGGCGGCACACCCGTTTCTTAAAGGTGGCGAAAAGATCTACTGATCCACAGCACCTAATGGAAGGAATATGTATGAGGCCAAGCCTTACCGACTAAAGAAGATTTATTCTATTTTGTATTTTGAAGGACTCTTTATTGTCGATAAAAGGTTTTGATACATATTTATTCAACGTGAAATTGTTTTATGTGTATGGAGAAGCTAAATTAGGATTATATCAGTATAAATGAATTATTTAATGTTTAACAACGTTGCTGAAGACATCATAAGCAGGTGCAGAATTTATTTGATATCCATACATAAACATTATAAGTAAAAGGATTAACACTGGTTGCTGCGATATATATTTTGTTTAGTTATTTATGTAGTTTAATGATAATAATAAAAATAAATTTAAAAAAAGGTCACCTGTATGAATAGAATAAAATGAACCAAAGCTTGAGATTTAACAAATTCAACCATAGGTGAAGATGCTGAACATTAAATTAAACCACAGGTGAAAGTTTTGCACATTTTGAAAATCACTAAATGTTAATAGTTTTGGCTTATATGATTGTAGAAATCTGAGGTAAAATAAGGTAAAAAATACTAGCATTTTGAGATAATAAAAAATCCAAAAACATTTTGAAATTAACAGTAAATGAATGTTTTAAACGTTAGTTATTTGGCAATATAGGTGGCATAAGAAAGGTGACACATTAGTTTCTTAAAAGTGGCGAAAAAATCTACTGATCCACAGCACCTAATGGAAGGAATGTGTATGAGACCAAGCCTTACCGACTAAAGAAGATTTATTCGGCTTTGTATTTTGAAGGACTCTTTATAGTCGAAAAAATGTTTTGATACATATTTATTGTTTTATGCGTATGAAGAAGCTGCAGTAGGATTATATCAGTATAAATGAATTGTTCAACATTTGGTGTTTGCTTAAGACATTATAACAGGTGTAGAATTTATTTGATGTTCATGCATAAACATTGTAAGTAAAATGATAAACACTTGTTATTGCGATGTAGATTTTGTTTAGTTATTTATGTAGTTTAATGAGAATAATAAAAATTATAAAAAAAAGGTCACCTGTATGATTAGAATATAGGGAACTAAAGCTTGAGATTTAACAAATTCAGCCATAGGTGAAAATATTGCGCATTTTGAATTTATTTAATAATAAAGGTAATGAATGCGCACAATTTAACAAATTTAACAGTAGATGATTTGGCAATGTAGGCGGCACACCCGTTTCTTAAACGTGGCGAAAAGATCTACTGATCCACAGCACCTAATGGAAGGAATATGTATGAGGCCAAGCCTTATGGACTACTAAAGATTTATTCGGCTTTGTATTTTGAAGGACTCTTTATTGTCGATAAATGGTTTTGACACATATTTATTCAACGTGAAATTGTTTTATGTGTATGAAGAAGCTGAAGTAGGATTATATCAGCTTAAATGAATTGTTCAACATTTCGTATTTGCTTAAGACATCATAACAGGCGTAAAATTTATTTGATGTTCATACATAAACATTGTAAGTAAAATGATAAATACTTAGATATAGATTTACCATTATAGATTTTCTTTAGTTATTTATACAGTTTAATGATGATAATAAAAATAATTTTTAAAAAGGGTCACTTATATGATCAGAATAAAGAGAATCAAAGAGTAAAGTTTAACAAATTCAACCACAGGTGCAAAGTGTGGCGCATTTCGAATATCACTAAATGTTAATAGTTTTGGCTTATATAATTGTAGAAATCTGAGGCAAAATAAGGCAAAAAATACTAACATTTTGAGATATTAAAAATTCCGAAAACATTATGAAATTAACAGTAAATGAATGTTTTAAACGTTAGTTATTTGGCAATATAGTTGGCATAAGAAAGGTAACGCATTAGTTTCTTAAAACTCGCAAAAAGGTCTACTGATCCACAATACCTAGTGGAAGGAATATGTATGAGGCCAAGCCTTACCGACTAAAGAAGATTTATTCGGCTTTGTATTTTGAAGGACTTTTAATTGTCGATAAAAGGTTTTGATACATATTTATTGTTTTATGCGTATGAAGAAGCTGCTGTAGGATTATATCAGTATAAATGAATTGTTTAATGCTTTACAACATTTGGTGTTTGTTTAAGACATCATAAGCAGGTGCGGAATTTATTTGATATCCATAACCATAACATTGTAAGTAAACATCGTAAGTAAATTGATTAACACTGGTTGCGTCGATATATATTTTGTTTTGTTATTTGTATAGTTTATTGATAATAATAAAAGTAGTTTAAAAAAAATGTCCACCTGTATGATCAGAATAAAGGGAACTAAAGCTTCAACCATTGGTAAAGTGTTGCACAATTTGAACATCACTGAATTTAATAGTTAAGTCTTATGCAATCGCAGAAATCTGAGGCAAAATAAGGGAAATTTTTTTTTATATTTTATAATATTAAAAATTCTAAAAACATTATAAAATTAACAGTAAATGAATCTTCTAATGGTTTGTTATTTGGGAATATAGGTGGCACATTTGTTTCTTAAATGTGGCGAAAAGATCTACTGATCCACAGCACCTAATGGAAGGAATATGTATGAGGCCAAGCCTTACCGACTAAAGAAGATTTATTCGGCTTTGTATTTTGAAGAACTCTTTATTGTCGATAAAAGGTTTTGATACATATTTATTGTTTTATATGTATGGAGAAGCTGCAGTAGGATTATATCAGTATAAATGAATTGTTTAATGCCTTACAACATTTGGTGTTTGCTTAAGACATCATAAGTAGGTGAGGAATTTATTTGATATACATAAACATTGTAAGTAAAATGATTAACACTGGTTGCTGCGATATATATTTCCGCCACTTTATTAAAAAAAAAAAAAAAAAAAAAAAAAAAAAAAAAAAAAAGTAAAAAATTTTAACAATATGTTTTAATAGGATGCGCAAGAGAAAAATGCTATAAAATTGATTTTCAACAATAGTCGCCAGTGGCAACTCTAACGATATTAATGTTCTTCTCTTCGACAGAGTTTATTATTTATTGCAGCATTTTTTTCTTTTTTTGGAGGGGGAGGGTGCGAAGGGGGGAACTATGGCTGAGGGGTTAAGGCATCACACAGCTAATCGCTTGAGAGCGTAGATGGGCTGCGGGTTCGACTTCGGCTGGCTCCGTTGCGCACTCTTGGTGGAGTCCCCGGTTGTAAATTTCCTAGTGGCTATCTAGTCCCTGTATATGAGTTTGTAAAAAGACATCCGATGCTAAGAACACAAGTCAAATATGTGTGTTCAATAAATAAATCAATGTTTATATATATATATACATATATATTTATATATATAATTCATTGTAGATGTTAAATAGTAGTATTATATAATGGTTATATATATATATATATATATATATATATATATATATTAAATGGGACCTACTTGAATATGCACGCAATTAAAAAAAAATCTTCAAAGGATTGTTTTTTTTTTTTTTTTTTTTTTTTTTTTTTACGAATATTTATTTAGAAGTTATTTTGGAATATTAATAAAAGTTTGCATAACTTTCATAAATAGAGGCATTGCGTTCATCATCCCTAAATAAGATTTTATCCAGTGACAGATAATTCCTTCTGCAAATTAATTTTTTCTTTCTTCGAAAGAAAAAATTCCATTTTCTCTATTCTAAATATTTTTTCTTTGCAAATAATCTCGAAAATGGATGACTGTATCCATATTTCTTTAAGGGGAAATACTCTTGGGTATTTCCTGTTCCATTTATTTAATTACAATCTTTCTGACTTGACATTCGAAAAACTTTGATTATTAAAATCATATTCCAGAAATGAAAGATCAAGAAGAAAACAAATATAATTCTAAGAGCTGAGCAAAACTTTTTATCAGTCGTATTCGTCCAATTATAATTTGAAAAAACTTTTAGTCTTATTATGTTTAGTAGCTAAATCTTTATTTCATTCTTCTTTGCTATTAATAAAGAAGGATATATATTTTGTTCTTTTTTAAGAAAGAATCATAGAAAGTTTTATACTCAAGATTTTCAAAATTATTTCACATCAGAATTTTTATTTATAACTGTTTAACTGATTTATTTAAACTAATGGTGTACAGCAAAGGTGGCCAAATTATTTTGTCTAAAATTCACTTGCCGCCGTATAATTTTGTTGAAATCAAAAAACTTCTGTCATTAATCCTTTATGGGGAGTGCAATTACATCTCTATAATATTCAATTTTCACCGGAATAATACTACTTTTTCACCGGAAAAAGTGTATTATAAAATAAATAAGAGCTTTTTTTAAAACATTCTGCTTCCATAGTTAAACATATAAAATTTCTTTAAAAGTTTCTGGTGAAAATCTTGCTTAAATTAGGTTGCATAATGTATGTACCACCGCCCCACAAAAGATTAAATAAGATACGTTTTTCTATAGATAAATACTGGTATCATTTTGGAATGCATGCCGCATATTGGTCATCCCTGTTGTACCAGAACACGAGGACGTGTGTGTGGAACACGTCACGTGTGCTTCACCGGAATAATACCACTTTTTCACCGGAAAAAGTGTATTATAAAATAAGGAAAAGCTTTTTTTTAAAACATTTTGCTTCCATAGTTAAACATATAAAATTTCGTTAAAAATTTCTGGTGAAAATCTTGCTTAAATTAGGTTGCATAATATATGTACCACCGCCCCACAAAAGATTAAATAAGATACGTTTTTCTATTGATAAATACTGGTATCATTTTGGAATGCATGCCGCAGATTGGTCATCCCTGTTGTACTAGAACATGAGGACGTGTGTGTTTCAAAACTGGACTTCAAAGCAAATAAACAGATAAATTAAAAAAAAAGTTTTATTAACCCTTTAACAGACAAAGCATTTTCAATGCTAAGATGTTGAAATAAATGAATGATACCGGTAATTGCAAACAAATATATTTCTAAATAATAAAAAGTGATTTTTCACATACATTACAAAATGGATTTCTTAAAATTAAAATTCCGGTGTCGTTGTTGCATATTGGAATTAAAATTTTGTGGTTTCGTAGAGAAATCAATGAACGTTAAAGGGTTAAAATAAGATTCTAGAAATGAGGCAGTAAAAGAGAAAAATAAAACCTCGATCAGTCGGTGGAGTACAATATAAATAATAAACTTGCTTGAAAAAGATAAAATAACATAAGAAATCTTTAAAGATAGAAAACCAACGATTATAAATGCACAAATAAAGTATGAAAAGGTAGCAAATAGCTATTTCGAATCTACTATCGAGATTCTTCATCAGTGCAAAACTCAGCGAGTTAAAAAATAGCAAAACTGAGCAAATAGACATTTG